>JARQOD010000003.1:543442669-543531108 GCA_033576555.1 Oophaga sylvatica | reverse complement strand
CCCATTTTAGTGATGTTTCCTTTGTTCCTTGGTCTGTCAGTCTTTGTCACCTTACTGCCCGATTAGTCCCCAGCCCAGCTGCTCTTGTTGACCCTAGGGACCCTCCTTCCAGCATAACAGCTTCCCTGAGGACCACCATCCTTCCCTTTCTCTGCGACCTGGCCGACATCTTCCTCACAGGGGTGGACAGGGGTATGGCACTCAATGCTTTGTCCGGACCTCAAGCCCAAGACTGCACCTGCGTCCAGTCGAAACTTCTCTGCGCTCTCATGTTGTGGGTAAGCTTCACCTGACAACACCTGTTTGGCTCTTCTGCATCTGAATCTTCTAGCACCTGTTACTGCTGCCTTGTCCAGCTAACTTCCACTCTCCCTAGACTCTCTCATTGAACTTGCACTTGACTGAGTCCTAGACTCTCTCGCTGTAACCCAGAAACCTATTCATATAAAATTGATCTAACCTGTCCCAAACTGTGGGCTAATCCCAACTCTATTAAGTATCTAATCCCTAGCGTATTGTAAGCTATATTCCTGTACTTAGTGTGGTCCTTCTAGTGGACAGACCTCCCACATTCCCAGGGACGGCCTGAGGCATAGCCTCTAGGAGAACTGAACACATACCGGCCATAGGAATATAATAAAACCCTTTTTAGCACTCAAATATTCACACATCAACATCAGTACATCAAACTACAAACAGCAGCATAACCCCCCTGTTGTCACAACGTCTTCATCAACCCAGCCTACCCCTACATGACTTCGCCAGAAAAATGACATCATTGCCCAGGTTGTGTCATAGAAAAGGCGCTGAGCAGCCGGACAGGAGCCGATCATGGCTTCTTGCAACACCGATACTTCATTACATAGAGTAGTGGTTCTGCAAGAAGCCATAACTGCTCCCTCTTTAAGATGTCTGCCACAATGGAGACCACGAAAAGGCCAGAGATGGGGACTCTGCATCTTGGGTCCAGTCACCTACACAAGGATGCATTTGTTGTTTTTGCTAGCTGAGGGAAGCAGATGGTGATTCCGGGACGTTGCATGTGCAGCTCTACATGAGGGTTGCCAACCTTTTTAATTTTTTTCTGGACAAGTAATCCAGAAATCACAGACAGCTAACGTGTATGTCTATAATATACTGTCCTTCACACATTAGCAGCACTTACTACGAGTAGTAAAAATATGAGAATTTTCTGCTCAGGTACCTCTGGCCTCCAAAAAATCACAGACATTAATTGTTTTTCATAGACCCTGTAAAAAAAAGTCGTCAATTGTCCAGGGATTTTATGACGATTGGCATCCGTGCTGCACATGACTGTTCCTCTGCATAGAGCACCATTAGGAGCAATCCCCCTTACTGGGATCACATAGGCACTTCCAGCTGGTAGTAGGGGGATACTGCAGTCATCCTGCACTCTGATTCAGCTGTCTTTGGGAATGCACCAGGTACAGGAAAGTACAAGAAGGGATATAAGCTCTGGATATTTATACTGCTCCTAATCCTCATCCTGATCCTGCATGCTGGACTTTTAGCTCTGTCTCTCTATTTGTTGTATTGGAGTATTTCTTGTCAAGCTGGATAGAAGGTGCATAAGGGGACAGCACCTTTTTCAAGGGACCATTGCTACATGGGATATTCTTTCTCATAATGGCTCATGCAGCATCCCATTTAAAGAAGAACAGGGATCTTGAAATTAATGCAGAAGAGGATGCTAAGGAGAAAAAGAAGCACAGGAAACGCTCCAGGGATCGTAAGAAAAAGGTATAATTTCTGCTTATGACAGATATATGGCTTTTTGTTAATTTCACATGTGTCAATCCAGCCTCACCCAGGCAGGAAAACAAGAACGTTTCACACTGTCCTAGACAACTGCAGAGATGGTGCAGGACGTGTGTGCATCCCCTTTCTATGGTTTAGAGTTTCTGTACCCATAGCTTGCAATGCTGGGGGAAGCCATGGACAGGCTTACATTTCTCCTGCAGCAGCCACTGCAAAGGAAATGGAGCATTTTGCATGATGGCCATTGAAATGAATGGAGCGCTGAGTCCTCATGATCATGACCTCCTTTATGATGTGTAATAGTGCATGTGAAAAAGTCATTGTCGTGTGATGACCTCATATTACATAATCATTCATTCTGCTCTATTTGTATAAAACACTGAAGTATCCCGGGATGGACACAACATGCAGCTGCCAAGGGGTCCCGAAGGCAAGGGTGCCCTCCCCCCCAAAAAAATAGTAATTTGAATCAGCTGAATCAGTTGTGACTAGGATATATATTTTAGATAACAATTAATTGGGATGATTTATGGCGACCACTATTTTACCTGGAAATGCTGCCTATTCAACGGTCCTTTATGCTGGTGACATAAAATCACAAATTTGTCTAGTAGGTAGCTGTCAATAAAGCTGCTGTGACATCACAAGTGGGTTTTAGTGGGTTTTATCTGGTAAGTTACTGTGACATCACGGATGTGTTTTACCTGGTAAGTTACTGTGACATCACGGATGTGTTTTATCTGGAAAGCTGCTGTGACATCACGGATGTGTTTTATCTGGAAAGCTACTGTGACATCACGGATGTGTTTTATCTGGAAAGCTGCTGTGACATCACGGATGTGTTTTATCTGGAAAGCTGCTGTGACATCACGGATGTGTTTTATCTGGAAAGCTACTGTGACATCACGGATGTGTTTTATCTGGAAAGCTGCTGTGACATCACGGATGTGTTTTATCTGGAAAGCTACTGTGACATCACGGATGTGTTTTATCTGGAAAGCTACTGTGACATCACGGATGTGTTTTATCTGGAAAGCTGCTGTGACATCACAGAGGTGTTTTATCTGGTAAAGTGCTGTGACATCACGGATGTGTTTTATCTGGAAAGCTGCTGTGAGTGACATCACGGATGTGTTTTATCTGGTAAATTGCTGTGACATCACGGATGTGTTTTATCTGGTAAACTGCTGTGACATCACAGATGTGTTTTATCTGGCAAACTGCTGTGACATCACGGATGTGTTTTATCTGGTAAACTGCTGTGACATCACGGTGTGTTTTTCTGGAAAGTGCTGTGACATCACGGATGTTTATTCTGGAAAGCTGCTGTGACATCACAGATGTGTTTTATCTGGAAAGCTGCTGTGACATCACGGATGTGTTTTATCTGGTAAACTGCTGTGACATCACGGATGTGTTTTATCTGGTAAATTGCTGTGACATCACGATGTGTTTTATCTGGTAAATTGCTGTGACATCACGGATGTGTTTTATCTGGTAAACTGCTGTGACATCACGGATGTGTTTTATCTGGTAAATTGCTGTGACATCACGGATCTGTTTTATCTGGTAAATTGCTGTGACATCACGGATGTGTTTTATCTGGTAAAGCTGCTGTGACATCACGGATGTGTTTTATCTGGTAAATTGCTGTGACATCACGGATCGTGTTTTATCTGGTAAATTGCTGTGACATCACGGATGTGTTTTACTGGTAAACTGCTGTGACAACACAGAGTGTTTTATCTGGTAAAGTGCTGTGACATCACGGATGTGTTTTATCTGGTAAACTGCTGTGACATCACGGATGTGTTTTATCTGGAAAGCTGCTGTGACATCACAGAGGTGTTTTATCTGGTAAACTGCTGTGACATCACGGATGTGTTTTATCTGGAAAGCTGCTGTGACATCACGGATGTGTTTTATCTGGAAAGCTGCTGTGACATCACGGATGTGTTTTTATCTGGTAAACTGCTGTGACATCACAGAGGTGTTTTATCTGGTAAACTGCTGTGACATCACGGATGTGTTTTATCTGGAAAGCTGCTGTGACATCACAGATGTGTTTTATCTGGTAAACTGCTGTGACATCACGGATGTGTTTTATCTGGAAAGCTCGCTGTGACATCACAGAGGTGTTTTATCTGGTAAACTGCTGTGACATCACGGATGTGTTTTATCTGGAAAGCTGCTGTGACATCACGGATGTGTTTTATCTGGAAAGCTGTTGTGACATCACGGATGTGTTTTATCTGGTAAACTCCTGTGACATCACGAATGTGTTTTATCTGGTAAACTCTGTGACATCACGGATGTGTTTTATCTGGTAAACTGCTGTGACATCACAGGGTGTGTTTTATCTGGTAAATTGCTGTGACATCACGGATCTGTTTTACCTGGAAAGCTGCTGTGACAACACAGAGGTGTTTTATCTGGTAAATGCTGTGACATCACAGAGGTGTTTTAACTGGTAAACTGCTGTGACATCACGGATGTGTTTTATCTGGTAAAGTGCTGTGACATCACTGATGTGTTTTACCTGGAAAGCTGCTGTGACAACACAGAGGTGTTTTATCTGGTAAACTGCTGTGACATCACAGAGGTGTTTTAACTGGTAAACTGCTGTGACATCACGGATGTGTTTTATCTGGTAAATTGCTGTGACATCACGGATGTGTTTTACTGGAAAGCTGCTGTGACATCACAGAGGTGTTTTATCTGGTAAACTGCTGTGACATCACAGAGGTGTTTTAACTGGTAAACTGCTGTGACATCACGGATGTGTTTTATCTGGTAAAGTGCTGTGACATCACTGATGTGTTTTACCTGGAAAGCTGCTGTGACATCACGGATGTGTTTTATCTGGAAAGCTGCTGTGACATCACGGATGTGTTTTAACTGGTAAACTGCTGTGACATCACGGATGTGTTTTACCTGGAAAGCTTCTGTGACATCACAGATGTGTTTTATCTGGTAATTTGCTGTGACATCACAGATGTGTTTTATCTGGTAATTTGCTGTGACATCATGGATGTGTTTTAACTGGTAAACTGCTGTGACATCACGGATGTGTTTTATCTGGTAAACTGCTGTGACATCACGGATGTGTTTTACCTGGAAAGCTGCTGTGACATCACAGATGTGTTTTACCTGGAAAGCTGCTGTGACATCACGGATGTGTTTTATCTGGTAATTTGCTGTGACATCACAGATGTGTTTTATCTGGTAAACTGCTGTGACATCACGGATGTGTTTTAACTGGTAAACTGCTGTGACATCACAGATGTGTTTTATCTGGTAATTTGCTGTGACATCACGGATGTGTTTTATCTGGTAAACTGCTGTGACATCACGGATGTGTTTTACCTGGAAAACTGCTGTGACATCAGGATGTGTTTTATCTGGTAAAACTGCTGTGATATCACGGATGTGTTTTATCTGGAAAGCTGTTGTGACATCACGGATGTGTTTTATCTGGTAAACTCCTGTGACATCACGGATGTGTTTTATCTGGTAAACTGCTGTGACATCACGAATGTGTATTGTCTGGAAAGCTGCTGTGACATCACAGATGTGTTTTATCTGGTTAACTCCTGTGACATCACGGATGTGTTTTAACTGGTAAACTCCTGTGACATCACGGATGTGTTTTATCTGGTAAACTGCTGTGACATCACGGATGTGTTTTATCTGGTAAACTGCTGTGACATCACGGATGTGTTTTATCTGGTAAATTGCTGTGACATCACGGATGTGTTTTATCTGGTAAACTCCTGTGACATCACGGATGTGTTTTATTGGTAAACTGCTGTGACATCACGGATGTGTTTTATCTGGTAAATTGCTGTGACATCACGGATGTGTATTATCTGGTAAACTGCTGTGACATCACGGATCTGTTTTACCTGGAAAGCTGCTGTGACAACACAGAGGTGTTTTATCTGGTAAACTGCTGTGACATCAACAGATCTGTTTTACCTGGAAAGCTGCTGTGACAACACAGAGGTGTTTTATCTGGAAAGCTGCTGTGACATCACGTGTGTTTTACCTGGAAAGCTGCTGTGACATCACGGATGTGTTTTAACTGGTAAACTGCTGTGACATCACGGATGTGTTTTATCTGGTAAATTGATGTGACATCATGGATCTCTTTTATCTGGTAATTTGCTGTGACATCACGGATGTGTTTTAGCTGGTAATTTGCTGTCACATCACTGAGGTTGTTTTTTTCTGGTAAACTGCTGTGACATCAAGGATGCATTTTATCTGGTAAATTGCTGTGGACATCACAGAGGTGTTTTATCTGGTAAACTGCTGTGACATCACGGATGTGTTTTATCTGGTAAGGCCTCTTTCACACTTCAGTCGTCTGGCGTCTGTCCCAGTCAGCCAAAGTGTGAATATAACGGATCCTTTGGATATTGTGGAAAACTGATGCAGTGGATCCGTTTTTAGATGGATCCATCAAGATGGGCAAAGTGAACTTTTGAACGAGAGAGAGAGAGACCCAGAAGGTGTTCTGGGCATGCTCAGCATATAATAACGGATTCTGTCGACGGATTCCGTCAATAACGGATGATGACGGACCCGCCACCCATAGGTGTCCATTATAGTAAACGGCGGACGCGACGGATCCGTCATGGTCCGCCATTTCGACGCAGACAAAAAACGTTCCAATGTCCGTCTACTCCTGAAAGCGGACGCCAAATTTCTGACGGATTCGTCGGCTGACGGATCAAACGGACGACCATCCGTCGAAATTGGTCACTAATGCAACTGAATGGGAAAAAAACGGATCTGCCAAAAAAAAAAGGCGGATCCGTTTTTTTCATACTTTGGCGGATTTTTGACTGACGTCGAACGACTGAAGTGTGAAAGAGGCCTAAGCTGCTGTGACATCACAGATGTGTTTTATCTGGTAAACTAATGTGACATCACGGATGTGTTTTATCTAGTAAACTGCTGTGACATCACGAATGTGTATTGTCTGGAAAGCTGCTGTGACATCACGGATGTGTTTTATCTGGTAAAGTGCTGTGACATCACGGATGTGTTTTATCTGGAAAGCTGCTGTGACGTCACGGATGTGTTTTATCTGGTAAACTGCTGTGACATCACAGAGGTGTTTTATCTGGAAAGCTGCTGTGACATCACGGATGTGTTTTATTTGGTAAACTGCTGTGACATCACGAATATGTTTTATCTGGAAAGCTGCTGTGACATCACGGATGTGTATTGTCTGGAAAGCTGCTGTGACATCACGGATGTGTTTTATCTGGTAAAGTGCTGTGAATCACGGATGTGTTTTATCTGGAAAGCTGCTGTGACATCACGGATGTGTTTTATCTGGAAAGCTGCTGTGACATCACGGATGTGTTTTATCTGGAAAGCTGCTGTGACATCACGGATGTGTTTTATCTGGTAAACTGCTGTGACATCACGAATGTGTATTGTCTGGAAAACTGCTGTGACATCACGGATGTGTTTTATTTGGTAAACTGCTGTGACATCACAGAGGTGTTTTACCTGGTAAACTGCTGTGACATCACAAATGTGTTTTATCTGGAAAGCTGCTGTGACATCACGGATGTGTTTTATTTGGTAAACTGCTGTGACATCACGAATGTGTATTGTCTGGAAAGCTGCTGTGACATCACGGATGTGTTTTATTTGGTAAACTGCTGTGACATCACGGATGTGTTTTATCTGGTAAGCTGCTATGACATCACGGATGTGTTTTATCTGGTAAACTGCTGTGACATCACGGATGTGTTTTATTTGGTAAACTGCTGTGACATCACGAATGTGTTTTATCTGGAAAGCTGCTGTGACATCACGGATGTGTATTGTCTGGAAAGCTGCTGTGACATCACGGATGTGTTTTATTTGGTAAACTGCTGTGACATCACGAATGTGTATTGTCTGGAAAACTGCTGTGACATCACGGATGTGTTTTATTTGGTAAACTGCTGTGACATCACGGATGTGTTTTATCTGGTAAGCTGCTGTGACATCACGGATGTGTTTTATCTGGTAAACTCCTGTGACATCACGGATGTGTTTTATTTGGTAAACTGCTGTGACATCACGGATGTGCTTTATCTGGTAAACTGCTGTGACATCACGGATGTGTTTTATCTGGTAAACTGCTGTGACATCACGGATCTGTTTTATCTGGAAAGCTGCTGTGACATCACGGATGTGTTTTATCTGGAAAGCTGCTGTGACATCACGGATGTGTTTTATCTGGAAAGCTGCTGTGACATCACGGATGTGTTTTATCTGGTAAACTGCTGTGACATCACGAATGTGTTTATCTGGTAATTTGCTGTGACATCACAGAGGTGTTTTATCTGGTAAGCTGCTGTGACATCACGGATGTGTTTTATCTGGTAATTTGCTGTGACATCACAGAGGTGTTTTATCTGGTAAGCTGCTGTGACATCACGGATGTGTTTTATCTGGAAAGATGCTGTGACATTACATGTGCCTTATAAAATGAAGTAACCCAATCACTAAATGTCGTTGTCAGAAAAAAATCAAAATGCCAGAATTTGTTTTTTTAGTCTGCAGCAGTGCAAAAAAAGTGCAATATGAGGCAATCAAAATGTCAGCTCAGGGTGTGAAAAAATAAGCTCTCACACAGCTCCATTATCCAAACCCGAAAATCTAAAACGCTTTGGTTCTTGAAATATGCACAGAAGCAAGAATATTATTTTTTTTTTTTACAAATTTCTGAATTTTTTATCACTACTTAAATAAAAAAAACAAACTATACATGATTGGTTTGCCTTGGTCAAGAAGGTGTTAACTAGCTAGCCAGCAGTGTATGGAGCTAAGGAGCCGCCCGCCAAGGCCGTGGGGTACTCAGCACCGAGCCCGTCGACTTCTATGGGGGATGTCACGGCAGCCACGACTCGGTCCGTGGCCCTTGGTGCTCACCAAAAAGGGGATATTTACAGGGGATTAGTGTTCGTATGATGATTCGTGACGCCACCTGTAGTACCTGGTCAGGGTGATCAGCGCTGCTGTGCAGGTCCTCTGGAAGGGATGGTGTTGTGCAGCTAGATGATATGCCTCCTACAGGTGAGACGGTGTCCTTCCAGGGCAGGTAGATGTGGTAGTGCAGGAATGGTGCTTGCGATGTAGTAGAGGGGAGTGTGCGACGCTGGAATAAGTCTAGGAGACAGTCCAAGTGCAGTTCAGAGTTTTTACTCAGTCTGTCGGATTCATACAGATGCCCGCCTGGCACTGTGTCCTCCAGGAGAGGGGTCCAGCAACCCCAGGTAGATTGGTCGCACTTCCCAAGTCTCCCGTTCAGTATGTTCCTTTCCGTCCTTCTATCTCTCTCCCTGTGCTATTACTCCTTACTTCCATTCACCTTCACCAGGTCAGAGTCTCAGACGAAGGGAGCTGTGAGCCCTTTCAGTAAACAGATCAATCCTGTATCTGCACTTACTTGACCCCGTAATGCTGCCTTCCGGTAGAGATGCTGGTGGTATATCGCAATGGCCCATGAAGTGACCACCGCTGTCGGCTTTACTAGCAGAGCCTGAAGCTTTCCCCTAGTCTAGGGCCTGTGCCCCGTGTTGGCCTGGTCCTTCTAATCCTAGAATGGGCTACAGCTTCAATCACTGCCTCTGCCCAGGACCCTCTCGCTTCTCTGCCAGTTGCTTCCCAAGATCAATCAGAAGAAGCCCCAGTTCAAGACTGGCTGCTCTCTAATCTAACATGCAGCTAAGTGCTGCCTAAACTCCAGCCACCCAGCTATACACCCTTTCCTAACCAGGCTGAGTCAGACCATCCTCCCATAGGGTCCGTCCGTATGCTCAGCTGGCATGGTGTGTTGGATGCGGTGTTGGAGTCTAAGGGGTGCTTCTCCTCTTACCTGAGAGTCAGATGTCACACCTCTGGGTGACATGCAACACCTCTGTGGCGACTGGACCCTCAGGGGCGCCACACTAACTCCGCTCGCTGCTGTTGGAGGCCAGTGCCTGCTTTATGACATGGGTGCAGGTGTCTGAAAAGCAGGAGATCAGCAGTTCCTGTCCCAGTGGAGATGGCTACTGATGGCCAGCCCTGAGGTTAGAGCCGGGGACTATACCTCATTTTATTGATTTGCAGACATCCCTGCCCTGTGAATTTTTTTAACGAAAAATTTGACATTCCTTTTAAGAAAACTATCATGTTGTGACTTTGGAAATATGTATCATTCACGTAAGCCGCTGTACCATCCCAAATAGAAAGCTACCATATTAGTTTCAATCAGGTAAGCACAGGGGACTATGTAAACCATGAAATTAGGCATTTCAAATAAAGGGCCCCATGTACTGTTCTTTCACAGGAGCCCTTGTGTTTTTCTGTCCCTTGAAGGATGAAACTCCAAGTGAGCTGGCAGAATTTATGGATTTGAGAGATTTTCCAGGATAGGTGGATCACTATCACTATCTTCTGGTACCTTTCCCTATGCCTTCAAACATGCCACCATCACACCCATCCTCAAAAAAACAAACCTTGACCCAACTGCTATGCCCAGCAATCGCCCAATATCATTGCTCCCGTTTGCTTCCAAATTCCTTGAGCAGCATGTCCACGCTCAACTCTCCTCCCACCTCTCATCTAACTCTCTCCTCGACAGCCTCCAATCTGGCTTCCGCCCCCACCACTCCACTGAAACTGCCCTGACTAGTGTTGAGCGATACTTTCCGATATCCAAAAATATCGGATCGGAATGGTATCGCCGATATCACTAAAATATCGGCGATACCCGATACCGATACCGAAGTCCCATGTAAGTCTATGGGAACAAAATATCGCAACTAAAAAAACCCTTTCTTTCGTTGTAAACACAAAATATACACACATAGAATACATATATATATATATATATATACATGTCATTGTGACATATATATATACATATATGTATAGTTTATACACTTCTACATAGTAAAATAGCCTCTGATTCAATTGCCGGGTAAAGCCGGCTTCTGTGAAAAGACAGAAGCACCCGACATGAAATGACACTTGGTGTACATAGGGTTAACCATGTCTTTTCATGTCGTTTGCTATCTGATTTGCACAAACAATTACATCAGTCTATGTGTGCAAAATTTCACACCTGTAGGGGTTAATTAAAGTTGTAAATTCGTTGTAAAAAAAACGGACTTTTTTGCTACGAATTTACACCTTTAATTAACCCCTACAGGTGTGAAATTTTGCACACATAGACTGATGTAATTGTTTGTGCAAATCAGATAGCAAAGGACATGGTTAACCTATGTACACCAAGTGTCATTTCATGTCGGGTTCTGCATTTTCACAAAAGCCGGCAATTGAATTAGCGGCTATTATACTATGTAGAAGTGTATGAACTATAAATATAAATATATATATATATGTGTCACAAATTCAATGACATGTTATATATATATATATATATGAGGTGTAAAAATTGTTTAAAAAAAATGCGTGGGCTCCTGCCTATTTTCGCAACCAGACAGACAAAGCCAGCGAATGGGGGCAGATAATAATAGCCCAGAGAGGGACCCTTATTTTTGCCCCCCCCCTGGCTACTAAAATCTGCCCCCAGACACCCCAGAAAAGACAAATCTATAATTAGATTTGCCCTTTTGGCACTTTGCCCGTCTTTCCCATTGCCCTGTAGCGGTGGCGAAGGGGTTTTAATATGGGGTTAAAGCCACCTTGCAATTGAAAGGTGACCTTAAGCCAGGTTAATAATTGAGAGCTGTCAATTAGACAACTATCAATTATTAATCCTATTGCATGAAATAAAAATAAAACACACACACTTTAATTAAAAATCATTTTAATGAAATAAAGACACATGTTTTTGACCATCTTTTATTTGACTGCAAAAACCATTTCCTGTAATAAAATAAAATAAAAAAGCAAAATTATTCTTACCTATCCCATGCACGTCAGGTCCCACGGTGTAATCCTTCAGAAAGGGTTAATGTTTACTGCAGGGACCGCAGCTAATGCTGCAGCCTCACAGTAAACCCCCAAATGAATGAGTTCCCTCCTGGCTGACAGGAGAGGAAGTGGAAAGCTTAATTGATTGCTTTCCACTTTCACTTCAGGTCAGCCAGGGACACAATCAGTGACGTCAGAGGGAAACTGATTAACAAAAATAGGGGTTCCCTTCGAAAAAAAAATGGGCTCGGGTCCCCTATTTTTGTTAACCAGCCTGATGAAGCAGACTGCTGAGCAGTGGCGTACCGTGAATGAAGCAGACCAAGCAGCTGCTATGGGGCCCGGACAGGTGAGGGGGCCCTCGACGGTCGGGTAGCTGTGCTGACACATTACTACCAGGGGGTCGGCGGGGGAGGGGGAGCGCAGCTCTTCTATATACTCACCCCCCTGGTGCGGTCTCTGCAGCACCTGCTCTTCTCCCACGGTCTCCGACGCCTGTGTTCAGCGGTCAGGTGGTACCGCTCATTACAGTCATGAATACGCACATATTCATGACTTTAATGAGCTGTCCCGCATGACCGCTGAACACTGGCGGCGGAGACCGTGGGAGAAGAGCAGGGGCTGCACAGACCGCGCCGGTGGAAAGGGTGAGTATAAGGGATATTTACCTGTCCGTTCCACCGTTGCTCGCGTCCTCTTGCTGCAATGTTCAGGTCAGAGGGCGCGATGACGTCGTTAGTGCGCGCCGAGCCCTCTGCCTGATCATTCACTGCTGGAGGACCCCGAAGACAGTGGCACTCAGCAGTGGAGAGAGGACAGGTAAATATATCAGGTGCCGGGGCCCTGAGCGAGCGGTGACATCGGCACCTGGTGTCACCCCCTGCTCAGGACACCGGCACCTGGCCCCCAGCGACGAAAGGTGAGTATGTCTTTTTTTTTTTTTTGGTTGCAGCAGCTGCGGCAGCATAAGGGCCTATACTATGGAGCATCTATGGGGGCACAATCTATGGGGGCATAATACATTTTTTTGTTTAATGTGTCCCCTCACTGTGCTGGCACTTTACATTTACAATGGCTCTGGGTTTTTTTTTTTTTGGGGGGGGCCCATTCAGACTTTTGCTATGGGGCCCATGATTTCTATGTACGCCCCTGCTGTTGAGGCATGGTATTTAAGGCTGTTAAGGAGCCAATATCCATGGACCTTGCCAGCAGCGTCGGACTGGAGTACCTTGGGCCACCAGAGAAAAAATATTCTTGGGGCCCACCATCATACTTCCAACCTTTGAAGAAGGGAAAGAGGGACAAAGGCTGTGGCACGCTGTGCATGCTGCAGCAAATTTTAGGCCTGCCACGTTGCACCACAGACTGTCCAGGAGTTGGTGGATGCTTTAGTCCAGGTGTGGAAGGAGATCCTCAGGAGACCATCCGTCGCGCTCATCAGGAGCATGGCCAGAAGTTGTAGTGAGTCATACAGCATACCTCCCAAATTTTGAAGACAGGAAAGAGGGTTAAAGGCTGCGGCGCGTGTAGGGCGTCGCTGCAAATTTTAGGCCAGCCCCGACCCCACCCCTTTAACAGCTAATCACACCCATTTTCCTGGCCCCAAGCGTACCCATTTAGCACTGCTGATCACACTGACTGGTAATGAGGGCACAGTGGCTGGTACTGAGGAAAAGAAAGAAAGAGCAGCGAGAGAGAAAGAACAAACAGAGAAAGAAAGAGAGGAAAGAAAAAAAGAGAGAGAGAAAGAAAGAACAGAGAGGAAAAAAAAAACAGAGAGCGAGTAAGAAAGAACAGAGAGCGAGAAAGACTAGAGAGAGAAAGAAAGACTAGAGAGAGAGCCAGAGGCGTAGCTAGGGTTTTGGTTTAGTGGGGGCCAAAACTTCTGAGTGGGCCCCCAATCAGAGAACCTCAGCAAATGACCGCGCTGTTGCCAAAAATAATCTATATATAAAAAGACCAATATTTGATATTACCGCCATATGGTGTGTGGTAAATAATACCAGTCTACAGAAACATATAAAGATTACAGCACAGGTACAGATAATGACTTACCGTGATGTTCTTTCTAATGGAATTGTTCACTTTTTATTTCTTTTCCATCTGGCCCAGACCGACATGACGACTTCTCCAGCCAGGACTCGACTGCAGAGATTACAACAAAGACACATTTCACTTCTCATATTTTTAGCATGTCTTGGTCACCAATTGGACTATTTCAACCTGCACAAACTCCTCATCCTGCTGATACCCAATACTGAGCCGCTGCTGCCATATGTGTCCCTATTTCTGCACTGATACCCCAATACTGAGCCGCTGCTGCCATATGTGTCCCTATTTACTGCACCTGATACCCCAATACTGAGCCGCTGTTTGCCGTATGTGTCCTATTACTGCACCGTTACCCCAATACTGAGCCGCTGCTGCCGTATGTGTCCCTATTACTGCACGTGATACCCCAATACTGAGCGCTGCTGCTGCCGTATGTGTCCCTATTACTGCACCTGCTGTGTGGTTCTGTGTGACCTCTAAATTTTAAAGCACCCCTCTAGAATATAGTAATGCCGGGTGCAGTGCCCTAGAAAACAGTGACCACTTTTGTCCCCTAGACTGTAATAATGCCCTGTGTGCCCCTTTGACAGTCACAGTAACCCGAGTTCCCCTATAACAATAAGTGTCCACTTTACATTTAATAATGTCCCAGTCTCCCCCTGTACATCTCCCCTATACACAGAATAATGCCCCTCACTGGATATAAACTGACCCCTTAATGTCCCCAAACTATTTAATGGGTCCAACACTGTATGATGGCCCCTAGATAGCATCCATACAGCATAATACACCAGATAGTCCTCAATATAGTATAATGCACCCCCATAGGCAGCCTCTATATTATAATAAACCCCCATAGGCAGAGTCTATAATATAATGCACCACCATAGGCAGCCGCTTATATTATAATGCAGCCCCCATATACAGCCTCTGTAGTATAATGCACCCCCCATATACAGCCTCTGTAGTATAATGCACCCCCATAAAAAAAAAAAAAAAAAAACAATACTCACCTCCCGGCTCCTGTGCTGCTCACTGTTCTCCCTCTCAGCGTCTGACAGCGGGCGCTGGCAGGTGATGTCATCGCGCCGCTGTCAGACGCTGAGAGGGGGATTATGGGAGAGAAGGAGCGCTCGCTCCTTCTCTCTCTATGCGGTCAGCTGTATCGGCTGGATGCCGATACAGCTGACCCTCCGATGACGGGTGGGGGCCCACTGCTGGCACCGGGCCCCCCCAACGCTGTTCAGGCCCCATAGCTTCTGGGCGGCAGAGCAGGAAGATCGATTCTCCCTGCTCTGCCGCAGAATGTAACTGTGCACGCCGATACAGTTACTGTAGCGTAGCTCCGGGTGGGCCCCCTCAGAGCGCGGGGCCCGGGGCCACCGCCCCTCTGCCCCGCGACCTATCCTTTCAAAAACAGGGCCCACCACGCAGGAGCTGGGGCCAACCGGAGGTTTCTCCGGTGGCTCAGTCCGACCCTGCTTGCCAGCCTGATAATACCAGGCCACAGCAGTCTGCTTATCTTTGCTGGTTAACAAAAATAGGGGGATCCCGTCAAAAAAATTTGGCGTGGGGTCCCCCCTATTTTTGTTAACCAGCCAGATGAAGCGACTGCTGAGGCCTGGTTTTTCAGGCTGGTAAGGAGCCAAGATCCCTGGACCTTGCCGGCCTGATAATACCAGGCCACAGCAGTCTGCATATCTTGGCTGGTTAACAAAAATAGGGGATCCCCTCGAAAAAAAAATTGGCGTGGGGTCCCCCCTATTTTTGTTAACCAGCCAGATGAAGCAGACTGCTGAGGCTGGTTTTTCAGGCTGGTAAGGAGCCAAGATCCATGGACCTTGCCAGCCTGATAATACCAGGCCACAGCAGTCTGCATATCTTGGCTGGTTAACAAAAATAGGGGATCCCCTCGAAAAAAAATTGGCGTGGGTCCCCCCTATTTTTGTTAACCAGCCAGATGAAGCAGACTGCTGAGGCCTGGTTTTTCAGGCTGGTAAGGAGCCAAGATCCATGGACCTTGCCAGCCTGATAATACCAGGCCACAGCAGTCTGCATATCTTGGCTGGTTAACAAAATAGGGGATCCCCTCGAAAAAAAATTGGCGTGGGGTCCCCCTATTTTTGTTAACCAGCCAGATGAAGCAGACTGATGAGGCTGGTTTTTCAGGCTGGTAAGGATCCAATATCCATGGACCTTGCCAGCCTGATAATACCAGGCCACAGCAGTCTGCTTAGCTTGGCTGGTTAACAAAAATAGGGGATCCCCTCGAAAAAAAAACGGCGTAGGGGTCCCCCTATTTTTGTTAACCAGCCAAGTAAAATGCAGACTGCTGCGGCCTGGTATTAAAAGACTGTCAAGGCCCATGGATTTTGGCCCTCAACAGCCTGATAATACCAGGCTACAGCAGCCCCACATTTGGCGCATCAAAAGATGTGCCAATTGTGGCACTTTGCCCGGCTCTTCCCACTGCCCTGTAGCGGTGGCAAGTGGGGTAATAAGGGGTTAATGTCACGTTGATTGCACGGGTGACAATAAGCCCGGTTAATAATGGATAGGCGTCAATAAGACACCGATCCATTATTAATCCCAAAGTTTTTAATGTATAAAAAAAAGACAAAGCAAGAAAAAAGTCTTTTAATGAAATAAAAGAGACAACACAGTTTTCATTTCTTTTATTACTCTCTCATTCCTGCGACGCCATCGATCTCTGTAAAAAAAGGAAAAAAACAAACCAACAGTTATACCACCTGTCCGACGCAGTCCATAGTAACGACTGTCCCACGACGATCCAGCTCTGCTACATCGGAATGCCAGGCAGAGCCTGTCATCGCGACGCAGCACAGCTGATTACCCGCTTCCACGGCGGTGACGTCATCGGACTGACTGCTTTACAGCCGGGATTACCCAGCAGTCACTGCAGTTATCGCGAGGAAACTGCATGTGACCGCCGGGGAAAGATGATGGCGGCCATCAAGCAGTCCAGGCCGTGACCGCCGGAGATCTTCTGCCAGGTAAGTGCCGCTGACTCCTGACAGACCGACCGACGGACACTGACAGTGACAGTGACAATTCCGATTCCGGTATCCGATAAGACGACAATATCGGAACTCGGATCGAAAGTCCGATACAGCTAATATCGGCCGATACCCGATATTTGCAGTATCGTATCGCTCAACACTAGCCCTGACCAAAATTACTAACGACTTACTCACAGCCAAAGCTAACAGACAGTTCTCCATCCTCCTCCTCCTTGACCTGTCCTCTGCCTTTGACACAGTTGACCACTGCCTACTGCTACAGATTCTTTCTTCCCATGGCATCAAAGACCTTGCCCTGTCCTGGATCGCCACTTACCTTTCCGACCGCACATTTAGCGTCTCCCACTCCCACTCTACCTCCTCATCCCGCCCTCTGTCTGTTGGAGTCCCTCAAGGCTCTGTCCTGGGGCCCCTACTTTTTTCCATCTATACCCTTGGCCTAGAACAACTCATAAAGTCCCATGGCTTCAGTACCACCTCTATGCGGACGATACTCAGATCTACCTCTCTGGCCCAGATGTCACCTCTCTGCTGTCCAGAATCCCGGAGTGTCTATCAGCCATATCCTCCTTCTTCACCTCTCGTTTCTTAAAACTCAATGTAGACAAAACCAAACTCATCATCTTTCCTCCATCTCACGTATCTTCCCAACCCAATCTATCTATTATGGTAAATGGCATCACGATCTCTCCCGCATCTGAAATCCGCTGCCTCGGAGTAACTCTCGACTCTGCCCTGTCCTTCAAACCACACATCCAAACTCTTGCCACCTCCTGTCGCCTCCAACTTAAAAACATTTCCAGAATCCGTCCCTTCCTCAGCCCTCAATCTACTAAAACTCTTGTGCATGCCCTCATCATCTCCCACCTTGATTACTGCAACACCCTCCTCTGTGGCCTCCCCGTCAACTCTCTTGCACCACTCCAATCTGTCCTCAATTCTGCTGCCCGACTAATACACCTCTCCCTCGCTACTCCCCTGCTTCTCCCCTCTGCAAATCCCTCCACTGGCTCCCAATTCCCAACAAATCCAGTTCAAACTACTAACACTGACCTACAAAGCCGTCCACAACCTGTCTCCTCCCTATATCTCTGAACTAATCTCCCAATATCTTCCTTCACGTAATCTTCGATCCTCCCAAGACCCCCTACTATCCTCCACACTTATTCGTTCCTCAGACAACCGCCTCCAAGATTTTCCCGAATATCCCCCATCCTCTGGAATTCCACGCCTCAACATTTACGATTATCCACCACCCTTGGATCCTTCAGACGGAACCTGAAAACCCATCTCTTCAGGAAACCCTACAGCCTGCAATAACCATTCCGCCTCGCCGCCACCACCGAGCTGCCGCCTCGCCGCCACCACGCCGCCACCACCAGAGCTGCCGCACCCCCGACCTTCTGTTTCTTCCCCATTATCCCATAGAATGTAAGTCCACAAGGACAGGGTCCTCTCCCCTCTGTACCAGTCTGTCATTGTAAATTTGTTTACTGTAAACGATATCTATAACTTTGTATGTAACCCCTCTCATGTACGGCACCATGGAATTAATGGCGCTATATAAATAAATAATAATAATAATAATCTTTTGCCAACAGTCAGCGTTAGGAGAACTCTCTACTTCTGGTTAATTTAACATAACATTTGGACCGCCAGTATCAAGTAAAACCTAGAGATGCGCTTTACATTAGGGGTTTTATACAAGCGTCCCCTGGACCAAAGCAATTTCATACAACGCACAGCCTAGGACGAACTATAATTTGGAAAATCTGGGCTTACGGTCAGGGTCTGGGGCTCCTGAGTCCTGGGTTGGAGTGGAGGGTGTTGCCCTCATTATAGTCTTTTTCACAATCATTGGCAGCGTGCTTCACGGGGTAGGGAGTATTCTTGCAGCCCCGCTAGCGACAATAGCAAGTCGCAGAGTACCTGCAGGAGGTAATTATCAGCTTCCTTTTTCTGATAACACTGGTGCACCAACTACATAATTTAGCAGTTACCTGGCCGATGTGGGTGGAAGCGACACTGTGAGGGACCCCCACTCTACTTGGTATGCGTTGAACTATGTGTATGTCGTATCTTGTTTTTTTACAAGAACCCTGTACATTTTGAAGTACTGCGGAGCATGATGGGGCCATAGAAATAAAAAAATATTGTCTGGGGAGGTAAATGATTGGGGGAGAGCATGTTGCGATTGGAGTGAGGGTGGGAGATTGGACATGGACTTGCGGTGAATTGGAGAAAGGGTGGTAGAGAGGTCATGTAATTATAATGAACTGGAGGAGTGAAAGAAAGGACATGGAGTTGTAATGAATTTGGGGATTGGCGGGATGGATTAGAGGACATGGAATTGAAATGAATTGGGGGTTGGGGCAGAAGAGAGGACATGGAATTGCAAAGAATTGGGGGGAGAAAGGACATGGCATTCCAATGTGTTGGGGGGATGGGAGAGTGGACACTGAATTTAAGTGAATTGGGGGGTGGGAGGGAGGACATGGAATTATAATTAATGAATTGGGGAAGGGGATTGCGAGAGAGGATATGTAAATGAAATTTACTGGGAGGTAGGAGAGCGTACATGAAATTGCAATGAATGGGGGGGATAGGACTCAGGACAGGGACTTTTAATGAATTGGGTTGAGGCACAGTGGCTAATTTCAATTTGCATTTGCTAGAGGAAAAGTGGCTAATTATAGTTCATGGTGGGCACAGTGCTATTTTATCTATCTATATTCTGACTGATGAGTTGTGTAGTGGGTGATTATTTATGGTGTGAAGCATATTTGTATTGAGGAGTGCAGTGTGGGGGGGACTTTGTCTATGTCGCTGTCAAAGTCGACATGTAGCTCCATCCTAAATTTAACCATGTGGCCTGAAGCTTAACAGAATTTTTTATAAGTGTCCCGTAGCCCCTTTTAGTTTGAGAACCTTGCGTTACACTGATGGTAAATGGTACCTTAGGTAAGGGAAAAGTTTTTGGTAGATAGTCACTTCTCCTTTACTGTACTCATCTGTTCAGTTTAATGGAATCTGGCAATAGTTTTATCAATACAAACTGCATGTGTTAATAATTAGATCTCTTAAATCTGATAAGGCTGGTGTACTTACTTTGGAAGTTCTTGTCAGAATGGCCTTAAAATTATTTTTGAAAATTGTTCTACCTGATAAAAGTTTGAGTCCAGATTTATCTCTAGCACATCTTAATTTCAGGATCATATGGCCATTCTGATGTGGTCCTTCAGCCTCACTAGGTCTTATAGAACGATTTATTAATGCATGCACTTTGTATTGTGAAATTTGCTGACAGATTCTTTTTTAGATTTGAGGGTACACTCACATCTGCGTACATAAAGTAGCTGAAATTCTCAGCCAGAAAAATTGGAAAGTGTCAGGCAAGTGTCATGCGTTTTTTTCTCACCTAACATCAATATGACATGCGTATGCAATTCAAATGCAATGCGTTTTTAACATTAGCTTTTACGTACAGTATTTCTCTGTCATTTCAAAATAGTTTACTAACTAATAAAACAATCTTATATAGATAGATATACAGGTCCTTCTCAAAAAATTAGCATAAAGTGCTAAATTTCATTATTTTCCATAATGTAATGATTACAATTAAACTTTCATATATTTTAGATTCATTACACACCAACTGAAATTTGTCAGGTCTTTTATTGTTTTAATACTGATGATTTTGGCATACAACTCCTGATAACCCAAAAAACCTGTCTCAAAAAATTAGCATATCAAGAAAAGGTTCTCTAAACGACCTATTACCCTAATCTTCTGAATCAACTAATTAACTCTAAACACATGCAAAAGATTCCTGAGGCTTTTAAAAACTCCCTGCCTGGTTCATTACTCAAAACCCCCATCATGGGTAAGACTAGCGACTTGACTGATGTCAAGAAGGCCATCATTGACACCCTCAAGCAAGAGGGTAAGACCCAGAAAGAAATTTCTCAACAAATAGGCTGTTCCCAGAGTGCTGTATCAAGGCACCTCAATGGGAAGTCTGTTGGAAGGAAACAATGTGGCAGAAAACGCTGTACAACGAGAAGAGGTGACCGGACCCTGAGGAAGATTGTGGAGAAGGACCGATTCCAGACCTTGGGGGACCTGAGGAAGCAGTGGACTGAGTCTGGTGTAGAAACATCCAGAGCCACTGTGCACAGGCGTGTGCAGGAAATGGGCTACAGGTGCCGCATTCCCCAGGTAAAGCCACTTTTGAACCATAAACAGCGGCAGAAGCGCCTGACCTGGGCTACAGAGAAGCAGCACTGGACTGTTGCTAAGTAGTCCCAAGTACTTTTTTCTGATGAAAGCAAATTTTGCATGTCATTCGGAAATCAAGGTGCCAGAGTCTGGAGGAAGACTGGGGAGAAGGAAATGCCAAAATGCCTGAAGTCCAGTGTCAAGTACCCACAGTCAGTGATGGTGTGGGGTGCCATGTCAGCTGCTGGTGTTGGTCCACTGTGTTTCATCAAGGGCAGGGTCAATGCAGCTAGCTATCAGGAGATTTTGGAGCACTTCATGCTTCCATCGGCTGAAATGCTTTATGGAGATGAAGATTTCATTTTTCAGCACGACCTGGCACCTGCTCACAGTGCCAAAACCACTGGTAAATGGTTTACTGACCATGGTATTACTGTGCTCAATTGGCCTGCCAACTCTCCTGACCTGAACCCCATAGAGAATCTGTGGGATATTGTGAAGAGAAAGTTGAGAGACGCAAGACCCAACACTCTGGATGAGCTTAAGGCCGCTATCGAAGCATCCTGGGCCTCCATAACACCTCAGCAGTGTCACAGGCTGATTGCCTCCATGCCATGCCGCATTGAAGCAGTCATTTCTGCAAAAGGATTCCCGACCAAGTATTGAGTGCATAACTGAACTTTATTATTTGATGGTTTTTTTGTTTGTTTTTAAAAAACACTTTTTTTTTATTGGACGGTTGAAATATGTTAATTTTTTGAGACAGGTTTTTTGGGTTATCAGGGGGTGTATGCCAAAATCATCAGTATTAAAACAATAAAAGACCTGACAAATTTCAGTTGGTGTGTAATGATTCTAAAATATATGAAAGTTTAATTGTAATCATTACATTATGGAAAATAATGAAATTTAGAACTATATGCTAATTTTTTGAGAAGGACCTGTATGTCATTCATTGAGATATATAGTCAGTGCAGTGCGTGTGTAGCTTACTGTACATAAAATTGGCTAATAAATAATAGAAAAAATGACATGGAGTCCTCCATTTTTTTCTTAACCAGCTGAGGGAAAGCAGACAGCTGGGGGCTGATGTCTATAGTCTGGGAAGGGGGTAATATACATGGAGCTTCCCAGGCTATTATCACCTTTGTATGCAACCATATGTCTAAGAAAGGTTTGTTTATCAAGACTGAAACGTTGCATACGAGTATGTGTACTAATTTGGATTGCTAAAAACTAAAACAAACCATTCATCATTTAAGGTGGAGTGCCAAGAGTCTTTTCTTATATGCGATGGCGAGTTAGTACACTACTTGAGCATGCTGGTAATTGTGATTGCTTTGTATGTAAGTTACCTGATAGCAGGGTTGTCTGGGACTTCTATGTGGATGATCTACAGATCAACGGATATCTGATCCAGCACCTGCCAATGTAGGGAAAAGAACATTGTAGCTCTGTACATTGTTTAGTGGTGGCTACCAAGTACTTCACTTTACCTCACATGTGCCACGTGCAGTCCCTTTAGCCTGCATGAGTCATCACTACAAAAGTCGAAGAGTTGAAGAGGAGGACGACTCATGCAGTGAAAATTGACTCCTTATTTCTACTTAGAGCTAACAAAGATTCAGGTAGTTTTTAATCACGTGACGTCATAGACCTAATGGAAAACAGAAGAATTAACTTGGTAGAAAGGCAAAAATGAGCAATTGAAAGTACACAGTGCCATATAAAATGATAATTGCAATATATTAGGAGGATAAAATCTTTGATGAGAGTGCTAGAGGTTGACCAACCCCAAAATACAAATATTTTTTTAAGCTAATCTGTGCTGTATTGTAATGTACAACACCCCTAAAAATTTTGTTTTTTGTTTCTCTTTCACTCCTCCAGAATTTTACTTAATTCCTTGCACCCACTTTGTTTACCTGTGACTCTACCAAACTTGACAGCTCCCTGTGCTTTATTATCTAGCCTCACAGCTGGAGCTAGCACCACCGGACCTCAATGTCCAGCACCGCCCTCTGCCCGCCCACTGCACACTCATTGGCTGTCCGTGCTCTGACCTCTGTCATCACTTCAGTATTGGAAATAATAGCAGTGATTCTATGTCCTCGTCTGTGGAAAGCGTCAGAATCACTCCACTCCACATCACATCTACAGTGGTGATAGAGTGTCACTTGTCCCCACATCACAACCACACTGGTGACAGAGCCTCACATGTCCCCACTGTCGCAGAGTGCATCTTCTTATCGTCAGCACTGTACTTACACAAGCTTCAGACAGCAAGATATCTTGAGAAAACAGTATTTACTTCATATTGGATAAACATGAGATACAATTCAGTGTCACACAGGAAGCAAAGGTAAAACAACCAACAACAACAAGAGAGTTTCCCTCCCCACATTACAGCAAGCATATAACATTACACACTATCGCCATCTGCTGTCTGGTTAGTATAAAGTCCTCCTTTTATTTATAATAAGTCCCAATCTGTTGCATATGCCAACACCCTTTCTCAACAGTAAGGACTTATTCAATCAAACCCAACTTTTTTATTAGTCTCTGATGTTTATCAGCATTCAACGCCTTCGTGAAAATGTCTGCTGTCATTTCTTCAGTAGGGCAATACTCCAACTTCAAGACTCCTTGATCCTGATGATCTCTCAAGAAATGATATTTCACATCAATATGCTTGGTTCTTGGATTGACTTTTTCCATCTGAGTAAGAACAAGACATCCTTGATTGTCCTCTTTTAATTTTGTTGGTTCCAACTGTGGTTGTCCTAGGTCTGTCAACAATTGTCTTAACCACAGTACTTCTTGACTCGCATGTGCTGCTGCAACATATTCTGCTTCTGTTGAAGATAGTGTCACAAATGACTGTTTCTTACTTGTCCAACTTATTGGTCCACCTGAGAGAAAAAAAAATATGTCCACTGGTAGATCTTCTGTCAGTTGGATCTCCAGCCCAATCTGCATCAACATATCCTGTTAAAATGCAATTATCACATGTGGGTAATTTCAGCTTAACATTGCTAGTTCCTTTCAAATAACGTATTACTCTCTTCACTGCATTCCAATCAGCTTTATTTGGTTTTGATACCTTTCTACTCAGGAATCAGGATTCCTACTGCTGCTGCGATGTCTGGTCTTGTAACGGTCGCTAGATACAGTAGTTTTCCTATTGCTGTTCTGTATTCTTCATTGTTTGGTAGCTTATTCTTTTCACTGTTCATCTCTTTGAGATAATTAGTTTCCATTGGAGACTTTACTGTTTTTGCATCCTTTAGTCCAAATTTTTCTGTTATGTCTTGAATCATGTGATTTTGATTCAGTAGGAAACTTCCGTCTTCTTCTCTTTCTATCTGTATTCCTAGGTACTGTTTTACATTTCCAAAGTCTTTGATTTCAACATTTTGTTTCAGGATTTTTAGAATGTTTTCTGTATCCCTTTCTTGTTTAAAACAAATCAAAATGTCGTCTACATATGTGAGTACATAAATCCATCTATTACTCAGCCTTTTTGTGTACAAGCATGGATCAGCTTTGCTTCTTTGAAATTTTTCATTTGTTAGTACTTCCGTGATTTTGTCATTCCACGCTTTAGCTGCTTGCTTTAAACCATATATGCTTTTCTGTAGTTTACAAACTTTGTTTGGATTTCTTTCATCTTTGAATCCTGGAGGTTGTTCCATGTAAATGTCTTCTGTTAAATCTCCATTCAAAAAAGCTGTCTTTACATCCAGATGTCTTAGTTCCATCTTTTCCATTGCTGCAACTGTAAGTAAAGTTCTTATTGTAGTGTGTTTGACAACTGGAGCAAATGTTTCATCATAGTCTTCTCCATATTTTTGAGAATACCCTTTAGCTACGAGTCTTGCTCGATATCTTTCAGGTGTGCCATCTGTTTGGTATTTTACTTTAAAAATCCATTTACATCCTATGACTTTTCTTCCTTCTAGCAAATCTGTTAGTGTCCTTGTATTTGAATCATGCATGGATTTAATTTCTGTTTCTGTTGCTTCTATCCAATTATTAGCTTTTTCTTCAGGAAGTTTAGATATGTCTTCCCAAGAGGTAGGCTCATGGATTTTTCTTATACTTGTCTTGTATAAGAGACGTTTTGGTGGTTTTCCTTTGTTCTCTCTTATTGAACGTCTTGGTTCTGTGTCTGTTTGTAGTTGTGATTCTTCACTTTCAGTATTTTGTTCTTCATTAATTTCTACTTCTTTCTCAGATATTTCTTCAGTTATGTCACTATTGTTTTTCTAATTTTTTGTTTCAACTGAAATCATAATGTCTTCATTTAAATCTTCAATGAATGTCACACTGTTACTCACTGTAACTCTGTCTGTTTTGGGATCTAAGATTCTATATCCTTTGCAGTTTTCACTATATCCAATGAATATTCCTTCCATGGATCTGTTTTGAAGTTTGGAACGTTTTTCTGTTGGAATGAATATAAAAACTTTACATCCAAAAACTTTTAAATGATTGACACTTGGTTTCATACCTTGCCACAGTTCATATGGAGTTTTCTTCAGCTTTCTGGAAAAAAGTCGGTTCTGTAGATATGTAGCTGTCATTGCTGCCTCACCCCAATATTTCTCTGGTAGATTAGAATCTGTCAGCATACATCTCATCATTTCTGTTAGAGTTCTGTTTTTCCTTTCTGCTACTCCATTTTGTTCAGGTGTGTATGGAACAGTTTTCTGATGTTCTATTCCATTTTGTCTTAAGTAGTCTTCTATTCTGTGACCTGTAAATTCACCTCCATTATCACTTCTGATGACAATTGGCTTCCTTTGAAATTTTGTTACTTGATCTTGTTACATAGTCTACAAGTTTATCAAAAACTTCACTTTTGTTCTTAATTAAGTATGAGACTGTGTATCTTGAGTAGTCGTCTATAAAAGTCAACATGTATCTATTGCCTCCTGATGTAGTCACTTTCATGGGTCCACATACATCAGTATGCACCAAATCAAGTGGTTTTTCGCTTTTCATATCACTTTCTTTTGGAATAGATATCATTGTGGCTTTGGATTTTATACAACATTCACATCTTATGGTAATTGAGCAATCTGATATCTTTAAAACTTTTGTCAATTCTTTTCTCTGTAGTTCCCTTATACTGTCTGGGTGTCTATGTCCTAGACGTCTATGCCACATGTGAATACAGTTTTTGTGATCATGTGTACATACCTTCATCTGTTCCTTTGGTTTGTCAAAATGATATAATTGTTCATCTGCCTTGACTTTGGTTATCTTGTTTCCTGCAATAATTGCACACTCATTGTCTTTGAATTTTACTGTAAGTCCTTTTGCTGTTAAACATTTCTCAGATAATAATCCGCCTTCCAATTTTGGAACATACAACACATCCTGTACAAGTATCTTTGAATCTTGTCCGACCTTGTTTCAACAATTTAGCATACCTTGTCCGATACCTTCTGCGGTTATTTTGCTTCCATCTGCAAGATAAATGGCTTCTTTCTTATCTAAATCAAGATCAGTAAAGAAATTCTTGTCACTTGTCATATGACTCGTTGCTCCTGAATCAATAAACCAATCAAGTGATGATTTCTTGTCTGTTATTTTGAATGTGCCATTCCAATTATTCTCACACAAATCGGAAATTGTGTTTTTCACTTTCTGTGTATGCTTTTTATGTTGTAATTTTTGTTGTTCTGCTTTCCATATGGTAAAGTCTTTCTTTAAATGACCTTTTTTCTTACATCTGAAGCATTCTCTTGTCTCTTATAGGGTTTTTTAAATTCTGTAGCTTTAAGAGCATTTTCACTGTCCTTTTCAGTAGAAGAATCATTGCTTTGTTCTTTTCTTCTCTGATATTCATCTATTAGTCTTTTTTTCACAAAATCTAATGTAATGTCAGTTTCTGGTCTCGTCTCAAGGGCATTTATCAAGGCTGTATACGAATCTGGTAAACTGCACAACAATATAGCTGCTATATGACTTTCTTTAATGTCTTCACCAATAGATCTTAGCTGTGATATCACTTCCATCATTGAGAATATGTGCTTCTGCATGTCGTCATTTGCACTCAATCTCATACTGTAAAGCTTTCTTAATAAAAATAATTTGTGATTCAAGCTAGGAATTTCATACAGTTTTCTTAATGCTTCCCACATTCCTTATGCTGTTTCTTCATTTCTTATATGTATTAATTGAGCATCATCCACTAATAAGCTAATGGTGGCTCTCGCTTGTCTATTCTTTTTATCCCATGTCTGATTATCTTGATCTGGTCTTTCTGTAACAATTACTTCCCATAAATCATCCTTAGATAACAACATCTCTACTTTAAATTTCCATAACTGATAATTTTCACTATTCAGTTTAGCTACTGTGAATTTCAGTTCTGTGTTATTCATCATCTTTATATAGACTTACTTGTTTAGAGAGTTGTACTGAAGATATTCTCCTGTTTTTTTTTTTTCTTCTGATAGTTCCTGTATGTCCTGCTTGTGTTGAATTCTCTGTAATTATATCCAGCTCCTGGGGTCATGAATTCCTTTGTCACTCTGTATCTGGATTTATTTCCTTCTGTTTACAGAGCTTATCTCTGTACTCCGTTATCTGGGGTTATAAACCACGATCCTTCTGCCTGGGCTTGTAGTGTCTGGGGTGTCTAGGATGCGTAGTGTCTGGGGTGTCTGGGCCCATAACCTGTCTCAGAGTGCATCTTCTTATCGTCGGCACTGTACTTACGCAAGCTTCAGACAGCAAGATATCTGTAGTAAACAGTATTTACTTCATACTGGATAAACATGAGATACAATTCAGTGTCACACAGTCCGTGGAGAAAAACGAAACAGGAAGCAAAGGTAAAACAACCAACAACAACAAGAGAGTTTCCCTCCCACATTACAGCAAGCATATAACATTACACACTATCGCCATCTGCTGTCTGGTTAGTATAAAGTCCTCCTTTTACTTATATTAAGTCCAAATCTGTTGCATATGCCAACACCCACATCACAACCACAGTGGTGATAGAGCCACACATGTCCCCCACATCACATCCACAGTGGTGATAGAGCCTCACATGTCCCCCACATCACATCCACAGTGGTGATAGAGCCTCACATGTCTCCACATCACATCCACAGTGGTGATAGAGCGTCACATGTCTCCACATCACATCCACAGTGGTGATAGAGCTTCACATGTCTCCACATCACAACCACAGTTGTGATAGAGCATCACATGTCTCCACATCACATCCACAGTGGTGATAGAGCGTCACATGTCCCCACATCACATCCACAGTGGTGGTAGAGCGTCACATGTCCCCACATCACATCCACAGTGGTGATAGAGCCTCATATGTCTCCACATCACAACCACAGTGATGATAGAGCTTCACATGTCCCCAAATCACATCCACAGTAGTGATAGAGTGTCACATGTCCCCACATCGCAACCACAGTGGTGATAGAGCCTCACATGTCCCCACATCACATCCACACTTGTGATAGAGCGTCACATGTCCCCACATGACAACCACAGTGGCGATAGAGCGTCACATGTCTCCACATCACAACCACAGTGGTGATGGAGCGTCACATGTCTCCACATCACATCCACAGTGGTGATAGAGCCTCACATGTCTCCAGATTACATCCACAGTGG
Source organism: Oophaga sylvatica (assembly GCA_033576555.1). NCBI lineage: Eukaryota > Metazoa > Chordata > Amphibia > Anura > Dendrobatidae > Oophaga > Oophaga sylvatica. The sequence goes on along the minus strand of JARQOD010000003.1, from coordinate 543,502,426 downwards.
TGATAGAGCGTCACATGTCCCCACATCACATCCACAGTGGTGACAGAGCCTCACGTGTCCCCACATCAAATCTACAGTGGTGATAGAGCATCACATGTCCCCACATCACAATCACAGTGGTGATAGAGCGTCACATGTCCCCACATCACCCCTGACATATGAGTACTGTGAAGTGAAAAGAGTATAGTCATGTGTATGCAAGAGTGTGAATATGTGTGTATGGGCTCATACCCATTTGGCAAAAAAAAAACGGTCCGTTTTCTGGATGGTCCGATTATGTGCAATTGTCATGCGATTTTTTAGAGCACCATCTACTTGCATTAGCTATTATCATGCCAAAATCGCTGCAAATCGCAGCATGTTGCGATTTTTTTTCTCACACCAATTTCGGCTGAGAAAAAAAATCGCAAATGAGATGTCACCTATTGAGTAACATTGGTCCGATTTCAATCCGATTTTTTACCGTTTTCGGCTCAAGTGAGTATGAGCCCTATATCTAAATATATACCTCATAATATACTACAGCTGCTGCAGAACCTCAGTCTATAGTAATAGTGTGACGTTAGGACCAGTCTCTGCCAGACAGGAAAACTCTACAGTAGTTGGGGAATGAGCAGCTCTTCCAGAATCAGGAGACAGCTGCTCACATGACTAGGTGTGCTCTCTAGGACATGCAGAATGCGGACAAGGAGTATATTACACACTATCAGCATTCTGCATACTAGGTACACAAAAATTCTACAGAAAGCCAGAACAACCCCTTTAAAAGCAGCACTGTGTATTTTACATGTGATTTTTTTTTCCGGTTCTCCATAAAAGCTTATAGGAAAATAAAACTCTCCAAAACCCTTACAATTCAGCAGCATCTTTAAATGCACAGTGGATGAGACTTTGCTGGAAATTGCATACATTTTTGTAAACTGTTAAATGCAGCAAATTATTTTGCACAATTAAAAAAAATGCTGCGTTTATATTATGTGGAAACTTAGTTCAAATCAGCTCTGGGATCAATCAGGGGCGGACATATCATTGGGGCCCTCGAGGTAAGGGGGCCCATTTCTACCTCCCAAGCAGGAGTTCTTGGGTTGCAAAGGGCCCATATATTGTTTTTGCACAGGGGCCCTTTTTCTGTCTGCGTCCGCCGGCGGGATCAATAGAGATTTGCACATATGCACAGCGGATCTGGTATCCATCCTGTTCTGGAGGGCAGCATGGTGGCTCACTGGTTAACACTGTTGCATCGCTGAAGTCCTGAGCTGTAATCTGACCGGGAGCCACATCTGCATGGTGTCTGCATGGGATTCCAGTTACTCCGGTTTCCTCCCACAGTCCAGAATCCTACAATCCAGAGTTCAGTGAAGGTGCCCCTGGAGTAAAGGCCTTCATATTTTCATTTTGTTTCAGAACATAGAAGGAGTAACGCTTTTCACTGATGTAACAATTTTTTTTCATGATCTTTATTTATTTATCGAGTGACTTCTATTATTCATCATCGTTACATTCGTTTACTGTTATGATAGTCTTCGTTGTTTTCCACGTACCGTGACCTAGTTGACGGAGAGCAGTTGGCAAAATGAATTTTTTTTGTTTTTCATCTGGATTAACCGTATTTGGATAAACCCGTTACTGCTCCATGCATATTAGAAGGGTTTATTGGGTCTAGCATTACGTGCCCACTGGCATCTGGATCGACCACGCAGAGATTAACCCGGCTCAGCACCGTGACAATATACCCATCCTTGATGAAAGTGGAATAGTCTAAGCCCCGTGCGTATCACGTGACGGTCGGATGAAATGTTTTTTTAGGTCACATTTTGTAAACAGCATCATGTCCAGAGAATAAGAAAATCATCCCAAATTATTTTCTGTCCTCTGCTTTTTTTTTTTTTTTCGGGATGCAAATAAATGGCATTTTGTGCGTGTCACATATTAGCGTTTGCTCGAACGATTTTTAATTTTCTCCTGTGTGCGTTCCGTTAATAGCTCCCGCTCTAGGGCCAACGTTCTGCTATTTTTATACATGTGATGAATATTCAGAAGCTGCAGATGCTATGGACTCAGGTGGGGATGGACGCCAAGGTGATTGAAGGAGGCCTTGATGCAACTCGTTAGTCCTTATGCATTAGTGACATTAAAATAATAATAACAAATTTGGAATAATTTTTATTTTTGCCTTTGCATCCGTATTTTTTTTCTCTTTGCAGGAGCGGGTTACAATGGGTGTTTATGTGTACATTCTTCTGAGAGAAGAACAGGCTTTCTTCTACCTCCCTCTATGAATTTGCTGTCATTGGTGGTGGTTGGGGGAGCATCCAACACGCACAGTGTTGATAAGACCCTGCCGTCACGTTGTGCTCTGCATATGCTCTACTTTCTTATTTTTTTTCTCTATTTTTTTGCCTATATCTTCAGCAGCTATATGGCAGTGGGAGGCTGCTCCGCGTCTTGGGTTCACAGATCCACACAAGGACACATTTTGGTCTTAAGCTGATGACTAAATGTTTTAGCTTCCAGCTCCTGGATTGGGAAACAGATTGTGATGTTGGATCTTTGCATGTGCAGCTCCACATGACTGTTCCTCTGCATAGAGCATCATTAGGAGCAATCCCCCCTTACTGGGATCACATAGACACTTCCAGCTGGTAGCAGGGGGATACAGCAGTCATCCAGCTCACTCTGCTTCAGCTGTCTGTCTCATTGTACTTATGCATAACAATGACTGGGAATGCTCCAGGTAAAGGCTGGGATGTGAGCTCGGGATATTTCCACGGCTCCTCATCCTGAGCCTGCGTACTGGGCTCTCGCCTCTGTCTCTCCATTTGTTGGGAGTCTTCCCTGTCAAGCTGGATAGAAGGTGCAGAAGGGGACAGAACCTTTTTCAAGGGACCTTTTTTACATGGGATATTCTTCCTCATAATGGCTCACGCAGCATCCCAGTTAAAGAAGAACAGGGATCTGGAAATTAATGCAGAGGAGGAAGCTAAGGAGAAAAGGAGGCATAGGAAGCGTTCCAGGGATCGCAAGAAAAAGGTATCCTTCATACATATGACAGATCTGTGGCTTTATGTTGATTTCACATGTGTAGATTCAGCCTTAGCCTGGCATGGAAACAAGAAACCTGTTTCACACTGTTCTAGACAGCTGCAGAGATGGTGCAGGAGGTGTGAGGTGTGCGCTGTACACACATGGCCGTCTCCTTTATGGGGTTTTCGAGCTTCTGATTTCCACTTCTGTGGTTTAGATCTTCAGGAGGACCTATATTTGCCATTCGGCATCTTTCCCAAATATTTTATGCATTGCTTGACATAATGAAATAAGATGTAATTTTCTGTAGTATGTGCGTGTGCAATATATATATATATATATATATATATATATATATATATATATAGTGCATATATATAATACACACACACACACATATATAGTATATATCGTGTATTGAACTTGTTTATATGAGGTCAGCAATTAGGATAAATACAATAAAATTCATTCTTCACTCGATTGAACTGTTATTTCTATGGAATGATATATTTACAAATATATATTTACGGGCAAAATATGTCTCCTCTATATATAATTCACCGTCTAGATTTCCTAAGTGAGCGGCTGCGCTGTTCTACCACTGCTGTGACCTCATTTCATCTTGCCCACTATGTCAGTACAATCGCACTTGTACGTGGGTGACGTCAATTTTTCTGACAATCTTGCTAAATTATTCATTTAAAACAGAGCCCGAAAGATAAAAACATTGTCTCCTTCATTTCTGTTGGTGCCAGAGTCTCTGCCCGGGACAAAGGGCAATTAAAATGCATGTTCCAGTAGAGGACGGTGTAGGCGGCGGGGAGACTCCGTCCTCCAATTCGGTAGATAAGGCCCAGTGTAATGTTTAGTCTGATCGCATACAATTAATATATATTGACCAGGAGGCCACAGTCTGAGACCAGCACTTTATAGCTATAGGTTTTTATGTTCCATTACTTTTCATTTTATGATCCTTTGTGCTATTCCCTGAAGGACACATAATCCCAATTTACAAGGGGCATTGATGCATGAGCTCCCTCCATGACATGTAGATTTGCTGCAGTAAATGTGCATCCCCGCCAGTTGTAGCACATAGGGTATCACACAGCCAGGCTTCCTTTTTGTATACACAGTTACACCGCACATTTCTCATAGGAAACCATTAGCTGTATGTGACGTACTAGACAGGCTCCAGGTAATGTCATTGGAGAGGATGGTTCTAGGTTTCAGTGATGAATGTGTTCCCTCCTATTCATTAAATATCTCAAAACTGCGTTGATCGCTGTGACGGAAGTATGTGACGTTGTCACCCTTGGCTGGTCATTGTGGGCGATCGGCCATTGTGTTCTCAGTGCCCTTAGCGTTTTCTGTGTGTGATCCGGATGTGTATTGAACGGGCGGAAAATGGCATGGAAAGGACAAGGCGTAGAAGAATGATCACAAGGAAAACGTTATGTTGGGCAGAGATTTGAGGATGACCATTATGTGCGTACTTCGATACTGGGGTCTGCCTGAATGTCATAGACACGTGTTTAGAACCACAATTCGTGAGTAAGCAGAAGATTCAGCAATTGTCATTTGGACAGCTCCTAGTAATGAAACTGATCCCTGGCCAGATCCCTCATTTACTGCTGTTTGATACTGTTTTGGCTTCAGTGTATATTACTTAGTTCTCGATCATTTTATCTAATGCTTAATATATTTTTGCCAAGTGCACACTTATTGGGCCTGGTTCTGCAGTAAATGGTTCACGCTGTGCCCCCCCAGCGTTAGCCTTTAAAGTCATCATTATCAATTTGTAAAACTGTACAGCGGAATGACAATAGCGGTGACATGCGTCGGGGTCACAGCTGAGAGTTAAAGCGTCCTCTTCCATTCTTCAGGCATTTTCTATTACCATAAGACCACCTCCTCAGTATAGAGGGGGAGAGAAGACTGAAAGGGTATACATTGTGGTGTGTAATGCCTTTGTCTTTCCAGCCGAGCTTTGATCGTGTGCCTGGTATGAGTGATTATATGTGAGGCCTACAGACAATGCATAATAAAGCTACATGCTGCCACTACGTCATAAACGCCCATCAACTCGCTGAATGATCTACATTTTCTCAATGCCGTCACTTTAAAATATGGTGTTAATGACATGATGGTAACTTACTGCACAATAATGCATCCTAGAAACCTGTGTTATAGACATTATAATACCCTGCGCTTATATTGATATCCATATAGTGCCGTCGTGACATTATGTGTAATGCACTGGTGTTTGTGTCTCCGAAGACCTTCAATGAAGTGCTAGAACGGGATCAATCAAATGTTTCCAGCGCAGAAAGTGCAATGTTTAAGTCCATTAAAACCACATTAATATTTGTGTAAAGCGAAGAGTGTTTCCATCCGTAAGTCAAATCAACGCTAAAACAGAGTCTGCCTATACTTATTATTGCTCCGCAGACACACTACAACTTTACACAGCCGGACTATTTACTGGCCGGGTAGCGTAATATAGATTTACACCACTTACATGTTACCAGAATATGTATGCTTGACCACTAGTGCATGGGTCAAGGAGAAGACATTGGTTACACAGTACTGTAATGTTATGCTGCATGTACCCTCATTTCAGCCCTCTGTGAATTACCGTATCTGTGGACCGTATATATGCAGTACACCTGTTTAATTACCACTGATGGTGTCAATGCCTATTCTTATAACCTCGACCACATCTCAGCGATCACTCTGATGTACTCATGGGATTAGTCACCAAAAAGATGTCATGTAAGGATTAGGGATGGGCGGACTGGTTGAAGTTCGGGTTCTGGTAACTGACCCCAACTTTTTATAAGGTTTGCTTCAGGTACCAGATCAGTACCCAACCTTCCACCAGAACCCAAACCCCATTGTAAATAATGGATACTCAAACTGCTAAGAAAAAGCTCTCTCTTTGTCGTAGACTTCAGCAGAAAGTCAGTGTTCGGCATTCAGGCCCAAACAGTGACTGTCCGGAACGAACTCCGAGCACTTCTGTTCATGTTTGCCCATCTCTAGTAAGAATTATGTGCAAATATCACCATATCTGCTCCATGACATCTTACGCTCTGAGTCTCTCTAGCTGTTGTGGTGTTGCCTAAATCCAAGACCAAAGAGCTTTCTAAGGATGTCAGGGACAAGATCACAGACCTGCACGAAGCTGGAATGGGCTACAAAACCATAAGTAAGAGGCTGGGTGAGAAGAGGACAACTGTTAGTGCAATAGTAAGAAATATATAATATTTTTTGGGGGAGGGCAGGGGGGCAATTCAGTCTTTGTGCTTTCCGTGAACTGCTCAATGTAGGTAATGAGCAAACCATAGCTCATCGGTGGTTCATTGGGGAAATCATGGATTTTTTTGCAGTATCAATGACCCCAGGGACAACAATAGTTTGGGCAATGCACAAAAACAATAGTGAACATCTGGGCTTGCCAATAAAGAAACCTGTCAATGCAATTAGTAGGAGTCTGACCATAACCCTGTCCAGCGCTGGAAACTGATTCCTTCATATATCGCTGCTATATTAGATGCGATTATCATACAGATATGCTGCCTAATAAGCTTTACTGAGAGCTAGCAAATTATACACTAAGCCTGTAGGAAAAGGGGGCTGGCAATCACTTACAATGGATCTTGACTTGACCCAGCACCATCCATTGTATACATGGACCAGCTGATGCCTCCTCTACTGCATAGAAATCTGAGGTCAAATGGAATTAACCCCTAGCTGACAGGCTAGTAGAGGGAATATTTATGTGTGACAGATACAATGCTTCAACGTGATGTCGGCAATGTGGGCAAAGAAGCAAGGGCCAGATGCCGCTAACAAAGGCTTTTGTTCCTAGGGTTTATGGACGTATGTAGCGCCAGTAAAATGTATAGTATATCATCACCTCCTTAGTTCTCGGTGGGTTTAATAAAATATATCAGACTATCAGCCAAAGTATTTTTATGTGGTGCTGTAATTTGCTAATATTGTCTTGTGTTTCTCTATTCTGCTCATATCTGGGATATGGGAGGAATAAGTTTAAATCATTTTTCAGACTTTATCACTTAACTTAATGTTAGTAACGTACTTATCACAAATCCAAAACCTTGGGATCATTGTAGTCCCAGCAGTCAGACCCCCAATGATCAGTAACATATGCCTATCCTGTAAATAGAGAATTGCTTAATATATTGGGTAAACCCTTTAACAAAATACATTTTACTTTATCTACATTCTTTACCGAACAAATATGAGCAAAAAAATGTAATGTTAAAAGGGCTTGTCCATCATCAGGGATGTTATATTTCCTTAAATGACTGCATTATTGTCTAAAAATATTTTTTGCAATTGGATTTCTTTAAAATATTTGCACCATTTGTCTTCTACAGCCTCTGTGTTGCACTGTCTATTGACGGCTGTAGAATGAGTTAACTGAGGGTCCATCACTGAGCTCACTACACTTTACATGCGTTTAAGAATAAAAATATCCCCCCCTTTAACTTCCATAAAATGACATTGCTGGGTGTTGTATTCGCTGGACGGGGCCAGCTTTTACAGCTCTGTCAGAGCCACAGAACAGCAATACTTAGTATGGGCTCATTGTGTGGGATTATTGGACACAGATGCCAATTTCTAGAGATGAAAAAATACTGATGATTCAGTCCACAGTGAAGGGATCCTGAGCTTTAAGTTCTATTTGGGGAAAATGTAGGACTAGAGAATTACATGCAGATCTACAAATATGGAACACTGAGATTACTATTCATAGGAGTCTATGTCGACAGGGAAAGTTTACATCTCCAATATGGTTCCACAGTATTACCATAGACGTCAATAGCGTCCACAGATTCAGGGCATGTGGCTCATATTGGGCTCTCTAGAGAGACCATCCAGACCTGGGTGGGAAGAATCTGTACAGCGATCCTCTCCCCACTGGCCCTTAATACAGGGGTGTTAAAAATTAATTCAAGGATCCCGTTAAAAAAAAAAAAAAAAGGACATCAAGTCCTTCTGTCCCAGCGGGTTGAGTGCTGTAGGAATAACTAACATATAAAGCAAACCTGTCACCAGGTTTGGCCGATACGAGTTGCGGCCACCGCCTTTCTGGGCTTATCTACAGCATTCTGGCGCCCCGGCATCGCGCTCCTGCACAGGCGTACTGTTGAGGGCAGAGCAAAGTCCTGCAGTGCGCAGGCGCTGGGCCTCTGACCTTTCTTCGCAATGCCGGGGAGCCATGAAGCAAGCAGGAGGGTGGCATCGCAAGAAGATGGGAGGCGCCGGACCCGGACCCGTGATGCCCATCAGACCAGACCTCCCCACAGGTGAGTATAATAAAACTTATTTTTCTTCTCTTTCAGGTCGGATCGGGGGCTTATCTACAGCATTATAGAATGCTGTGTATAAGCCCTGAAAGGTGGTGGCCGTAACTCGTATCGGCCAAACCTGGTGACAGGTTCCCTTTAATTATGGTCCTTATTGAATTTTTTGCTATGGGGTCATGTCCTCTCTATTTACACCCTAAATGCAGGTTATGTCACCACTTTGTCAATTATTATACACCAGGGGTGCAATCCTAATTTTTTTCCATGCAAAAATCACAGTCCGCCACAGATTTTTTTGAACGAAGTGCAAAACCATAATGAATCCTAAATATAATAGTGATATATGTCTACAGAAACTGATATGAGCTCACCGGCTGCATCCACTGGTTTGGTGATACCATATCAATCACTTGCCCTAATCCCTACAGCTTCCAAATAAAATCACGTATGCATGTATTACAGTAACTGAAAAAAGGTTTTTATGGACTTTCCTTGAACTTCCAGATGGCTGACAACCCTCTCCTCCAGACAACTATTTAATTATTTGTGTTTTGATGGAAGCATCCTGAATTTGCTGAGAATCCTAAACTCTCTGAGGACAATCAGCGTAGAGTGCTCACTTATACATTAAATCACAATATATTGACGACCGATCCATAGGACAGGATAGGTCCATGAGATAGATCGTCAATATGACTTGGTGGTGAGCCTCTACCAGACACCTCCAACTATCAGCTGAAAACAGCTCCGTTTCATGTGTTTCCATCCAACCACCCCCCCCGGGCAAAATATCAGCTGATTGTGAGGATGACAGGTGTCGGACCCCCAACGATCCTCTGGAAAGGTCATCGATATGGTGTGACCAGATTTCCCCTATAAATGGTCATCTGGTCCTGCAGAACCACACTTTTCTATAGAGGACAACGTAGCCATCTGTCTCTTTAGAACCTGAGATGCAATTCTCAAGCCTGATAGGTGTCCTCTAATGAGAGCGCCATTATTGGGCACGCTGGAGACTACAGCGTGCTCTTATCTCCTGAGTGTACTTATACCGCTACAATGGTTCCTCCACAATCTGGCTGGAAACACCCATTGTGGCCTCACATTTATATAACCAAAGAAAAGATTTATTCTGCTAGCTTCAGAATTATAGATTCATGAAAAAAAAATAGCAGAAGCTTCTCGTTAAATGATTTTCTTGGTTGCAGTGAAAGTTTTTGGTCAATTTCACCACATTATGCATTCTGGTCATGTCGTAGATGCCTTAAAAATATTTGTAGAATTATAATTGCAATAGTTAATGGACAATATCCAATAGTTAATGTAGAGGAAAAAGCCCACCAAGACCCCACTTACTGACGTGAATTGTATGGGAAGGCAGCCACCTCCGTGGGTGGAGGTATGTTTGTGATGTTGGGGTACGATTGTTTTGCAGAGGACTGTAACACAAGGGGTTACGGAGAATAAGACCCCCGGCAGACTTGGATGCCTTATCATAGAATTTCTTTGAAGTCAACTTCAAAGTGTAAATATGTGAAGACGCTGATGTGAAAGGCGAGTTTTCCCTTTGAAATGATGGACAGAAGAGCACGGCATAGTCTTTAAATTGCATATATCTTGCTGCAGTTATATTTTATGTAACTGAATACTTGACTCTGTGTACATGAAAAATGTATGCCATGCTTTTCCAATAATCCATTGTTTCCTTCCTTTACCAAGCCTTTGTTAATCCTTTTCTCTTTATCCATACCTTTTAAATGGGTTGTCTAGTGACAGATATAAAAAACAAGCTAAAAAACAAGCAACAAACAATAATGGTGAATGAGCTGACATGAATGAGTTCTCATTTCCTGGGTAGGCCGAGACCAGGGCAACGGGTGTAGGTAGCTGCCCTGCCCATTGCAATAGCTCAGCCAGCCCACTTCTTTAATAATAATATAATAATCTTATTTCTATAGCGCCATCTTCTGCAGCACTTTACATTATAGAGGGGACTTGTACAGGCAATAGACATTACAGCATAACAATAAACACAGATCAAAACAGATACCAAGAGGAATGAGGGCCCTGCTCGAAAGCTTACAATCTAAGGAAAAAGGGGAGACATGGGAGGTAGATGGTAACAATTGCTTTCATTGTTGGGACCAGCCAAAGTGTAAGAATCGGGTGTTCCTGTAATGCATGAACCAGTTAACAGCCAAATTATGTAATAATATAGACACAGAGGGCTATTAAATGCATAAAGCGGGTGAGAACATGATGTGAGGAACCTGGTTATGGTAAAAAATTTTTGAATGGGCCACACAGGGATAGTTAGTTTAAGGCGTTGAGGCGGTAGGCCAGTCTGAACAAATGCGTTTTTAGAGCACGCTTAAAACTGTGGAGATTACCGTAATTGTATTAAACTAGGTAGTGCATTCCAAAGAATTGGCGTAGCACGTGAGAAGTCTTGTAGATGAGAGTGGGAGGTTCTGATTATTAAGGATGTTAACCTCAGATCATTAGCAGAATGGAGGGCACGGGTAGGATGGTAGGCTGAGACGAGGGAGGAGATGTAGGCTGGTACTGAGCCATGGAGTGCTTTGTGGGTGAGGGTAATAAGTTTGTACTGGATTCTGTTGTGGATGGGTAACCAGTGTAATGACTGGCACAAGGTAGAGGCATCGGTGTAACGATTGGTGAGGAATATGATCCTGGCTGCAGCATTCAAGACAGATTGGAGAGAGGAGAGTTTGGTAAGAGGGAGACTGATTCTTTCTCTGTACAGTACAGACCAAAAGTTTGGACACACCTTTTCATCCAAAGATTTTTCTGTATTTTCATGACTATGAAAATTGTACATTCACACTGAAGGCATCAAAACTATGAATTAACACATGTAGAATTATATACTTAACAAAAAAGTGTTAAACAACTGAAAATATGTCTTATATTCTAGGTTCTTCAAAGTAGCCACCTTTTGCTTTGATTACTGCTTTGCACACTCTTGGCATTCTCTTGATGAGCTTCAAGAAGTAGTTACCGGAAATGGTTTTCACTTCACAGGTGTGCCTGTCAGGTTTAATAAGTGGGATTGCTGGCCTTATAAATGGGGTTGGGACCATCAGTGGTGTTGTGCAGAAGTCTGGTGGATACACAGCTGATAGTCCTACTGAATAGACTGTTAGAATTTGTATTATGGCAAGAAAAAAGCAGCTAAGTAAAGAAAAACGAGTGGCCATCATTACTTTAAGAAATGAAGGTCAGTCAGTCCGAAAAATTGGGAAAACTTTGAAAGTGTCCCCTAGTGCAGTTGCAAAAACATCAAGTGCTACAAAGAAACTGGCTCACATGAGGACCGCCCCAGGAAAGGAAGACCAAGAGTCACCTCTGCTTCTGAGGATAAGTTCATCCGAGTCACCAGCCTCAGAAATCACAGGTTAACAGCAGCTCAGATTAGAGACCAGGTCAATGCCACACAGAGTTCTAGCAGCAGACACATCTCTACAACAACTGTTAAGAGGAGTCTTTGTGCAGCAGGCCTTCATGGTAAAATAGCTGCTAGGAAACCACTGCTAAGGACAGGCAACAAGCAGAAGAGACTTGTTTGGGCTAAAGAACACAAGGAATGGACATTAGACCAGTGGAAATCTGTGCTTTTGTCTGATGAGTCAAAATTTGAGATCTTTGGTTCCAACCACCGTGTCTTTGTGCGATGCAGAAAAGGTGAAATGATGGACTCTACATGCCTGGTTCCCACCGTGAAGCATGGAGGAGGAGGTGTGATGGTGTGGGGGTGCTTTGCTGGTGACACTGTTGGGGATTTATTCAAAATTGAAGGCATACTGAACCAGCATGGCTACCACAGCATCTTGCAGCGGCATGCTATTCCATCCTGTTTGCATTTAATTGGACCATCATTTATTTTTCAACAGGATAATGACCCCAAACACACCTCCAGGCTGTGTAAGGGCTATTTGACCAAGAAGGAGAGTGATGGGGTGCTACGCCAGATGACCTGGCCTCCACAGTCACCAGACCTGAGCCCAATCGAGATGGTTTGGGGTGAGCTGGACCGCAGAGTGAAGGCAAAAGGGCCAACAAGTGCTAAGCATCTCTGGGGACTCATTGAAGACTGTTGGAAGACCATTTCCGGTGACTACCTCTTGAAGCTCATCAAGAGAATGCCAAGAGTGTGCAAAGCAGTCATCAAAGCAAAAGGTGGCTACTTTGAAGAACCTAGAATATAAGACATATTTTCAGTTGTTTCACACTTTTTTGTTAAGTATATAATTCCACATGTGTTACTTCATAGTTTTGATGCCTTCAGTGTGAATGTACAATTTTCATAGTCATGAAGATACAGAAAAATCTTTGAATGAGGTGTGTCCAAACTTTTGGACTGTACTGTATGTCAGCAGTAACAAATGTGCATTTGTGATTATTGGTTTTTATCCAGACCATTTATTGACTTGATTTATGATTGCCGTCTGCCTTGACCGGATTCTGTCTACCCGTTCTGATTGAACTCTGTTTGCCCTGATTTTGGTACTTGATGATTAGCCTTCTGTCTTTTGTAGCTGCCATCAAATTTCTGTCTGCTAAGAACTAGATATTGCTATTTCGGACTACACTAGGGGTGCTATATGGGGGTTTCCTGTACAGACCCTCCATCTCTTCTGAGGGCATTTTAAAGAGAAACGTGAAAAAGTCCTTAAAGGATATTCCCATCTCCAGGATCCTATTCCTGTGTGTAGTAGGCAGGGCCGGCGTCAGCACCCGGCACACCCGGGCCAGTGCCGGGGCCCTGAGCAGGCGGGGGGGCCCACTCGCCGTCTGGCACCCCCCGCCCTTTAGCGGAGGAGAGCGGTGTCAGCGCCGCCACTGGGCCCCCCCGCTTGCTCAGGGCCCCGGCATCAGCTGGCACAATACTTACCTCTCCCGTGCCTCCGCTGCCGCAGCTCCGGGCTCCAGGGGGCGCCGGCGCTTCCTCTCACAGCAGCGTCGCTGAATGACGTCATCATTCAGCGGCCGGCTGTAACAGAGAGCGCGCGGACGTCGGACGGGTAAGACGTGTGTGTGTGTCTCTGTGTGTGTCTGTGTGTATGTAGTGCGCGGTGCTTTGTGTGTGTGTGTGTGTATATGTATGTATGTGAGAGAGTGCTTGTGTGCTGTCTGTGTGTGATGATGGGCAGGCATTGCTGATAATGGGGAGGCACTGATGATGATGATGGGGAGAAGATGATGATAATGGGCAGGCATTGATGATGGGGAGAAGATGATGATGAGCAGGCATTGATGATGATGGGGAGGAGATGATGATGGGCAGGCATTGCTGATAATGGGGAGGCATTGATGATGATGATGGGGAGAAGATGATGATAATGGGCAGGCATTGATGATGGGGAGAAGATGATGATGAGCAGGCATTGATGATGATGGGGAGGAGATGATGATGGGCAGGCATTGCTGATAATGGGGAGGCATTGATGATGATGGGGAGAAGATGATGATAATGGGCAGGCATTGATGATAATGGGCAGGCATTGATGATGGGGAGAAGATGATGATGGGCAGGCATTGATGATGATGGGGAGGAGATGATGATGATGGGCAGGCATTGATGATAATGGGGAGGCCATGATGATGATGGGGAGGCAATGATGATGATAAGGATCAATGATGATGATGGGGAGGCAATCATGATGATAATGGGGAGTCTTTCCACAGCACCCTTTCCTGAGCCGTAACAGTGCAGAACGCAGTACAGCGCAGAGGAGAGCTCCATTTTGTATGGAGCATTATATGGGGACCAGTATCCTGTATGGAGCATTCTATTGGGTCCAGTATTCTGTATGGAGCATTATATGGGGGGTGACATCCTGCATGGGGTATTATATGGGTGATGAGGGGGAGACTGTGGTGCCCATAATATTGTATGGAGGACTGTACTGTCCAGTCTGTTCTGTGCGCTGTGAGGATTTGGCGGTTTTTGAGCTATTGTACAATTTACAATAGATATCACTCATGTAATGTAAGAAGAGAAGTATTTGGCATTGTACTATACCCATATTTCTCTGCTGTATCTGTGCATCATGAATCGTGGTCTGTGTTAAAGGGGCCCACTGAGGCTCCTTCGCCCGGGGCCCATAAAAACCTGGAGCCGGCCCTGGTAGTAGGTGTAATAATAATAATAATTTTAACAAATACCTCTAATTAAAAATATAATATAGTTCTTCCAATTTGCTATGTCACTTACCCCATGTGCAGGGCATTGCTGTAGCTTAGATATCCATGGTTACGACCACTAACACAGTGACAGTTATTAGTGGTCGTATCTATGGATACTTAAGCTCCTGCAACGCCTTGCACATGGGGTAAGTCACATAGTTAATCAGAAGAACTATACTACATTTCTAATTGGAGATATTTGCTAATATTATTATTATACCTCCTACATATTAGAATGGAATCTTGGAAATGGGAATATTTCAAAGTCTTTTTTTTTCAAACGGAAAAAGTAACCTAAATGAATGCCAGTACAAACCTTCATTGCTCATCATTGACCAAGGTAAACCTGACCAGCAATCAAAGGATATACAGACATAAATGCTAGCTTGTCATTTCTTACATGTGGGCATCTTAGCACAAATGACCGTTCATATGAACATTTCAAATATTGTTACATGAAAGTAAAAAAAAGGGCTGATTGACTTTGTAGATCATTGATTTGTGCTTGCTATGAGCATTTTATAAAGGACCCTTAGGGACCCCCTAAACAATATATAGCTGTCAGCTAAAGGTTGGTTCAGCTGAAGGTTGGTTCAGTTGAAGGTTGGTTCAGTTGTCAACAATGTCTCCTGATTCCTCCATACACAGGAATGATCGCTCTGCCAAGCCACTCATGTAGTGTCTACAAAAGAGCTGCCTGGTCGTTATCTTGCCAAAAACAGAAGGATTAGCCGTCTAATATTGGACATACTGGATCATTTTCCCGGACATCATCTGTCATGGGCAAGTCAGGAGCCCCCCATACTCATTAGACTGTCAGCCATTGGTATTGGCATGTTCTACTGACATTTATGCAGAGGTGCACAAACTTTTGTGGTCCGCGGCCACAGTATGACCTGCTAGGACATTTCTGGCCTATCAAATGTTAATACCATACCTACATGATGGAAAAAAGCCTATGAAAATATAACTTGTGCCTAGAAGAAGAATGGCGGTCCCCTTCTTCCACAGTTTGCACTCCAGAAGGAAAACATGGCAGTATGTGACTCTCCCGATTGTCAACTATCATTAACTACATTTGCGAGTTCTTCATAGTCACCCGCCATTCTGTCTTACACACCTTACTGGAGCGCCCAACAAGGGTCAATAGACACTGTTCTCCTAATATTTATGAGGGACACTGAGATGACTGCGTGCTACTTTTCCTGGATACGGACATTACTCAACATATAAGCAGTGACCAGATTTTTGGGGGCGACAGAGAAAGGTGTGATGGGCTGCATGTGCCCCCTGGCTGCAGGTTGCGCACCTCTGGTCTAATGTTTATCGGGGTCGTAAGACTCTGTCCCCTGAATTCTCCTTCAGCCAAATAAAATTGCACCACAGTAGGTTGTATTTGATACACGAAATGTAAACACTTGTTCCCCCACAGCTGATTATTGATGATCCCAGCATCCAGATAACGTCTAAGAAACACTCATCCACGGATAACATTATTCCTTTCTATTCAACTGTATTATTGCAATGTGAGAACAAGTAACAAACTTGTTCATGAAGTCGATGACCAGATTTGCAGCCTATATGGATCCCGATACTCAGTGATACAGTGCTGGTCTATGCCGTGTATGAAAACGCTTCATCAGAGTGCTGATAGTGTGGGTGTCTTATACTAATAGCCACTAAGTAGAATAGATTGAGCACAGAACTCTGCAATGTAGCTGCTTATTGAGGTCAGCATTACTTCCTCTACATCTATTTTTAATTGGACCAGCACAATGGGCAAAAATGCTGGCTACAGATTTCCAATTATCGAGCTCCGAGTATGTCAAGTACCCATACTGAAAAGCAGCGCTTCAAAGATCCCTAAAGTATTCATTCAATGCGAAGATGGCTTTCATTCTTACTTTCTACTAGATTTCTTTATTACATAATAAATGTATGCAAACATGCAATAATAATAAAATTATAAGACTGTCATTTAAAGGGGTCTTCTAGGCTTTGGACAAAAGTCTGCATTCACTGTACATAACTGCAGACTGTACGCAGTGTGCATACTGTCATGATTCCCCAGTGTTACTATTGCAGTCAGGTGGTCTCGTGACGGTATGTGATGTGAATACTTGTGGTCACGTGCACTGTTAACTAAACGCACATAGCTTTTCTTTATGGGAGTGAATTGAGAGAAACCAGACATGTCTGAAGTTAGTGCTTGACCACAGGCATGAAAACCGCATGCATGCAGTAACATGACCACTCGCTCACATCGGCAGTACCGGAAAATCCTAACAGTGTGTGATATGCACACTGCATATTGTCACAGTCCAACAGTCTGCAGGCACATAGGTTTGAAACGGAGGCCAAGGCTGTAGTCGTGGCTAACTGTGGCTGCTCTGGCCCTCCGTCACATAAACACATTGTCCCTTCTGTTGGGCACCTGGAGGTCCACTTACTTGTAAATCAGGGTCCACTCCGGGCTGCTGGGGCTTCCTTCCTTTAAGCACCACACAATGACAGTCAGAGTTCAAGTCCATTTTCAACAAAACAACTTTACTCAGCTAAAACAGTTTAGTCACAGAAACAGCACAAGATTCTTCGCAGAATATCACCATTCTATTCCCTGTAATGTCCCTCATTCCTTCAGTAATATCGCAGGGTTGTACCGTCTCCTCCGGTATCGCAGCTTTCTGAGAGGACAGACTAACCCCCTTCAGGAGTTCCCCGCTCACTTCCCTCTCCAAAGGTGAAGTTGAAGGATGGCTCTTCCCATCCTTACCAAGCCGTAGGCCTCGGACGTTAAGAGTTGTTCCCATGAAGTTAGCTGCTACCATTTTTATGCTGCCCTGTATTCCTCCACTACCGTGTGACTGTCAGCTCCCAGGCCCTGGACGGCTGGGCTCCTTTGCTTGAACGTTCCCGGACACGACTGTCCTGTCCTGACTCCCAGCTACCACGCTACTAACTAACTCCAGGAAGCTCCCCAAAACTACTCTCTCTTAGCCCCTCCTAACTAGCCTAATCCTATTGGTCTAACTAATTCCTTATTCTATTGTATTCTATTCTATTGTGCTCCCCTACTGTCTAAACCCTATACTTTCCCTATATCTCCTCAACACATAAACATAAGTACATAACATAGTAACATAGAAACATAGTAACATAGTTATTAAGGTTGAAGGAAGACTTTAAGTCCATCTAGTTCAACCCATATCCTATCCTAACCTGCCCTAACATGTTGATCCAGAGGAAGGCAAAAAAAACCCAAGTGGCAAACAGTAAGCTTCACATTGGGGAAAAAAATTCCTTCCCGACTCCACATACGGCAATCAGACTAGCTCCCTGGATCAACGCTGTATCTAGGAAACTAGTGAATATAGCCTGTAAAATTATACTTTTCAAGAAAGGCATCCAGTCCCCTCTTAAATTTTAGTAAGGAATCACTCATTACAACATTAGACGGCAGAGAGTTCCATAGTCTCACTGCTCTTACAGTAAAGAATCTGCATCTGTGATTATGGCTAAACCTTCTTTCCTCCAGACGTAGAGGATGCCCCCTCGTCCCCGTCACAGGTCTAAGAGTAAAAAGATCATTAGAAAGGTCTTTGTACTGTCTCCTAATATATTTGTACATTGTAATAAGATAACCCCTAAGCCTTCGTTTTTCCAAACTAAATAACCCCAAGTGTAATAACCTGTCTTGGTATTGCAGACCCCCCAGTTCTCTAATAACCTTGGTCGCTCTTCTCTGCACCCGCTCCAGTTCAGCTATGTCTTTCTTATACACCGGAGACCAGAACTGCACACAGTATTCTAAGTGTGGTCGCACCAGTGACTTGTATAGAGGTAAAATTATGTTCTCCTCATGAGCATCTATGCCTCGTCTAATGCATCCCATTATTTTATTTGCCTTGGCAGCAGCTGCCTGACATTGGCCACTAAATGTGAGTTTGTCGTCCACCCATACACCCAAGTCTTTTTCAGTGACAGCTTTGCCCAGTGTTTTACAATTAAGCACATAATTATACATCTTATTTGTTCTACCCAAGTGCATGACCTTACATTTATCCCCATTAAAGCTCATTTGCCATTTATCAGCCCAAGCTTCTAGTTTACATAAATCCTCCTGTAATATAAAATTATCCTCCTCTGTATTTATTACCCTGCAGAGTTTAGTGTCATCTGCAAATATTGAAATACTACTCTGTATGCCCCCTACAAGGTCATTAATAAATATGTTAAAGAGAAGCGGCCCCAATACTGACCCCTGTGGTACCCCACTGCTAACCGTGACCCAGTCCGAGTGTGCTCCATTAATAACCACCCTTTGTTTCCTATCCATGAGCCAGTTCTTAACCCACTTACACATATTTTCCCCTATCCCCATTGTTCTCATTTTATGTATCAACCTTTTGTGTGGCACTGTATCAAAAGCTTTTGAGAAGTCCATGAACACCACGTCCACTGCATTCCCTTGGTCCAGTCCTGAACTTACCCCTTCATAAAAGCTTATCAGATTAGTCTGACAAGAACGGTCCCTCGTAAACCCATGCTGATACTGTGTCATGAGGTTATTCAGCTTCAGATACTCCAATATAGTATCCCTTAAAAAACCCTCCAGGATTTTACCCACAGTAGATGTTAAGCTCACTGGCCTATAATTTCCAGGTTCAGTTTTTGCCCCCTTTTTGAATATTGGCACCACATTTGCTATACGCCAGTCCTGTGGTACAGACCCAGTTATTATGGAATCTTTAAAGATTAAAAATAATGGTCTATCTATAACTGTACTTAATTCCTGCAGTACTCGGGGGTGTATCCCATCCGGACCCGGGGATTTGTCAACTTTAGTGATTTTTAGATGCTGCCGTACTCCCTGCTGGGTTAAGCAGGTGACATTTAATGGAGAAATTTTTTTATCTATGATCATGTTATCTGTCATGGGATTTTCTTGTGTAAATACAGTTGAAAAAAAGTCATTTAGCATATTGGCTTTTTCCTCATCCTCATCCACCATTTCACCCAGACTATTTTTAAGGGGACCAACACTATCATTTTTTAGTTTCTTGCTATTTATGTAGTTAAAGAATATTTTGGGATTATTTTTACTTTCTCTGGCAATGAGTCTCTCTGCCTCAATCTTTGCTGTCTTGATTTGCTTTTTACAGAATTTATTCAGTCTTCTGTATTTATTTAATGCCTCTTCACTACCTACTTGCTTTAATTCCCTAAACGCTTTCTTTTTGTCCCTTATTGCGCCCCTTACAGCTCTATTTAGCCATAGTGGTTTCCTCCTAATTCTAGCATGTTTATTCCCATAGGGTATATACTGTGCACAGGTCCTATTCAGGATACTAATAAACGTCTCCCATTTTCTTTGTGTATTTTTATGTCTCAGGATATCGTCCCAGTTTATTGCACCAAGATCATCTCTCATCCGTTGGAAATTTGCCTTCCTGAAGTTTAGTGTCCTTGTAACCCCTCGACTACACATCTTATTAAAGGATACATGAAAGCTTATTATTTTGTGATCACTATTACCCAAGTGACCCCCAACCCTTATATTTGATATGCGGTCTGGCCTGTTGGATAATATTAGGTCTAGCAGTGCCCCCCCTCTTGTTGGGTCCTGAACTAGTTGTGAAAGGTAATTGTCTCTCATAGTTGCCAAAAACTTATTACCTTTGCTGGAACTGCAGGTTTCTGTTCCCCAATGTATTTCAGGGTAGTTGAAGTCCCCATAATAATGACTTCTCCTTGAGTTGCTGCTTCATCTATTTGCTTTACGAGGATATTCTCTGTTGCTTCCATTATTTTAGGAGACTTATAACAAACCCCTATCAATAATTTATTATTTTTCCCCCTCCCCTAATCTCCACCCACAGAGACTCTACATCTTCATTAGATTCACAGATATCACGCAGGATGGGTTTTAAGGATGATTTTACATATAAACACACACCCCCACCTCGCTTATTTTTACGGTAATTTCTAAACAGACTATAGCCCCGTAAATTAACCGCCCAGTCGTGGCTCTCATCCAGCCAAGTCTCAGATATCCCCACCATGTCATAATTATGTTCCAACAAAATTAATTCTAATTCCGCCATTTTGTTGGTGAGGCTTCTAGCATTAGTATACATGCACTTTATGTATCTCTCTGAACCTCTATTCTTTCTTAAATTATTAACTGTTCTAACCCCACCCCCCATGCCACCCCCACCCCCAATTTCATTATTTGTGCCCAGGTCTCTATCTGTACTGCCTTCCCCTCCTATAAAATGAATACCCTCCCCCCCAGTCCCTAGTTTAAAGACTCCTCCAACCTTCTAGCCATTTTCTCCCCAGCACAGCTGCACCCTCCCCATTGAGGTGCAGCCCGTCCCTAGCATAGAACCTGTAGCCAACTGAGAAGTCGGCCCAGTTCTCCAGGAACCCAAACCCCTCCTTCCTACACCAATTCTTGAGCCACTTATTAACCTCCCTAATCTCCCGTTGCCTCTCTGGTGTGGCACGTGGTACCGGCAGTATTTCAGAAAATACCACGTTGGAGGTCCTTGCTTTAAGCTTGCAGCCTAATTCCCTGAAATCATCTTTAAGGACCTTCCACCTGCCTCTAACTTTGTCATTTGTGCCAATGTGCACCATGACCGCTGGGTCCTCACCAGCCCCTCCCAGTAATCTGTCAACCCGATCAGCGATGTGTCGGACTCGAGCGCCAGGTAGGCAGCACACTGTTCGACGATCCCTGTCGAACAATACACATTTTAACAACATCAATAGACATATGAGATATATCAGCTTTACAGGGACATAGGAACAAATGCAAGGCGAACAGGGCATAAACTAGAATCCGTTTACCCCTTACAGGTTGACGTCAGGTTTTTATCTCCATCCTGGACAACTTTAATGTATACCAGAATCAACTGCATATGAACTGACCACTAGGTTAACTGCATGACATAGTGGGTTACGCAATGGGATGGGAGCAATTTGACCCTATAACGTCTTGCATGTTAGCACTAGCTTGCCTAGAGTGAGCACTGTCCACTGGTAAAGCTCTCGCACTGCTGTCAATCAACAGTGAAGGAGGCTGGGCGTGCAAAGCCAGTGGATAGAATCGTGCACTGAGCCTCTTAACCAAAAACTGCCATGAAAATCTCAAAAAACACTTGAAAGACACCTCATTAATTTCAGTATTTGAAAAACGCATGGAAGAAAAAATAAGTTCATGTAATTTCTTTCTGGCAAATTTCTCCTGTTCTCCTCTCCAAATTTGACACATTAAATTAAAAGGGTACAGAAAACACTATAGGAGGAAAAAAGGCATTAAAAGATCATCAAAAACCCTTTAGTGAAAAAAATAGCTCAAAATCTCACTCGAAAAATGAGCGTTTCCTGAAGTGTTTTACGCTTCCAAAAATTTTTGACCACCTGTCATATATACCTCTGTCCCAATTTTGTCTGACCTTGGACACCCCTTTAAGTGTAAAAAAATTTTTTTACCGCCACACAAATTCCCAAAAAGTTGTAAAGTGTAAAGAAAACAAGAATAAAATAATATGTACAATACATGTCTTATAGCCATGTATTATTCATATCAGAACAGAGAACACAGATTAGAAGGTGAACATTAGACATTTTTCCATTTCACTTGAACAAACTAACTCATTTAGAAATTGATGGCAGCAGCACATCTCAAAAAAGTTGGGACATGGTTAACAAAAGGCTGGAAAACTAAGTGATACTATTGAAAAACAGTTGGATGGTCAATTTTCAAGTAAGTCGCGTGACTGTATATAGTATGAGAATGATGAAGGCAGAGTCTCTCAAATGCAAAGATGGTCAGAGGTTCACCAATCTGTAAACAACTGCGTCTAAAAATTGTTGAACAATTTCAGAAAAAAAACCTCCTCATTGTAAAATTGCAAAGACTTTGAACATCCCACCATCTACCTTACATAATATCATCAAAAGATTCAGAGCTTTGGAGAAATCCATGTGCACAAGGAGATGGTGGGTGTTGAACTGACCCTTCTGCAGTCTAGACCTTTCACCAATAGAAAACAATTGGCGCATTATGAAACGAAAAATACTGCAAAGATCCCGGACTGTGCAGCAGATAAAATTCCACATCTGACAGGAGTGAGACAACATTTCTCTCCCGTAACTCCACTGATTGGTCTCCTCACTTCCCAGACATTTACAGACTGTTGCAGAAAAAAAGAGGAGACACTACACGATGGTAGACATGGCCTTTCTCCAACATTTTTTGAGGTGTGTTGCTGCCATCAATTTCTAAATGAGCTAATTTTTCCAAATAAAATGGAAAGATGTCTAACGTTCACCTTCTGATCTGTTAGAAACAGAAAAACTGATCAGCACATCCAAGCTAGTGTGTATAGGTGCCAGCTAAGACAATAATTCTAAGAAAAAATATAGCTGCACTCTGAAATACTAAGAATAATACATTTAGAAAATCGGAACTGGATTACTGCCATAAAAAATAGGTAATTGCTACATTATGTATGGAATATTGGAAAAATGGAACTGCAAAATTGCTATGGAAAAACTACGGTAAAAAGAAGGAACTTAGCTCATAGATTGGCTCACATATATTGACCAAACAGCAATCGTCAAGGCGTACCTAATTGTTGGGTCCATAACCTGATAAGTCACCTCTCCTGGGCTGAAAAGCCTACAATTTATAGGGCATGCACTGTGTAGTGGCCGTTCTCAGGTACTGCAGCTCAGTTCTTATTGAAGTGAATGGAAGCTAAGCTCCAGTACAGAGCTGTGCTGCTCTCGCTCTGTATATGTGTAGCCCTGGTGTGTGAAGGCACACGCAGTACCCTGGAGGATGTGTGGAGAGATAGCAGTTTAATGCTAAATGAACATTCATTCCAACATGCACTTAGACACGCCCACAGGTTTATAAGCTTGTGACATCAGCAGGGAGTGTTCAGTCAGAGAGTGTCCTGTCTTCAGTCAGTTCAGTTTGTCTGAGGAGACAGTCAGTCAGCGAGAAGTCTGTGCAGGAGAGAGGAGTGAGCTGCAGGTAATTCAGACGCCTGTCTAGAGGACGGTAGAGGTTCAGAGACGTGCTCCTGCCTAAAAGTATTACTGGTATTCTGCTAGCAAGCTCTGGAAGGAACTAAGAAGGAACTGACTGATATATATATCTGTGAAGTGAGGGATGCTTATGCTACCAGCACGGGCAAGGCGAAAGGCACAGTGGTAGATATTGTGAGTGCTTTAGGATTGGAAGTCCTGCACTGTTAACCGGTTACTGGGACCGAAGCATCACCATAGCTTCATGCATGGTGGTAGAAGAACCAGATTTATTGGAGGGAACTACGCTTCATGCTAGTTGGACTCGTCATATTGGAAGTAAAGGAGGCCCCTAACTTGCCCAGCTGCTATCTCGAAATACATCCTCCTTGGATCAGCCTCCCTGGGACCTGCTTGAACATCTTACAAGTAAAGGTATGGAAAGACGCTGACCGTGTGAGACTGTGTTCTTTATCCGCACCCGACTTCACAAATCCCATAGACTTTGAGGGACCAGTCCCACCTGTAGGGGACCCGACATCTAGCTGCCTCACCATCCCCTCAGAGATCTACAGCAGCGCTGGTACAAATTACCAGAGACTACAGGTGGCGTCACGAACTGTACATAAAACTATCCCCTGTAAATATTCCCCCAACATACGCCAGACCGCCAGGGCCACAGACCGAGCCACAGCTACCTGTGACAAAATCCCCATAGACTTCTACGGGCTCGGCTCTGAGTACCCCATTGCCCTGGTAACCCACAATTGTGGTGGCGGGTCGACACAATTTTGGCGTCACGAACAGGATGCGAAACTCGCGAAATTGCGAGCCCTGTGTGCCTAAGGAATTGTTTTTGTGAGAAAGGACTGTTTGCTATTTTTGGCGCTAAAATCCGCCATTTTGCCGCCATATTCGCGCCCTCAGGCGCTGGAGAAGAAGGTGGGCGTACCTGTAAAAGCGCGCTGTTGCCTGGCTCCGCCCCCGGCTCTGACTCATCGGCAGGTCCTGCGACAGGAAGTGAACGCTCTGACATCAGAGCGCCTGCGACGAAGGTCCTGTCTCCACCGAAAAGGAATGAAGGAGATAGAGAGACGCTGGCGTGCCCTGAAACAGCGGCTGCTGAGGGACGCAGTGTTCTCTCCTACAAGCATAATGCCGTCTCCTGAATTCCCAAGTTCCCTGCTGAGGAAGGCTGAAGAGAAACCGGAGGCTGCCCCCAAAAGTACCGATCCTGATCCCACCGATGGAGCGGTGGAGGCAAAGGAGGTTGAGGAGGTACCGCCAGTTCCGGAACGCCCGCCCGGTCAGGAGGCCGCAGCAGATGATCAATCCCTGGTAGGGACACCGGCGGGGACCCAGCCGTCAATGATGGAGAGCGACTGGGAAGAGATGGAGCAGCGACAGCAGCAGGTTAGTGCGTCCTCAATTGAGCCATTGCGCACACCTGCTTCCTGCTCTGCATCACACCAGCATTGTGCGTCCTATTCCGCATCGCCCCCTGCGTACACCTCTGCATCGCAATCGGCGACCCAATCTACATCGCAAACTGCGGTTACAGCTGAATCGCCCCTGCAACGCAAATTGAGACGCAGTCGGCGTCTCACGAGAAAGAGATACCCGTTGCGCCCCTGATGGTTCATACAAAGACTGTTGCGACCCAGACTCTGATCGCAGCACATGATCTGTTCGTCATGAGATCTAGGGATCATCGCATTGTTCCAGCCCCGGGATGGAAAGTGTAACAGAAATTAATAAAGAGATGTGAAGAACGGTAGGACCCAGACAGGGTTTACCGCAGCTGAGAAGATGTATATAAGTTTTTATAAAAGTGAAAGTAGTTTGTACCGTTAATATGAAAAATGTCTATTTAATACTTTGTGTATTTTTCTATGTTTAATGCAACGTTCAAGATATTCTCACCTCCCGGATGGGAAGAAGTTAATGTTTGTTGTTATGCATAAACAAAATTTTCTGTCTTCTTGTATTTCACAGCCCGGGAGTGCTGTCTTTTACCATGGGGGAATGTGTAGCCCTGGTGTGTGAAGGCACACGCAGTACCCTGGAGGATGTGTGGAGAGATAGCAGTTTAATGCTAAATGAACATTCATTCCAACATGCACTTAGACACGCCCACAGGTTTATAAGCTTGTGACATCAGCAGGGAGTGTTCAGTCAGAGAGTGTCCTGTCTTCAGTCAGTTCAGTTTGTCTGAGGAGACAGTCAGTCAGCGAGAAGTCTGTGCAGGAGAGAGGAGTGAGCTGCAGATAATTCAGACGCCTGTCTAGAGGACGGTAGAGGTTCAGAGACGTGCTCCTGCCTAAAAGTATTACTGGTATTCTGCTAGCAAGCTCTGGAAGGAACTAAGAAGGAACTGACTGATATATATATCTGTGAAGTGAGGGATGCTTATGCTACCAGCACGGGCAAGGCGAAAGGCACAGTGGTAGATATTGTGAGTGCTTTAGGATTGGAAGTCCTGCACTGTTAACCGGTTACTGGGACCGAAGCATCACCATAGCTTCATGCATGGTGGTAGAAGAACCAGATTTATTGGAGGGAACTACGCTTCATGCTAGTTGGACTCGTCATATTGGAAGTAAAGGAGGCCCCTAACTTGCCCAGCTGCTATCTCGAAATACATCCTCCTTGGATCAGCCTCCCTGGGACCTGCTTGAACATCTTACAAGTAAAGGTATGGAAAGACGCTGACCGTGTGAGACTGTGTTCTTTATCCGCACCCGACTTCACAAATCCCATAGACTTTGAGGGACCAGTCCCACCTGTAGGGGACCCGACATCTAGCTGCCTCACCATCCCCTCAGAGATCTACAGCAGCGCTGGTACAAATTACCAGAGACTACAGGTGGCGTCACGAACTGTACATAAAACTATCCCCTGTAAATATTCCCCAACATACGCCAGACCGCCAGGGCCACAGACCGAGCCACAGCTACCTGTGACAAAATCCCCATAGACTTCTACGGGCTCGGCTCTGAGTACCCCATTGCCCTGGTAACCCACAATTGTGGTGGCGGGTCGACACATATACACCCTGCCATATTGACGACCATATTGATGGAAAAATTAAAAAAAGTTATGGCTCTGGGAAAAAGGGGAGTAAAAAAAAAAAATGAAAACGCAAAATCGGGAAAAACTCAAGGTGGTAAAGGGGTTAAAAATTCAAAAAGGTGACAAGACTACTTTAAAATATATCTGATACCATATTATTGTGTGCATGTTGATGGTCAGAAGTGTTAGAGATGATGGTCAGAGACGTCGATTGACTCTGCAGCGTGTGGACATTTTGCACATACTGTAATATGCAGCTGATTTTCCATCTGGATCTATTGCATATAGAGAGGGAAATAGTCATCTCGCCGTATATTGGGCACTTGGTAGTGAAAGGAATCCACGCCCGGAGCTGCCCTGGTCCTGGTTGCTTCTTGAGACGGAAATAGAAATGCATGTTCTCATAGCGTTGAAAAGTAAAACTTCAAATTTATTCAATACTTCTTGAAAAAAGGACATGTTGGTGACACAAAAGAAATCCCAAAGAGGTGCAAGACCGACGCGTTTCGACTAGAAAGAGACCATAGCTAAGACTACCTAGTCGAAACGCGTCGGTCTTGCACCTCCTTGAGATTTCTTTGTGTCACCAACATGTCTTTTTTTTCAAGAAGTATTGAATAAATTTGAAGTTTTACTTTTCTACGCTATGAGAACATGCATTTCTATTGCATATAGGACCGGTCTAAGCGTAGCCTTATAATACTTGCTTCATGTAATATGCAAAAGGCAACCGTCCAGAAATTCCTGGACAGTCCTTAAGAATAAGGCCCTTTTTTCCCCCTGTCTATAAAAACTATTTGAGGCGTCTGTAAACTTTTTGAAGCTGAAGAAACAAATTATGTTGCCTGAAATTATTCTGATTTTACAGTGAATGCAGCTGATGTCTTTATGTCAGAATTATGGGCTGTAGACACGGATCACTTATAATCATGATGATTTATTATGGTTTTCCAATGTGACTATAAAAAATATTGTCTGTCTGGTTTTTTTTTTATCTGTCAAGAAAAAATAGAAAGTCAAGTTGGCAACCCTGGGGATGGGGTCGGACTCGGTTCAGTTCTGCGCTTGTGTCGACCCGCCACCACAATTGTGGGTTACCAGGGCAATGGGGTACTCAGAGCCGAGCCCATGGAAGTCTATGGGGTTTGTCACAGGTAGCTGTGGCTCGGTCTGTGGCCCTGGCGGTCTGGCGTATGTTGGGGATATATTTACAGGGGATTGATGTATGTACAGTTCGTGACGCCACCTGTAGTATTCTGGTAATTTGTACCAGCGCTGCTATCGATCTCTGAGGGGATGGTGATGCAGCTAGATGTCGGGTCCCCTACAGGTGGGACTCTTCCCTCAGGTCGGTAGTTAGGTGAGGATTGTGCAGGCATGCAATAATAACTCAGTCTCACACAGTCAACGTCTTTCCATACCTTTACTTGCAGGATGATAAGGCAGGTCCCAGGGAGGCTGATGGGGTTGATGGAGGATGAGCTTTGAGGCAACAGATAAGCAAGTTAGGGGCCTCCTTTACTTTCCAATGAAGCTGAGTACGACCAGCCTGAAGCGTAGTCCTCTCTATGATTCCAGCTAGTCTTTAGCTGTTCTGCCCAGTCAAATTTGTGTTAGAAGCCTTCCTGCGAGGGAGCTGAATCCTTTTCTTGTCGTGCACAACTCAAAGTCTTCACACCCCCTGACTCCAGCTACGTTCTGACTATAAAGGGGCTTGTCTGCCGCGACCTAGGGTCCGGTAGATTCCTGGTTTTCTCTTCACTATGCTGTACAATAGTGATCCTTCGGTCCCCAGTAACCGGTTGCAACGTGCAGGACTTTTCCAAGTCAAAAGCACTTTTCCAATTACCTTCCTTCCACTTTGCCCTTCGCCTTGCTTGTCTCTTAATAGATAGTTCAGTCTTTCTTCCAGTGGGGCACAGCTCTGACTAGACTAAGGTGTATACAGACACCTACACCAGACTCCACTTTCTGAACTGATGATAGACTTAAACTGGACACGTCTACTCTGTCCAAGGACAGGAAACTGACTTCTCACTCTGAAGTCCGGACACTGACTGACTAAATCACTCCCTTCCACACCCCTGCTGGGTGTGTCAGAAGTGTACACGATGTCATGAAGAGACCTTAACTGTTACCTCTCCACTCATCCTCCTGGTATTGTGTACCAGGGCTACACATTCCCCCATGGTAAACGACAGCACTCCCGGGCTGTAAAATATAAAGAGACATTTTTGTTCATACAATAAACATTAAACAATAACATCTTCCCATCCGGGAGGTGAGAACACCTTGAACGTTACGAACAATAACATTCTACATATAGAAATACAAAAGTATCAAATAGCATTTAATAAATATATATACAAGATACTTGTGAAGGACCCGCACCAAACCTTCAACGTGGGTCCTGGGTGGGCTGCAGGACATCCAAATGCAGACCTCACTCAGTGCCACACCACACGGGTTTTTGGTTCAGAGGTGAGTCAAGGTTTCATGTGAAACCATTAAGAAGGCACTTTAGTGCAACTATTTACAGGATACAGTTTTTGGGCTGGCTCAGTCCTCAGCCTCTGAGTCCATTGTTAAACGAAGACATAATAGAGAAAAAACACATTTATATATATAGACTTTTACAATGTTCACACAAATTCGTTATAATCACTGCTGATATCTAATGGGTAATTTCCCTTTTGTGATTCTTTCTGATCTACGTGGTGTAGTTTCAGGTATAACAAGTTGCGATCTGTCTGCACTGCGTAACGGCAAACTATAGAACTGCCTTAACCTTTCTATGGATCTGGCAAGCGTACTGATGGCTGGGCGGTGTGAGTCAGCTTCACCAGGGGATCCCATAGTATGGGGCGCTGCTTCAGATGATCCATCTTGAGGTTCCACAGGTTGAGGTGTTGCTGGGATGGGTAACTCCTGAGCGGGCTCAACTGGCACCACAGGCACAACTGGAGGTAGAACTTCCTCTTGTGGCTGATAAAACTGCAACACTGGAACTATCACAGCATCTCCCAGTCGGGGCCAATCCGCAGGAAAATCTCCAGATCGGTGTGTATGACCTCTTCCTTTCTTTCTCTTTGATTGAGGACAGGGTTCTTTTCACAACTCTTTAAGTGTTCTGGACACAACTTCAAATGATCTCTGGACACAGTGGTCGTTGTTCTTCCTCCGTCTTTACTGACGACACAAACTTTTCTGTTGTCGTATTTAGAATCTTGTATGACGTAGGGTTCTTGCTCCCACTGATTATCCAGTTTATGCATCTTTCTTTTTTTTTAATACTACCTCTCCAGGCATCAGAGGCTTGGCAGGAGCATTTCGGTTGTAAACATCTTCCTGTTTCTCCCGTGCCTTATTGAGACTTTCCTCCACACAGATTTGTACTCTTCTGTATTGCTCTTGCCGATTGACGTCCCAGTTCTCAACAGCGTCGTCTGCCTCCGGTTCTACCACTCCAAGTTCTAGATCCATTGGTAGTTTTCCGGGCCTTGCTCTCATAAGATAGGCTGGAGTGCAGTTAGTTGAGCTTACAGGTATATGGTTGTACAAATCAACCAAATCAGGTAGTAAATCCGGCCATCGATTCCTGTCTTCCAACGGTATGGATCTCAACAAGTCAAGGACAATATGGTTCATCTTTTCACAAAGACCGTTGGTTTGAGGGTGATATGGTGTTGTTCTTATTTTCTTGCACCCGTACATATGACAGAATTCCTTGAATAAATCAGCTTCGAAAGCAGGTCCCTGATCGGTTAAGACTTGCTCGGGATACCCATGCGGTCTGCAGAAGCTTGCTTGAAAGGTCTTCGCGGCCGTCACTGCGGTCTGGTCTTTCACTGGAACGACTACCAGAAATCTGGAGTAATGGTCCACCATGGTCAAGGCGTATGAGTATCCAGATCTACTCGGCGACAGTTTGACGTGGTCCAGGGCCACAATCTCCAGGGGACGAGTCGTCCGGATAGGTTGCAGGGGGGCCTTTTGACTACCGTAGTCCTTTCTTCTGAGACCACAGGGTCCACAGTTCCGACACCACCTCTCGACAGAGCTGCGCATCCCTACCCAGTAGAACCGGCATCTCAACAGGGTCTCCAGCTTCCTCCAGCCAAAGTGTCCTGCTTGATCGTGGTACGCTTCCAACACCATTGGGACGTCTGCCTTGGGGACCACTATTTGCCAGACCATCTCATGGGTTCTGGGGTTGACGTATCTTCTGCACAACTTCTCACGGTATAGGAACAACCTGCTTTTCTCGTTCCACAGGAGCTTGGCTGACATAGGTGCATCCTTTTCCAGAGAGGAGCCTTCCTGTCTTAACAACTCCTTGATGCGGCTGACCACTGGATCACTGTCCTGAGTCTCTTTCCAACTATGATGGGGTAAAGGATTTAATGTTGCACCTTTCTGCTTTCTGTGGACTTGATGCTCGTGGACTACCCCATTTCGATGGAACGCGGGTAGCTCAATTTCTTCCAGGTCGTCCGATTCTTCTTCCGTGTCAGAGTCATGCGGCATTCGGGACAACGCATCAGCATTAGCATTCTTTCGACCTGCCCGGTACTTGATAGTAAACTGATAATTGGACAACCGAGCCATCCATCGCTGCTCCATGGCACCCAGCTTGGCGGTTTCCAGGTGCGTTAACGGGTTGTTGTCGGTGTACGCCGTGAACTTATTGGAGGCCAGATAGTGCTTAAATCTTTCAGTAATGGCCCAGACCAGCGCCAGAAACTCTAGCTTGAAGCTGCTATAATTTTCCGGATTCCTTTCAGTTGGCCTGAGTTTTCTGCTGGCATATGCGATGACTTTTTCTTGTCCATTCTGCTTCTGACTGAGAACGGCTCCCAACCCTTCATTACTGGCGTCGGTGTACAACAGGAACGGTTGGCTGTAATCAGGATAGGTTAAAATCTCATCACCTGTCAGGATCTCTTTCATCTTTTGAAATGCTTCAGCCTGTTCCTTACCCCAATTGAAAGGAGGGTTTCTGCTCTTTAAAGATTGTCCTACCAGGAGGTCCTGTAAAGGAGCTGCCTTCTTCGTGTAATCTTTCACGAATCTCCTGTAGTAACCCGTTAGTCCCAGGAACTGTCGCACTTCCTTAAGGTTCTTCGGCTCCGGCCACTTCTGGATGGCAGTGACTTTCTCTGGGTCCGGCGCTACTCCTTCCGAACTGACGATGTGCCCCAAGTATTGTACCTTCTGCTTGAGTAGATGGCATTTTGAGGGTTTCAACTTCATCCCGTACCTGGACAGGGACTCAAACACTTCTGCCAGGTGCTTCAGATGGTCCTCATATGTCTTGGAATACACGATAACGTCGTCTAGGTATAGCAGCACGGTTTCAAAATTGAGATGTCCCAGACAGTTTTCCATCACTCTCTGAAATGTTCCTGGGGCACTACTGAGCCCAAACGGCATTCTGTCGAACTCACAGAGCCCCATTGGGGTGGTGAAAGCCGTTTTCTCACGATCCTCCTCAGCCACAGCCACTTGCCAGTAACCACTAGTCAGATCAAGGGTAGAAAAGTAGTTAGCCGTTTTCAGAGCAGCTAATGATTCCTCTATGCGTGGTAGCGGGTATGCATCCTTGTGTGTTATGCGGTTCACCTGCCTGTAATCCACACACATTCTCATACTACCATCTTTCTTTTTAACCAGAACTAGAGGGGCTGCCCAGGGACTACAACTATCCCTTATCACCCCAGCTTTCTTCATATCATTCAACATTTCTTTAGCCTTCTGATAATGAGCTGGAGGTATGGGCCTATACCGCTCTTTGATGGGAGGATGACTGCCTGTAGGGATATGATGTTGTACTCCCTTAATTGTCCCAAAATCAAGTGGATTTTTGCTAAACACTTGGGCGTACTCTTGCACCACCCGTAATACCCCTTGCTTCTGGTGAGCGGGAGTGGTGTCCGTCCCAACATGGAGTTGCTGACACCATTCCGCCACCTGGGTTGCTGGGTCATTGTCCTCCTCTATTTGACAGGAGTCTAAGGACTCAGCCGGGAGAATAGAATTATTATCAACAGCATGAAGTTTAGCAATGGTTGCATAACGGGGTAAGTTTACCTCATCATCTCCCCAATTGAGAAGCCGTACCGGTACTCTTCCATTCACCACTTCTACTACTCCTCTAGCAGTCATAAGTGTAGGTCTATGTTCTGAATGGTGGGGTTCTACTACAGCTTGGTAATTCTGTCCCCTCAGACCTATGGCTGCCCTGCACCAAATGATCATTTCACTCATTGGGGGTATCACAATAGGATCTGAGTCAGTGACCCGTACATTACCAATTTCGCCGTCGGTAAGCTTCGCTTGCTGCTGACACACCAGGGCCCGGATCTCTCTTTGGATTACTCCTCTCTGCCTTGGTCGGGCAATCTCAGCGAGCTGTTGGAGCAAGAACACAACTTCTCCCAAACAATTACCGATAATGTTAGTACCCAAAATTATATTTAGACCATTCTCCTCATTTACAGTCTTTACTACCAGAAGCCCTTGGTCTTTCAACTCCTCTCTGCCCACCTTTACATCTACACATTTTGTTCCGAGTACTTCTACAGGAAGACCATTCGAAGCATACACAGTAAAGTCAAGGCTCGGAGGTTTAAGACTGTCCATTGACCAGTACTTGGTATATAGAGCATCAGGTATTAGGGTCACCTGGGACCCAGTGTCTAACAATGCTGGAACAGCAATACCATCTAGAATAATGGACAGGTAGGGTCGCCCGCCCACATACCTGCGGTTCCAGTCTAGGGGGCCTGACGGGTATTCTCCT
Source organism: Oophaga sylvatica (assembly GCA_033576555.1). NCBI lineage: Eukaryota > Metazoa > Chordata > Amphibia > Anura > Dendrobatidae > Oophaga > Oophaga sylvatica. The sequence goes on along the minus strand of JARQOD010000003.1, from coordinate 543,468,937 downwards.
GGGTGTTGGCCCTTGGACCCAGGTTCTGCCCGTTTAAAGGACACTGTGTAGACAGATGACCTTTCGGTTGCAGCGATAACAGATGATCTCTCGACGAGAAGGGTGTTGATCAGAGGTTGCTCCTGGGGGTGGCGTTGTCCTCCTCCGGGGGGGCGACGTCTTCTTTCTTCTCCGGTGCATCCACGGAACGTCCTCTGGGCAGTCAGCTAACAAGATCTTCCCTTCCTCCTCTTTCCGCAGCTGTAGGGCACTCATCACAGCGGCCAGATTTTTAGTCAGCTGGCGCACCTCTGAGCGCAGACAGTCCAATTCACTAGGAGGTGTCACCTGCGCTTTGGCTTCAGCCACTAACGGGGAACAGGGGGTTACTGCCGGTTCCAGAGTGACTTCACCCTGATGATGTTGGGTGGCCACCTCAGGTTTGCCCAGGGGCCGCAGCCCTTTTATGGCCATGTCCTTTAGGGCATCAAAGGTAGCATCCGGATGATCTAAGGACCACCAATTTACAGTTCTGCGTTCCTCTTGGGATCTCAATCCCTGTATAAATTGTTCTTTCAGCATTCTATTCTCGTCGATAGCATTTAAATGGTTAATTTGCTTGAGGGCTCTCAGGGCTCCCTGTAGTCGGCAAGCATAGTCCCGGATGCTGTCACCTGGCTGTTGTGAACAGTGATAGAAGGCCATCCGGAGATCCGTTTCTGTGCGGTCTTCAAATATGGCATGAAGCTTCAGGAAGATCGCAGGCACCGACTCCTGATCAACGGTATCCCAAGTCTCCACTTCCCTCTCAGCAGCGCCAGTTAGCTGCCCTATTAGCACAGCAGCTTTTTGTCTCTCAGGCATGGAGTACATTTCTAGGATGCTGCATAACTTCCGCTTGAAGCCTGCTAATGTGCCTGGCCCACCGCTGTATTGGGGAAGCCATTTCGCCCCAGGCATATATGGGAGCGTTAGTGGCATGATCGGGACTACCGGACTGGGTGCAGGGCCTGCGCCCCCATCTTGCGCTACAATACCAGACGGTGCGGGATTGGGGCCTCCGGCTGGGGCCGCACTGTCAGCCGGTTGTTGTGACATCTTAGCGCCCCCTTGGTTAAACGGAGCCTACCGGTTTCAGACGCTGCTACTTCACAGGCACAGCAGTGGGAACAGGACCTTCGTCGCAGGCGCTCTGATGTCAGAGCGTTCACTTCCTGTTGCAGGACCTGCCGATGAGTCAGAGCCGGGGGCGTGTCCAAGACTTTGCGCGCTCTTTCAGGTACGCCCACCTTCTTCTCCAGCGCCTGAGGGCGCGAATATGGCGACAAAAATGGCGATTTTGGCGCCAAAAGTGCAAACGATCCTTTTTCACAAAAACACTCCACAGGCACACAGGGCTCGCAATGCTGCAAGTTTCGGATCCTGTTCGTGACGCCAAGTATTTGTGTCGACCCGCCACCACAATTGTGGGTTACCAGGGCAATGGGGTACTCAGAGCCGAGCCCATGGAAGTCTATGGGGTTTGTCACAGGTAGCTGTGGCTCGGTCTGTGGCCCTGGCGGTCTGGCGTATGTTGGGGATATATTTACAGGGGATTGATGTATGTACAGTTCGTGACGCCACCTGTAGTATTCTGGTAATTTGTACCAGCGCTGCTATCGATCTCTGAGGGGATGGTGATGCAGCTAGATGTCGGGTCCCCTACAGGTGGGACTCTTCCCTCAGGTCGGTAGTTAGGTGAGGATTGTGCAGGCATGCAATAATAACTCAGTCTCACACAGTCAACGTCTTTCCATACCTTTACTTGCAGGATGATAAGGCAGGTCCCAGGGAGGCTGATGGGGTTGATGGAGGATGAGCTTTGAGGCAACAGATAAGCAAGTTAGGGGCCTCCTTTACTTTCCAATGAAGCTGAGTACGACCAGCCTGAAGCGTAGTCCTCTCTATGATTCCAGCTAGTCTTTAGCTGTTCTGCCCAGTCAAATTTGTGTTAGAAGCCTTCCTGCGAGGGAGCTGAATCCTTTTCTTGTCGTGCACAACTCAAAGTCTTCACACCCCCTGACTCCAGCTACGTTCTGACTATAAAGGGGCTTGTCTGCCGCGACCTAGGGTCCGGTAGATTCCTGGTTTTCTCTTCACTATGCTGTACAATAGTGATCCTTCGGTCCCCAGTAACCGGTTGCAACGTGCAGGACTTTTCCAAGTCAAAAGCACTTTTCCAATTACCTTCCTTCCACTTTGCCCTTCGCCTTGCTTGTCTCTTAATAGATAGTTCAGTCTTTCTTCCAGTGGGGCACAGCTCTGACTAGACTAAGGTGTATACAGACACCTACACCAGACTCCACTTTCTGAACTGATGATAGACTTAAACTGGACACGTCTACTCTGTCCAAGGACAGGAAACTGACTTCTCACTCTGAAGTCCGGACACTGACTGACTAAATCACTCCCTTCCACACCCCTGCTGGGTGTGTCAGAAGTGTACACGATGTCATGAAGAGACCTTAACTGTTACCTCTCCACTCATCCTCCTGGTATTGTGTACCAGGGCTACACACGCTTATAGCCACCCTCTGTTCGCATTGCCACTGTCTCCACCGAGAAACTGAACACGTTTAATATTTCACAACTGCATATTAAAGCGAGAATAAATCAGGGGTTCGTCTTACATCAGAAAACTTCCCAGTGTTTCACTGGCTATGGAAGGAGCGCAGCCTTCAAGGGGAATTCATGAATACATTTTCTGCGTATGTTTCGCTGCTGTGCCACGGAGGAACCTGTGATGTTGTTTTTTCGCTGCTCAGAATAGAGTAAGAGCGCTGGGAATTGGCCGACATCCGTAATGCTGTGGGTGTTTTTGTGGGAACGAATCGAAGAGCTGGAAGATTCAGGAGATTATTATAGAAAATAATGGAATTGGCTGGATATATTATTCATTTTTTTTACCTCAAATTTGATCAATTTTTAAAACTTTACATATGCTCTGTTCACATTATATGCTCTGGGCATGTAATATTGATGATCAGATGGAAAATGGTGCATCCAACACTGAGCACAGCTCTGTTTAATGTGGATCAGTCCCTGACGAGCACTCCAGATCTGTTCCATTTCTAAGCTGATCTGCAGTTCTCCACAGTGGCTTCTACATGTGAGGCCCCTTCACACGTCCTGGTGATTCCTGTACTGGAAAAACCAGTACGGACGGGGTCACACTAGCGATGAATACAGACCAGAGCTATGCAATAAAACATTGCCTAGCACTCGGACCAGTATTACTGTAGTCTATGGGGCAGCTCCCATCACCGTTTTTTTTTTCTCTGCCGTTTTCAACGTGTGGGCTCATACTCACTTGAGCCGAATTCGGATGAAAATCAGATGAAAAAAAATCGGATACAAATCTGACCAATGTTAGTCAATGGGTCAGTTTTCATTTGCGATTTTTTTCTCATCAGATATTGGTATGAGAAAAAAATCGCAGCATGCTGCGATTTGATGCGATTTTGGCATGATAATTGCTAATGCAATAGATGGTTATATAAAAAATCGCATGCAAATCGCATGTCTATTGCACATAATCGGACCATCCTGAAAACTGACCGATTTTTTTCCACCCAGTGAGTATGAGCCCTGTGAGTGAAATCGCATCGGATGCCATATGCTAGTCCGACCCCGGCCTACTGGTGAGATCCTTGGTCTGTGTCCGTGTGCCATCTGTGTGTACGTGTTACATCCGTGTGTCTGTGTGCTGTCCATGTGACACGTATGGAATGTAATAAAAGCATGGAAATTAAAGAGTATGACTGTGACTGGCGGTCAAGTCATTAAGGTTACCGCCGGTCACAGGCAGCGCTTCTCACACTCAGCTCAGTGTGTTTCGGCTGGCGTGGAGAGCGGTTGCATCACTGATGTAATGTAATGTAATGTAATCTGTGTGTGATCCGATTTTCTAGCATGAGAGAATTGCAGCACAGGTGTGGAGAAGATGGAGAACATAAATTCTCCATCTTCTCCATTGTCTCTTTGCGCGTACATGAGACTGCACGCTGACATCCAAGTGCAGTCCGATGTTTCACACGCACCCATAGACTTGTATGGGTGCACGTGATCCGAATATAGGAGCCACATGCAGCATGCTTCCGAATTGGCATGAGAAAATAATCACAGATCTGCATTGCCCCATAGTATAACATTGGGCCAAGTGCTATGTGATAAAACATCGGAGAGAATTCGGCCGTGTTATACGTTAGTGTGAGCGAGCCTTAAAAAAAAATTTGCTTTGCTCACTCTCCCCAGGTGTCACGTCTCTGCCACTTCTCCCAGTGTCTGTTATTGTCTGCAGTGCTGATGTCACATTGACAGCGCTGCAGTAAATCGGTGAGCTCGGTGGCTTGTGCCATCTGCACTGGCAGAGCCGCTGAGCTCAGTTATTGGCTGCAGCGCTGTCAATGTGACATCAGCACTGCAGACAATTACCGACACCAGGAGAAGTGGCAGAGACTCAGCGATGGACCTGGAGACGGTGATTAAAGCAGAATCAGGTTTTCACATATACAGACTGTGCCTATTGAAAAGGGTTTTCTGAAAGCGGAAAACCCCTTCAAGCTGCGTTCAATATTTACATGGGGCCACCAGAGCTAATAACAGCTGATAAGCTGCTGGAGTTCTAACGTCTTTTGTGTTCCCGTATTAGTCAATGCGTGTCTGTTCTCAGTGTGTTTTTTGTTAGTTGTGTGAGGGGGAGGCATAAGATGGGGTAGCGCTGCATGTCCTGCTGGCACGGTGACTGGTAAATCCCTCAGCGACTTTGGCTTTTGTCGGGCAGCACTATTTAATTCTTGCTTTCCTGTAGTGTGTGGAAAAACCGAAGTTCTCGACAACAAGTAAAATTAAAGAAAGAGTGACATGCGCACAGTAGATATAGGTGGGACTAGTTCTATGCCCCTTCTTCAGTTCAGGTGCCCGAGACTGGACATAGAAGACTTTAAGGCTATGTTCATATAAGGGTCTCAGTGCCGAGGACCACATTGGTGACCCCAAACACCAGTGGACACGGTTTCCTCTTGCGTCAGTAATGTTTCACCTCCCAGACACCGTCCCAGGCACTTAGCTGATGTGTAGCCCTGGTGTTAGGCACACGCAGTACCCTGGAGAGTGTGTGGCGAGACAGCAGTTTAATGCTAAATATCCATTCACTCAACATATACTAGACACACCCTTAGGGTAGTGGAGTTTACTCTTGAGGGAGTGGTCAAGGTGTATGTGTTGGAGTGATTTAGTCAGTGTCCAGACTTCGGAGGGAGAGGTCTTGGAGTCAGTGCCTGGACTTCAGAGAGAGAGGACGTCTGGAGGGAGGAAGTAGTCCAGATTGCTCTATCACCAGTTCGGAAAGTGGAGTCTAGTATAGGTGGTGTAATTCACCTTAGCCTAGTCAGAGCTGTACCTCATCAGCATACACTGGAAGGAAAGAAGAAGTTTAGTGCAGAAAGTCTTCAGCATCCTGTCTAAAGGACGGTATAAGGTTCAGAGACGTGCTCCTGCCTATTGATAACTGAGCATCTGTAACTAACTTTGAAGTGAAGGAAAAGAAAGAAGTGACTGCTCGACCCTTGGCTAGTGTGAGTGCTTATGTTACCAGCGTGGACAAGGCGAAAGGCACAGTGGTTTTATTGGAATAGTGCTTACGGATTGAAGAAGTCCTGCACATTGCAACCGGTCACTGGGGACCGAAGGATCACTACTGTTACAAGCATAGTGGTAAGAAAACCAGGAATTTACCGGACCTTAGGTCGCGGCAAACAAGCCCCATATAGTCAGTACGTAACTGGGGTCAGGGGAAGTGAAGACTTTGAGTCAGTGCACGGCAAGATAAGAATTCAGCTTCCTCGCAGGAAGGCTCCTAACACAAAGCTGACTGGGCGGTACAGCTATAGATTAGCTGGAGGTATTGAGGGAACTACGCTTCAGGCTGGTTGTACTCGTTGTATTGGAAGTAAAGGAGGCCCCTAACTTGTCCAGCTGCTGTCTCAAGATACACTCTCCTTGGATCAGCCTCCCTGGGACCTGCCTGAACATCTTACAAGTAAAGGTATGGAAAGACGCTGACCGTGTGAGACTGAGTTATTATTGCATGCCTGCACAATCCCTACCTAACTACCGACCTGAGGGAAGAGTCCCACCTGTAGGGGACCCGACATCTAGCTGCATCACCATCCCCTCAGAGATCTACAGCAGCGCTGGTACAAATTACCAGAATACTACAGGTGGCGTCACGAACTGTATATAAAATCTATCCCCTGTAAATATTCCCCCAACATACGCCAGACCGCCAGGGCCACAGACCGAGCCACAGCTACCTGTGACAATCCCCATAGACTTCTACGGGCTCGGCTCTGAGTACCCCATTGCCCTGGTAACCCACAATTGTGGTGGCGGGTCGACACACTGACACTGAACTAGGGAGTCGTCACATGGTCCAGAAACATTTCATGACACAAAATTAATTCTTCACACTTCCTAAGACTTCCTTGCTGACTATGGGCCAAGCCTCAGCAAAGTATCTGGTTCTCTGACCTGGCAAGCCCAAAATTTCACTACCAAAACATCTAGGACCTGATTTACACTGCCCAGTACCACTCACTTCTCTTTGCTGTTTCAGGGTTCACACAGTTGTACCTGTCCTGACTTCTGGCTCCATAAGAGCATTTAAAAAATCATCTGGCAGTGGAAAAACGACAGAAAAAAACCTCAATATCTAGAGGAAGCTGTGTTTAAAAAAAAATGCTATGTACCCAACAAATGCACAAAAAATTAGGAAAACCACCTAAATCTCCATCATAAAACTCACTCTGACCACAGTGTTTTTTGTGGCAGAAAAGTTGTGCGCTTCCAAAACCTCTGACCCTTAAGGCATTGTTCTAAAGTGGTATGTGCACACGACGTCCGAGAAGACGTCAGAAAGATGCTTCAAGGGAAAACAGCCAACGTTTTTCTGAAGCCTTGCAACTAGTCACTACTTGGATCAGTGACCAATGCATCATTGTTTTTCCAATGATTGGCTGCTGCGGTCACATTCACAAGTTCAGTATTTGTTCAGTATTTTGCATCAGTATTTGTAAGCCAAAACCAGGAGTGGGTGAAAAATACAGAAATGGTGACGTGTTTCTATTATACTTTTCCTCTGACTGTTCCCCTCCTGGTCATGGATTACAAATACTGGATGTGTGATAGTAAATTCAGGGACTGGAGTGAAGAATGATCCAGGGATTAGAAGAAGAGGAGCAGGATATAGTATGTTTATTTTATTTTGCAATATGCTGGAGAGTTTTTGTAAAACATATCTGGGGTGAATAAACCCTAGAATTACAGTACTGTAGGTCGTGTTTGTATAAGCAAAACACAATAATGAAGCTTTTGCATACAAACATGTACCCCATTTAATGATCTTCGATTGAGGACATTTTCTACGTGTCTGATTTATTTATTGACTGTAATTATTGCAGAATGTAAACTTCTGGTGTGCTTCTTAATTTTACATTTGTAGGATTCCAATTAGACCTAAAACCACTGAATATGTACAATAAATCCGGCTTGAAAGAGCGCATGCACAATGTGCCTGAGGTCATGAAGCCAGGACATGCCGTAATGATTAACAAGCTTCAGATAGGAGCCATTCAGATGATGTATGCCAGCAAAAAAAAGTACAGAAATGCCCCATATTCTCCAGGAAAAATGCTAATGTACGTACTAAATATGCTGCTGGGAATTGGACTCCCACAATACAAATATTACCAGTATTGAATGTACATTGTGTGACCTTTCTGCTACAAGTCTATGTTCTGTTCTCTTCTCATCTATTTTCCATTGTCTTTATAGAGTCGGTTTATTACCCAGAATGTCTTCACTCGCTGCAGTCTAAAAATGTTTCGTGTAACCCTAAGGGTATGTGCGCACACTGTGGATTTGCCTGCAGAATTTTCTGCACAGAATCTGCATCTCTTGGCAGAAAACGCAGGTAAAATCCGCCCAGATTTGATGCGGATTTTCATGCGGATTTGTATGCGTCTTTGTCAGCTAAATAAAGATCTATTATTTAACAAAAAAAAAGGAATTGTGATGTAATTTCTTTGTCAACCTCTTATTTTGCATACTCCATTGAAGAATACTGTTTACACACATAGATAGATAGATAGATAGATAGATAGATAGATAGATAGATAGATAGATAGATAGATAGATAGATAGAGGGATATATGGACAGATATATCTATAGATAGATAGATAGATAATACCAAGCCTGATGTTTAGTAATAAACATAATAACGTGGTGCATAAAGAGTTAAATAAAAACACACACACACAAAATCTGCGCAATATCTGTTTAACTTAAAAACAATTGAACAAATAATGGCGTGGGCTTCCACGCAATTTTCTGCGCCAGAGAGGGAAAGCCAGCGACTGGGGGCCAATGTTTATAGCCTGGGAAGCGGGTAATACCCATGAATCTTCCCAGTGTATGAATATCAGCCCGCAGCTGTATATTTAGCCTTTACTGGCTGTTAAAATAGGGGGGCCCCCAAAAATGACGTTGGGTCCCCCTATCATTAATAGCCAGAAAGGCTATGCTGACAACTGTGGGCTGATATTCATAGCCTAGGAAGGGGCCATGGATATTAGCCCCCCCGGCTACAAACACCAGCTCTCAGCCACCCCAGAAATGGCGCATCTTTAAGATGCGCCAATTCTGGCACATAGCCTCTCTCTTCCCACTGCCTGTAGTGGTGGCATATGTGGTAATAAAGGGTTGATGTCACCTTTGTATTGTAAGGTGACATCAAACCCGGTTAGTAATGGAGAGGCGTCAATAAGACACCGATCCATTACTAATCCTATAGTTGTAAATGGGTTAAATAAACACACAGCCAGAATAAAGTATTTTAATGAAATAAAACACCACACAGTTTCCCATCTTTATTGTACGCCTAATCCATGCGACGCCCTCGATCCCCTGTAAAAAAAATAAAATGATATACTCAACCGTATACTCCCTGTTCCGACATAATCCATGTAATAACGAGTGTCCCACGACGATCTCTCCTATAAGAGATGTGACCGCTCTATAGGGCCCCCAGTGACTTACTGACAGGAGACAATGGCTCCTGCAGTGTTTATCACTGAGGGGTCACTGGAATTCATCCTCTCACTTGATGGCAATGCTGCATGAGAATTTTCCCACACAGCAGTGCTGCAAGTGACAGGACGAACTCTCCTGTGACCTGATGATGGAGTGATACAATGTGAAAGTATACCTTCCTCATTGTATCACCGGAGGCCCCTGGAGAGCGGTCACATCTCCTGATGTGACATCTCTCCACAGGCGATCATCGTGGGGACAATCGTTATTATATGGATTACGTCGGAACAGGGAGTATACGGTTGTGTTTATTATTTTTTTTTTTATCAGGGGATCGAGGGCTTCGTGGATTAGCTGTATGGTGAGTATGTATGTGGGTTTTTTTTACTATTCAACACAGTAGCCGGATGATGTGACTACTACTGTCCCATCATCGGCTACTGATGCCACTGTAGCAGGCATAGCCGGATGGGACTAGTAGTCCCATCGGACGACGCCTGCCTACACACAGACACGTGCACACACACAGCCGGGCCACGCCCGCACACACACATAGAGCCGCACCACACACAAATAACACACAGACACCCACATATTCACCGCACACACACAGTCTCCGCCCACACTCCGCCTACACACTTCCCTCCTCCCGATCTGCAGCGTTTCTCGCACCCACATCCGCATCAAATCAGATCATTTTTAAACTGCTGTTTTGCTGCGGATGTGCCTGACTCTATGCAAGTCAATGGGTGCAGAAACGCTGCAGATCTGCAAAAAGAATTGACATGCTGCGGAAAAAAAAACGCTGCAAATCCGCCCGTATTTTTCCGCAGCATGTGCACACCAAACCTCAAAATCACATGGCTGTGCATGGATTTGATGCAATTCCGCGCGGCCAAAAACGCTGCGGATCTGCATCTAAAGCCGCAGCGTGCTCACATAGCCTAAGGGTATGTGCACACGTGGAGTATTTGCTGCAGATTCTTCTCTACTAAAAACTAGTGTTGGTAGGAAAAACGTGTGTAAAATTTTTATGTATCTTTATTATGTGTCCTACTTGCATTTCTTCCATTTATTTGAATGGTGAAAAACATAGCAAAAGTGCTAAAATAATTGTCATGCTGCAGATTTAAAGAAAAACGAACAAGCAAAAAAAAAATATGATCTGATGGTTTGTAAAGTGCAGTGTTTTTTTTACCCTTGAAAAAATGTAAAAAAAAAAAAAGTAGAAATGCAAGTGTGAACAAGCTCTAAAGGACACCTGTCACATTGAAATTGCAGCATAGTGTGGGTTGCATGTTTAAGTGAAAAATGAGCTGAACAGGTCCCCGTTGCTTCATGTTTCGATGTCACAACACATACAGGGTTTGCCTAACAAACAGGAAATCCCTCATGTGTTGCGGATGTCGAACAGCCGTCAGACATGCAGCTGTGGGACTAGCACCTGTTTTTCGAGCATGCCGAAGACACTCGGCTAGCACCCGAGCATGCTCAGATAACACCTTATCCCAGCACGTTCACGCATCACTAGTTAACATACATAATTATCTGTAAGGATTCAGCAAGATTAGTAAATTAGTGATGTAAATGTCTGCTCATCGTAGGAGTCCAGTGGGCGGTCCTATTCTGTAAGTGAGGCTCTGTCTCTGGTGTACTTGGCAATCATTCTTTTTGTGGTCGCTATTACCTTTAATGACTTACATGTAGTATTACAATTCCATAGTGCAAGGGGGATGAGTAGTCAGACATGGCCGCCATCATCGATCACAGCTGATTGCTGTGGGTTAGAGAAGCCAGATCGGTGAGGATCAGTTGATCACTGCAAGGCTTCTAAATTAAAGGGGTTGTTTTTGTGATCACACCCATTTAAAGGTAATAATTTATAATAATATAGTTACCCCCATATGAAAATAAGTAACAATAGCATTACCCTTGGGATTTATTGTGCCATTCCTTAAAGGGATAATCACATTCTGGACATTTATGGCCTATTCAGGGGATATATGTAAGAAATCTGTCCGTGAAAGACACAGATGGAACACAAACGTCAAAAAAGCAGGTCTGAATAAGTCCTTAGGCCATCTTCATATGTTGCGATTTTGCTATGTTTTTTTTTCTGCAGGCAAAGCTGCTCTCTTGGCAGTAAGAAGCACTAACACAACGTAGGTTTTTGCTGCGTATCTGCTGCGTTTTTGCTACTTTTTTTTGCTGTTTCTTAGCGCCCCCCCAAAAAAACGTGATGTAACTTCACCAAAAACCCAGCAAAACCTGATACCTGTGTTTTTTGTTGTGTTTTTGCACTTACTCATTGCTTTCTATGGGTGAAAAAAACGCTGCAAAAACGCTGAAAGAAGCGACATGTTGCAGTTTGCAAAAAGCAGCAGTTTTCCAAATCAGTGAGGAAAAAAAAATGTATATGCATAAGATTTCTGATATCTCATAGACTTTGCTGTACTGTAAAACGCAGCTTAAATTTGCATTAAAAAAATCAGCAAAAAACGCAACATGTGAACATAGTCATTATGGTGATTTTTGGACCACGTACAGAGAGGTTGGGAATTACAGTTAATTTTCTCTTTCAGCTGTCATCTATATAACAAAGCAATGATTATGCTAACCACCCAACAATGTACTAATTGATGACAACATTCGTCTTGATCGGACCTTGTTATTATTATTATTATTATTAGTGCAGCCTGAGCCAAAGCGAGGGAATGCCTTCTGTATATTTAGTAGATCTCAATATTTGGGTACCTTTTAAACACACACAAGAAAAAAAAAATCACATAATCTTTTCAAAAGCAAAATGGTTTGGTTTTCATGGCAACCACACAAAGCCCTCAGCTTGCTCCTCATTGTGCGAGATATTGTGTGTGGGGGAGGGTAATGGGCAAGCTGTCAAAATTACTAAATTAATGTAAAACGCTTAAGTGCTAAGGGGGTTGTAAAGTGTGCCTGGTACTGGGGTGATAAATTACCGTGTACGGTGGACCGGGGCATTGTGCATGGATTTTAATTCAAGTTCAATGTTTTTCTTTTTAACATCTTATTTGCCTACAAAATATTTATTGTGTAATATGTGGTGTATAATTGTATGGCATATCTAACTCCGTACATATTACATCCAATGCGGAAAGTCACAAAGTTTATTCCGTCTGATGTGTGAGGAACCAGAATAACCATCATGTAACTATATATGATCTCATTCATTGGGATCCAGTGGTTTTCATTAAAGAGGTTGTGCTACAATGGATCTTATCAACCAGTCACATTGTAGGTGATAAGTTGGCAATCATTGGAAGTTCCACTGCCAGGATCCAGTGATGTAACTTGATGCCAATAGGCCCCAATGCAAAATTTCCAAAAGGGCCACCAACTATGACTGGTCTTCATTAGTTACCATAGATAATGAATGTGTCATTCTCAAAGGGGCTTAATTCAGCGGTAACGCTTCTCCTTGTGGAGAGTACCAAACCTGTGCAAGGAGACTTATTAGGCCACGCAATGCTCCTCTGGGAAATTAAATATGCAAATTGCCTATTGAGAGAGGAAAAGGGCTAGAATTCTAGTGCCACCTATTGAAGTAGTAATCCCAAAAGTCAATATCAACCCTTTAATGAGCCTTGCCACATAACTTAGGTCACGTTCCACCTTCAGTATTTGGTCAGTATTTTACACCAGTATTTGTAAGCTAAAACCAGAAATGGAATAATTTGAGGAAAAGTATCATAGAAACACGTCACCATTCTGCATTTTTTTACCGGGCTCTTGGTTTTGGTTAAAAATACTGACCAAATACTGAAGGTGAGAACGTGGCCATAGGATAAAAGATTTAGTCCTCTTCCCCTCTGAAAAGGCAATTTGCATATTCCAAAATGGGATGCGGGGACCCCAAATCTTGTCATTAGTGAGGGTCCTAGAGATACCTGTTCCGACACGCACCACAATTGTGGATACCAAGGCTATGGGGTACTCGGAGCCGAGCCCCTGGAAATCTATGGGAGTTGTCACTGGTAGCGGTGGCTCGGTCCGTGGCCCCGGCGGTCGTGCAATGGGGAATATTTACAGGGGATTTTAAGGATAGGTAGTTCGTGACGCCACCCGTGGTATCTGGTTAATTGGACCAGCGCTGCTATAAGGACTTTCACAGGGATGTTATGGGGAGCTGGGTGGTAAGTCTCCCACAGGTGAGATGGTCCTGGAAGTCTATGGTGGTGATGCAGGTGTAGTTAATAATTCAGTCACACACAATGCAGCTTCTTTTCATACCTTTTACTGGTAGATGGTTCAAGCAGATCCCGGGGAGCTGGTCGGGGTGGAGAATGCACATTCGGGTAAACCGCTGAGCAGGTTAGAGGCTCCTTTACTTCGTAAAATCTCAGAGTCCCAACTTGCATAAAAGCGAAGTTAACCTTACAATCTCCAGCTTTCTCAATAGCTGACAAGCCCGGCCGACTTTGTTGTGGAGACTTCTATGGCTCTGACTAGCAGATGTTGAGAGAACTAAGTCTATATTTGCTGATCAGGTTTAGACTCCTGTTTTCCCTATCTCCGGTTACGTATCAGCGCTTGGGCTGTCTCTGCGACCTGTAGTCCAGATGGCCTCAGAGTATCTTGTTACTATGCTTGAAACTCTAGCAACGCTTCGGACCCGGTGTCCGGTTATTTAGTGCAGGCAATCCAATACCTGAAGCACTTCTCTATGTCTTCTCCACTGCAGCCTTTCGTCCTGATTTTGCTCTTTGCATAAGCACTTGTAGCTTTCAATGGAAATGCCAGCTTTCTCCAGAGCTCGCTGAGTAGCTCTCAGTTTCCTCCTTGTTTCAGCTTCTGTTGAGGGTACTGATTAAGGGTAGCTCTGACTAGGCTAGGATGATGCACTTCACCCGTACTAGCCTCCACTTCTTTGTCAGGTGAGCTACGCTAGCTCTGCGAGGATTCAGTCCTCTCTCCTCTCCAAGTCCAGACTGAACTGGCACTGAACTGCACTGTTGAAGACAGGAAACTCACTGGTCTACACTGTCCTGAGACAGGAAGCATTGACTGAGCTCTGCTACGTGTCACTACCTCCTATACCCCTGGTGGGTGTGTCTGAAAGTGTGAGTGACGTGAATGATAACAAGCTTTTGTGGTTACCTTCCTGTGCATTCTCCTGGATTTTATGTGTGCCTTACATTGCTGGGCCACACATCCCCCTTGGTTAAACACAGCACTCCCGGGCTGTTAAAAGAGAAAAAGAAACATTTTTGGTTTTGCATTAAACAACAAACATTTTAACTCTTCCATCGGGAGGTAAGACTTCTTGAACGTTACAATTTGTACATTAGAAGAATACAAAAGTATCAAAAGTATCAAAACATTCTCATATTACTAGACAATATTCTTGTGGAGGACCCGCACCAAAACCTCCCACGTGGGTCTGGGTGGGCTGCAGGACTTCTGACTGCAGACCTCACTCTAGGCCACACCATACGGGTTTTTCTTCAGAGGTAGATAGTAATGGTTTCGTGTAAAACCAAGATAATGCACCGTTAGCGCAACTATTTACAAAGCAAGTTCTTGGGCTGGCACAGTCCACAGCCGCGCAGTCCGTGAAAAGACACATTTCAAGACATATAAATAGAAAATCACATTAATAACTTTTTCAAACTTTATACATTTTGTCAGTGACAATAAACCCTGTCTGGGTCTTGCTAACTAGTTTTTTACTAGGACTACTCCTGATAGCGAATAGGTAGTTTTCTCTGTGATACGTTCTGACCTACGTGGGGTAGCGTCAGGTATAGTAGTCTCTAACCTTTCTGTTCTGCGTAACGGCAAAACTATAGACACGACTCCACCTCTCTAGGGACCTGGCAAGCATGCTAGTGACTGGACGAGGTGGTACTGCTTCACCAGCTTCACCAGAGGACTCCACTTCTTGTGGTGTGCTTCTTGTGGGTCCGCTGCTTCGGGTTCTGATGGTTGAGGGGCTGCCGGAACAGGTCCTTCTGGAACTGGCTCTACTGGCACAATTGGTATGACTGGTTGTAGAGACTCCTCTTGCGGTTGATAAAACTGCAGCACAGGAATAATTACAGCGTCTCCCAATTGGGCCCAAACCGCAGGTTTAAAACTCCCAAATCCGTGTGTATGGAACCGCTTCATTATTTTCTTCTGATTGACAACAGGGTTTTCTTCACGGAGCTTTAATGGGCAAGGACACAACTTTAAATGATCTCTGGACACGTTGCCGTCGTTTTTCCTCCATCCTTACTAATGGCACAGACCTTTTGTTATCAAAATTGGAATTTTGCACGACATATGGCTCTTGTTCCCACTGATAGTCCAACTTGTGCATTCTTCTTTTCCTTTGAGCACCATTTCCTCCAGGCATAAAAGGGCTTAGCGGAGCATTTTTGTTATAGTTCTTCTCTTGCTTTTCTCTTACTTTGTTGAGACTGTCTTCTACGCAGCTTGTACTCTCTTGTACTGTTCTGTCGAGGTTGTGTCCCAATCCTTAGCATTGTCATCAGCCTTGGTTCTACACTCCCAGCTCCAAATCCATTGGCAGTCATTCCAGGTCTTGCTCTCATTAAGGTAGGCTGGAGTGCAGTTGGTGGAACTTACTGATATGTGGTTGTACAAGGTCAACCAGGTCAGGTAAACAAGTCTGGCCACCGATTTCTTTCTTCCAGGGGTACAGTTTTCAGTAAATCCATGACAATGTGATTCATCTTTTCACAAAGGCCGTTGGTCTGAGGGTGATATGGTGTTGTTCTGATCTTTTTATCATCCATACAATTGACAGATTCTTGAAACAGTTCAGCTTTCAAAGGTGGACCTCCGAATCGTCAGTACCTGCTCTGGATATCCGTGTGGTCTGCAGAAACTTGCTTGGAAGACCTTGGCTGCTGTCTCTGCTGTCAGATCTTTGACGGGGCGACCCCAGGAATTTGGAATAGTGATCCACCATGTCAGGGCATATGAGTATCCTGACCTGCTTGGGGACAACTTGACGTGATCCAATGCCACGATTTCAGGGGACGAGTCGTCCGGATAGGCTGCAGGGGTGCCCTCTGACTATGATAGTCTTTTCGTCCGAGTCCACAGGGTCCACAGTTCCGCACACACTTCTCGATGGAGCTGCGCATCCCTACCCAGTAGAACCGACACCTCAACAGGGTCTCCACTTTTTCCAGCCAAAGTGTCCTGCTTCATGTGGTAAGGCTTCCAACACCATATGGATGTCTGCTCTGGGCACCACTATTTTGCCAAACCATCTCATGGGTCCTTGGGTCGACGTATCTCCTGCACAACTTCTCTCGGTATATGAAAAACCGGCTTCTCTCATTCCACAGGAGCTTTGCTAGTATAGGTGCGTCTTTCTCCAAGGAGGAACCTTCCTGTTTTATCAACTCCTTGATACGGCTGACCACTGGACGCTGTCTTGAGTCTCCTTCCAGCTGTGATGGGGTAAAGGGTTCAACATCTCACCACAACCGCTTTCGTAGACTCGTTGCTCTTGGCCCCATCCCATTTCGATGGAACGCAGGTAGCTCGATTTCTTCCAGATCATCTGTTTTCTTCCTCCGTGTCGGATTCATGCGGCATTCTGGACAAGGCGTCCGCGTTGGCATTTTTACGGCCCGCTCTGTACTTGATGGTAAACTGATAATTTGACAACCCGAGCCATCCAACGTTGCCCCCATGGCTCCCAGCTTGGCTGTTTCCAGATGCATCAAGGGGTTATTGTCTGTAAACGCAGGGAACCTGTTGGGAGGCAAGGTAATGTTTAAATCTTTCGGTAATGGCCAGACCAGCGCCAGAATCCAGTTTGAAGCTGCTATAGTTTTCCGGATTCCCCTCTCAGTTGGCCTGAGTTTTTGCTGGCATATGCGATGACTTTTTCTTGGCCGTTCTGCTTCTGACTGAGGACCGCTCCAAATCCTTCGTTCTGGCATCTGTGTATAGCATGAACGGTTGGCTGTAATCTGGGTAGGCTAAGATTTCATCGCCGGTCAGGATCTCTTTCATCTCTTTGAATGCCTCAGCTTGTTCTTTTCCCCAATTGAATGGAAGGTTTCTGCTCTTAAGAGGTTGTCCTACCAGGAGGTCCTGCAAAGGCGCCGCTTTTTAGTGTAATCTTTTACAAACCTCCTGTATAACCTGTTTAGTCCCAGGAACTGACGCACCTCCTTTAGGTTCTTCGGCTCTGGCCATTCTGAATGGCTGTGACCTTCTCGGGGTCCGGCGCTACTCCTTCGGAACTGACAATGTGTCCCAGTACTGTACCTTCGTTTGAGCAGGTGGCATTTAGAGGGCTTTAGTTTCATCCCAAACTTGGACAATGACTCGAATACCTCCGCCAGGTGCTTCAGATGATCTTCATATGTCTTAGAGTACACAATTACGTCGTCCAAGTACAGCAGCACAGTTTCGAAGTTGAGATGTCCCAGACAGTCTCCATCACCCTCTGGAATGTTCCTGGGGCACTGCTGAGGCCAAACGGCATTCTGTCAAACTCGCAGAGTCCCCTTGGGGTGGTGGAAAGCAGTTTTCTCCCCGGGCCTCCTCAGCCACAGCTACTTGCCAGTACCCACTAGTAAGGTCGAGGGTAGAAAAGTAGCCGTTTTCAGAGCAGCTAAGGATTCCTCTATGCGTGGTAATGGGTATGCATCTTTATGTGTTATACGATTTACTTGCCTATAATTCTACACACAAATCGCATGCTACCATCCTTTTTCTTCACTAGAACTAGAGGTGCTGCCCAGGGGCTACAACTATCCCTTATCACCCCGGCTTTTTTCATGTCATGCAGCATTTCCTTAGCTTTCTGATAGTGGGCTGGAGGTATAGGCCTGTACCGCTCCCTTTGATGGGAGGAAAGATGCCTGTAGGGATATGATGCTGTATCCCTTAATGGTCCCAAAGTCAAGTTGGTGCTTGCTAAATACTTGTGCGTACTCTTGTACCACCCGTAGTACCCCTGTTTCTGGTGGACGGAAGTGGTGTTGTCCCTATATGAAGCTGCTGACACCAGTCCGCTACCGGGGTTGCCGGATCATTATCCTCCCTGGTTGGCGGGAGGCTAAGGACTCGGTTGTGAGGATGAATTATTATCTACGGCATGTAATTAGCAACTGTAGCATAACGTGGCAAATTACTATGTCCCCCCAGTTGAGAAGTCGTACTGGTACTCTCCCATTTTACTACCTTCCACTACCCCTCTAGCAATCATGAGTGTAGGTCTGTGTTCTGAGCGATGGGGTTCTACTACTGCTTGGTAGTTCTGTCCTCTCGACCTATGGCTGCTCTACACATATTAACAATTTCACTCATTGGGGGTATTACAATGGGGTTCGAGTCTGTGACCCGTACATTACCGATTCACCTCTGTAAGCTTCGCTTGCTGCTGGCACATCAGGGCCGGATCTCCCTCTGGATCACTCCCTTCTGCTTTGGCTTGGCAACTTCAGCGAGCTGTTGGAGCAAAAAACACAACTTCTCCCCATACAGTTAATGATAATGTTAGTACCTAGTATCACATTTAGACCATTTTCCTCATTTACAGTCCTGACTACTAGGAGTCCCTGATCCTTCGCTCCACCCTGCCCACTTTTTCATTTACGTTTTTTGGCTTCCAATTACTTCAACAGGGAGACCATTGGTAGCGTACACTGTCAATCAGGGCTCGGGGGCTGGAGGCTGTCCATGGACCAAAATTTATTGTAAAGGACATCAGGTATTGATGGTCACCTGAGATCCAGTGTCCAGCAGTGCAGGGGATTGCAATCCCGTCCAGAATCATGGACAGTAGGGCCGTCCAATCACGAACCTGCGGTTCCAGTCTAAGGGGCCTGATGAGTCTACTCCTTGGTGTTGGCCCTCTGACCAGGATCGACTCGTTTAAAGGACATTGCTGAGCCATATGACCTTTTTGGTTGCAGCGGTAGCAGTTTGATCCCCCGGCCGAGGATGATGTTGCTCAGGAGTCGCTCCTGGGGGTGGCGTGGCCTCCTCCGATGAGGCGACGTCCTCCATTTCCTCCGGTTCGTCCAAGGAACATCCTCCGGACAGTGGGGCATAGTAGGATTCTTTCCTCCTTCCTCTTTCCGCAGTTGCAGGGCATCCATTACAGTGGCCAAGTTCTTAGTCAGCTGGCGAACTTCTGAGCGCAGACATTCCAACTCACTAGGGGGCGCCACCTGCATTGTAGCTTCTGCCCCTGCGGGGAAAAGGTGGGTACTGCCGGCTTTAGAGTGGCTTCACCCGGGTGACACTGATTTGCCACCTCAGCTTTTCCAAAGTTCGCAGCCCTTTTATATGCATGTCTTTTAGGGCATCAAAAGTGGCATCTGGATGATCTAAGGACCACCAGTTTACAGTCCTGCCTTCCTCTGGAGAACCTCAGTCCCCGCACGAATTGCTCTTTCAACATTTGGCTCTCATCAAGGGACTTGTAGGGTTAGCTGTTTAAGAGCTCGCAGGGCCCCCTGTAGTCGGCAGGCGTAGTCCCTAATACTGTCACCCGGTCTCTGGACGCACTGATAAAATGCCATCCGGAGATCCGTTTCTGTGCGGTCCTCAAAGATGGCTGTAGCTTTAAGAGAATCGCAGGTACCGACTCCTGGTCTGCAGTGGGCCAAGTCTCTACTTCTCTCTCAGCCGCACCAGCTAAATGTCCTATTACCACAGCAGCTTTTTGCTTTTCAGTCATTGAGTACATATCCAAAATACTACATATCTTCCGTTTAAATCCTGGCAGGGTGTCTGGCTCGCCGCTGTACTGGGGAAGCCACTTCGCTCCAGGCATGTATGGGAGCGTTAGGGGCATAAGCGGGACCACCGGACCAGGTGAGGGGCCTGCACCCCCATCCTGCGGCACGACGCCAAGCGGTGGGCTATTAGGGCCTCCAGCGGGGGCCGCTCCGTCTGCGGTTGCTGCGACATATTGGCGCCCCCTTGGTTAATCTGAGCCTACCTCTTTCACAGGCTGCAGCGTCGCAGGCACAGCGGTGGAGACAGGACCTTCGTTGCAGGCACAGCGGTGGAGACAGGACCTTTTGTCGCTGGACTGTGATGTCAGAGCGTTCACTTCCTGTTTCACAGGACCTGCCGCCGCGTCAGAGTTGGGGGCGGGGCCAGGGAACCCACGCGCACTTTCAGGTACGCCCCCCTTCTTCACCAGCGCCTGAGGGCGTGAATTTTGCGGTAAAGATGGCGGTATTTTGGCGCCAAATGCAGCAAACAGTTCAATAGACACACAGGACTCACAATTGCAAGCTTTCGTATCCTGTTCGTGACGCCAAGTTGTTCCGACACGCACCACAATTGTGGATACCAAGGCTATGGTGTACTCGGAGCCGAGCCCATGGAAATCTATGGGAGTTGTCACTGGTAGCGGTGGCTCGGTCCGTGGCCCTGGCGGTCGTGCAATGGGGAATATTTACAGGGGATTTTAAGGATAGGTAGTTCGTGACGCCACCTGTGGTATCTGGTTAATTGGACCAGCGCTGCTATAAGGACTTTCACAGGGGATGTTATGGGGCAGCTGGGTGGTAAGTCTCCCACAGGTGAGACTGGTCCCTGGAAGTCTATGGTGGTGATGCAGGGTGTAGTTAATAATTCAGTCACACACAATGCAGCTTCTTTTCATACCTTTTACTGGTAGATGGTTCAAGCAGATCCCGGGGAGCTGGTCAGGGTGGAGAATGCACATTCGGGTAACCGCTGAGCAGGTTAGAGGCCTCCTTTACTTCGTATATCTCAGAGTCCCAACTTGCATGAAGCGAAGTTAACTCTACAATCTCCAGCTTTCTCAATAGCTGACAAGCCGGCCGACTTTGTGGTGGAGACTTCTATCGCTCTGACTAGCAGATGTTGAGAGAACTAAGTCTATATTTGCTGATCAGGCTAGACTCCTGTTTTCCCTATCTCCGGTTACGTATCAGCGCTTGGGCTGCTCTCTGCGACCTGTAGTCCAGATGCCTCCGAGTATCTTGTTACTATGCTTGAAACTCTAGCAACGCTTCGGACCCCGGTGTCCGGTTATTTAGTGCAGGCAATCCAATACCTGAAGCACTTCTCTATGTCTTCTCCACTGCGCCCTTCGTCCTGCTTTTGCTCTTTGCATAAGCACTTGTAGATTTCGATGGAAATGTCAGCTTTCTCCAGAGCTCGCTGAGTAGCTCTCAGTTTCCTCCTTGTTTCAGCTTCTGTTGAGGTACTGATTAAGGGTAGCTCTGACTAGGCTAGGATGATGCACTTCACCCGTACTAGCCTCCACTTCTTTGTCAGGTGAGCTACGCTAGCTCTGCGAGGATTCAGTCCTCTTCTCTCTCCAAGTCCAGACTGAACTGGCACTGAACTGCACTGTCTGAAGACAGGAAACTCACTGGTCTACACGTCCTGAGACAGGAAGCTTGACTGAGCTCTGCTACGTGTCACTACCTCCTATACCCCTGGGTGGTGGTCTGAAAGTGTGAGTGACGTGAATGATAACAAGCTTTTGTGGTTACCTTCCTGTGCATTCTCCTGGATTTTATGTGTGCCTTACATAGCTGGGCCACACATACCTCCCTCATTGTAAAGAAATGTAATACCTATCCTTTGGATAGGTGGTAAATAGAAATGAGTATTTTTATTCAAGGAGAATAAATTCTCTAGAATACAAATTTTTGGGAATTTGATCAATGCAAATTTAGCAAAGTGGCGGCCAGCTAACTACTATATTGCTGAAATGTAGAGGGCCAACAAAAGGTCCAAGTAAAATTAATACTCAACTCACCGTCACCTATCTGACCGGGCCCCACAGCCCACCGTCCGATCCTCCGCGCCTCTGCAATGGAGGCTGGACAGGTTAGCAGTATTAATGGAGGGACCCCCGAGCATAATAAGAAACATTCTATTCAAATTGAATAAGTTTGATTGCAATCAAATTTCCCTGCTAAATTTGTGCGACTGTTCGAATTCTAATCTCGTCAGATTCGATCATCTCTAGAGTTACGTTGTAAAGACACATTCACACGTTCAGAATTTGGTCAGTATATTACCTCAATATTTGTAAGCCAAAACCAGAAGTGGATGAAAAATACAGAAGTGGTGACGTGTTTCTATTATACTTTTCCTCTGATTGTTCCCCTCCTGATTTTGTCTTACAGATACTGAGGTAAAAAACTCACCAAATACTGACTATGTGAACATGGACTAATTGTTAAACAATCCTTCCTTTTAATCCATTATTAGCTATGGGTAACATCGGTTTTTGCTTTAGAAACTATTCTTTATAACCGGCATCGTAAGCATGCCGAAATGTTAAAGCAGTTATCCAGGACTATATAATTTTTTTTACTATGTCCTAAGAACTAACAGACAGGCAGTTGTTAACTACCTAAATGTTTATGCCCATCGCAGATCTCTGCCGGCATAGAACTGTCACTGACTGCTCCTGCCGGCGATTCTGCGTTTTCCACTGACCTCACGTCAACAGGGCAGCGGCTTCTCTTCCGCTTTGCTCTTTTGAAGGGCATGACTGATGTCATGCTAATTGACAGCAGGCTCCTCACTGCCTAACTGCGGGAATCCTGCTGTTAATCAGCATGACGTCGGCAGTCACGCCCTGTTGACAGAGCAGCCCGGGAGAAGAATAGCTGATCTGTTGACGTGGAGCAGCAGAATCGCCAGCAGGAGAGGGCCGTGACTTATCTGAGCGGACACCAGATACAACAAGCAGGTGGTTGAAACTAATTATTTGCAACTACCTTCCTTTACTTTTTTTTCATATAAGTCAAAAAACTAATTTAGTCCTGGATAACCCCTTTCATTGAACAGAGCAATGAATTTGAAGCTGCAGGACATGTGGTGTCCACTAATTAGATGAATAGGGTAAAATTAATGAAAATTAGATGACACTACATAAAATTATTCTTTATGAAAAATGACCAACAATGCTGATCAACATCCGTCTTCATCTAAACCCATGAACTCATTGATCATTGGTTCCCGTCAAACCTATTCCTGCAAGAAGCGAATCCTGGAAATGGTTTGATCTATTGATCTGGCACATCATCTCCTGCTGTATTATCCCCGATGTGCATATTAACATGGCTTTGTCGTAAGATATTAAAGGCTCTGTGTTATTTTGTATAATAAATCAGACCTCCTTGGGATACGGCAATACCCAAAGGGTTGTGCTGTGCTTCAGCCCGCAGCGTCTGCAACTGTTTTATGTTTGGCTTCTATCAGCCAGACACCAGTAATATATTCACCGGAGCAACTCCATCTGTGGCCACCATGGAATTCATTGCAGAACGCTTGGCTGCTGGTTTTATAAAAATGTGATGTGTACATTTTCTTCTAATCCATGTTTGGCTGGGAAGAATGGGTGCATTGTAGAAACACAAAGTAAACCGGGGCTGCAAAAATGTGTTCACCTATGGAGAAGTATTAATACTTTAGGGTATTGCTACTTAAAAAAGGTAAGGTTACCCCTTTCTTCAATAAATCGTGTTCAAAGGTTGAAATTGCTACTGGAATTTAACTCCATTAAAGTAAATGGAGGTCAGATGCAATACCACACGTCACCTGTGGACAAGAGAGGTGCTGTTTGTGAAGGAAGCAGTTTTGTTTTTCTAAACTTGTACAACCCTAATAAAGTCTATCATTCCAAAGATTTTTCTTTTGGATGAGATTTTGCCCACTTTACTGGCACCCTAATATTCCGTGCATGTTCCACCTGGAAAATCTGCTGTGCATCCTCCGCTCATGAACATATCCCAAGGGTGGATTCTCACACACTGTAGATTTTGTTGCAGACATTTCTATTGATCTGAATGGGATTTACAGAAAAGCACGAGTTTCCGTAACAAAATCTAAGCAAGTACACAACGTGTGAACGCGATATCGCTCAATGAGTATGTGTTGTTAAGCTTCAGAATTATAAGACATCGTGAAGAATAGTCAGGCGACTGACTGGACTGTAACATTGATATCTTTTAACTGATTAATTTAAAGTGCCTCCTGTAGCTACATATTCCTTGATGCTTCTCTATAAACTATTGTAAATGTTCTGTAAGATCCCGATTTATTGAAGAAATCAGGTCAGCGGAAAGAAAATCAGATCCTGGTAAGTCTGTGCACGTGAATGGTACAGTATAATAATTCTCTATCTGGGTTATGCTTAACCTAGGAGAAAATGAAGACTACTATGTGCTAAGCCTGGCAGAATAACACGTCTATTAAAATCTGAGTACAAGAAGAGCACTGTAATAGATTAGTGTAATGATGAGGGAGAATGATGAGATATAATGAGCTTTGACACAATTCACAGTGCCATTGCTCGGTAATTAGTAAAAGGTTGGGATTAGTGATGAGTGAATGTTCTTGGATAAGGTGTTATACGAGTATAACTGAGTGACTTTGGCGTGCTCGAATAATATGTTCAAGTCCTCGCGGCTGCACCTGTTGCGACTGTTTGACAACCGCAACACATGCAGGGATTGCCTAACAAACCGGTAATCCCTGCTTGCGTAGCGGCTGTCGAGCTGCCCCGAGACATGCAGCTGCGGGAACTTGAACATTTTATTCGAGCACGCCGAAGTCACTCAGTTATGCTCGGATAACACCTTATCCAAGCACGTTCACTCATCACTAGCTGGGATAGATCCGGTGTAGCATGTTTGCTTAGTATTAGGAATATGGGCATTGGGACACCATTAGTGCATATGGGTATCATAGAACAGTGTTCCCCAGCTCCAGTCCTCAAGAGCCACTGACATCATCTTTTCAGGATTTCCTTAGTAATGTAGAGGTGACAAAATTAGCACCTAGGCAAAACTAAGGAAATTCTGAAAACATGGTCTGTTGGAGGCTTTTGAGGACTGAGCTTGAGGAACACTGCCATGGAGGGAGTTGTACTTTCTGGATCCCTCTAAGAGCAAGAGCATGAGGCCCTTTAGGAGCAGCTCCATATTTGGTGGACCGTGACTATCCATATATTACATGGTTGGCCACTCATTCTCATGGCTTACATCAGCTGGAACATCTTGTAAAATAAAACTCCGTATGAGGCAGCGGCCACCAAACAATGTACAGAGCATGTACAGAGCGGTGATGCTCCACTCAATCCATTGTCTGCATTTGGCCGGAGCAGATAGCTGATTAATGGGGTTGGAAAGCGTCAGACCCCCATCAATCTCATATTGATCACAGATCCTATGGATAGGCCTGCAATATATTAGTGCCCGACAACTTCTTTACTACAGACAGTAAAGCTCTCTTCCAAACAGTTGTGATTAGAAGTCTTATATGCTGTCAAGTTTTCTACCCAATAAGAAAGCAAAATTACACCCACTTCACCAGTAATGTACACAGATGCATCATAAAGCACGCACAGACCAATTTAGGTGGGCGATTTATAATGCATTCATTTCCCCTTTTGGTGGCGCCGTATAGGAATATAACACTTGATGAGCAGATTACAGCTAATTATTACAGGACACCCAGCGATCAGTTTAATTTTGGAGAAGACTTCTGAAAAAAAGTGCTGTCACAATCCATTACAGAAGATTCCAGTGTAGGGCTCTTCAAGAGAAACAGAAATTAGTTTGTTCCCTTCAAATAATTTGCATTTTCGATGAGTATCTCTATGAAAGTCTACCAGACCACTGTGGCAGAGAGAAGACTTGTGCATTTAGTTGATAATACATCTTGTGAGTAAAGGCAATGGACAGTCTGCTTTGGATGGATTGCTGACAATTGATTCTAGAATATTGGCCGGCTTGATGGTATAGATTGTGGAAGACATGATCAATGAACGAACCAAGGAAATGTTTTATATGGAGACTTGAGTGATTGATGGAGATTGAGTGAGTAAAAGGTAGTCATATTCATAGTTCGTTAAATCTGCAAGTTTATTTTGTTCCTTTTTAGGAAATCTGGTTGATAGCAATATCTACGGTAAAGTTTATAGACCCGCGGTCCTGCAACCAGTGAGAACTCTGTCCCCCAGGTACCATACATTGTACAGTCAACAAGATAAATGATGTGGGAACCCTAAAATGGGATATTGTAATTTATAAAAAAAAAAAAATACACCCCCGCATCACTGATCAAGTGTTAATTCTGAGATTATTTTTGCTACCAACGCTGAAAGAGAAACCACCAGTGGCCTGATAGGA
>JARQOD010000003.1:543422515-543442569 GCA_033576555.1 Oophaga sylvatica | reverse complement strand
TGGGGGAGTCCGGTGACAGCTCGGTCCGTGACCTGGGCGATCACTGGAATTGGGATATTTCCAGGGATGATAGAATGTTCGTGTAGTTTGTCGTGACGCCACCTGTAGTACCTGGTCAGGGTGTCCAGCGCTGCTGTGCAGGTCCTCTGGAAGGGATGGTGTAGTGCAGGTAGGTGAAAAGTCTTCTACAGGTAACACGCTATCCTTCCAGGGAGATAGATGTGAGATAGAGCAATGGTGCAAAGTGATGTAGCTGAGTGGACTATGCAACGTAGTAAGAAAGCAGGAAACACTTCAAGTTAAAGTTGCATAATAAAATTTTTAATAATAACATTACAAAAGTGCAAATGGCTTATATTATGTGACATGTTTCATGTTACTGTTCATACCCTTGATATGTGTTATACATGTGTGTTAATAATAATATTCAACAAAGTGCAAATAGCATTAGTGCCGAAGTTCGTGGAGACTTCTTAGGACTACAACCCCACCGGGGTAACTTCACAGTGTCCTTTACTTGTGCTTGGGAGGACCCGCTCCAAACCTCCAACTGTGGTCTTGGGTGGGCTGCAAGACTTTTCCTTGAGCAGACCTCACTTTCGGCCACACCAAACGGGTTTTTAGTTTCTGACGTAGTTGAAATAGTGCACAGTAAAGTTTTTTGTAAAACCAAGATGGAGCACCGAAGTGCCAACCATTTACAGAAAAGTTTGTGAGCCAGTACAGTTCATGCTTCAAAGTTCAACTTTTTTCATTACAGTGAAACACCATTACCCAACCTGGGTATATTAAGGCAACAATAAACTTGTTCTTCTGAACATTCACCGTCCGGGTACATCAAACCATACCCAACTGGGTATTTTAAAGGCAATAAACTTTTTTTTTATGAACTTTCACCCGTCGGGTACATCAATAATTTAAACTATTTACATACATAGACCCTGTCCGGGTTATTTAGACTTCTTTGGCTGGCCTCTTCCAGGTCCCACCTGGTTACTCTTCTGGAGCTTGCCAAAATCCGTGACAGGAGGGTCCACCCAGACTGTTGAGTCGTGTGGCCAGTACAGTGACGGTGACCCGCTATATGGGTCTGTGTGGCCACCTCTTTCATCTCCCTCCGGGTCTGGACCCCTATGTCCGGACTGAACGAACCCCAGGGGGCCTAACAGGCGCCGGGTACGGGCCAGCTTTCATTATCATGTCCATAGCTGGGGCTGCTGAGGAGACCCCTGAGGGAGGCTGGGGGATTTACGGCGTGGGGTGGGCACTTGTGCAGAGGCCTGGTTTTGGGGGGGGCTGAAGGCTCGTAGGGTCTGTCAGTTTCCTGACACTCTGGGGAGTGGGGTCGCACTGGTAACATTTAGGCGTTAACATCTTGTAAACCCCCGTGTCGGGTTGTAAGTCACCAAGTCTCCTGGCAACAGGTCCCTCCCCCGGGTGTCCTTCTGGGAGGTGAGCCTCCACGTCCCGCCGGGTTACAAAAACTTCTAAATAAAGTCCAGGCTCCTGGATGAAGCCCCAACCACCTTTTACTTAAAGTTCCGTACTGCACCCTTACGCCGCGGCTCCCTCACCGTACTTTTATCCTTTCTCATACGTGCCTTCTCTGCCAGGTCCTTCTCCAGGTGACGTTGCCGAAGCTTTTGGGATTCTCGCTGCTCCCTTTGTCGCTCTGCTTCCGCTCCCGATGTCTCCACTCTTCCTCCTGACGCCGGTTGTAATTCTCCTCCACCAGCATCTCCATGTCTCCACCATCAAAAGCCAGCTTACGATGTACGGTTTGCGGCAGCTCTCCTGGCGCCCGCCAGTCCTGGCGGCGCTCACCTGCGGCGGAAGCAGCCGGCTCTGGAACAGATGACGGTCGGGGCTCCGGTACAGGCAGGTAGAGCTCTGGTGCCTGGCGCGGCCTCCTCCTTGAGGACGGGTGTCGCTTCTTCTGCCTCAGCGACGGGGGCAGACAGCGGGTTCTGGGGTGCTGGTGCGGCGTTTTCTGCAGGAACGGGTGCCTCCACTGTTGATACTGGCAACCGGTTCAGATTGCAAGGGCTGAGATGCCCGCACGGCCTCCTGTACTGGAACGGGTGCCTCCACTGAGTACTGGCAACCGGTTCAGATTGCAAGGGCGGGATGCCCGCACGGCTCCTGTACTGGAACGGGTGCCTCCACTGAGATACTGGCAACCGGTTCAGATTGCAAGGGCTGGGATTGCCCGCACGGCCTCCTCTACTGGAACGGGTGCCTCACCTTCCGGTACAGACACTTCAGGGGGTAAGAGGGATTGGCGCCGCTCAATTGTAGTTTTAGGGCCCGCCAGCTCGCTTCCTCCTGGCGACCTCCTCCCGGTGCCGGGCCAGGTCTCTCAGGGTATCCTCCGCTTCTTCCAGCGTAGGAGGGTTTCCAGGCCAGGTGCCAAACGGTGGCTCCGTGGCGATCGGGTCGCTTCGTGGGGGGAGAGCTCTGACTCCTCCATCCCTTCCCACTTCTGCTCACGTCCATTCGCCATCTCAGCAAAGTCACATGTGTCATTAGCATCAGGAGAGGCGACATCTTTTGTAGGGGGCGGGACCTTCGCATTCGTTTACGCCCACTGAGGAGGATGAGGAGCGGAACTCCAGAGCTGTGGGGCACGATCTTACATTGCAGTAACATTTAGAGTGTGCGGACATCGTTTTCGCGCCACAGAGTGAGTGTACCCCCACGAGAGCACGCCCTTATTCTTCACCTGTGCCTCGTGGCGCAGATATGACGGAAAAATGGCAAATACAGTCTATGATGATTTTTGCAATTCTCAAGCAAAAAAACAGTTCAATTAAGGCACACAGGACTCGCTTATAGCGAGCTTCTGAATCCTGTTCGCTGGGTGCGATGAACATCTCTGTGGCGACTGGACCCTCGGGTGCTTCTGTCTTTTCACAATGCCGGCTTTACCCGACAATTGAATCAGAGGCTATTTTACTATGTAGAAGTGAATAAACTATAAATATATGTATATATATATATGTCACAATGACATGTTATATATATATATATATGTATTCTAAGTGTGTATATTTTGTGTTTACAAGGAAAGAAAGTGTTTTTTTAGTTGCGATATTTTGTTCCCATAGACTTACATGGGACTTCCGGTATCGGAATCGGATATCGCCGATAGTTAGTGATATCGGCGATACCATTCCGATCCGATATTTTAGATATCGAGCAGTATCGCTCAACACTATTCACAACGCTTAGTTGTTGCAATCTTACAAGAAGCAACAAGCTCAGTGGTTTCAACAACTTTACATCAGGAAATGGCTTAGCATGAATACGGGTAGCCAGATGGTTTTCACGAAATCGGTGAGCTAGTACCTGGGACACTTATCAGCTTGCTGACATCCTCCTCAACAGCATCTTGGTTACCCTGACAGTTACTAGGCCACTCACAATGCAGCACATTTCAGGCATTACGGAAAAAGTATTACAAAACAAAGTATAAGACATGGCATAAATATCAAAATATGATGTTTGCATAATAACAAGCACCTTAGGTGGTATTTCCACTGCAACACGTTCAACGGTAACCCTTCAGCAATCAGCACTAGGTCCTGGATATTTAAGAACCTACCAGTAGGCTTCTGGTGGCATTAGTCCTGAATTTTTGCTGACCCATTTCTGAAAGAGTTGTCAAGGCTTGGGGCTCAATTTTGCACTCACTCTGAGACTGCAGACTTGTGAATCCCCACAGAGCGCACTGTGTACATTATCAGGATTTTTATGTGGCCACAAATATGAGATTTGCAAACTTCTGGCCACATTCCAAGTAGACGTGTCCAGTATTGAGCAATTCACTTGCACTGAGTGCATGTCTGGTCTGCGTGTAACCACCTGTAGGATAATCCTGACGTGCGCAGATTGCATGCTGCGAGGATCACAAGTCTGCAGTCACAAAGGGATTGCAGACTTTAACCACAAGCCTGGACAACCTTTTTTAAAGCCCGGGTCTCACATAGCGATACACCAGCGATCCCGACAACGATCAGGATCGCTGGTGTATCGCTACATGATCGCTGCTGAGCTGCCAAACAGGCAGCTCAGGCAGCGATCAGCACAGACACTGCGGGTAACATCGCTTAGTTACCCGCAGTGTACGTTGGATACCAGCGCCCTGATGCAAGGAGCTGGTAACCAAGGTACACATCGGGTTTCCAGGCGCTGCGCGGTGCCTGGAAAACCGCTGTGTACCTTGGTTACCAGCTCCCTGCATCAGGGCGCTGGTATCCAAGGTACACAGCGGGTTTCCAGGCATAGCCCCGCACCTGGAAATCCGCTGTGTACCTTGGTTACCAGCGGATCGCTGATCTCCCGCCTGTCACACGCAGCGATGTGTGCCTGCCAGCGGGAGACCAGCGAACAAAAAAATGTCCAGGACATTCAACGACGATCAGCGATACCCGGCAGGGGGCTGATCGTCGCTGAATGTCACACACAGCGATATCGCTGGGGACATCGCTGCTGCGTCACAAAACTAGTGACTCAGCAGCGATCTCGCTAGCGAGATCGCTGTGTTAGACGGGGGCTTAAGACCTCTAACAGGTGTATTGGCCACAAACTCCTTTGTTTATCATAATTATGTTCTGATCATTTCTTACTACTATTTGCATAGTGCTTTCAGGTCTGTTTTGCTGACACAGAGCTAAAATTGACCTAATGAGCACAGAATTTTGGACTTAATTTGGTTAAAAAACGTTTTCAAGAACGGATATTGACTTGGAACGAACTTGAACCATTCACATGGTAGGTAATGAGACGTTACATACAGTAGTTGGTATGGTTGAATAAAAACATTTGTCCATCAACTTCAGTCAAAGGAGAAAATACAAATAAAAGGAAGGGATATAATGTTGTGACTGTAATATTATAACCAACCCTAATACTTAGCAATTGGAAAATGCAGAACAAAGAAATACAGTAAAACTATAGATAAGCCCATCAATTTTAATACTAATGTGACCCATGATGCGTCAGTCCTGGATGCTCAGTAATGACAGGATACAGATTACCACATGATACCTCGTCACACTCCCTCTTGCTTTGTGCTTTCAATTACTGGAATTAGGAGCATTCATGTATAATGAACAGGACAATGACTAAATGATATGGAGAATTACAAAACAGATACCGCTAAAAAAGAAAAACATCTACCATAAAAAAAAACTTCTCTTATGAGTAACGATAAGTAAAAAAAGCAAAAAAAAAAGAGTTAACTGCACAATTGCTGGAGTACAGTTATGGCCAAAAGTTTTGAGAATGACACAAATATTATATTTTCACATGATATGGTGCCCTCTGGTTTTTATGTGTGTTTGACAGATGTTTTTTATCACAGACAGAAATATAATTGCAAACATATGAGTAACAAAAGCTTATATTGACAGAATGAGTTAATGCAGCAAGTCAATATTTGCAGTGTTGACCCTTCTTCTTCAGGACCTCTTCAATTCTCCCTGGCATGCTCTCAATCAACTTCTGGACCAAATCCTGACTGATAGCAGTCCATTCTTGCACAATCAATGCTTTCATTTTGTCAGAATGTTTAGGTTTTTGTTTGTCCACCTGTCTCTTGATGATTGACCACAAGTTCTCAATGGGATTAAGATCTGGGGAGTTTCCAGGCCATGGACCCAAAATCTCTATGTTTTGTTCCCTGAGCCATTTAGTTATTACCTTTGCTTTATGGCAAGGTGCTCCATCATGCTGGAAAAGGCATTGTTGATCGCCAAACTGCTCTTGGAGGCTTGGGAGAAGTTGCTCTTGGAGGACATTCTGGTACCATTCTTTATTCATGGCTGTGTTTTTAGGCAAGACTGTGAGAGAGCCGATTCCCTTGGCTGAGAAGCAACCCCACACATGAATGGTTTCAGGATGCTTAACAGTTGGCATGAGACAAGACTGGTGGTAGCGCTCACCTTGTCTTCTCCGAATGAGACGTTTTCCTGATGTCCCAAACAATCGAAAAGGGGATTCATCAGAGAAAATAACTTTACCCCAGTCCTCAGCAGTCCACTGCCTGTACCTTTTTGCAGAATATCAGTCTGTCCATGATATTTTTTCTGGAGAGAAGTGGCTTCTTTGCTGCCCTCCTTGAGACCAGGCCTTGCTCCAAGAGTCTCCGCCTCACAGTGCGTGCAGATGCACTCACACCTGCCTGCTGCCATTCCTGAGCAAGCTCTGCACTGCTGGTAGCCCGATCCCGCAGCTGAAACACTTTTAAGAGACGGTCCTGGCGCTTGCTGCTCTTTCTTGGGCGCCCTGGAGCCTTTTTGGCAACAATGGAACCTCTCTCCTTGAAGTTCTTGATGATACGATAGATTGTTGACTGAGGTGCAATCTTTCTAGCTGCGATACTCTTCCCTGTTAGGCCATTTTTGTGCATTGCAATGATGACTGCACATGTTTCTTTAGAGATAACCATGGTTAACAGAAGAGAAACAATGATGCCAAGCACCAGCCTCCTTTTAAAGTGTCCAGTGGTGTCATTCTTACTTAATCATGACAGATTGATCTCCAGCCATGTCCTCATCAACACCCACACCTGCGTTAATGGAGCAATCACTGAAAAGAGGTTAGCTGGTCCTTTTAAGGCAGGGCTGCAATGATGTTGAAATCTGTTTTGGGGATAAAGTTCATTTTCTAGCCAAATATTGACTTTGCAAGTAATTGCTGTTAAGCTGATCACTCTTTATAACATTCTGGAGTATATGCAAATTGCCAGTAGAAAAAGTGAAGCAGTAGACTTTGTAAAAATTAATATTTGTATCATTCTCAAAACTTTTGGCCATGCCTGTACACAGGGGCGCCGCTATATTGAGGCGAGTTGAGCCTGTTGTCTCAGGTGGCGGCAGCCAGGGGGCGGCAGAGCGGAACTCATAACACGTGGTGTGGTGCTGGCTGGCTCTCCTTAATCCCTCACACAGTCACATCTGACCCCCCCTCCAGCTGTCCCGCTCTGGACACTATATGTCCCGAAGGGAGACGAGCCGCCACGCCCCCATGCACCCATTCCTTGCCTTTACAGCTCAGCATGTCACAGCTGTCAATGACGCTGCTAAGCTGAACTCTTCTGTGCCCACAGGACCTGTGATGAGGTCACAGGAGGGGAGGAGTCAGGGGGTCACATGATCAGTGTCCTCCTTGTGTGCAGGACTGCTGTGATGGTTGTTTGTCATGATGCTGGATGACTGAGGGTAAGTTTGTATGTGGGGTCGGGACGGGTTTACAGTGTGGATGTAGCAGAGCTGTAGTGTGTACAAGTTGGATGTAGCAGATGTGTGTGAAAAGTGTATGGAGCGTAGCCGTGTGTGTACGAGGTGTGCAGAGCGGAGCCGTGTGTGTACGAGGTGTACAGAGTGGAGCCGTGTGTGTACAAGGTGTACGGAGTGGAGCCGTGTGTGTACGAGGTGTACGGAGCGGAGCCGTGTGTGTACGAGGTGTACGGAGCGGAGCCGTGTGTGTACGAGGTGTACGGAGCGGAGCTGTGTGAGTACGAGGTGTACTTAGCTGAGCCATGTGTTTACGGGGTGGATATAGCAGTGCTCTACTGTGTACGAGGTGTATGGAGCAGAGCCGTGTGTGTACGAGGTGTACGGAGCGGAGCCGTGTGTGTACGAGGTGTATGGAGCCGCGTATGTACGAGGTGTACGGAGCCGTGTGTGTACGAGGTGTACGGAGCGGAGCCGTGTGAGTACGAGGTGTACGGAGCGGAGCCGTGTGTGTACGAGGTGGATGTAGCAGTGCTGTACTGTGTACGGAGCGGAGCCATGTACGTACGAGGTGTATGGAGCCGCGTATGTACGAGGTGTACGGAGCCGTGTGTGTACGAGGTGTACGGAGCGGAGCCGTGTGAGTACGAGGTGTACGGAGCGGAGCCGTGTGTGTACGAGGTGGATGTAGCAGTGCTGTACTGTGTACGAGGTGTACGGAGCGGAGCCGTGTGTGTACGAGGTGTACGGAGCGGAGCCGTGTGTGTACGAGGTGAATGTAGCAGTGTTGTACTGTGTACGAGGTGTACGGAGCAGAGCCGTGTGTGTAAGAGTTGTACGTAGCGGAGCCGTGTGTGTACAAGGTGGATGTAGCAGTGCTGTACTGTGTACGAGGTGTACGGAGCGGAGCTGTGTGTGTATGAGGTGTACGGAGCAGAGCCGTGTGAGTACGAGGTGTACGGAGCGGAGCCGTGTGTGTAAGAGGTGGATGTAGCAGTGCTGTACTGTGTGCGAGGTGTACGGAGCAGAGCCGTGTGTGTAAGAGGTGGATGTAGCAGTGCTGTATTGTGTGCGAGGTGTACGGAGCAGAGCCGTGTGTGTACGAGGTGTACGTAGCGGAGCTGTGTGTGTACAAGGTGGATGTAGCAGTGCTGTACTGTGTGCGAGGTGTACGGAGCAGAGCCGTGTGTGTACGAGGTGTACGTAGCGGAGCTGTGTGTGTACGAGGTGTATGGAGCGGAGCCTTGTGTGTACGAGTTGGATGGAGCGGAGCCGTGTGTCTGTACGAGGATTACGGAGCCAAGCCGCTCGTGTACGAGGTTTACGGAGCTGAGCCGCGCGTGTACGAGTTTTACGGAGCGGAGCCGTGTGTACGAGGTGGATATAGCAGTGCTGTGTGTGTACAAAACGGAGCACTGTGTGTGCGAAGTGTACAGAGTTGAGCCGCTCAGCTCCGTACACACAGGGCTCCGTGCTTGAGCTGTGTGTGTACAGAGCGGAGCAGAGCCGTGTGTGTATGGAGTGGAGCCTTGTGTGTATGTAGCGGAGCCGCGTGTGTACAAGGTGTACGGAGCAGAACCACGTGTGTACGAGGTTATGCTGCAAAGCCGCATGTGTACATGGTTTACGGAGTGGAGTCGTGTGTGTACAAGGTGTACAAAGCGTGGCTGCGTGTGTATAAGGTGTACGGAGTGGAGCCATGTGTATACTGAGTGGAGCCTTGTGTGTGTGAGAGGACGGAGCGGAGCCGTGTGTGTACGAGGCATACAAAGCGGAACCGTGTGTGTATGAGGTGTGCAGAGCCGTGCGTGTACAAGGTGTATGGTGGGGAGCATTCATACCTCCCAAGCATCATGAATTCAACGGGACACTACCGATTTTGAGGGTCTGCCCCGCTGTCCCGGCCGGGAGCTTTTCCCGTGGACACAGGAGTACATGCCAGAGTCCCGAGGAGCACTTTAAAACTCGCACGTGATGTTCCACACAGAAGTGATGTGCTGGAAGATGACCGGAAATTAGGTAATTCCAGGAGGAGATTGTGACGGAACCATGGAGGCACTTCAGGGAATGCTTCAGATCCATCACTGTGTCCTCGCCTTGGAATCGGGGATGTCGGCCATGTGAGCGGATCATGATATGTCCTGCAGCGGGAGGCTCAGGTGGGCACTACAATGGGAGCCGGGCTGCTATAGTATCTTTATAGAATCTTTGTTTCTTTCTCTCTGTTCTTTCTTTCTTTCTCTCTGTTCTTTCTTTCCCCTTTCTTTTTCTCTCTCTTTCTTTCTTTCTTTCTTTCTCTTTCTTTCTTTCTTTCTCTCTTCTTTCTTTCCCCTCTTTCTTTCTCTTTCTCTCTGTTCTTTCTTTCTTTCCCATCTTTCTTTCTCTCTCTGTTCTTTTTCTTTCTCTCTGTTCTTTCTTTCCCCTCTTTTTTTCTATCTCTGTTCTTTCTTTTTCTTTCTTTCTCTCTCTCTATTCTTTCTTTCCCATCTTTCTTTCTCTGTTCTTTTTTTTCTTTCTCTCTGTTCTTTCTTTCCCCTTTCTTTTTCTCTTTCTTTCTTTCTTTCTTTCTTTCTTTCTTTCTTTCTTTCTTTCTTTCTTTCTTTCTTTCTTTCTCTCTTCTTTCTTTCCCCTCTTTCTTTCTCTTTCTCTCTGTTCTTTCTTTCTTTCCCATCTTTCTTTCTCTCTGTTCTTTTTCTTTCTCTCTGTTCTTTCTTTCTTTCTTTCTCTTTCTTTCCACTCTTTCTTTCTGTTCTTTCTCTCTCTCTCTCTCTGTTCTTTCTATCTGTTTTCTTTATTTCTCTTTCTCTCTCTCTGTTCTTTGTTTCCCATCTTTCTTTCTCTCTATCTCTCTGTTCTTTCTTTCTCTCTTTGTTCTTTCTTTCCCCTATTTCTTTTTTTCTGTCTGTTCTTTTTTTTCTGTCCCCTCTTTCTTTTTCTGTTCTTTCTTTCTTTCTCTCTGTTCTTTCTTTCCCGTCTTTTTTTTCTTTCTCTCTCTGTTCTTTCTTTCTCTCTCTGTTCTTTCTTTCCCCTCTTTGTTTTTTTTCTCTCTCTCTGTTCTTTCTTTTCCCTTTCTTTGTTTATTTATTTCTCTCTCTACTTTCTCTCTGTTCTTTCTTGCTTTCCCCTCTTTCTCTCTCTCCTTTCTCTCTGTTTTCTTTTTTCTCTCTCTGTTCTTTTTTACTCAGTACCAGTGTGCCCATAGTACCAGTCACTGTGCCCTCAGTACCAGTCAGTGTGATCACCAGTGCTAAATGGGTGTGGTCGGGGCGTGGACATGGGTGTGACTAGTTGTGAAATAGGTGTGGCTGGGGCGTGGCCTAAAAATTGCCGCGGGGCGCCGTTTTGCAGTTCGCCTCAGGCAGCACAGAGGCTAGGTTCACCCCTGACTGTACAGCAATAAAAAAAAAACAGAAGTTGTGGCTTCACTCACATTATTAGGTGGTAGTTTTGCAACTGAAAGCTGAGCCATTATTCCTCCATGGGCCCATTTTATGCCCTTTCTTAGGAGGACCTCCCTCCATTAGCCACGTTACTGGGGGAGACTTGGCCAGACCATGTCATCTATGATATGCCAGCCAAACATTGGAGCAGTTTGCATCTTTACTTAATGCATTTCATTCAGAGGAAGATGTCCTCCTGACCTAATTATATTATCTCATCAAAATAGGAATCCATAGTGATGAGCTGATTGCCGGCTAGTTATAATAAGGGGATGTAATGAGGAGAAAATGCTGATTATTTACAAACTGGGAGATAACGATGATTGATAAAGTGTGAGATAATGATAATTGCTAAATTATGGCACAAGCTGCAGGTTTAGATGGTAAAGTGCAAAACACAGAATAAACACAAAA
Organism: Oophaga sylvatica; assembly: GCA_033576555.1. Classification (NCBI taxonomy): domain Eukaryota; kingdom Metazoa; phylum Chordata; class Amphibia; order Anura; family Dendrobatidae; genus Oophaga; species Oophaga sylvatica. The sequence goes on along the minus strand of JARQOD010000003.1, from coordinate 543,431,477 downwards.
TATTACTATTAACTAAAATAGTTTTTGTATTTTACCATTATTTTTTTTACTATAAAGTGCCATTAATTCCACAGCACTTTACAGACATCATCACTGTCCCCTATAAATTCCCTATCAGTATGTTTTTGGAAGAACCCAGAGGAAACCCACGTAAACATGGGGAGAACATACAAACTCTTTGCTGATGTTGTCCTCGGTGGGATTTGAACCCAGGACCCCATTGCTGCAAGATTAGAATCCTAACCACTGAGTCACCATGCTGCCCAAAATATGCATTCTTTTTCAGCTATGGAACACAGGCGATTTGCGCATGTATGCATTGCCTAGAAAACAACAATGGAAAGGAAACACATAAAGCAGACCCCCAGCCACACAAAACAAAAACTGGATTTACCAGTGCACATAAAAAAAATAACTGGTCCAAACAGAATCTTAAAGGTTATGTCCACTTTTGCATCTAAAAAAAATAAAGCTGAAGTAACTTTATAGATCTTGCCTTGACTGTAAAATATCTTGTCGTGAGTACAGAGTACTTATGCAGAGTTAGGCTATGTTCACATGTTGCATTTTTGCAGCATTTTTTTATGGAAATTGTCAGCTGCGTTTCACAGTACCACCAAAGTCTATGAGATTTCAGAAATCTCATGCACACAGCTTTTTTTTCTATTTTGTCAAAAAGCTGTGTTTTTGAAAAATGCAGCATGTCACTTCTCACCCATTGAAATCAATGAGTAAGGGCAAAAAAGGCTGCACAAAATCCAGGTATCAGGTTTTGCTGCGGTTTTGGTGCCAAAACCCGATGTAGTTGAATCAGATTATTTTTTTATACACTAAACTTTATCAACATGGACAAGAGACAAATTTACCCTGAAAAAAACGCAGTAAAAAAATGCACCAAAAACGCAGCCCTCAGCAAATCCTGATTTTTTGACGTTGCTTCTTTACTGCCAAAAGAGCAGGTTTTGTCTTCAGAGCAAAACGCTGCAAAAACGCAACATGTGAACATAGCCTTATGTGCCTACACATGTGCAAAATCTGTGTACAATGAACAGCAGTGAGATATTTCCTTACCTTTGCACCTACTACAATAGACCATAGAGAAGGAGGGAAAAGGATGATTAGTATCAGACTACAAGCAGGGTCCAATTGTAATACAGAAAAAAAACTTGAATATTTCAATTAACATTTTTGATACATTTGTAAAGTTGCTTCCTTTCGTTATTTATGATGCACTGAAGAAAATAAAATGTTTGTAAATGTAAGGACATTTGGTAACGGTGGCTCACTGGTTAGCACTGCAGCCTTGAAGTGCTGGGGTCCTGGGTTCAACTCCCTGCAAGGAGTCTCCATGGTTCCTAGCACATAAATTACCTGCACCTAATGACTATGGAATAAGATCCTGCAATATTTCCATAGATGAAAAACTTATCACAACTTATTGCTGAAAAATATATTTAAATATATCATTATTTTACATCAGTATTTGTAAGCCAAAACCAGGAGTGGGTGAAAAATACAGAAGTGGTGACGAGTTTCTATTATACTTTTCCTCTGATGGTGCCACTCCTGGTTTTGGCTTACAAATACTGATGTAAAATTCTGACCAAATACTGATACTGTGACTGTAGCCTAAGTAAAACTATAGGAGTGATAGTGTTTAAGGCAAAACAGAAAATGTGCAGTTATCCATTAGTAAGTGATATTTCGCTTTACATCTAAACCACATGACATCATTTAAAAAAAACCTTGTATACAATGAAATGGATTATCTGGGTTTAATGTGGATGCTCAGTACCTGGACAACCCCTTTTTAAACGAAGTAATATGCTAAATAACATATACTCCTCTCCCATGTCGCTGCCGGGTCTCCTGGGGTTATGTGTCATGTCACGTCAGCCCTGCACGGCTCCCACATGAGAGGTGAGAATATCTTTTATTTTGTATTTTACAAGGAAGACAACTTTATTTATAAAACCCCTTGGGCTTTTTTGTTTGTTTTTTTCAATTCACCATACGGCATCAGATATATGCTCCTTTTTCTCTCTTGTTTAGTTTTATGGCTTTTACCAAGGGGCATTGCTCACAGAGTAATAATGCAGGGAAGCCTAAAGACTCGCGCCCGAGAATCCTGTAGAAAACGCCTCCTTGTTAAAGACTGTCAAAATTTCAGGAAAAGTATGGTGGGTAAAAACAAAACAAAAAACCTGGAATACTCAAGGGGAACAACGGGAAGTCTATGACTGGAGTAACATTTCTGGTGAGGCGCAAGTAGGCGCATGGCAGTGTCAAGATGCCGCATGCACCTTTTAATAAATTAGGCGCATCATATTCCTTCACCTAACTCATTAAGATTGGCCTATGAAATACCAGTCCCAATAGATCCGTCTCTAAATGTTTAGATTTCCCCATTTTCCCCAAAATGTAAATTGCAAAACATACAAAATAAAAAAATAGTAAACACATTTGGTATCTCCGCATGCAAAATTGTCTGAACGAGTATCAAAATATTTATGCCATATGGTACATGCTGAAAATTAATGTATAAAGAAAAAGTTGTAAAGGGCAGAATTGCTGTTTCTTGGAATCTGTCAGCACATTTTTATAAATGGAAGAAGTGGTCTAACTGTGTCGACCGTCGCCCCCCACCCCCAAATAAAAAATTAAATTTTAATATAGAAATAAATTGAACATAGAAAACATATGTAAATCAGGCTGGAGGTGCACTGGGGCTGTGTATCAATCCTCATGACTGGCACATTGGATCTCTACTAAAAAAAATAATTATTTTATTGGGGTATAAGTGTCGTTACAGCCCAGTGTCGGAAAAAGGCCCTCTAGTAACCAACTCCAGGGCCCCACTTTTCATACATAGTGATTCAAGTACATTGTGCCAAGCACTGCACATATAATAGGGTGGAGGCCCACTTTTGTACAGGGGCCCACCGGAGGATTCTCCTGTTCTCCTGTGGGCCAGTCCAGGCCTGCATACAACCATTTCTATATGTTAAAACGTACTGACATATTCTCTATAGGTGTCACGCTCCATTGGAATTGAGAGATAAAAGCATTACTATAGGGGTACTCTAGAAGCATTGCTCCTGATATAGAAGATCTCTGTAGACACACAGCCCGGCAGAGTGTGCGGCAATACATAGAGCCCTCACATCTGAATGAGCACTATTTAAAAATGAAAGAACTACTTGTACACCAGGGCAGAGATATATCCGACATCCCGAAAATCGCTCTGAAAAATTGAACGTTGTCAAATCCGCACTCTACAGTGCAGCAGGCTGCTTGGCACACAAAGCTGCGCAACTAGAAAGTTACTGACTGCGCCTGTAATGTTTTATAGTTAAAAAGAAATCACGGCCGACAGACATAAATAATAAATCACATCCAGAGAAGTGACTACAAGTCACCAAGAGGGGAGAAGAACGACACAAGGCGTACTGACTTGTATAAAATTGGAATATTTTACATTAATGAAGTTGGTGTCAAAACTTCTGATTTCAAGATTTGAAAAACTTCACTTGTTTCTAAGCATTCAAAGAATTTTCTTAAACATTCCCCCAAACTTGACTATTAGCATGATTGGCCTGTCCCATAATGTGTGCCCACATATCTCTCTTTACGTCGCATGGTAAGGCTCTAATATCTCCATAACTGGGCATTAATGCGAGCCGACACTCCTGCAAGTGCTGACTCCATACAAAATATAACAAGGTACATTCATGCTGCAGTCAGCGCTCAATGATGTCAGTCTGTGCTAACAGCATCCGGGCCATAGTGACGATCCAATGTCAAGGCTAAGCCCGACACACTGTACCCGTGGGGGGCTATGATGCAGGCTCCATTTTGTATCTACCTAGGGTAGGAAAGCCATAATGTACATCTACGACCGAATATATTATTAAGTGTAGTGGAACAAGGTTTATTATATGTTCATTATGTTTCAACCTTACGACTTTGTGTATTACATCAGCGCTGTGACATCACTACATTATTATATGTGAGATCATTATGTTTATTATCCCAGCTCTGTGCTGTTCTATTTGTTCTGTGGCATTCTTTTGCACATGTATCGCATACTGTGATATCACCGTGTGCAGAAATCCTTTTCATATGAAATATGAACTACACTGTTTATTATCTATATAGTGTGGAATGTGTTCGTTATTTCTCTTTTGTGGCGTCATTGTCTAAAACTATCACTGTAAAATACTTAAGTGTGAATGACTTCTGTGCATCATCTACTGTGACATCACTGTGCGATTCATCTCTGTACTGTGACATCATTGTGCGCTTCATCTCTGTACTGTGACATCACTGTGTGCTTCATCTCTGTACTGCGACATCACTGTGCACTTCATCCCTGTACTGTGGCATCATTGTGTGCTTCATATCTGTACTGTGACATCACTGTGCACTTCATCCCTGTACTGTGACATCACTGTGCACTTCATCCCTGTACTGTGACATCACTGTGTGCTTCATCCCTGTACTGTGGCATCACTGTGTGCTTCATATCTGTACTGTGACATCACTGTGCACTTCATCCCTGTACTGTGACATCACTGTGCACTTCATCCCTGTACTGTGACATCACTGTGTGCTTCATCCCTGTACTGTGGCATCACTGTGTGCTTCATCTCTGTACTGCGACATCACTGTGCACTTCATCCCTGTACTGTGGCATCACTGTGTGCTTCATATCTGTACTGTGACATCACTGTGCACTTCATCTCTGTACTGTGACATCACTGTGTGCTTCATCCCTGTACTGTGGCATCACTGTGCATTTCACACCTGTACTGTGACATCACTATGTGCTTCATCCCTGTATTGTGGCATCATTGTGTGCTTCATCCCTGTACTATGAGATCACTGTGACTATTATTTCTTTGCTATAGAAAAAAAGGACCATCACTTCTAAACTAGTGAGAATAGGCGCCAAACAAAAAAAGCATATAAGCATCAAACAGTAAGGTTGTGTAAGAGGATGTACAGGAACAGTGTTGTCAGTTCTAGATGCGCTCTGGAGCCGGAACAATAGGGCCCGTCACCACTGTTGCCGAGGGACGACTTGTCTGTGTGGGAAGGGCCTGAACACCTGACAGAAGGGAGCGTGGGTGAGATAAAAGGGACTGAGCGGGAGAACAAAGGACATTTGGCGGGAAGGCGACTACAGAGTAGGACGAAGGTTGACTCCCTCTCCTCTCCTCAGATTACTACTGCCACTGACGCCACCTCATTACGGACTTACCCTCTAAGCCATTACCGAGTGTCCCTCTACCGACCCGATCCATAACGTGCAGTTTAGTAGACACTTCTCATTTTCCCGAACTTTGTGAGTCCGTGCGAGGCCTGCCTTCCCCTGAGGCCTGCACAGCGGCGTGCTTCCGGTGTACAGCATCACTCCCGAGGAACAGGAGGAACTTCATCCACGCCTCAACGGACCCAAGGCCCACAGACCCGGATATTTCGGCATGGTCAGGAGACAGTGCATCTCATTCCTACGCAGCAGAGCCAGAGACTTTGTTCACGGACTACGACGTCGTCGAGAGTTGTTCCAACCGTCCCCTGACAAGAACTCCCACCGATAAGTCATTTCTCTCCTATCCTTTCCCCTTTTGGGATATTGTATATTGGTTTGTGCAAGTTCATTCTTCATATCAGTTGTGTCATTGTCTACTTCTCTCCTTGCGTGGGTACTCCCTGAATGCTAAGATAATCTGTTAAAGTAAATTCTTGTTAACCCCTTCTCTGCCTCCTGCTCTTTACTGCATCCGACGAACCTTTAGAGTTGCACCATAAAATACAAAGAAGGATTACTCTGGAACATTGAAACTGCATTGCTGCCATAGGAAATAGTAAAAAACAGGAAAAAGAACTATATAATGTACATATGAAATATTTGTCTGCAAAAATTGCTATGAAAAAGGAAGGTACTTCGCGCATAGATTGGTCAATATGTGTGAACCCAATTGCCATGTCAAGGTGTCCTTCGTCCACAGGTGATTTTAAGCAGCTTAGCTGATCCCTTCCTGCCCCATAAATTGTAGGCTTTTTTGCCCAGGACAGGTGAGATATCAGGACAGGGACCCAATTTACGAAGGATGCCTTGACATGGCAATTGGGCTCACATATATTCATCAATCTATACGTGAAGTACCTTCCTGTATTCATAACAATTTTTGCAGATAAATATTTCATGTGTACATTATATAGCGCTTTTTCCTATTTTTTTTCTATTTCCTATGGCAGCAATGCAGTTTCAATGTTCTAGAGTAATCCCTTTTTGCATATTATGGGGCAACCTTACTGTTTGTTGCTTATATTATTCCTTTTCTGCTGTTACATTGGTCATTACCCTTATGCTGCGACTTCAGTGTGTTTATTATCCCAGTACTGTGAAATCACAGTGTCTATTATCCCAGTACTGTGGAATCACTATGTTTATTATCCCAGTACTGTGGAATCACTGTGTTTAGTATCCCAGTTCTGTGGAATCACAATATTTATTATCCCAGTACTGTGAAATCACTGTTTATATCATCCCAGTACTGTGACATCACTGTTTATATCACCCCAGTACTATGACATCACTGTGTATATCATCTCTGCACTGTGACATGATTGTGTTTATTATCCCTGTACTGTGACATCACTGTGTATATCATCTCTGCACTGTGACATGATTGTATTTATTATCCCTGTACTGTGACATCACTGTGTTTATCATCCCAGTACTATGACATCACTGTGCTTATTATCCCTGTACTGTGACATCACTGTTTATATCATCCCTGTACTATGACATCACTGTGTATATCATCTCTGTACTGTGACATCACTGTGCTTTTTATCCTGTACTGTGACATCACTGTGTTTATTATCCCTGTACTGTGACATCACTGTGTTTATCATCCCAGTACTGTGACATCACTGTGTATATCACCCCTGTACTGTGACATTATTGTGTTTATTATACCTGTACTACAAGAAGAAAAGGTAGCACACTGTAGCGCTATAGCTTGCAAAAACGAAATATGAAAAATATGAAAAATGAATTGCATCATTACCTTAGAAATATGAAAAATTGAGAAGTCTTAGCGCATAAGATGGCCAAATTATGTGAGCCTGATAGCCACGTCAAGGCTCTTCTCGTATATCAGGTCCTAACTAATGCCTATCCTCGCTTAGAAAAGTCTGTCTGTCTGCATGGGAACCTATGAATACTCTCTTCAGACTAAAATCTACATCTCTGTGGAGGGGTGATGAACCTGTTGTAATTAAAAAGCCTGTGACCACCAGGTGGAGTGCTCAGGCAGAAGGTAAATGAATACATATCAAAAAACTGACCGGCACATCCAAACATAGATTCAGTGTGAACAGGTGCTAAACCTAGAGTCACCAACTCATATACATACAAGAAGAAAAGGTAGCACACTGTAGCGCTATAGCTTGCAAACACGAAATATGAAAAATATGAAAAATGAATTGCATCATTACCTTAGAAATATGAAAAATTGAGAAGTCTTAGCGCATAAGATGGCCAAATTATGTGAGCCTGATAGCCACGTCAAGGCTCTTCTCGTATATCAGGTCCTAACTAATGCCTATCCTCGCTTAGAAAAGTCTGTCTGTCTGCATGGGAACCTATGAATACTCTCTTCAGACTAAAATCTACATCTCTGTGGAGGGGTGATGAACCTGTTGTAATTAAAAAGCCTGTGACCACCAGGTGGAGTGCTCAGGCAGAAGGTAAATGAATACATATCAAAAAACTGACCGGCACATCCAAACATAGATTCAGTGTGAACAGGTGCTAAACCTAGAGTCACCAACTCATATACATACAAGAAGAAAAGGTAGCACACTGTAGCGCTATAGCTTGCAAACACGAAATATGAAAAATATGAAAAATGAATTGCATCATTACCTTAGAAATATGAAAAATTGAGAAGTCTTAGCGCATAAGATGGCCAAATTATGTGAGCCTGATAGCCACGTCAAGGCTCTTCTCGTATATCAGGTCCTAACTAATGCCTATCCTCGCTTAGAAAAGTCTGTCTGTCTGCATGGGAACCTATGAATACTCTCTTCAGACTAAAATCTACATCTCTGTGGAGGGGTGATGAGCCTGTTGTAATTAAAAAGCCTGTGACCACCAGGTGGAGTGCTCAGGCACAAGGTAAATGAATACATATCAAAAAACTGACCGGCACATCCAAACATAGATTCAGTGTGAACAGGTGCTAAACCTAGAGTCACCAACTCATATACATACAAGAAGAAAAGGTAGCACACTGTAGCGCTATAGCTTGCAAACACGAAATATGAAAAATATGAAAAATGAATTGCATCATTACCTTAGAAATATGAAAAATTGAGAAGTCTTAGCGCATAAGATGGCCAAATTATGTGAGCCTGATAGCCACGTCAAGGCTCTTCTCGTATATCAGGTCCTAACTAATGCCTATCCTCGCTTAGAAAAGTCTGTCTGTCTGCATGGGAACCTATGAATACTCTCTTCAGACTAAAATCTACAGCTCTGTGGAGGGGTGATGAACCTGTTGTAATTAAAAAGCCTGTGACCACCAGGTGGAGTGCTCAGGCAGAAGGTAAATGAATACATATCAAAAAACTGACCGGCACATCCAAACATAGATTCAGTGTGAACAGGTGCTAAACCTAGAGTCACCAACTCATATACATACAAGAAGAAAGGTAGCACACTGTAGCGCTATAGCTTGCAAACACGAAATATGAAAAATATGAAAAATGAATTGCATCATTACCTTAGAAATATGAAAAATTGAGAAGTCTTAGCGCATAAGATGGCCAAATTATGTGAGCCTGATAGCCACGTCAAGGCTCTTCTCGTATATCAGGTCCTTTTCTAAGCGAGGATAGGCATTAGTTAGGACCTGATATACGAGAAGAGCCTTGACGTGGCTAT
>JARQOD010000003.1:543366299-543422415 GCA_033576555.1 Oophaga sylvatica | reverse complement strand
AAGGCCCAGCGGTTTGCTAACCGGCATAGGACTGATGGTCCTCGGTTTAAAGTGGGGGACTTGGTCTGGTTGTCCTCAAAGAATATTCCTATGAGAGTAGCATCTCCTAAATTTAAGCCTAGGTTCATTGGACCTTATAAGATCATGGAGATTATTAATCCTGTTTCTTTTCGTTTGCTTCTTCCAGGGACATTTAAGATCCATAACGTGTTCCACAAGTCCTTGTTGAAGAGGTTTGTTGAGCCAGTGGTTCCTGCTACTGTGCCTCCTGACCCTGTTTTGGTTGAGGGCAATCTGGAGTATGTGGTTGAGAAAATATTGGATTCTCGTTTTTCTAGACGAAGACTCCAGTATTTGGTTAAATGGAGAGGTTATGGTCAGGAAGACAATTCTTGGGTGTTTGCTTCGGACATCCATGCTAGGAGACTTATCCGTGCGTATCATAGAACTCATCCTGACCGACCTGGTTGCTCAAATGAGGGTTCGGTGACCCTCCTCAAGGGGGGGTACTGTTGTGAATGGGTTTGAGATGAGTTCTGAGCAGAGGCTCCCTCTGGTGGTTACAAGCGGTACTAGTGAAGATTGTGAGGACTGGGAATCAGGTGTTACTGACTGGTCTTATATAAGGGAGTCATTTTCCATCAGGGTTGCCGGTGATCAATTGTTCTGGTCTGAATCCTTCATTCCAGTTTCCCTTGTAGCCTGCTGTGTCCTGTCTGCATCTCCTGCTACCAGATAAGAATTTTTCTTCTTTTGTGTTGTTGCTATATTTTTGAATTTTGTCCTGCACTTCTTTGGGGGCCTTCTGGGTCCCCTCCGGGGGCTTCTGCCTTCTCAGTTTAGTTCAGCCACTGAGTTTTGTTCTTTTGCTTTTTCCAGTTTTTTCAGTGGCTGCTGTTTTGATTTTGTTACACCAGAGAGCTAATTTAGGTGGTAGAGGTCGTGTGATCTCAGGTGATTTTGAAATTAGTAGAGTTGGTGTTTTTCAGGGTTTTCTGGGATTGCAGTAAGTACCCTTCCTGTCCTTTTCTATTTAGATAGTTTGGGCCCCAGCGTTTGCTCATACTATTTTCTTTCTGTGTCAGTATTTCCTCTTGTCTAACCGCCATTACATGTTTGGGGGCTTTCTATTATCTTTGGGGTTCTGCTCCGGGGCAGATAGCTTTCCTATTTCTATCTTTAGGTGTAGTTAGTTTCTCAGGCTGTGACGAGGCGTCTAGGACCAACGTAGGAACGCTCCACGGCTGCCTCTAGTTGTGGTGGTTAGTCAGGGTACTGCAATCCCATAGATTCCAACTGCTCTGGTGTATTGCCTTTTTTACCTGCACTCCTCAGCTACCGAAACATAACAGGAGAGGTGTCAATAAGACACCGATCCATTATTAATCCCAAAGTTTTTAAATGTATAAAAAAAAGACACAGCAAGAAAAAAGTATTTTAATGAAATAAGAGATAACACAGTTTTCATTTCTTTTATTATACTCTCATTCCTGCGACGCCATCGATCTCCTGTAAAAAAAGAAAAAAAACAAACCAACAGTATACCACCTGTCCGACGTAGTCCATAGTAACGAGGGTCCCATGACGATCCAGCTCTGCTACATCGCAATGACAGGCAGAGCCTGTCATCTCGACACAGCACAGCTGATTACCTGCTTCTCCGGCGGTGACGTCATCGGACTGACTGCTTTACGGCCGGGATTACCCAGCAGTCACTGCATTTATCGCGAGAAACTGCATGTGACCGCCGGGGAAAGATGATGGCGGCCATCAAGCAGTCCAGCCCGTGACCGCCGGAGATCTTCTGCCAGGTAAGTGCCGCTGACTCCTGACAGGCCCGACCGACGGACAGTGACAGTGACAAATCCGATTCCGGTATCCGATAAGACGAAAATATCGGAACTAAGTATCGAAAGTCCGATAGAGCTAATATCGGCCGATACCCGATACTTGCGGTATCGTATCGCTCAACACTAGTTGTGAATAAAGCTTTAATTTAACTGTCTCCCACATATTGCTACATTCTTTCTGCCATCCCTGAGTGGGTGACTCCTTTACCACCAAGGGCCACGGAATTCTTCTAACTATATTAGGGTGGCACGGTGGCTCAGTGGTTAGCACTGCAGCCTTGCAGCGCTGGGGTCCTGGGTTCAAATCCCACCAAGGACAACATCTGCAAGGAGTTTGTATGTTCTCCCCATGTTTGCTTGGGTTTCCTTCGGGTTCTCTGGTTTCCTCCCAACATTCCAAAGACATACTGATAGGGAATCTAGATTGTGAACCCCATCGGGGACAGTGGCAATAATGTCTGTAAAGCTCTGTGGAATTAATGGCGCTATATAAATGAGTAAAATATAAAATAAATAAAAATGTGTCTTTAAAGGTTTGTGTCTCTCCATGCTACCTAGCCAGCAAGCTTTCATAAAAGTTTGATCAGAGTACATCGCCATCATGCCAAGTCATCATCACAGTTCAGTGGCGTGCAGCATTATAAATTTCTGTTTTTTGCTGAGCTTGGAGATTCCTTGTCCTTGGAACACTGAAAAAAAATCAGTATAAAATACAAGTGGTGCTGTGCTTTAGAAATGATATATAACGAATATATGTGATCCCAATGGGAGCTCCTAATATAAACTTTTAAATCTAGAGAAAGTCCAAAAGTATCCAAACTTTTATCTAAAGTCTCTTCTCTTACAAACATAAATTATTTATAAATGTACCTATATACACAGCGCAGGGATGGACACTTTGGCACTTTTTTAGATAAAATGAGTGAGTCAATGGGTTGGGTGAGTGTTACAAATATTGCAGTTTCTTCCGTCATCCAGTATAGGATTATTCAGAAGGTGCAGAATCTAAATATATATATACAAAATTGAATATGAGAAATTGTACAATTAATGTGGAGTCACTAATGGATTTCTCTTGTTTTTTGCCCCATAGAATGGCTTCACACCTCTTCATATAGCCTGCAAGAAAAATCGGAATAAAGTAATGGAACTTCTCTTGAAACATGGTGCCTCTATTCAAGCAGTCACTGAAGTAAGTATCATATTGACAGGGGAGTTATTGAAAAGAATAGACGCGGGCTCCCGGCTGGATGGCATTTAAGTTGCTGTCGGATTTGCTGTGTTCTTAAGATTCGGAAACTGATGGAGGGTAGTAGCTAGGAGAGCAAGGGCATAGTACCATAAAAGTAGCCCATGCGTCCCTAGAGACTTAGGTCCCATCTCAGGTTGCCTGCAACCCTTGTAAAATGGGCAGTGAGAACATCTTGAGAAGGGCTGGACACCCCATTGGTGCTACCTGTGGCCCAATAGGTTAGGGGGCCCACTATCGTCTTAAAAGCAGTCTCCTACTATCACTGACATTGAGCATGAACTAATAAGCTTCTCAGTGACCAGTAGACTGCTAGAGAAAAATAATTATATGTTTATGATAAGCTATGGCATAAGAAGAGACCATATACAGTTCTTGCACTGGGGCCATCTACTGTCTGTGTCTGCCCCTCTCTGCAGGGATTCCCTTGCTAAGCCTATATAACATTAGCAAACAAGAGTTTGGGGGATCTCACCTCTCACCTAAAGGGAGGCGCAAGGAAGCAAACATGCACCAAGTCCCGTCTCTGGTGGTTAGTAGTGCTAATCTGCTTTAGAGACTTGGAACTAGAATTTCTTCTATCACTAACATAATATAGCAATGTTAACGAGTAATTGCACTCTCCGGTGCCTTTGGGAATAAGGTGTCATGTATGTGAGTACACAATGAATAGCACTACTTCTGTCTATTCTATATCCTGCATTTTTTGCCTTTTTCCCCTCTTTACTTGAAGCCTCAGCATTTTCTCTTTGCGTTCTCTGTCTGAGGGTTCGCTCACCCTGTCGTATATTCTCTAATGCTAGCACAGGTGTGGAGAAGATGGAGAACTTAACTTTTCCATCTGCTCCATTGTCTCTGTGCGTATACATCGGACTGCACTCAGATGACATCTGAGTGCAGGCCAATGTTTCACATGCACCCACACACTAGTTTGGGTGTGTGTGATGCGACCCGCAGCATGCTGCTATTATTTTCTAATTCCAAATCGGCATGAGAAAATAATCACAGATCTGCACTGCCCCATAGTGTATTACTGGGCAGGGCGCTCTCCGATAAAACATCAGAGCGCACTCGGCCGTGTTATACACCAGTGTGAGCCAGCCCTTCCTCTCCCTCCAGCTTTTCTCCCTTCCCTTTCAATAGAGTTTTGTAGGCAGCAGGTGTAATTTGATCCCTCACTGTAAACAAACCTGTAGACAGATTTGAGCCGTTATGAATACGGGGAGAGAAGTGATTGATAATTTGGGAAAACGGGTATTTTTCTTTAATAATACAAAATTTCTTATCTTTGCTTGTACTGGTGATTTATGTAGAAAAACAAGTGTAATTACTATTTTAAATTACTGCAATCCTGTGCAATAATGCTACCGCTACCAGATATATTAAATGCATGTCTCCTTTACAGTCTGGCCTGACACCGATCCATGTTGCTGCTTTTATGGGACACGTTAACATTGTTTCTCAATTAACGCACCATGGAGCATCCCCCAATACAACCAATGTGGTGAGTTGGGTTACCGATTGCTAAAAGAAATGCAGAATTTTCAAGGATACATAATATTTGTAGCATAACGGAGTTTTCCATTTAGTACAACTCACTGTAAGTGAATGTTAGATAAATAATTCCCTCCATGGGTATTTGTTTCGCAAGATCCTGTAAGCGATTATCCAGTTTAGAAAACCCTGTTTCATATATGCCAGGAAATTGTGAGTCGAACAGAGTGGTGTTTGAATATCTTGGAAATAGTTGAGTTATTACAATGAGTATTTGAAGTACTCAAAGCTTGAATATTAGCACTTTTGACTGGTTAACAGCCTATCATGTACATAAGTAATAAAGTAAAATATGAAGCAGGCTCAGGAGCTGAGCCTGCTCCATACGTAGCAAATGCCGACTGTATTACATAGCCGGTATCTACCTGTGACCACATTGACACTGACCGAAGTGTGCTCCCATCGCTGTATTTTGGCAACTTCAATGTTGCTCCCATCGGCAGCCAAAGTTTCACAGAAGAATTGCGATTTTGCTTTGTACTTCAATATTTTAGTATTGCAGGATATAGTATAGGATATATATATAGTATTTGGGATATAGTATGAGTGATTGAATGATGAAAGGTTTATGTTGCCTAAGGAGACTAAAAAAGTAAAAATGAAAAAATAAAGTTTTAAAAAATATAAAAACATTAAATCAATTTTCCTTCAATAATAAAGAAATATAAACATTTACAAGCTTGGTTTCACTAGAATTTTACTGACCTGGAGAATCATGTTATCAGGCCATTTCCAGTTTATTGGATGGTGAAATGAATGGTGTCATTGAAAACCACAACTCATACATAAAAAAATGAGGCATCATATAGCCATATCAACAGAAAATGTAAATAAGTTATGCCTCTTGGAACAAGGAGAGGAAATAAACAAACTGCAAAAATGAAAAATTCCCTGGTCATTAAAGTGTTATCTTCAGTCGAGAGAGGAAATTAAAATGTAAAACTTTTTTAATTTTTATCATTTTTTAATTTGTTTCTTTCTTTTTTTTTTAAACAAGCACTGTTGTCTGTAAGGCTCTGTGCGCACTGCAGTTTTTTTTTAGGTGAACATAAACGACGAGTTTTCAAGTGAAAATCATTTTCAGGAAACTTTCCTTTTTTAAATGAGTTTTTGGAGGAGTTTTTGTTTTTTTTAAGAGGTTTTTTTTTCCTTAATTTTTTGCCAACTTTTCATTAGACAGTGCCTGTTTTAGAGGAGGTTCAATCAGGCGCCTTATCAAATAAATGAAGTGCACTTTCATTTTTGCTCTACCAGGTATTTTTCAAATCCTGAAGCAGAAAAAAAATATTGAAACTTATAAATAGCAAATTGATTTTGCTATAAAAATAAAGTGTTTTTAAAAAGATTTTTCAGCTGTTTTTTTTTTCTTTTTTTTTTTTATAAAGTGAACCCGCTCAAAGCACCCTGTGTGCACGTAACCATTCTATTCGAAAGACTAGGTCACACGGGGTTGTCGACGGTAAATGTGCACTCGGTCATTTACTGCTCTCCGATCCTTCCCGCAGCAGTTTTGTTTAGCTCCCATGTAATCGCGTCCATTAGTAAAGACTTTGCCCTGCGACAGAATCCAGTTGGTGTAATGTTAGAGTCACTGTGCGCAGCAGCTGAGCTACGAGTTAACTCGGGAGGTTTGCACATTGACAGTAGCGTTACCAGCACATAGTGTAATGTACAGTGTATTTTTAGAGCCGTTCCTTATCTTTTCAGGCCTGAAACATGATATTCTCAGGATATTATTTTTTTTTTTAATCCTATTTTATTGCCAACCGGAATTGTTTAAAGAGCACATGACACACAAACGCTCATCTCCTATTACCCAATGCAAAACAGCAGCCTTATATGTTGGAGGTCTTGATTTTTTTTTTTTACCCGTGTGTCCTGTACAGCTGGGATAATTTTAGGTCTGAGTCACATCAAAAAATAGTCCACTTACTGGTTCCACGGTATTCATGTGCCAAGATACATAAATATGGTCTAACAAATCGCTGGGAATAGATTTCCTCCAACGATTAACATTGTTCCCGGATTCATGGCAAAAATTTTTCTTTTCTTACAAAAGCTGTAGTATAAAGATTTGGAAATTTCTCATGTAAGGCCGGGATCACACATGTGAGTAAATCGTCCGACGCTCGCATGTGAAATCCCAGCACTGGCGCCGGCACTCGGAGTGGAGCGTGCGGCTGCATAGAACTACAGGCAGCCGCACCTCCACTCCCGAGTGCCGGCGCCAGAGCTGGGATTTCACATGCGAGTGTCGGACAATTTACTCGCATGTGTGATCCCGGCCTAACCATGTTTTTGTAGAGGGTACATGTTAATTGCCATTTTAAAGGCCTTGTCTGGGGCTTTAACTTTGATGGCCAAACCTTAGGATAGGTCATCAATCCCTGATCTTGGGAGGCACGACTCCTGACTCCTGGCACAACTGCCGATTAGCTGTTCCCGGTGTTACGGAGCTGCACAGCTCTGACGGAATAGTGGCCACAGCCGGGTGCTGCACATCCACCCCTTATTGATTTGAGCAGTGGGCAGATGTGCAGTACCCGGCTGCGGTCACTATACGGTCAAAGGAGCTGTGCTGTGCACTTCTGTAACTGAGCACTTCCAGCTGCAGATGACACTGGTGACCGTTGCTCAGCGGGGCTGCCAGGGATCGCACCCCCACCGATCAAACATTGATGACCTATCGTAAGGATAGGCCATCAGTGGTAACGTCCCGGACAACCCCTTTAAAATAGACCATGACCATAATGATGTAATAAACTTTAATATCTGTAGTGGCCATAACTTGTACTACAGGTTGTTCGCTTAGACCTTGTTTAGACCTTTTAGATAAGTTTTTCTCCTTAGGTCTAGTGCAGGTAGCTGTCATTTGCTCTGTAGACGACAGTGCTGTATCACTACCACTATTTCTCTTCCACTTTTTACGAATAAAAGTAAAAAATTAAATCCAATCAGGAAATTCAGCAAAATATATTTAGTTACTACTTTAAAATATGCAAATATGTTTTACATGTGGGTGTATGTTATTTCCTGTTGGCTGGACTATACCTCCTATTTAACATACCTGCAGCGTTTTTCCCCCGTTGATTCAGTAGGCAGATTTAATCAGCGGTGATGTGTCCAAGATGGTCAAAAAGGGATAGGAAATGCTGTCCCACCAATGTAGTTTAAAGGGACTTTCTCACCAGGTTCTTGCTACTTGACTGAGAGCAGTGTAATCTAGAAGCATAGACAATGATTCCAGTGATGTGTCACTTACTGGGTTGCTTGCTGTAGTTTTTAATAAAAAATCATTGTTTTATCAGCAGGAATATAATGCTGGTGGGTGTGGACCCACTGCGCCACTGGCGGGCTTACCCTGCAGGGGTGTGACCAAGGGGCTATCTGGTCTTTACTAGCACCTATGATGGCGAGGATAGGCTTGGGTCGCAGAATAACCACCAGGTGCCACTCCAGGGCAGTGTCCGGACCTGCAGCAGCTGACCCACAAGTCAGAGCAGGTACGCGAGGTGCAGAGTGGCGAGATAGAAGAGTAGTCAGATGGTCCGAGGTCGGGGCAGGCGGCACAGATTCACAAACAAAGCCGGGGTCAGGAACGGAGAGATCAGAACAGATGAGTAGACAAGTCCGGTCGATAACCTGAGGACACTAAACAGAGGTACACCTTAGCAGAAAACAAGAGACATAAGGTCTGAAGGGCCACGCTGCTTGATATAGCAACTGCTGGTTAGTGATTGACTGGAGGATGCAAACCCTGTAGGACACAGCAGGGTTAAATTCCTGCAGGATCTGTCCGTACCCCCCTATAGTCATGTGAAGACATCAGGGATATGCTGCAGAGATAGAAGTGTAGCATGGACTCAGTATGGCAGCCAGAAATGAGGATAAGCAGAGCGGCAGACACAGTGAACAGCACAGTGGCGGGAACGCATGCGAGTTACCGCCGTGACAAGGAGATTATCTCAAGAGGACTATGGAACCTGCTGCCAGGTAGTCAAGCATATTCACGAGCTCTGTACAACCCCACCACTGATTGTCACCACTGAGAGCTCAGCATTCAGAGACCTGCTAAATCTGCAGCAGAGGAAAATGTTTTTAATCTAAACAGCAGAAAGAGTAAAGTAAGTGACACATCACTGGAATCAGGGTCTCTGCTCCTTCATCATGCTGCTCTCAGATGGGTTAGTAAAAACCCGGTGACAGATTGCCTCTAAAGAAAAGGCCTTTCACTGCTGTACAACTATGTAAAGCTTAATGTAAATTAGTTGTGGTAATAACTGGCCTATTTTCCGTAAATGTTCTAGAGGGGAGAAACGGCACTGCATATGGCTGCCAGAGCTGGTCAGTCTGAAGTTGTTCGATACCTTTTGCAAAATGGAGCTCAGGTAGAAGCTAAAGCAAAGGTAGGTGATGTTGGTATTATACATGATTAGTTCAGATTTATATGTAAGGTCTTCTTTATAGTGAGCTAAAATCGTGAAGTGAGCAAGAGGTCCAGCCCAAACCTAAAGCCCCCATTCACCTTGCTGGCCATTTCTGCCGTCTCTGCCATACACAGTAGTGCTTGATCTGTCCAACGCTTCTGTGCTCTCTAGGAGAGAGCTGCTGCCAGACATTTCTGATGGAGGCGTATATCAGGGAGAAGAAAAGTATCGGCAGTGCAAAATCAGACATGCTGAATCCTTATCTCTCCCGACAATCATTTGACCCCGTGCCTCCATACACATTAGACTATCGGCCGACACCATCAATAATTGTGTGTACATACCATTTTTGTGTACTATGTATGGGGTGCTCATATTTGCTTTTACAACACATCTTACACTGGTACATGCTGATATCAATTTTTAAAGAGGGTTTTTCAAGTGTAATGGTGCCAAGACAGAGGTGGTGAATTTATCCTCCTTCACCCCCTACCTCGATTATACTTGTTTTTCAACCTCCTTGGATGTACACAAAAGTTGCTTAATAGCCCTTCCAAACTAGCCAATAATTGGGGAAGACTTCTAGGAAGACTCGTTTCCAATTTTTCCTCTCTAATTATGCCAGCAATCACAAGGTGAACAAACTAAAGACTCGTCTCATGAGTGCGATGATCATCACGATGGATTATTAAAGATTTATCTTCACAGAGATATCCACACAAAGATATGTAATAAAAGGATCTATCTTTATTCAATAAAATAGCAAAATTGACAAGAGAGTGGCACAATATAAAACGTGTGCATATCAAGATACAAAAATTACAAAAAGATAAAAAATATATGTATATATATATATATATATAAAAAAAAACAATATTACAACCAGCGGATTTAAGGTATAAAAATAAAAATACAAAATTAAAATAAAAAATAGTAAATGAATAATACCCCCAAATTTTCATCAAAGGGCATAAATGAGAAATTGATAATTCCAAATGTGTAAAAAAACAAATAATGCCTCATGGGAGGAGAAAATGAGAGTGTAAAGTGCACTAGTGTAAAATGGTAGTGACCAACAAGAGTATATAAAGGAATCAAATTTCAAGGGTCACAATACTAAATGGGAGTGTGCACCGATATCAAAACAAAGCTAGTAACGTATCAACAAAGTGCAAAGTGCCATAAGATAAAAATTAGGGTGGTATACCTTTAAGAGCCGCTGGGACCTGATAACGCGCACCCCGACGCGCGTTTCATAAACAAGTTCCCCCCGAAGAAGGACCTGTCCACCAGACCTGGGCCATAAGCCATCTCCAAAGGCATCTCAGAGAATTTGGGAGTACATCCAACCGGCCTCACAACCGCAGACCATGTGTAACCACACCAGCCAAGGACCTCAACATCCAGCATCTTCACCTCCAAGATCGTCTGAGACCAGTCACCTGGACAGCTGCTGCAACAATCAGTTTGCATAACCAAAGGATTTCTGCACAAACTGTCAGAAACTGTCTCAGGGAAGCTCCTCTGCATGCTCATGATGTAGTCCTCTTCGGGGTCTCCACCTGACAGCAATTTGTCATCGTAACACTGATGTTTGACAGGGTTGGACAGAAGGCCAGAGTCCCTTCAACTCTACATTCTATGGATCGATTCTATGAATGTATCGAGCGTCTGGACGTGACAGGTGTTCTCTTCGCGGATGAATCCCGTTTGGTACAGGGCAGATGGTAGACTGTGTGTATGTCGTTGAATGCGTGAGCGGTTAGGCTGATGTCTTCTCGTGAATCGAGTGGCCCATTGTGGTTGTGGTGTGGTTATATTATGGGCCGGCGTATATTATAAACAACGAACACAGGTGAATTTTATTGATGAAATTTCGAATGCTCAGAGATACCGTGACTAGATCCTGAGGCCCAGTGTTGTGCCAATCATCCACGACCATCACCTCATGTTGCAGCATGATAATGCACGGCCCCATGATGCAAGGATCTGTACCCAATTCCTGGAAGCTGAAAATATCCCAGTTCTTGCATGACCACCATACGCACCGGACATGCCCCCATTGAGTATATTCGAGAGCGTGTTCAAGTTCTTGCCAATATCCAGCAACTTCGCACAGCCATTGAAGAGGAGTGGACCAACATTCTTCAGACCACAATCAACAACCTGATCAACTCTATGTGAAGGAGATGTGTTACACTACGTGAGGCAAATGGTGGTCACACCAGATACTGACTGCTTTTCTGACTCCCCCGGACCCACAAATACTGTAAAACTGGACATTTTAGAGTGGCCTTTCATTGAGTCCAGCGTAAGGCACACCTATGCAATAATCATGGTGTCTAATGAGCACCTTGATATGCCACAACTGTGAGGTGGATGGATTATCTCGACAAAAGAGAAGTGCTCACTGACACAAATTTAGACAATTCTGTGAACAATATGAGAGAAAAAGGCCTTTTGCGTACATAGAAAAAGTCTTAGATCTTTGAGTTCAGCTCATGAAAAATGGGAGCAAAAGCAAAAGTGTTGCATTTATATTTTTGTTCCATGTAATTGATTTTACACTAAGTAGGCTGCACAATAACAGCAAGACAAAGAAAGAGAAAGGGTTCATAGGTAAAGTGGAACAAGGTGAGGGTGTCACACCATGTTTGCATATGCAGCATATATTCCAGGCCAAATTTTAGCCCCATACATGATGGTTTATCATGCAGTGACCTGCTGATTTTCTAAACAGGTGTGATATCCAGAACTGTGAGAGTGCTGATCTGTCTTTAGAAATAATCATCAATATCAGACCAGTTCGGCTCCAATCGACAACACCCCCAAGAAGCGTTAGATCCTCACCATGGTGTACAGGTTTCAGGTGCCTAAGGTCAGCTTCTATTGAAGGGAATAGGAGGTGATCTGCAGTTCCTGGGAGCGGCCACTACAGTGTTCAGAGCTGTGCTGTTCCTGATTTTTCAGGTCTGTCCACTGTTTACATCTGGCCACCGGTGGAGATGAGGTGATGGTAGTTCTGGGTGTCGTCCCCCCACAGATATGTCCGCTATTTCTAAGATTTGCCGGGAAACTTATTTCCAGGGAACATATTCTAGAGGGGTCTAACAGCTGCTTTCATTCCACTCCCACATACATGACGTACCTAATTACTTAATCCAGTCTAGTCTTTACTAGGTTTAGGAAATGTATAAATACAAGTTATTCTAACTTATTCCTCAAAATGTTAAAAAAAGTTTGTCTATTTCTGTTCTTAGGATGACCAAACGCCACTGCACATAGCGGCTCGCCTTGGGAAAGCCGACATCGTTCAGCAGTTACTGAAGCAAGGGGCAAGCCCTGATGCCTCCACAACCTCTGGTTACACTCCACTGCACCTGACTGCCAGGGAAGGGCACGATGACGTAGCGTCTGTGTTACTGGAACATGGGGCTACTTATGCAATAGTCACAAAGGTAAGGTAACTCATGTGGCATGGAAACCTTAGAAAATGCTACAAAATAAAGCTTTCCTTATGCATTGTGATATTAGGGCTGATGATTTTCTGTTATACTTTTTGATAGGTTTTTTATTCTCGTTTCATTATTTGCATACTGCTTTTTGTTATGCTGGTACCGCAGTATCCCAGTAATGTGTACTTGGGTTAGCGTTAGGGTTCGAGTGGTTTATAGACTTTCATATTGGGGATTGAACCAATCTGTGAATCAGTAATTATGAAGGGAAATAAACTAGGGAAAGGTAAATGGAAAAAATATTGAACAAAGAAGCAAAACCTGTATAACCGCTTGTAAAATTTATATTTACAGAAAGGATTTACTCCTCTACACGTTGCTGCAAAATATGGAAAGATTGAAGTAGCCAAGCTGCTTTTGGAGAAAAACGCATCCCCGGATGCAGCTGGGAAGGTAAGTATAGGCCTAGATTTTTTATTCCATTGTAAGTAAAAAAGGCAAAAATTGCTGATCAGAAGAACTAAAAGTCACAAATGTAACCATTATCTACAAGTACCCCACTTAATTCTGCTGAATCATCTGAGTTTGTTATTTTGGATTTAGAGACCTCCTGTAATGTGAAAATTTCAGCAAGTGCCAGATTATGATTCATTTTGGATGATAGATTGGCACTGAGGGCAAAGGATATCCCCTTTTAATAGAATTGTAAATACTAATTTTATTATTGCGTACAAGCCATCTCACGACCCACGAGCAAGTGATCGACTTCAGATGAACTTCTGATGAACCTCATGGCTGGTTGTATATGGCACTTTAGTGGATGTTTCCATTGCTACGTGTAATTGCACCTGCAAGCTGTCTGAGGTTCCAGAAAGTAAGAGTATGTTCACACGTGCCAATTTGATGCAGTTTTGAAGCCATAGTCAGGAGAAGAAGCATATAGGACTGATCCTACTTCTCTATTTCCAATCCCACGCTTAATAAAAACTGTTGAATTAGCACATGTGAGAGCATCCTGTCTGAAAATACTAATTCACGACAATTTTGGATACATTTTTGAATAGAAGATAGAAACCAAACATGGCCATAATTTCCATAGGGTTCTACTATTCGTTTAATTGAAACTATTAAACAAAAAAAAATCTATTCATATAGAATAGACACGATAGCTGAAACCAAAGGTTGGGGTTTTTTTTGTCCTTAAAAAAAGTGTCGCTAACTTTGTCCCATGCCTTTTGGGGAAAATGTGCAACTTTTTTCATCTGCTGTTGATACATTAAAAAACATTGGTTAGCTTTGCAAATTTGTTTTAAATCAAATTGAAGAACTGTAACTTATTAAATAGTTTCACAACAAGTTAAAAACTTAATCCAGTAGTTAGCCGAAGTATAAAATCATCTCTAGACAGAAGTTTTATATGTAAAGATGTGCCAAAACCCAAATAATAATGTGTAAAATTTTGATAAATTTGGCTCAAACAATGGAAATGTAGACCCAAGCAAAACTGACTTCCAATGATTAATTCCCCCAAAGACTTGCAAAACTCTGGAATGTTAAGATCTAATTTAGGCTACACATATTAGTATTATACTATGATAGTATTAGTAATACTCATACAGTGATAGTAGTATAAATAATCCAACTATGTTCTCTACTTCAATCTACTTTCTCAATGGGGACGCTTGTCTATGTAACAGTCATATATGCTAACCATATTGGGTTGGGTTTACAAAGATTTCTGTTCCCTTCAAACTAGATTAACTAATAAACTTAAAAATTGATTACCTTAAATTCATTAAAATGATGTTCTGGCTACTACTAACATACAGAAATAACACATACCGGTAGTCGCCAATTCGGCAGAATAAGAATTCTACTTCTCAGATTTCCGCATTGACATGTTGTGTGACCTTCATTGTTTCTGCATGTCTTTAGAGCGGGCTAACTCCACTGCATGTAGCGGCACATTATGACAACCAGAAAGTGGCTTTATTACTCTTGGATAAAGGTGCATCGCCTCACGGAGCTGCAAAGGTAACCCATCTAGAGATATATATGCATGATATAGGGTAATTTCCTTGCTCATGTCATCAAAATGGCTAATGACAATTTAACAGTTTGGGTTTATATGTACAGACAGTTCTAAGACAAACTATGTAGATCCATCAAATAGATGAGGCTGATTTATCAATACTGTCAAACTTAAGACTGTTCACAACAATCTTTCAATGTAAACAGGCTGCCAATCACCTGATGAACAAGCAAATTGCTCTTTCATCTAGTGAAATGATCTTTTGTGCAGCGTAAAAGATCATCATTCTTGGCGATGTAGATTCCTGTGTAAACAGGAGTGGCACTGCCAAGAACCAAATCAGCTAAAGTGCAGTGAGCAATCTATTCCAGATCTATTACAGGCTGGTCAGTGCTCATCTTTTACAGTGGTCTGCTTGTTTAAACAGACTATTAAACGACCATCGATCGGTAAACGTTACTGCCATCGGTCGGTCCGTATAAACAGACCCTTAGGCTAGGTAGTCTTAAAATACGCCAGAATTATCATTGTGGTTCATGGTGTTTGATAAATCTGGTTTGATGCTAGTTACTACTAACGGACAAGCCGTGAGGTCGGGTAGTCAAGAGGTCCGAGGTCAAAAGCCAGGAGGGTACGTCATAGGCAGAGGGGTGAGACTAAGGTGGAATCAGGTAAGAGTTCAAGGTTAGAATTCCAAGAATGTAGCCGATCAAGACAAAGGGGCTATGCAAAAAGATTGTCAAGGCAAATCAAAGGTCAAGCAGCAAAGATCAGAATACAAGAACAAGTACACAGAGCAAATACACACCACTTGAGCAAGGCTACAAATGACACATTTACTTTGTCATATCTCAGAAATAGTGATCGTATGTTCCATGAGCTATGTCTTGCATTGCCTATATCTGGCATTGCAATACCAGATGTGGCCTCTGTATAAGGATGGCACTGTTTCAGTGGCATACTCAACTTCTACATGTGGCACAGGCTGCTGCGGAGGTCTGCACCGGCTCCTAAAGCAATGTCTGCACTTGACGAATGTTCACAAAACCGCTGAAGCCAGGGACCGGCTGCAGCGGTCAGGTGACTAGAAGAGCTCGTCATTGGATGTAAGTCTAATGATGTGCTTTTCTAGGCACCTGACCGATGCAGCTTCAGCAGTTCTGTCAACACCCAGACAAAGCAGACATTGCTTCCAGATCTCGTGCAGACTTCCAGAGCGACTGGTGCTAGATCCATGGGAAAATCAGGTGAGTATGCCTCCATTTGTTATTTTGAAAATAACTATCCCTAAAAACAGTTTAGCTTTGGAGAACCCTTTTGACAATTTGTGAGCAATGACATGTGTCATTAATATGCTAAGACATCCAACAATAACAGGCATACCCTCACAGACAGGGAGTGGTGACTAATAACAGAAATGCATTTGACATTAGACAACTGTAAAACATGCTCTGTGGGTTGTGGCATGCACATCTGATATCTGCTGAAGGGGAGCAAGTGTCCACACTGACCTTTTAAAAGAAGGAGTAAATAGCAATCGGCATGATAACAAAGTGTTAAATATAACCATAAGATTTTTTATTAGTAATGGACAGGAGGGTGCAGGGACTTGGGCTATTTTTCTGTGTGTGACTTATTTATTAATTTCAACGTGAGCCACCTTATATTGGGATTAGAAACTAAGATCTCTTTTCTCTAATACCGGACCTCTCCTTTAAAATGAATCACCTATAAATACTAATCGTAGCTTTTTATGTGAAGGCTGGATAGCAACAAATATCCTACATACTAAACAAATCCCATCCCATTACAAATCCACCCATCAAAGCTGCCCCAGATAGTTGTAGCCATATTTGATGCCAAACAGTTTATAGAGTTCTTGTTCTTATTTAGCCATCATCCAGGCATTGAAAAGTTATGATTCTTTAGAATATACTTAATTACCTTATTTTTTTTCCTTTTCTCCCAAAACCATGCTGCACTCCTGTTTTACAAGGTCTGTTCATGATTCTTTAAAAGCTGCTTTCGACTGCTGCTCAGCCAGGACTATTCTATATACAAACACACAAAGCACAGGGTTTCCCTGCTCTCCATTCCTGTTCTAAGATGGAGCTATTCCCATAATCTGTTTGCAAACAGAATATAGAGCTCGGCTGAGCAGCAGTTGAAATCAGATTTTAATGAAGCATGAACTGGTTGTATAAAACAGCACTGTTTGGGAGAGATTATGTAAAAGTATTTTACAAAGTGAAAATCACAACTTTGGAATACCTGGATGATAATTAAATAACAGAAAGTTTAGTTACTTTTTCAGGCCTCATTCACATTTCAGCATCATTTCAACATCTTCCATTACTGCAAAGCCAGCGACTGGTCTAAATAATGGGAGAGGTAACTATATTAAAATTAATATTTAGTTTTAATTTCTTTTTTTGGCTTAAAGGGTTTTTTCGGGACAATCATATTTTTTTCTTATGGGCCTAAGAACTAACAGCCTTAGCTGCTAACTATCACCTAGAAAAATCCAAACTAGAGATAAAACAGATCTAAAAAATAACATATGACGTGATGCGTTCATGAGCCCTTTGTGTGACAAATGCGGGTCACTGACGTCATAGAGGTTTTTTCCCTGACCCGCCGTGTCACAAGGGCAGCCATGAAGTGATGTAACTCCAGGCGCTCCCGACATGCATGCATGCGCCGATAATCAGGCCTGTTTAGCTGACATCTGCGGTGCTAGTATTTAGGGTAAGTCCAAACACACGTCACAGCGCCCTGAGGAAGCCCAAGCGAAACGCGCGTTGGGTCTGTGGGTCAGGAGTTGCACAGGGGTAATCATGATTACACCATGATTACTATCAGGAGACACTGTCTGATATCTCTGTCTCCCAATAAAACATTCGGAAATAGGGTTTATCAACCCATTTCTCATTTTATTCTGTCATTTCTACTGTTCTCTGACACTAATATCACTGGATACAGTGGCTTTTAGTCACATCGCAGTCTGTAGTCTTACCTATAGATATGGTAAAAATGATCAATCATTGTCACTTTCCTTTCAGAATGGTTACACTCCTATTCACATTGCTGCAAAGAAAAACCAAATGGACATAGCTACCACCTTACTCGAATATGGTGCTGATGCCAATGCAATTACCAAGCAAGGAATAGCTCCCGTCCATCTCGCTGCCCAGGAGGGCCACGTGGATATGGTGTCTCTGCTTCTCACCAGAAATGCTAATGTTAATGTTAGCAACAAGGTACTGAAATTACTACAAAAATGCTCATCAGTTAGAGAAAAGCCATATTATATAGTGCCGACATATTCCTAAATGCCCAGGAACTCGGCTTGTCTGATGGTAAATAAATCTCAGATATGATGAGATGTATTAATGCACTGACAAAGTGTCTGAAGTGCTATAAAAAAGATGTTGACAGGTTAATAAAGTGATAGTGAAAAAATAAATCTATGATTCACTATCAGGCAAGAAAATCAGGTTTGACGTCTTCCTTCAGACCTTAGGCAAATATCTGTTTGTACCTTAGGTGAGAATTGTCACATTTAAAGCATGGCATAAGGTCGATCTAAAGAAGAAATATATGTATGTGTATATATACACTGCACCAAAAAATGTAGGGAACACTTAAACAATGCAATGTAACTCCCAAGTCAGTCACACTTTGATTCAAGTGGTCAACTGTGAAATCAACTGGTCCAGTTATGAAACAACACCGATTGGGAATCAATTTCTCCTGCTGTTGTGCAAATGGAACAGACAACAGGTAGAAATGATAAGCAATTAGCAAGACAACCCCAATAAAAGAGTGGTTGAACAGGAGGTGACCACAGACCATTTTTCTGTTCTCATTCTTTTTGGCTGTTGTTTTGGTTATTTTTGCATTTTGTCATTGCTCTCACACCTAGAGGTACTGTACAGTAGTATGAGGCGGTGTCTACAACCCACAGAAGTTGCTCAGGTAGTACAGCTCATCCAGGATGGCTCATCAATGCAAGCTGTAGTAAGAAGGGTAGCTGTGTCTGTCAGCACAGTGTCCAGAACATGGAGCAGATACCAGGAGACAGGCCAGTAAGCCAGGAGATGTGTAGGGGCTTATAGGAGGGCAACAACCCAGCAGCAGGAACGCTACTTTGTGTCTACTCAAACTGTCAGAAACAGACTCCATGAGGGTGGTATGAGGGCCCGACAATCCACAAGTGGGTTTTGGGCTGTAAGATATTGGCATTTGCCAGAGAACACCAAAATTGGCAGATTCGACATTGGCGCCCTGTGCTCTTCACAGATGAGAGCAGGTTCACACTGAGCACATGTGACAGAGTCTGGAGACGTCGTGAAGAACATTCTGCTGCCTGCAACATCCTCCAGCATGACCGGTTTGGCAGTGGGTCAGTAAAGGTGTGGGGAGGCATTTCTTTGGAGGGCCGCACAGCCCTCCATGAGCTAGCCAGAGGTACCCTGACTGCCATTAGGTACTGGGATGAGATCCTCATACTCATTGTGAGACCATATGCGGCTGCAGTGGGCCCTAAGTTCCTTCTGATGCAAGACAGTGCTAGGCCTCATGTGGATAAAGAGTCTCAGAATAACTGCATGATGAAGGCATTGATGCTATGGACTGACCTGCTCGTTCCCCAGACCTGAATCCAATCGAGCAGGTCTGTGACACCACAGAATGTCCAGGAGTTGACTGATGCTTTATGCCAGGTCTGGGAAGAGATCTCTCAGGAGAACATCCGCCACCTCATCAGGACCATGCCCAGGCATTGTAGGGAGATTATACTGGCACGTGGAGGCCATACACACTTCTGAGCATCATTTCCTTGTCCTGAGGCATTTCCACTGAAGTTGGATCAGCCTGTAATTTGATTTTCCACTTTGATTTTGAGTATCATTCTAAATCCAGACCTCCATGGGATATTAATTTTGATTTACATTGATCATTTTTATGTTTTACTGTTCTTAATGCATTCAACTATGTAATGAATAATCATTGCAACTGGAATATTCCATTCAGTGATATCTAGGATGTGGTATTTTAGTGTTCCCTTTATTTTTTTGAGCAATGTATATGTATACTGTATATATATGCTCTTGTGTCTGCAGACATTCAAGTAGCTGGGTGTCTCATTAGTTTACCAATCAGGGCAAAACATTTACCAACCCTCTCCCCCTTCTTTCCTGTCATCCAGCCGAACCCATGCTTTCTAATTTGGAAAGGAAATTTGCAAATATTGTAGCTCTGATTGTAAATGTTTTAAACGCTTTCCTGCTACGTCACATT
Source organism: Oophaga sylvatica (assembly GCA_033576555.1). NCBI lineage: Eukaryota > Metazoa > Chordata > Amphibia > Anura > Dendrobatidae > Oophaga > Oophaga sylvatica. The sequence continues at coordinate 543,402,547 of JARQOD010000003.1, read as the reverse complement.
GAACTGATATTTTATGCATAAAGTTCGACAGAGCAACATAATCTCTGCATTGCTTATGCACATTGTGACAAAACCAGCCAAACCAGAATTTCCGAAAGACAGCACTTTCCAAACCCCATATCATAAAGTCGTCTCAGTCATTTTTTAACAAAACATTTCACTTTTCCTTCCAGGATCCTATGTATAAAGCTTTTGTCTTTTTCAATTCTATTTCAATCCTACAGAGTATATAAAGCTATATTTATAAATAGCCTCTGTGGCACTAATGGTTAGCATCTGTTTAGTGGACCATTGCGTCTTGAAAAAAGAGTTGAATAGAAAATGAAATACTTTACACAGGAGAACAACACTCATTTATATGTTTATATACTTTATATTCCTTGTTATTTATTATGTGCTAACACAATCTGCAGAAAGATACAAAGTGGGAATAAACTCCTGTCTCCACCTGAAAAACACCTGGAAGAACCTAATCTCTTTAGCCTATTTCAGGCGGGATGTAAATTTGCATCGTGTGGAAATGTTAATCAAAGAACAAGAAGTTGTTGCCAACTAGTATATCTATACATTACCTTTGGATTTTGCTATTATTACATATCTGAGTTAGAGTAGATAGCATAGTGGTTGGGATAGACTCCAAGGAATCCGAAAAAAGTTTCAAGGATTTATCGATAACTATTTTTATTTTTTTTACTATGGACCTAAAAACGAATAGACAGGTGGTTGGTAACTAACTAACTGCCTTTTCTACCCAGTGCCAACACAAAGCGTTGTTGACCGCTCCTGCCGGCGTTTCAGCTGCTCAACATCAACAGAGCAGCTCCTCCTCTTCCGGGCTGCCCTATCGACGGGGCATGACTGCCGACATCATGTTGATTGACAGCCAGCTCCCCGCAGAGCAGAGCAGAAGAGAAGCCGCTGATTTGCCGGCAGGAGCAGTCTGTGAGGGTATGTGCACATGTTGCAGATTCTATTGCAGTTCGGCAGCAGATTTTGCCTTGCAGATCTGCAGCAGAACTGCAAGTGATGTACAGTACCATTCTAGTCAATGGAAATCAAAAAATGCAGTGCACATGCTGCAGATTTTTCCGCGCAGATTTGGTGCGGATTTAAAACTGCAGCATGTCACTTCTTTTGTGCAGAACTGCAGCGTTTTGAGACCTGCTCCATTATACCAATCTGCAGGTCTCAGGGCCTGTGCACACGTTGCGGATTCCTAGCGGTTTTGCAAAACCGCATACACAATACAACTCATTAGACCTATGAGATTCCGCAATGCTATGCACATGCTGCGGGTTTTTCCGTGGCGGAATCGCATCGCGGGAGAATCCGCAGCATGCTCATTCTTTTTTGCGGAACCGCGGCGATTCCGCCGCCATAGGAATGCATTGAACCAATTACTTTCCGCATGTGGCTGTGCCCACCATGCGCAAAGTAAGCGGTTCATGTGCGGATGGTACCCAGGGTCTGGAGGAGAGGAGACTCTCCTCCAGGCCCTGGGTACCATATCCATGTAAAAACAATAATTAAAATAAAAAATAATGATATTCTCACCTTCCGGCGGCCCCCGCAGCTTTCCCGCCTCTCAGCGACGCTCCCGTTCCCAAGAGTCCTTTGCGAGATCACCCAGATGACGTAGCAGTCTCGCGTGATGCTACGTCATCGGGGTGATTGTCGCAAAGGACTCCTGGGAACGGGATTGGCCGGGAGCGTCGCTGAGAGGCGGGAAAGCTGCGGGGGCCCCGGAAGGTGAGAATAGCACGATTTATTATTTTTTGTATTATTTTTACATTAGATCTTTTTACTATTGATGCGGCATAGGCGGCGTCAATAGTAAAAAGTTGGTCACACGTGTCAAACACTTGTTTGACTCGTGTGACCAACCTTGTCAGATCGCTTGTAAAACGCTAGCATTCTGCAAGCTAATTCCTGCTTGCAAAACGCTAGTTTTTAGCGGGAATACGCATACCTATAATATGCGTATTTCCCGGGCAGGGAGGTGCGGAATTGCCGCGGAAATTTCCATGGCAATTCTGCAACGTGTGCACATAGCCTCAAAAGGCAGGGGAAATCCGCACAAAAACTGCAGTAAATCTGCAGATAAAAAGGACAAAAAAAGGATAAAAACGCAGATTTTGACCTGCAGTTTCTGCCAAGAGATGCAGATTCTGTGCAGAAAATTCTGCAGACCAATCTGCAACGTGTGCACATACCCTAACCGTTTTGTGCCTGAAGAGATCAGCGCTAGGCAGAACAAGCAGGTAAGTATCCACTACGTTCCTGTTAGTTTTTAGGCCTATAGTAAAAATAAAATAGTTTTGGATAAACCCTTTAAGAATCAGTTTAGAGGTTACAAAAAGATCACTAATATTTGGTGAATAGAAATAAGTTGCCATCATACTAAATGCCGATATTTCACATGATTTATAGAGTGGACTGACACCTCTACACTTGGCAGCTCAGGAGGACAGAGTCAGCGTTGCCCAAGTCCTCTTCAACAGTGGAACAGTCACCGACTGCACAACTAAGGTATTTATTATTTGTGTGTTGTGCACACAATGCATTTGTGTGTATGTGTCCAATTCAAAAATCTTTTTATTTGGGCATATTTAAAAATATATGAGTAACATGATATTCGAGCTGTCTCTGATAATGCATACTGAAGCCGGTTGTATGCATCCCAGCGTCATTGGTGCACCGACCAGGGAGGCAGCAGTGACTCCGAACTCAGCCAGCCGATACCAGTGGCTCTAAGCATCATGCGGTTGGCTGTGTCCTACATCACCTCTGCTTTCCTGGGCATGCACAGTGCACTGATGAATCCGGGGTGGATCCACGCCCAGCTTCCTGCGTAATGTCAGGGAGGCCGAGATTTGCAAAGAACCGGCGGTGATGCCGCTCATGCAAAATCTTATTACGCATGCCCACAGGGATGTGATTACATGATTAGTGGGACGACTAGTCTGGAGGTAGCAATGGCAATTAGCATATCGCCACCAAAGTTATAAAATAGTTTTTTGCCATATACAGTAACCAATAAAACTATAAAAAGGGCTTGTTATGAAGGCTATAGAGATAATAAATACATGGAGGGGATTCCCTTTAAGAACCTTATTAATATATTATTTAGTTTCAGTTGTGATTTAAACTGCAAAAGCCTTTGGGTCAAAGAAATGTAAAATGACTTAGTTTCCTTCTTTTCTGAGTACATTCAGTACATTCATAAAGGTGAGACAAATATGAAATAACCATGGAAAATGCTAAATATTTGCACGAACGATATTTTTGGTATCTTCTTTCATTCCTTCTGCTGCTATCTTGCCATGTAGTCGTGCCTCACCGAGCCATGCTGATGAGTTTTAAAGTAAGGTTCTTGGGGAAGAACAATAATTACAGGTAGAAGGATGATCTGAACGTCCTGGGCTCCAACTGAAACGTCTACATGTAGATTTTCTAGTTTTGTATTTGAACCCAGCACTTAATAATGCAAATTGTATTTAATATGCACAAAATATATATCTATCAATATCAAAATTCTCCCCAAATCTTTAAGAAGTGCCCCATTTGGGAAACAATAAGCAGGAGAGTCCAGTGACATATGAGAATGGTGGAGAGTACTTGGTCTCGAGATTTGGACTTTTAGGTTCTAGAATGAGCTTTATGCAAATAATCTACCTCTTATTTCACAAAGAAATTTTTCACTATAAGGATTTTCCTTTATTTTCATCAACACTTTGGGAAAACAGGTTGAATAGATGGACATATTCATTTTTTCACCCTTACTAATATAGTTTTACTGTTTCTCATTGGTTTCCTTAAAGTGACGTTTGACATCTTAAAAGAGATATGAAAAGAGAGAGGCAGCACTCCACAAAGTGGATGCAAAAAAAGTGTGGACTTTATTAAGCCAAAATGGCTGCGGTTCACAGAACTTTTCTCAAGCTTGGCCATTCCAGCTTAATAAAGTTCACACTTTTTTGTATTAATTTTTTGGAGTTTTTGTTATGTTATATATATTTGTTTATTTTATACACATATATTGGACATAAAGATATAATGATCCTCAGTGTACTGTACCATCGCACGACCAGCTCTACCCTTTCCTAGTGTTTTCTCACCCATCCCTGTAGACTGTGAGCCCTCGCGGGCAGGGTCCTCTCTCCTGTACTTGTGCGTCCCTTGTCTAGCACATGTTTATTGTACCTGTCTATATTTTTCCCCTTTTCATATGTTAAGCGCCATGGAATAAATGGCGCTATATAAATGTATAATAATAATAAATAAAGATCTCGAGGTCCAAATCTCAAGCTATTGCTTTCTATAGCTTATTGCGTGACCCAGGTCATAGCCAATAAGGGGAACATGTCGGGAGAATTGTATTACTCAAACCGGCAGCATGGCTGTGCAGATTATAGTACAAACATGACGCCTATCTTGTGCCATGGCTAGGACATGAACTTTGAACCCATAGGCATTGGAAGTGCATTTGGGGCGTGATTTTACACTTTTCATGGGGCTTCAAAAATTGATTTCTCAGCTATGGAACATCATATTGTTACAAGACATATATTATTTTTATTGTTGTCCTCTGGCCATTGCTGTCATACCTTTTAGTTTGATTAGTAAAAATGTCCTGACTGGTTCCTGTTAAATCAAGATGTATTGTAGGGACAAAGAACGTGTCACTTCTGCAAAACGCTTCAATAGAGAAAGTGTCTGCGCTGCCTGGTTTCTATTGTTGACATAGTATAGATTTGGAGTGGCTGAAGGCATGGAAACTATATAAAAGTGTGGAAATTCACATGGTTAATAATTAAACAGTTTAGTATAATCATTTTCTTTTTTACTCTATATTTATTGGCCATTTTAATAACAATTAACATTACAGGGAATAGTGCAAAAGTTGGGTGGTGGATGCGACACATCATAGTGTTGTGAACTAAGAACGTGCGCCTAAAGGCTATGAAGGTAGCACAGTAAAAGAAAAAATGCAGCTATGAATGAAGGTGGGGTAATCGTCTGTCTGTCCTTTTGTTCTACAGATGGGATACACTCCTCTGCATGTAGCCAGCCACTATGGGAACATTAAAATGGTGAACTTCCTGCTGCAGCATGGTGCCAAAGTCAATGCCAAAACCAAGGTAGGGTGTAATTTTTTAACAATTTACAAATGTAACGTACATGTTGGTTGGTGGGGAAGAAATCTTGCTCTGCAGAATTCAATGGCATGTCATGGGCACACGCAAATAACAAAGTACATGCATCTTCCCATGGTTCCATATGATGGAGTCCATTGTTTTAGGGATTTTCCTTGCATGAGGCAGTTATGTTGTTAGAGATGTCACTTATATCAGTGACTTCTGTAATGTCTATACCAAAAAAGCTCATCATATTAGATCGTTAGTACATGAGCCCCTCTTTGTACTTGCTTTCCTTGGTTTGGGAGAGGATTTTCTCTTGAAGATGATTTACGCAATATTTTTTTCTCCAGAATGGATATACTCCATTACATCAGGCTGCTCAGCAAGGACATACCCACATCATCAATGTGTTACTCCAGCATGGTGCCTCCCCCAATGAAGTCACTGTGGTAAGTGAATATTCAGAACAGTATGTTTTACAATCCACATAAGTAGCACGCTATGCATTATAGACTTTAAATACTGATTTAGGTTTTTTTCTGGGGCTTACTGGTGAAAACAGTTATCACCTTTCTACTGGACAGGTGACAACTTGTTAATTGGTGAGGGTCTGACCGCTGGGTCCTGCACCAGTTGACAGAATGGGGAACATTTAGCTTTACTAGAATGCAACGGCAGTGCTCATGCTTGATTGATACTCCATTCATTCCCTTTCGGGCTGCTGAGCCCATACAGAATGAATGTAGCAGCAGTCATGCATCGAACTGTAAAGGCGGAGAAGATGGCGGAACAGATGGTGGAACACCCTTTCTGAAGACCCCTGTCATTATATCTAATGTGACCCGTTTATGATTGTGTGTTTATCTTGATTTAGACTGCAGCTTCCTTTTAGTCAGGGGTGACAGGGTTAACTGTAGGGTCAGGCCATAGTTGGGAAGGAGTAAATGGACATTAGGGATTAGTTTCTGTTTTTATAGTCAGTCTTGGTTGAGCTAGAGAGGAGAGAGGACACCTTCAGTCAGTTCTGATCATCATCAGGTGTGTGTGAAGAACAGACCTACAAGGAAGCACGTTTTCAGCAAGGAACGTGGCAGTAGTTATCCTCATAGCAGGCAAGTTGGGAACCTACTGGAAGTGGATCTTAAGCAAGTCTCAGTGTTAGCCAGACTTGGAAGTCTTTGTAAATAAATACAGGATCAGTCACGCTGGGGCTCGACTGTAAGATGGTAGCAGGGAGGGCTCCCTGACACCATTCACAGAGTGCACTTTGGGGGGTCAGTGGTCACAGTGCAATACATTGTCCCATGTGGCCCTGTACCGGGAAGATGGAGGCCCCCAGCATAGCCTGTTATTCATTTGTAACATTCTACACAAGTAAGGTGCCGCCGTCCGCAACTGTCAAGTGTGAACCTCCGTTATACTGTCCAGATGAAAAACTCAGGCATCATTCCTGCTACCCATTGTACATACGTATCAGACATAGTAAACCTGCCTGCCTTCTTCATCATGGTGATAAAGGGTCTAAGTATCTCGCAAATCATGGCAGAATGTAGTCTGAAGGTGTCAGCAGCTGAAACAGTAACACATGCACACACCTAGGGTCACTCATGTAGGGCGTTTTGGGGCACAGAGACAACAACCTGTTAGTGCCATCCCTTAGACAACATCCTCTCCATTTTGTAACTGGGATAAAAATAATTGAAGTACTGGTGGTCTACTGTTACCACTGACGACATTACTGAATACTTTTTCCCAAAATATGAATTACTCTGAAATATGTACATGAACAACTTCATGGCTAAAAGTATGTCAGGCACAGATATATAAATGAATAAAATAAAAACTGATAAATAAAATGCAAGATCTTGTTTTTTTGTTTTGATACTTGATGAATTTAAGGACAAACAAAACATTTGGCTTTAATAGGTTTGTTCACCCTTGGGGACATATTTTTTCTTACATAAATGCATGCCGTTAGGACTTAACATAATTTTTTCAATTGGGTTTCATTAAATATTTTCAGGAGGAATACCAGAGGAGAGAGTTCTAGGAAAAAAACATCTCTGAATTGTTTTACGAGGAATACAAGTATCTACTAAAATAGACCTGTGAAAAGAGCGGCGGAATCCTCTTTAAATATTGTGGTTTATAATGGAACAGGACAGTCTATCAGAAATTACTAAATTTGTTCTGAAAAGTAGTGTTTCTTGTCACCGTTGCCGCTTTCCAGTGGTTCTCTAGCACAGCTTGCTACACTTGCACGTGTTCTGTGCTTGTTGCTTGCAGGATGTTGTCTCTCAGCGCTGATTTCATGTGTGGATGAGATCCAGGAAAGAGTCGTCAGAGCAGAAACTTCACAAAGTTGTAGATCAGGAGAAGTGAGCTGGAGGCGTCTGGTGTGGGTGTACGGATGTAGAAAATGACAGTCACAATTCCTTACTTTTGGGCTGGGGTCAGACTGGCGCATGGCATCCGATGAGCCTCGGCTCTTGCTCTACTGCAAGCGGGAGCAGAGTGTCATGCTACTGTGCTCCGAGCCTCTCACACAGGGGGATCGAGTACAGCTGTGGAGGAGGCGGGAAAATTAATCTCCATCTCATCCGCTGCCGGCGTCGGTGTATATCGCACCGCACTTGGATGATATCCGAGTGCTGCACGTTGTGTCACTCGCACCCATAGACTTATATGGGTGCTAGTAAGCTGAGAGTCGGCCATGTCTCGGTGCCAATCATTGTTCTCGCATGCCGATTTGTCATGAGAAAATAATCGCAGATGTGAGCTGCCCCATAGAGTAACATTGGGCAGAATGCTGTGTGATGTTTTATTGCCTAGCACTCGGCCGTTTTCTACGGTAGTGTGACTCCAGTCTTAGGCTGTCGGTGTCTAACACCTGACACTAATACAAAGCGTTGCTGTTTTATTTTTCCTCTAGAATGGTAACACCGCCCTCGCCATTGCTCGAAGACTGGGCTACATTTCAGTGGTCGATACTTTGAAGGTGGTGACAGAAGAGACTCTGACTACAGTGGTAAGTGGATTTATATCATCATAGTGCTCCTTGTACCAGCTACTCTTTGTAATAGGCCGGGGTCACACTTGCAAGAAATTCGCACGAGTCTCCCACCTCAATACCCGGCACTGCCGCCGACACTCGGACCGGAGCATTCAGCTGCATAGAAATACATGCAGCCACACACACCGGTCCCGAGTGCTGGCAGCAGTGCCGGGTATTAAGGTGCGAGACCCGTGCGAGTTTCTCGCAAGTGTGACCCGGCCATAGTGTGATAATATATTCTAGTAAAGCTTTTGGCTAATATGGACAACTCCAATATAAGGAAAGAGTCACATGGAAACGAGCTGATCACTAGAAGTCCCTGTCATCACTTCCTTCACATCCAGTGTAAAAAGGAGCTGTCCCCTCGTCTGTTATACTAAAAGATTGCATTCATCATGAAATAACAATTCTAGAGCGTATTTTTTTTAGACCTTTTTGTAGTGCTGTTCCTCTTGCATGAATAAATTACCAAGAGGGTGTCACTTTTCCCTTGTCAGCAGTTTGTGTCAATATTCAGTCTAAGGGCTTGTGCAGACCGCCGTAGATTCTCTTGGAATCAGGCTGATTATGTAAAAACACTCTGATCAAACTCAGAGTTTGATTAGAGCATGATCATAATGTATTCCTGTTCTCTGTGATGAGGTGAAGATGGAGAACAGAATTTCTGTATCTTCTCCATTGTCAGTCTGTGGAAATCGGACTGCATCAGATGTCATCTGAGTGCAGTCCGATGTTTTCTGTCGACTCATTGACTTGTGTGGCTGAGTGCAATCCAAATATCGGCTCAAACTCAGGCAGGCAGCATTTTTTTTTTTCCGTTGACAGATACTGTCCAAGGAAAGAATCGCCTTATGCACAGTCTCATAGACTATCCTTGGTCCGGGTGTTTTGTCAGCTCACACTCGGAACGATAATATGGACATCTGCACCTGCCCTAACATAAGGGCAGATGTACCAGTGGTGCAACCTGTGCAGCTGCACAGAGGCCCAATGGGTAATGGGGCCCAATTCCACCTCCAAAATCGGTGGAAATGTGCATATTATTATTAATGTTATTATTATGGCGCCATTTATTCCATGGCGCTTTACATGTGAAAAGGAGTATACATAATAAAAAGCAATAATAGTAATCTCGAACAAAACAAGTCATCGACTGGTACCAGAAGAGAGAGGACCCTGCCCATGAGGGCTCACAGACTATTGCGAAGAGTTATTGGACTGCAAAGAACTTACCATATATATTTTGGTTGCACAGGGGCCGTCTTCTGTCTGTGTCCGCCCCTTGTCTGATGGTTTCAGAGTTTAAAATTATATGACCCATTGACCTATGGGAATTGTAACATCTCAATTTGAGCTTTCATTGCTAGTAGTGATGAGCGAGTATTCTCATTGATCGGGTTTTCCCGAGCATGCTCGGGTGGTTTCCGAGTATTTGGAAGTGCTGGGGAGGTTTATGTCGCCGCAGCTGCATGATTTGCGGCTTCTAGACAGCCTGAATACGTGTGGGGATCTCCTAACAAATAGGCAATTCCCACATATATTGAGGCTGTCTAGTAGCTACAAATCATGCAGCTGCGGCGACAGAAACTAAATCTTCGAGCACTTCCAAATACTCGGAGATCACCCGAGCTGCTCTGGAAAACCTGAGCAACGAGTATGCTCGCTCATCACTAATTGCTAGGATTAATATCAAGGGCAGGGCCGGCGTCAGCACCCGGCACACCAGGACAAGTGCCGGGGCCCTGAGCAGGCGGGGGGGCCCACTCGCCATCAGGCACCCCGGCGCCCGTTAGCGGTGTCAGCGCCGCCGCAATACTCACCTCTCCCGTGCCTCCGCTGCCGCAGCTCCAGGCTCCAGGTGGCACCTGCGCCGGCGATTCCTCTCTCTCAGCAGCGCCGCTGAATGACGTCATCATTCAGCGGCCGGCTGTGGCAGAGAGCGCGCGGACGCCGGACAGGTGAGGCGTGTGTGTGTGTGTGCCTGCTGCGTGTGTGTATGTGAGAGAGTGCTGCCTGCGGTGCTGTATGTGTGATGGTGGTGGGGGGAGGCAGTGATGGTGGTGAAGAGGCAATGATGATGGGGAGACATTGGCAATGATAATGGGAAGGCGATGATGATGATATTAATGGGGAGGCGATGATGATGATGGGGAGGCAATGATACTGGAAGGCAATGATGATGATGATATTAATGGGGAGGCAATGATAATGATGATGATGGGGAGACAATGATAATGGGAAGGCAATGATGATATTAATGGGGAGCCAATGATAATGATGATGATGGGGAGGCAATGATAATGGGAAGGCAATGATGATATTAATGGGGAGGCAATGATAATGATGATGATGGGGAGGCAATGATAATGGGAAGGCAATGATGATGATGATTTTAATGGGGAGGCAATGATGATGATAGGGAGGCAATGATGATGATGATGGGCAGGCAATGATGATGAGGGGAAGAAATGATGATGATAATGGAGAGTCTTTCCACAGCGCCCTTTCCTGAGCCTGTAACAGTGCAGAACGCAGCACAGTGTAGAGGAGAGCTCCATATTTTGTATGGAGCATTATATGTGGTCCAGTATTCTGTATGGAGCATTATATGGGGGATGGCGGGGTGACATCCTGCATGGGGTATTATATGGGTGATGAGGGGGAGACTATGTGGTGCCCATAATATTGTATGGAGGACTGTACTGTCCAGTCTGCACTGTGCGCTGTGAGGATTTGGCGGTTTTTGAGCTATTGTACAATTTACAATAGATATCAGTCATGTAATGGAAGAAGAGAAGTGTTTGGCATTGTACTATACCCATATTTCTCTGCAGTGTCTGTGCATCATGAATCGTGGTCTGTGTTAAGGGGGCCCACTGAGACTCTTTCGCCCGGGGCCCATAAAAACCTGGAGCCGGCCCTGAACATGGGAACTGCAAAATATGGAGATCTAAGAAAAGATACGGTAGAAGTGGTGGTATTTTATGGATATTGCAGGGTTACAGTTTGTGCGCACAGAGTCTTTTTGTGAGGCAGCCAAAAAGATGCGTTTTCTAGTGAAAATCGCTTAAGGAAATGCTCCATCTTTGAAGATTCTTTTGAAGGTTTTTCGTTTTCTAAAACGATTTTGCAGATTTTTTTTTACATGAATAATTTTTTGGAGCCTTTTGGTTGGACAGTGTCTAGTTTGGAGTTGATTTCATCAGGAGACATATCAAAAAAGGAACATACACTTTTTTTTTCTCCCACAGGCGATTTTCAAAATATGAATCAAAACACTGAACATTTGGCCGACGGCCGCACAACAAATTTCCTCTAGTGAACGCCAAACTAACTGTCATAAACTGTATCCGAAAACTTCTGATTTTCTTTTTTGGCATACAGGCTGCAGAAAAGATGAGCCAAATTTAATAATGTGTGTGCCTCTGGATACATATGGCGCACCTTACTCCAGCATGGTTCTTGTTTTAAAACTTGATAAGTTCCTCCCAGTTTTCGCAGCAGCATCTATAAATACTAGTGCCATTGGTTTCTACATTTACAGTACATCTGTCTGCTTACTGATGTCCTTTGCTGCAATGCACCAACCTTTGATGGGGGCGTAAAAAAAACTAGAATTCATTATTTCTATGTAGATTTACAGGAAACACTTTTCTTATTGATGATAAAACGTTCAGTAAGTCCATTCTCCTCGCATTGATAATAAGCAGGTGATGACACGTTGTGTTCTGCTGATGAGCCAAATCTCTGGCTGAGAGATCAGCTGCACGGCCCACAATGATTCAGGAGATTAGCAACCAGATAATTAAATCTCGAAAGTTGCAATCTGCATAAAAGCATTTTACTGTTTTAACTTTTACCTTAGCTTATGCTTGGATATATTGATTTACACATTTATTATTAGGACAAAACATCAAAGCTCGTTGGCTGGAAATACCAATCTCATTAAATCAGCGCTCAGTTCTGCTGCCTGTAAAATAAAACAGTAAGGCCAAAAAAATCTGGCAGCTCTTCAGTGACATAGTATGTGACTGTAATGCGCCAGACCTTCAGGATTGGGCATAATGGAGTTGCTCCGGACTACAAACTGATAACCTAACCATAGGTTATCAATATAAGATCAGTGAGAATTCTTCATACTGAATCTGCACCGATTCAGCTGAAATCTGCTCCCGCAGTGGCCAGATGTAAGTTTTGCGCAGAGCATAAATATACCACTCAGGCGCAGTTTACCTTCCATGTGAGTGTGGGGGGTCCCAGATGTCGGATGATATACTGCTACCATATGTCATCACTTTAGGAAGATACACATCCCCATCTAATGACTGGATGGGCTATATATTAGAATGCCTGATAGTTTGGCATTATTCTAGTGATGCCAAAATATACAACATGTTCACATAGACGCACTAATATGTATTGGGTCAAAACTTCTTACTCTAAGGTGAGTAGGTAGGTCTAATAAAGAGAATCTGTCAATGGGATCAAACCTCCTAAACCATCTATATGAGCATGTACGGCAGGTCATAGGAAGCTGAATGAAATAATACCTTGATACCTGTGATCCGATGTTTTATTCTAGAGAAATCCATGTTTTTCTTATATGTAAATGAGCTGTTAAGATCTATGGACCGGAGACTAACCTCCATGACAATCGGCCTCCAGAGATTATTTTTAATAAAAGGCGGTGTTAACAGTGTGATGTGCAATGGCCGCCCTCTGCTCCTCTCCTGATCTCCCTGCAGAGCTGTGTGTGCTCCGGAGGCAGATTCTCTGGGGGATCAGTGTCCAGCCCATAGCCTGGAATAGCTCATTCACATTACAAGGAATATGTGGATTTTTCTATAATATAAAGACATCGGTTCGCAGGTATCAAGGTATCTGTAGAAGGGAAGTGTCTCAAAATGTTTGTGTATATACATTATATATGTGTATATTCCAATATATGTGAATTGCAAGTTAGCCCATGTATGAAAGTGTATATATCTACCATATATACAGTATGTTAGCAACTGCACAAATTGTATTTCGAGTCCACTGTCACAAATGTGCTAATGCATATACTCCAGAATGTTTAAGATGTCAGCTTACTTATTTTATTGTGTGCTAGAAAATGAATTTATCATAAAATTGTACCAGCAGCTAAAAGGGCATCTAATCTCTTTTCAGACTCCATTAAACAGTTGGTGTTGATTGAGACATGCTGAATCAATCCCGTGCATGATTATGAATTAACCACAGTGGGGAGGGTGCATCTCTCTTGGTGGTTCTCTGTTTGGTTATCCAATGACACTGCTTCACATTGCAATGCACATTGGCTAGCAGGAGATACCACTTCAACACATTGACTCTCCTTAGCCGTATTAGTAATCAAGATACGGTTCCATTGTTTTCCTGTGCTGAGGTTCAGGGAGCCCAGTAATACCAGCAATCGCAGACGTCTCTTATTTTCACTCCAGGGATCGCTTCTCGGCATGAGAGCCGCCCAGCAATGACAGCATGCAGTTGACTGCTTTTCCAACTATGTAGTCAACTCTTGGTACAATCCTAATTAACAAGGAGGATCATTCAATAAAGCCACGATGGTGACTGAAAAAGCATATGAAGACTGATTTCCTGAAAAAAGAGGTACGGCATGTCAGCATGAAAGGTATGGGAAAGGTTATTTCCTATCCTTTTCATTGTTGACATCAACACGCCCCATTGAGAAGTATATCTTTTACCACATCTTTCTCCATTAATGTTAAGCATCCAGTAAACATTATTGTGGGTTCTTCAACCAGGAATCGCTCCTGAAATCTTGTAAAAAATGCCGTACAGAGGTACGAAATAGCCTCAAGCAGAACACTAGGCAGGGATAATTACTTTTCAGTCAGGGAGACTTGATATGGGTGCGCAGGGAACAAACTGAGGATTGTTGGTCCATGCTGATACTCCCCCATTATCCATGAACTCTGGTCATATCAAGAGACGGTGGACAAACAAAAACCTAAAAATTCTGACAAAATGAAAGCATTGATTGTGCAAGAATGGACTGCTATCAGTCAGGATTTGATCCAGAAGTTGATTGAGGGCATGCCAGGAGAATTGCAGAGGTCCTGAAGAAGAAGGGTCAACACTGCAAATATTGACTTGCTGCATTAACTCATTCTAACTGTCAATATAAGCTTTTGTTACTCATATGTTTGCAATTATTATATTTCTGTCTGTGATAAAAACATCTGTCAAACACACATAAAAACCAGAGGGCAGCAGATCATGTGAAATTATAATATTTGTGTCATTCTCAAAACTTTTGGCCATGACTGTACAGTATGTAGCAAAACTGCATCTATAAAACCTTGTGATTGGATGTGCCACTGTCACAAGTGAGGTGTCTAAATGCATAATATGCAGAACTGGTGATGTTCGGTTACTTATTTTATTGTGTGCTTCAGATTTAAAAGATGTTTCATAAAGTTGTACCGCAGCTATACAGACTTCTATGTCTCTATGGTTGCAGACTACAAGTAAACTGTGTGTAGTCTGATCTTGCAGACATGCATTACTCTCATCCCGCTGCCCGCTTTTTCCATTAACCTACAGTGGGGGGGGTCCACTCTCTCTTGGGGGTTTCTGTTTGGCTTCTTCCAACTTTGACCACTGCTTCACACAAGCTTCTATCTGCTGGACATTCTGAGCGCAGGACAACCTCTTCAAGCACATTGACCTTCCCTTAGGCCTGTATGTAGTAATCAAGATATCGGTGCTTGTTTTCCATGTGCTGAGGTTTCAGAGTTTGGAGCCCACGTGTTATAAGCATCGTAAATCTTTTATCAACTCCAGGGATCGCTCTTCTCTTGGCATGAAAGCCGCCACACACATAACACATCATCTTGCTGCTTTTTCCAACTATGTTATCATACTTGGCTTGGTAAATCCTAAACTTAACATAGGAAGTGATCATTTCTTTTTTTTTTAATCCAACAGATGGTGACTGAAAAGCATAAAATGAATGTTCCTGAAACAATGAACGAGGTCCTGGACATGTCAGACGATGAAGGTATGGGAACAGCGTATATCCTTCCTTTTATCTGTGTCATCACCAGCGCTATGAAGAGTTATATCTTTTAACTTTTTGCCTCCATTAATTTAATATCCAGTAAAATTTATTTAGATCTAAATCCAGTATTCCTGAAATCATGATAATGCCGTACAGAGTTACGAAATAAGACCATAAGCAGAACACTGAGCGCAGGGATATTACTTTTCAGTCAGGGGTGTTGATATGGGTGCGCAGAGGTAGCAGCAGGAACTGCAGGCTATGTTGGACCCTGTGTACTGCCCTCCATTGGCACTCCACCCTGGTCATATGATATACAGGTGCTTCTCACAAAATTAGAATATCATCAAAAAGTTAATTTATTTCAGTTCTTTAATCCAAAATGTGAAACTCGTATATTATATAGAGTCATTACAAACAGAGTGATCTATTTCAAGTGTTTATTTCTGGTAATATTGGTGATTATGGCTTACAGCCAATGAAAACCCAAAAGTCATTATCTCTGTAAATTAGAATAGTTAACAAAAAACATCTGCAAAGCCTTCCTAAGTGTTTAAAAAGGTCCCTTAGTCTTTTTCAGTAGGCTCCACGATTATGGGGAAGAGTGCTGAATTGAAGGATGTCCAGAAGGCAGTCATTGGCACACTCCACAAGGGGCATAAGCCACAAAAGGTCATAGCTAAAGAAGCTGGCTGTTCACAGAGTGCTGTATCCAAGTATATTAATGTAAGGTTCAGTGGAAGGAAAAAGTGTGGTAGAAAAAGGTGCACAAGCAACCGGGATAACTGCAGCCTTGAAAGGATTGTTAAGAAAAGGCCTTTCAAAAATTTGGGGGAGATTCACAAGGAGTGGACTGCTGCTGGAGTCATTGCTTCAAGAGCCACCACACACAGACATATCCAGGACATGGGCTACAAGTGTCACATTCCTTGTGTCAGCCACTCACTATTATTATTATTATTCATTTATATAGCGCCATTTATTCCATGGCGCTTTACATGTGAAAAGGCAAAATATAGACAAGTACAATAGACACGTGTAAGACAAGGGACAAACAAGTACAGAAGGAGAGAGGACCCTCGCAGTCTCATCACCAATAGACAAAAGCGTCTTACCTGGGCCAAGTAGAAAAAGAACTGGACTGTTGCTCAGTGGTCCAAGGTGTTGTTTTCAGATGAAACTAAAGTTTGCATTTGATTTGGAAATCAAGGTCCCAGAGTCTGGAGGAAGAGTGGAGAGGCAACAATCCAAGCTGCTTGAGGTCTAGTGTGAAGTTTCAGTGATGGTTTGGGGAGCCATGTCATCTGCTGGTGTAGGTCTACTGTGTTTTATCAAGACCAATGTCAGTGCAGCCATCTGCCATGAAATTTTAGAGCATTTCATGCTTCCCTCTGCCTACAAATTTTTTGGAGATGTAAATTTCTTTCTCCAGCAGGACTTGGCACCTGTCCACACTGCCAAAAAATACCTGGTTTAAAAACAACAGTATCACTGTGCTTGATTGGCAGCAAACTCACCTGACCTTAACCCCATAGAGAATCGATGGGGTATTGTCAAGAGGAAGATGAGAGACACCAGACCCAACAATGCAGACAAGCTGAAGGCTGCTATCAAAGCAACCTGGACTTCCATAACACCTCAGCAGTGCCACAGGCTGATCGCCTCCATGCCACGCCGCATTGATGCAAAAGGAACCCGACCAAGTACTGAGTGCATTTACTGAACATACATTTCAGTAGGCCAACATTTTGGATTTTAAAATCATTTTTCAAGCTGGTGTTATATAGTATTCTAATTTACTGAGATAATGACTTTTGGGTTTTCATTGGCTGTAAGCCATAATCATCAACATTAGCAGAAATAAACACCTGAAATAGATCACTCTGTAATGACTCTATATAATATGAGTTTCACTTTTTGTATTGAAGAAGTAAAATAAATTAATTTTTTGATGATATTCTAACTTTGTGAGAAGCACCTGTATGTACAGTCATGGCCAAAAGTTTTGAGAATGACACAAATATTAATTTTTACAAAGTCTACTGCTTCACTTTTTCTAATGGCAATTTGCATATACTCCAGAATGTTATAAAGAGTGATGAGCTTAACAGCAATTACTTGCAAAGTCAATATTTGGCTAGAAAATGAACTTTATCCCCCAAAACACATTTCAACATCATTGCAGCCCTGCCTTAAAAGGACCAGCTAACCTCTTTTCAGTGATTGCTCCATTAACACAGGTGTGGGTGTTGATGAGGACATGGCTGGAGATCAATCTGTCATGATTAAGTAAGAATGACACCACTGGACACTTTAAAAGGAGGCTGGTGCTTGGCATCATTGTTTCTCTTCTGTTAACCATGGTTATCTCTAAAGAAACACGTGCCATCATCATTGCAATGCACAAAAATGGCCTAACAGGGAAGAGTATCGCAGCTAGAAAGATTGCACCTCAGTCAACAATCTATCGCATTATCAAGAACTTCAAGGAGAGAGGTTCCATTGTTGCCAAAAAGGATCCAGGGCGCCCAAGAAAGACCAGCAAGCACCAGGACCGTTTCTTAAAAGTGTTTCAGCTGCGGGATCGGGCTACCAGAAGTGCAGAGCTTGCTCAGGAATGGCAGCAGGCAGGTGTGAGTGCATCTGCACGCACTGTGAGGCGGAGACTCTTGGAGCAAGGCCTGTCTCAAGGAGGGCAGCAAAGAAGCCACTTCTGTCCAGAAAAAACATCATGGACAGACTGATATTCTGCAAAAGGTACAGGCAGTGGACTGCTGAGGACTGGGGTAAAGTTATTTTCTCTGATGAATCCCCTTTTCGATTGTTTGGGACATCAGGAAAACGCCTCATTCGGAGAAGACAAGGTGAGCGCTACCACCAGTCTTGTCTCATGCCAACTGTTAAGCATCCTGAAACCATTCATGTGTGGGGTTGCTTCTCAGCCAAGGGAATCGGCGCTCTCACAGTCTTACCTAAAAACACAGCCATGAATAAAGAATGGTACCAGAATGTCCTCCAAGAGCAACTTCTCCCAACCCTCCAAGAGCAGTTTGGCGATCAACAATGCCTTTTCCAGCATGATGGAGCACCTTGCCATAAAGCAAAGGTGATAACTAAATGGCTCAGGGAACAAAACATAGAGATTTTGGGTCCATGGCCTGGAAACTCCCCAGATCTTAATCCCATTGAGAACTTGTGGTCAATCATCAAGAGACGGGTGGACAAACAAAAACCTAAAAATTCTGACAAAATGAAAGCATTGATTGTGCAAGAATGGACTGCTATCAGTCAGGATTTGGTCCAGAAGTTGATTGAGAGCATGCCAGGGAGAATTGCACAGGTCCTGAAGAAGAAGGGTCAACACTGCAAATATTGACTTGCTGCATTAACTCATTCTAACTGTCAATATAAGCTTTTGTTACTCATATGTTTGCAATTATTATATTTCTGTCTGTGATAAAAACATCTGTCAAACACACATAAAAACCAGAGGGCAGCAGATCATGTGAAAATATAATATTTGTGTCATTCTCAAAACTTTTGGCCATGACTGTACAAATAGTCATATCATATCATATGGTGTCCAAATAACAGTGCCATAAGTAGGCCAATAACTTTTCTACAGTGCACATATAACCATACCATAAGTACCTCTCTCTGCCATAAGTCACCGCTCTATTTCAAGGGGTAATTTTAGAGACCTGTTCTTGTTATTGGTGACAGGCCCAGTGGTCAGACCCCAGCAATCAACAAGTTATCAGCTATGCATTGGAAAGGTGATAACTTGCCCAGTTGAGAATAACCTTTTAAATTAGATAAAGGGGTTGTGCAACCGTTAAATTTATTTATGAGGAAAATTTTATTTTTGACATTTTTTTAATTTACTCCTATTAAAAATATCTAAAGATTTGGTTCAAAAGGTATCCATGATTCATATTTAGAGTTATTAATGCTGCCTGCCTAGTGGTTCTGTATTTGCAACTTTTTGTAAGTAGCCGAGCATGCGCAGTAAATCTATATCCTCCTATCACTATCTACGCTAAGCTGTAAAAGTGTAATCTTCCCGTCCAGAGTAGCATTTAAAAAGCTGGCGAAAGGTGGAGGAATCTCATTTTAATACTTTATGTGTTACTGAGACAGAAGGCCGATAAGGCGCAGTAAATCAGTCAAATTGTGACAATAGAATAAAAAAGTACTGCGCACACACGGCCACCTAAAGAAATTGCAAATACAGAAGTACTAGGCAAGTGGCATTAGTAACTATTAATTATTTTTTTTTAATAAGATACCCATTCAAGTTATCGTGAAATTTTTACTTTCCTGTATTATTATGGGACCTAACGACCGCGAATCAACCACAAAAACATAAAGTACACAGACATTAGATTTGTATTGGTGGATAGCTCGGCTTTTCACCTGGATTGTGTCCTTAATGCTACGAGCGGGCTCATACTCTTTTTACTGAGTCGGACTCCGTCTCTTTCTCCTCTAGAATAGAGGAAATGGTCGCTCTCCTGCCCTCCAAAACGACATATACCAAACAGAACACACTTTGATGAGGTATCAGGGGTAACAGTTTTCAGCCAACAGCTACTCATGTCTACGGTCACAAATTTTTACAGCCCATCTTGTCTATTATTGCGGTATACTCGACAAAATTAGTGCTGGCCAATAAGCAAAAATTTCTGTGTGCAAAAGAAATGAATTTTCTGTGCATCTCATTGCTGCATTTCTATCTGTCATTTACTTATGTTTACTTGAATTACACAGTACGTAAAGCCAATGTACCTGAGATTCTCAGTGATGCAGAGTATCTATCAGAAGGGGATGAAGGTACAATGCTTTATTCATCCGCAGCGGATTCAACTAACATTTATCAGTAATTTGAGGCTCTCACAACAATGAGATTCAGGGTTAAAAACAGGGTTTAGGTTCAGCCTGTAACAGTCATGAATTAATAGTCGAGTGTTCCCATATAAAATGGAAAGAATTACTGGGCTCTTCTAGCAAACCGAGCGCCATGAACTTACTCTATCGTTAGATCCAAGAAATATGTAGAATTTGATTTTGACATTGCAAACACTAGAA
This sequence comes from Oophaga sylvatica, assembly GCA_033576555.1. NCBI lineage: Eukaryota > Metazoa > Chordata > Amphibia > Anura > Dendrobatidae > Oophaga > Oophaga sylvatica. The sequence goes on along the minus strand of JARQOD010000003.1, from coordinate 543,382,221 downwards.
ATTATTTAAACTAAAACTAAATTTAAACATTTATATTATGCCCACAATACCTAAACCTCCCACAGTTCTGCTTCACCAGATATGACAATACAGACTGCAAAGATTCTTAAATACTTCTGAGGTCTGATGGTGTACTTACTTTGAAAACCGTTGTCAGAATGGCTGCATTATGCCCTATTAAATTTTAAAAGCAATCTCCAGCCCACCTATCCTAACTGACAGCTTCACAGTGTCCCTTCTCCCTGCTGAGATCTCACGCTGCTCAGTGCAAGCAGCAAATGTCAATCAGGCCGGATTGGTGGACAGAGATTGAATACGCTTGGACTCATGAGCTCTCTCACTCTTTAGCTGGAATCTAAAGTCTCATTTTAATAACGGGATTATTCAGCCACTTCAGGTTTAAGATGTATTTAATAAAAAATGTAAAAAATTCTGACAGATTAAATTTAAATAACTATAGAACCTGATGTTAATGTAGCTTTGGTTCTCTAGAACCATGCTGGGGGAGACCTGGAGGTAGCCTAAGACTTGCAAACCTGACATGGACGCTAAAATGCGGCTGCTTTATGGATGTCTTAAAACAGGAGAAACAATTTCTGTGATTTCCAGACAAGCTGCGGGTCTCATTATCCAAACTCAACAGCCTCATAGACATATAGTCCAGAAATAATGGTGTGTACCTGGACCATGCAATGTAGACATGTAAACAGAGAAAACTCACTGGAATTTATGTGGCTAATTGTTAAATTGGGGAACTTGGCACTCCAAAATAAATTCAAAGCTTTATTACAGAATAGCAATTCTCTGTATATTTTTAGGATTAACGTTTTGGCCATCACTTGGGCCTACTTCTGAAACGGATTGCAAAAAGCAAGCAGACAGCAGAAAAGACAGCACTAGGAGATAAACTTATGGTGCTGTCATGAGGATTGCTTTTTGCTGTTTCTGAAGAAGACCCAAGTAGTGGCCGAAACGTTAATCATATGCATAGAGGATTGTTATTCCGTAATAAAGCTTTGATTTCATGTTGGAGCGCCAAGTTCCTTTTGCTTTTACACTTGGAGTGGGATCCTAATTGAGCTCTCATCTACCATTAAGGAGCACCACGTATCTTTCCGTCTATAACTGCTAAATGTGGTTTTCTAGGCTTACGATAAAAATTACATACCGTATCATTCAGGATAAGTCACAAATATCACATTACACGATCATCTGAAAGAGCCCTTAGGCGTCATTTAGTATAACGTTCTGTGTTTTTTCAAGGATAATAATAATTATATTTATATAGGGCCAACATATTCCGCAGCACTTTACAAACAATAAAGACATCACAAAGTAACACAAATTTCAACATTTCCAGGAGGAGCGATGGCCATGCCTGTAAGCTTACAATCTGTCAATGGTTCATTTTTTGTGTGAACTGATTGCAAAAAAAAACCCTATCTAGAGACATGACCATTATTGATTCAATTCATGGCTCAAACTTGTCAATGAAAAAACGGATCACACCCGGTTTCCATACTTGTGTCATGCCAAGGCTTCCATCCGAATGTTCTTGCCCTGTTGTCAGGATGTTGTGTGAGCTCCAAGTTACGTACTGTAATCGGTTCTTTAATCCCAAGTCCGTCCAAGTGTTTGTTTTATTCCCAATCTAATCCATTAATTTTGGTGTGGATCTTAACTGCACGAAGCTTCAGCTGGTATTTCCTAAGTGGGTGATGAGTTTAACCATGGGGCGTTGGAGCTGCTTAATAAAATGCTATTATGTTAATGTGATATTTTTCGAGGAATGTTCTGTCGAAATATGACTCAACTTCGATACAAGAATAAGCCCTTATATGTGAACTCAGGACAGGAGCTGTATGTATGTATTATCATCACATCTCGGACGCACGTTCGTAATTCCATCAGTTGACCCCGAAAATAAGGTTTTGATGAGCCGTAGATTCCAGTTATTACACAGAGCATAGTGCATGCAAACTCAGCATTGTTTGGCCATGGTCAAAATAAAAAATAAGTCCAAAGCTGTATGTTTTAGACTCCATGTGATAACTGAAATCTATGGCTTTGTCTAACGGCATACCTGAATCCTGGAACCTGCGATGCCGTCACAGGCAAGTGGAAGAGACATGATGTGAACATGGCCTAAAGAGAAGGCTGAATGTGTTCCTAAATTAAGCTGCTCTATGTTTAGATACATACAGCCCATCTTGTTAGATACTGCTCTGTGCTCAGATACAGCATTCTCTTTAGATACATAAAGTCCATTTTGTTAGATATGGCCTCTCTTTTCAGATGCAGCATTATGCTTAGATACACAGCTCATCTTGTTAGATTCGGCCTCTGTGCTTAGATACACCATTATGTTTAGATACGTATGGTCCACTTTGTTTGATACGTCCTCTGTGCTCAGATACAGCATTATCTTTGGATACAGCTGAAACCAGACGTTTACAACCACTATATAAAAAGAACATCCAGTATGTATATTTTTCTCAATATCTAACATAAAATCAGAATACAATTTTCCAGTGTTAGATCAATTAGGATTACCATAATTACTAATATTTGCCAAATGCCAGAATAATGAGAGAGAGAATGCTTTAAGGCATTTTTATTACTTACTGCAAAGTCAAAAGTTTACATACACTAAGATTACTATGCTTGGACTGCCTGTATGATGATGGTCATGTGTTTGGAAGGTTTTTTGGCAACATCTGAGTTAATTAGAGACACATCTGAGAATATATTTTAATGCTCACCTGAAACACACTGTATATATAATATTTTATACTTTTCTATACATATGCTCATATAGAAGTTATGGGTATTCAATGCAGTTAATGTCTTAATGGCACTTCAAGGCAGCTTATCTAAACTGTGATTGTATGTTGGATATGTCATTAGTTAATCAGGGTTAATCAACTAGATACATGATTCCAGCACTTGTTTACATTGGCCAAGGAAAACCTGATGGGAACAGAACAAGTGTGTAAAGCAGATGTGCCACCAGATTTCACAATGCAAATTGCATATACAGTATGACTAAGTACATCAATCTCTTAGATCTGATAATAATGCTGTATCTATCCATGTCATTATGGATGTATTATCTTGTGAGAAGAGTTAAACTTAATATCCACCCAACTAGCATGATTGACAATTCCTCAATGTCCCTCATCCCTGCTGTTCAAGTCTCACATTGCTCAGTACAAGCTGCACCTGTCAGGCTGGGTGAATACATTTAGACTCCTTTTAATATGAGGATTATACAGCCATTCTGACATGGATTATCAAAGTACATATACCAGCCCATCAGGTTTGAGAAATGTATTTTATAATGAGTATTGTGGAATCTGGTGACAGATCTGCTTTAATACATTAATCCTGTCCCCAAACAGCATCATGTTGAGGGCAGCACATTCCCTGGTTACACGGGGCCATCAGCTGCTGACATCAATGATTCTTATGCGTTTTGCTCATTCGCTGGGTAATTGCTAGCATGTTTACAAGGACTAATCGGGATGGAGTTATCGTTCTTAGTCTTACCAATTATCATCTGGTCTAAATGGGCCTTAGCTTATACAATGAGGATAAAATCTGGTATTAACAGCAAAAGAAAAGTCGATCCAGGACATGCCATTTGGGCAATGAGAGACAATTTTAATCTTTTATATGGATTAAAATATTTTGTTGCTGCAGATGGTTGGTGTCCTGTACTGAATTGTATACTTTTTAGTATCTTGCTTGGCAATGGAGAGAAAGGCGCATGACTTTGCCAGAGATCTCTTGCGATGTCTTTTGCCCTGTAGGAACAAAGGATAGGACATATTAAATCTAACATGCCCAATCCCTTATTGCTCCTAGGGGAAGATCAGTATACCTCTATGGCCGTGATCACACATGCGACGAAAACGTCCGACGCTCGCATGTGAAATCCCAGCTCTGGCGCCGGCACTCGGGAGTGGAGCGAGCGGCTGCATATAAATACATGCAGCCGTTCACTCCACTCCCGAGTGCCGGCGCCAGAGCTGGGATTTCACATGCGAGCGTCGGACGTTTTCGTTGCATATGTGATCCCGGCCTATGGGGTATTCTGGTTACAAGAAGACATCGTTTGGCCGGTAGTCATCAGATACAAGAGCGCTCCTTTGGTCGAGAGCTCCTCTGTTCTTCTATGTGCGATCTCTTATCAGTCATGTTTAGGGGGGCTTATCTTAGAGAGACAATGTGATTTGCAGTCTGAAATCAGACATTCCAGATCAATATTTCCCCTGACAGAAAATCGTCCAGTTCCCTCATACACAATAGACTGCCGGCCAAACCCTCCTTAAGTTCCCACAGTTCACTTAAACTACTAGGCTCTTTTGTCAACCATCTGAATGGAAAGGGCTTCTGTAGAAAATAATGGATACCTTGTCTTGCATTTTATATGGAGCATTACTTTTTATTTGTTGATGGTTTTCTTCATGTACCTGCATATGTATTTTATGTTGTTTATAGAAATTCTTGGATTAAAGTGTGTTGCAATTTTAGGGGGGGTTCCACATAGTAAGAGAAATCTCTGAGTTAAATGATCAATTAATCACATGATTTGTGTAAGAGCAAACATAAAAAATAACAAACACTAAAAACAAAAATGTGGCTGAAAGGATGAGAACGAAGCATTTATAAAAAATAGAACTTGCAGCATTTTTGTGGGCATTGTTTGACAATAAACTCAACAATAAGTGTGCGTGAATGAAGCCTAACTTTTAGATTAGTTCCAGGATTAGTTCCATCCCCCGTAGACTGTGAGCCCTCTTGAGCAGGGTCCTATCTCCCTCTGTACTTGTGTGTGCCTTGTTTTGCTCATGTCTGTTGTACTTGTCTATATTTGCCCCTTTCACATGTAAAGGGCCATGGAATAAATGGCGCTATAAAAATGTATAATAATAATAAATTGCCCACTCTCTGCTCCTGATTAGTACTGTGTCCTCACTTACCATCAACGCCGCATGGGACATTATTCTTGGGAAAGTGTGTCCCAATTTAGTGTAATTAACATGTGCCTCAGTGCTTTGTCCTCTTTTGTTTTTATCCCAATTCATATACAAAGTGCTTGGAGAAGAGACCTAGAAAGTAATATGGAAGTAATACAGATGTGAGACAGAGACAGAAAAGCACAGTATGAGAACAGGAAACACTGCTGGGAACAGAACAATGGGATGCAAAGAACTCCAGGGAAAGGAAGACACCTGAGACCATTATCCATATTAGTCCGGGGTCACACTTGCGAGTGTGATGCGAGAAACTCGAGCGAGTCTCTCGCATCAATACTCGGCACTGCCGCCGGCGCTCGGACCGGAGTGTGCGGCTGCATAGAAATACATGCAACCGCACACTCTGGTCACGAGTGCCTTTGGCAGTGCTGGGTATTGAAGCGAGTTTCTCACATCACACTCGCAAGTGTGACCCCAGCCTTAGGGTTAGGTTCCCATGATGAGTTATTGGTGAGTTTTTGACACTGCGTACTTTCAGTGCACAAACAATACAAGTGGATGGGATTTATAGAGATCTCATGCCCACTGTGCTTTTATTAAAAATGACCCGTGGTGAGTTTTGAAATCCACAACAAGTCAGTTTCTCTTGTATGTTGTTTTATATACAGATTTTCCCAATAGAATAGCATTGGACACATTTAAAAAGAACCCTCCACAAATACTCATTGTGGGAACAAAGTCTATGGCTACGTTTCCACAATGAGTTTTCTAAAAAAAAATTTACACTGCGTATTTTCTAAAAAAAATATGCAAGTAACCTATTTTACTTATATTTTACTTTATGGGTGCAGAAATGGTACAGAAAATCTGCAAAATCAAAAGCTCATTGTGGAAATGTAGCCTTAGGCCACGACGAGCACAAGTTCAGTATTTGGTGAGGTTTTTACCTCAGTATTTGTAAGCGAAAACCAGGAGTGGAACAATCAGAGGAAAAGTATAATAGAAACATGTGCACCACTGCATTGTTCACACACTCCTGATTTTGTCTCACAAATACTGAGGTAAAAAACTCACAATGAGTATTTGGTAAGTTTCTGATTTTGCAGATTTTCTGCAGCATTACTGCACCTATTAGGCCACGTGCACACATTGAGTATTTAGTGAGTTTTTTACCTCAGTATTTGTAAGCCAAAACCAGTAGTGAGTGAAAAATGCAGAAATGGTGACATGTTTCCATTATACTTTTCCTCTAAGGCCGGCTTAAAAATACATGCAGCTGCACACTCGGGTCCGAGAGCGGGCGGCCGTGCCGGGTGTTGATGCGAGAAAGTCGTGCGACTAACTCGCATCACACTCGCCAGTGTGACGCCGGCCTAGGGCCGAGGTCACACATGCGATGAAAACGTCTGACGGTCGCATGTGAAATCCCAGCTCTGGCGCCGGCACTCGGGAGTGGAGCGAGCGGCTGCATAGAAATACATGCAGCCACTCGCTCCACTCCCGAGTGCCGGTGCCAGAGCTGGGATTTCACATACGACCTTCGGACGTTTTCGTCGCAGTGTGATCCCGGCCTAACTGTTCCACTCCTGGTTTTGGCTAATACTGAGGTAAAAAACTCAAGTACTCAACTTTAAGGTAAATTAGCTTACAGTACTTGCGTTTTTGAGTGCATTTTTTACATGCTTTTTTTCTCTTTTTCGTATGTTATGTTTTAAATAAAGCAGCGGAAATGCACCAAAAGCGTATATGCGTTTTTTTACCTGCAGATTTTCCACATCTGATGTCATTCTATAGGTCAGTTTAAAAAGTGTAAAAAAGAAAAGCACAGTGGGCATGAGATTTCTATAAATCCCATCCATTTTCCTGGAACCATAAGGCCGGCGTCAGACACAACTACAAAAAATCGGTCCGTTTTAGGCTGGAGTCACACTGGCGACTAAATCGTACCACTAGAATGCGATGAAATATCGCATTGCAGTCGAACCAATGTTAATCAATGGAGTAGCTCCCATCATCCGATTTTTTGTGGTCCGATTTAAACGTGCGAGTGCAATCGCAGCATGCTGCGATTGTCACCGATTGTGGGTCGACTATCGCCAATGCAAGTCTATGGGAGCGATGAAAAGTGGGATTACAAACGGACCGCACGTGTGAGTTGCGATTAAATCGCACAACTTTTCCAGGTGACAGGAAACTGGCTTTGAATTTCTCAGGAAGCCTTTACATGCTAATTAGCTAAGCACATCTTAAAAAAAAAACAGGAAGAACGCCTACACGGAGTCCAGAAACATGGCATCTACCCTCATCAATGTGGAACTCCTCATTGTATTGGTGCAGGAGAGGCCTGAATTGTGGGACCAGCGCGATCCCAATTACAGCAATCGGACGCGCAGAGGCGGCATGGAAAACAATATGTGTGCACATTTTTCCGGACTATCACCAGAGATCCAGGGAGGACCAAGAGCGCTTAGTAAGTACCGCATGTAACGGTTTTTCAAAATGTTTTTAAAAATTTTTGAAGCAAATAATAATGTAGCCTTATGTGTTTAAATGCTATTTAAAAGCCAGCATTATCGACCTCTTACTATTTAGAAGAACAACATTGATGTGTGTGTACACAAACAATATCCATGTATATTTAAATATCATCGATGCTTCGGCATCTATTGACTACAACATTTTGTATTTATCTTCACCTCAGATGTAGTGTTTTGGTCCTAAAATTAAAACTGATTGAGGCGTTTTGTAAAGGGCCAAGCATTTTTGTAAATGTATGTTAGTGCTTATAACATGGATACTTCTGGTTGTATGTTGATGTCTTTTAATATTGTAAATCACATCACACATGACCAGTATTTAAAGTGTTCAGTGTTGCATTTTTTTTTTTTTGGCTTAATAAATAGATATCAGTCCTAATAACCGTTATGCTCTTCTTAATTTGTAGTGACTGATGTGACAAGGCGATGGCGCAGTTGTCGGGACTGCTACCGGAGGGAGAGGCAGATTAGGGATCGGAGTGGGGCTTCAGCATCTAAGAAGAGGAAGTACGTCTATTTTGATAGACTGAACTTCCTTGAGCCAGTGTTGGATTGCGACCGTAAGTGCATGTGTGTTGAAGCACTTTCATGGCAAAATTTCAATTTGTATTGATTTTAATTTAGTATCATTTTTTTCATTCCTAGAACTGAGTCAAACCTAACTGAGAGGGATACGGGGTCTGACTCAGAAGTGCTTATTGACCCCGTTGGTGATGGAGCACAGGAGGCAGGCCCTTCCTCAGCAGCATGTGGGTCCACCCAAGCAGCACCAACAACAGCTGCAGGAGCTGAGGATTCCCAATCACAGCATCATGAAAATGAGGACCTACCTCTGAGCAGCAGCCCTAATAGGGCTCAAGAAATATCTCCTCCTCCTTCCCAACTCACAAGGCGAGGTAGGCGGCGACGAGAAGGAGTGGGTTCTGTGTCAAGGAGGCAGGTGGACCGAGGAGTTCTGGACTATTTGTCCAGTGTAGCTAAAGATGATGGTGAGGAGGGATTTTGCCGCAGTCTGGCCCCTTACCTCCGGGCTACTCAAATACAGCACAGACTGAGGATCAGAAGTGGACTGCAGATTGTGTTGGAAGCTGGAACAGCTCCTAATGATCCCACCAACCTACTAGATTATCTTCATAGATAGGTGGTTGGTCCTGAAAATTTAGTGAGGTTGTTAGCACCAAATCCAGCACAATCTGCTTCAGCCTCTGATCCTCATCCTCCTCCTCATCATCATCCTCCTCCTCCACCTCCTCCTTGTGTCCAACAAAACCCAACTCCTCCTCCTCATCCTACTGCAGCTCATTCTTTCTATGGAGCTTCCCAGCTCCAAACCATGGGACAGAGTGGCCATGCACAATATGCCCACTCTAACATACCCAATGTTGTTGGCTGGCCACAACATGGATATGTTAGACATGGGCATATTGGGGTCACTCTGCTAGTGCTCAGTCATATCAATATGACTATGAGCATCAATTCCCTATGTACCCCTACCCACAAGGCATTCATGATGCAGCCAGTAACCCAGCTGCTAATGTAGGATCTGCAGCAGCTGTTTCTCAAACACAGGTTGCAGATTGTGGAAGGGCAAATACACAACCTGCCCCTCCATCCTCACCAACACCACCACCAAGCTACCATCAATTGTAGCTGTAAGAATTGTTTTTTATTTTTTAAGTTATATATTTTTGTATTTTCACATTAATAATGTTATACATATTTTTTTATTCTGTTTGGACATGTTGGTCCTGTTTACCAAAAAATATATCAGCCTTTAAAAGGCTTCAAAAGAAAACACTAATGAGTAAAATTAGTGAAGTTACATTGGTTGTCTGTGTTTATTGTTATATGTTATGTAGTGTCTTAAGTATGGAAAGTATTATCCAAAAAAAGAGAGTCAACCATGAATTGAATAATCAAAAGGAACTTTGTTATGATATCACATAAAACACACTACATACCTATGGCTCATCTTGCCAAGGAATAGAACCACCGGGGAAACAAAATAATTTGTCAATAATTCACGCACTTTCAGACCAGAAGGGGGACGACGAGGATGGATGACTGGTCTCATAGGCCTCGTCATATTATCAGACTGAAGGTCAGGCATATCAGCTGATGAGCATTCATGCATTCTTGTAAAATTATGTAGTACCACACATGCTTGCACTACAAGATTAACATTTGATTCACTTAGCTGAATGGCTGATTGTAGGACACGCCATTTGGCTGTAAGAATACCAAATGTGCACTCCACCAGGCGTCATGCACGAGAAAGGCGATAATTAAAGATGCGTCTCTGATGGTTCAGATTGCGCCAAGGATATGGCCTTATAACATTACAACTTAATTGGAAGGCCTCATCCGTACTACAACATATGGCACTGCATCCATATTGGAGTGTGGAAGTTGACATGGTGGTGGTAAATCCAATTGGTTATTGCGTAGCCGCCGACCCATAATGGAAGAATTGAAGACTCTGGAGTCTCCAGTCCTTCCATAGGCCCCAATGTCTACAATTATGAAGCGGTAGTTACTGTCGACCAAGCCCAACAAAACTATAGAAAAATATTGCTTAGAATTGTAGAATTGGGTCCCTGAGTTCGGCGGCTTACGCACACGTATGTGCTTCCCGTCCAGGGCTCCAATACAGTGTGGAAAATGACTGTTTTGTTGAAATCCATGTGAAATCCTCAACCAATCTTCCATTTTGGGCTCTGGCATCACTTCTTTATTTAGTCTGGACCAAATTTGTCCACAAGTAGAGCTGACTATTCCGGAAATGGTGGATTTTCCAATTAAAAACTCTAAATGCAGAGCAGCGTATGAGAGCCCAGTGGAAAGGAACCTGCAATACAGAAACAACAACAAACATGTACACATCAGACAAACAAAATATTCAAAAACATTAAACAAATGTAAATAGTGGACATTTGTATACTCACACATTCTCTTAATGTTAGGAGTTCATAACCATTAAGACTGCTACACACAAGCATATAGGGAAAATAATACAATTTCATAATGCCATGATGTTCAGTATGTTAAGATGAACAAAGTAAGAAGAATGTGAAAGATGGTAAATTATGAAAAACATCATCAACATATCTTGACACACATACCTTAATGTTAGAAGAAGCCTTTCCTCAGCACAAATTGAAGGACGCATCCTGGTGTTCTGCAAGGTGATTCCAGGGCGCAATATGTCAGCAAAATATCAAAGGTGACAACACTCATGCGACAATAGGCAAAAAACTTGTCAGGATTCCTACGCAGTGTCGAATACAGGCGCTCAAAATGGCCTTTGCTGATCCTTCGCTTCACAAGGGGATGCACCCACATTCTTCTGCGGATTCTGTGAGAAACAACTACAGGGTATGGTTCCCCAAAAGTTCTGGATACAGCCAATAGTACAGCACACGCTCAGTTGTATTAAAACGTAGTCTGTCACTCATATTTTTAACTTAGCAGCAACACAACAGGAACCACTAAGAAGCAAAACACTCCACGCAACGGTGGGAGGGTAATAACAGTCAAACCACGCTTAAATATGGGTCTGGCTCATTATTCAAATTATTTGCAGGCCTCAAAAACGTTAAATGTCCATTTTGCTATGATGCCACTAAAAATCGGTAGTCGGTGGGTAATCGGATGTGAAACGTAAGCGTACATGCTACAAAATCGCATCAACTACAAAAAATCGGATGCCAGTCGCATCAATGTTCATGAAATTTTTATCCGATTATTGACCGACTAAAACGGACCGATTTTTTTAGACGTTGTTTGTGACTCCAGCCTTAGTCGGTCGATTGTCGGATCAAAATGCAAACATCACACATCCTTCTGGCATCCGATTTTCCTTCAAAGATGCGATTTAGTCGCATGTGTGTGTACCTTGTAACATCCGATTTTCATCCGACTTGCGAAATTTCTCGCAGGCTTGCAAAACTGACATATAATGGATCAAAAAGAATAGTATTTCAATCACAAAAGAAAGAATAGATATATACACATAGAACACATATATATATATATATATATATATATATATATATATATATATATATATTTATAGTTCCTAGACTTCTACATACTGTAATAGCCGCTAATTCAATTGCCGGTGTTATGTTTCGGTAGCTGAGGAGTGCAGGTAAAAAAGGCAATACACCAGAGAAGTTGGAATCTATGAGATTACAGTACCCTGACTAACCACCACAACTAGAGGCAGCCGTGGAGCATTCCTACGTTGGTCCTAGACGCCTCGTCACAGCCTGAGAAACTAACTACACCTAAAGATAGAAAGAGGAAAGCTATCTGCCCCGGAGCAGATCCCCAAAGAACATAGAAAGCCCCCAAACATGTAATGGCGGTTAGACAAGATGAAATACTGACACAGACAGAAAATAGTATGAGCAAACGTTGGGGCCCAAACTACCTAAATAGAAAAGGATAGGAAGGGCACTTACTGCAATCCCAAAAAAACCCTGAAAAGCACCAACTCTACTAATTTCAAAATCACCTGAGATCACACGACCTCTACCACCTAAATTAGTTCTCTGGTGTAACAAAATCAAAACAGCAGCCACTGAAAAAACTGGAAAAGCAAAAGTACAAACATCAGTGGCTGAACTAAACTGAGAGGGCAAAAGCCCCCGGAGGGGACCCTGAAGGCCCCCACAGAAGTGCAGGACAAAATGCAAAAATCAAGCACAAAAACAAAAAGAAGAAAATGTCTTATCTGTTAGCAGGAGATGCAGACACGACACAGCAGGCTACAAAGGAAACAGGACTCAAGGATTGAGACCAGAACAATTGATCACCGGCAACCCTGATGGGAAGGCGACTCCCTTATATAAGACCAGTCAGTAACACCTGATTCCCACTCCTCACAATCTTCACTGGACAGTCCAGTACCGCTTGTAACCACCAGAGGGAGCCTCTGCTCAGAACTCATTTCAAGTCCATTCACAACAGTACCCCCCCCTTGAGGAGGGGTCACCGAACCCTCACTTGAGCAACCAGGTCAGTCAGGATGAGTTCTATGATACGCACGGATAAGTCTCCTAGCATGGATGTCCGAAGCAAACACCCAAGAATTGTCTTCCTGACCATAACCTCTCCACTTAACCAAATACTGGAGTTTCCGTCTAGAAAAACGAGAATTCAATATTTTCTCAACCACAAACTCCATATTGCCCTCAACCAGAACAGGGTCAGGAGGCAAAGCAGTAGGAACCACTGGCTCAACAAACCTCTTCAACAAGGACTTGTGGAACACGTTATGGATCTTAAATGTCCCTGGAAGAAGCAAACGAAAAGAAACAGGATTAAGAATCTCCATGATCTTATAAGGTCCAATGAACCTAGGCTTAAATTTAGGAGATGCCACTCTCATAGGAATATTTCTTGAGGACAACCAGACCAAGTCCCCCACTTTAAACCGAGGACCATCAGTCCTATGCCGGTTAGCAAACCGCTGGGCCCTCTCCTGAGAGAGGGACAACCGCTCCACTACCTGGTCCCAAATCTGTTGCATACGCTCCACAACAGAGTCAACACCTGGACAGACAGAAGCCTCCGTCTGTCCTGAAGAAAATCGAGGGTGAAACCCAGAATTACAGAAAAATGGAGACATCAAAGTGGCAGAGCTAGCCCTATTATTAAGTGCAAACTCAGCCAAAGGCAAAAAAGAGACCCAGTCATCCTGATCAGCAGACACAAAGCATCTTAGATAAGTCTCCAATGTCTGGTTTGTTCTCTCAGTTTGACCATTTGTCTGAGGATGAAACGCCGAGGAGAAAGACAATTGAACACCAAGTTTAGAACAAAATGTCCTCCAAAATCTGGAAACAAACTGGACTCCTCTGTCAGACACAATGTTCTCAGGAATGCCGTGTAAACGAACCACGTGCTGAAGGAACAAAGGCACCAATTCAGAGGAGGAAGGCAACTTAGGTAATGGCACAAGATGTATCATCTTGGAAAACCTATCACAAATCACCCAGATGACGGTCATTCTCTGAGAAACAGGGAGGTCGGAAATGAAATCCATAGAGATATGGGTCCATGGTCTCTTGGGCACAGGCAATGGCATCAACAAACCACTAGAGCGAGAGCAAGGCTTGGAGCGAGAGCAAGTCCCGCAGGACTGCACAAATTCCCTGACATCACGAGACAAGGTAGGCCACCAAAAGGACCGACTAACCAAGTCTCTGGTACCAAAAATTCCGGGATGCCCAGCCAACGCGGAACAATGAATCTCAGACATCACACTCTTTTTCCACTGGTCCGGGACAAACAATTTTCCAACAGGGCAGCGCTCGGGCCTATCCTCCTGACACCCCTCCAGAGCAAGTCTCAAATTGGGTGAGATGGCGGAAAGAACTACACCCTCTTTCAAAATAACAGAAGGATCAGATAACTCAGGAGAGTCCGCAAGGAAACTCCTCGAGAGGGCATCCGCCTTAACATTCTTAGTGCCAGGAAGAAAGGAAACCACAAAATTAAAACGTGTGAAAAACAAGGCCCACCTGGCCTGTCTAGGATTGAGTCGCTTGGCAGATTCCAGATAAACCAGATTCTTATGGTCCGTAAGGACCACCACCTGATGTTTGGCTCCCTCCAGCCAATGTCTCCACTCTTCAAAAGCCCACTTCATGGCCAGTAACTCCCGATTACCCACGTCATAATTACGTTCAGTAGGAGAAAATTTTCGAGAGAAAAAGGCACAAGGGTTACTTTTAGAGGTCTCTGGATCTTTTTGGGACAAAACGGCACCTGCCCCAATTTCAGAGGCATCAACCTCCACCTGAAATGGCAGAGAAACATCAGGCTGCCGTAGAACAGGAGCAGAAGTGAATCTCTGCTTAAGTTCCTGAAATGCAGAGACTGCCTCAGGAGGCCAATTCACCACATCAGAACCCTTTCTGGTCAAATCAGTCAATGGTTAAACAATAACCGAGAAATTACCAATAAATTTACGATAAAAATTGGCAAAACCCAAAAATCTTTGAAGAGCCTTTAATGAAGTAGGTTGGACCCAATCACAGATGGCCTGAACCTTGACCGGGTCCATTTCAATAACAGATGGGGACAAAATGAATCCCAGAAATGAGATCCTCTGTACGCCAAAAAGACACTTTGATCCCTTCACATACAGAGCATTCTCTCTCAAAATCTGGAATACAGTTCGAACATGTTTCACATGAGAGTCCCAGTCATTAGAAAAAATCAAGATATCATCCAAATAAACAATCAGAAATGTATCCACAAAATCCCTGAAAATGTCATTCATGAAGGACTGGAAGACAGAAGGAGCATTAGTGAGCCCAAAGGGCATCACAAGGTACTCAAAATGCCCCTCAGGGGTATTGAATGCCGTCTTCCATTCATCCCCGTGCTTAATGCGAATAAGGTTATATGCCCCCCTGAGGTCAAGCTTGGTAAACCAAGTAGCGTTTTTCACCCTGGAAAACAGGTCAGAAATCAAAGGTAACGGGTATTGATATTTTACAGTAATATTGTTCAAAAGACGATAATCAATACACGGCCTTAATGAACCATCCTTTTTGGCCACAAAGAAAAAACCGGCACCTAAGGGTGAAGAGGATGGTCTGATATGACCCTTCTCCAATGATTCCTTGATATAAGACCGCATAGCGTCATGTTCAGGTACAGACAAGTTAAAAAGGCGACCTTTAGGGAATTTACTACCAGGCACTAATTCAATAGCGCAGTCATAGCTCCTATGGGGAGGCAAGGATGCAGATTTACTTTCGCTAAACACATCAGAAAAATCAATCAAAAGTCAGGAACATCCTGAGCCTGGGAGGAGGCAGAAAAAACAGGAGTGTTGGTATTAACACATTGGCAGCCCCAACTGGTTACAGACACAGATTTCCAATCCAAAACAGGATTATGAGACTGCAACCATGGGAAGCCCAGTACGATAATATCATGCAGATTATACAGAACCAAAAATTTACAGCACTCCTGATGATCAGGTTCAACCCTCATTATCACCTGAGTAGAGAACTGAGGTTTATTCTCAGCCAAAGGGGTAGAATCGATCCCCAGTAGGGGAATAGACTTCTGTAGGGGTATCAAGGGAAACCCACAACGTTTAGCAAAATCATAATCCATCAGGTTAATAGCTGCTCCAGAATCAACGAAAGCCTGAGCAGAAAATGAGGACAGAGAGCATATCAGAGTGACAGTTAATAAAAACTTAGTCTGAACACTACCCAAGACAACTGAGCGTGCAAAACGTCTTGCCCGCTTAGGGCAGACTGAAATAGCATGAGAGGCATCACCACAGTAGAAACATAACCCATTGCGCTTTCGAAACTCATGACGCTGTGCCCCAGACACCACTCTATCACACTGCATGGGTTCAGAAGCAGG
>JARQOD010000003.1:543336986-543366199 GCA_033576555.1 Oophaga sylvatica | reverse complement strand
ACCCACCGGCTGGTGTCCACATTTCCATGGCTTTCCCCACCTGGGCGCATCACCTTTCCGGTCCTTGGCCTGATGCGACCCAAACCCCATACTTGAAAAATTCTCATTTTAAAGCACCCACTTGTGCTGTGTCAGTTTCAGGTCCTGTCTTTCACCTTAGTTTCGCAGGGAACCGCCCAACGGCAACATCTTCAGTGTCCCGTCGACTGCAGGTCAGCCTCCCCTTCCTTTCAGGATCTCAATTCCTCGCCACCTGCCTTCCTCATTGCACTGGTTGCTTTTTTCTCAAAAATTCACATCCCCCTATTGACCCTTTTTTTTCTCGCCAATCGGCTCACTGTCAGGGCTTTACACTTCATTTTCATTAAATCCTGCTCACGTCAGGGTTATACAATTTTTTTTCATTCATATCCTGTTCCTGTCAGTGTACACAATTCATTTTCACTACTCTTGTCTAAAAACCTGGTTAAACATGTCACCAAAATATTAACGCACAATCTGGTCCCTCAAGTGGGGTATATGTGAAAACCCCCAGCATAATTCTATATGCTCAGGCACTAGGGGGAAATCACCCCCTCTCCCTGGACTTCAGTTTTATGGAAACATGAGAGAACCTTCCTCAGAGTCAGGCTCCGGGGAAAAACCCTCATTTAGAACAATTTTTTCCTGTGCTGTTTTAAGAGGGGTTCTCGCCAGCTCACTTCAAAACCGTCAAGGCACGGAAAGTCAGGGACCTGGGTTTTCCCCGGAACCCACCCTTGTCTCCAACTCACCTGAAAAGGAAATTTTCATCCCCTATCACAGTCATATTTTTTTAAAACATTCATATGACTATGATCAGTTTACATCACTATCATTTCAGGGTGCACCCTTTTCTGGTCTCATCTTTAGGTTCATCATCATCATTAGCATTTTCTCATCATTATACATAATTTTTTAAAATCCACAGCATTGTGTTCCCCCCCTCGGGATGCGGCACCTCGTAGGAGCTTATCAACTGTCCATCAGAAACTTTTTTCCCCCAGGGTCCTTAGCCCGGGGAAATCATTCCCCAATAAAAGGGGGGTTTGCCCCAGGGTCTTCACTCCCCCCCAAATTCTATGAAACCTCCCCAGTTTGGGGACCAAGTCCACGGCAGTCTCTGGGTAGACTTTGGTGTCTTCATGGATGTACACCACACTCAGGTGCTTATCAGGGATGAAGTCCCTATCACTCAGGCTGTCACATACGGAAGTCACTGGACTCTCTGAGTCCAAGAGGGCCTGTGCTGGGCAGTCACTTACAACCACCGGGGACCCCTGTGGTCCAGTCTCTTCGGCTGAGGTGGACACACACACAGGCTCTGCGCAGGGAGAGAGGGATCTGCCAACATCACAACACATAGGCTCCCCCTCTATTGGACAGTTGGCTGCAATTTCACGCCAGCTCCAACACTGTCCATCACACTCTCCCACCCACATGTCCCCTCGGGCCTGAACCCGCTTATCAGCATACCCCATGTCCCCAACAGCTGGAACGCTCTTACCGCGAGAGTTCAGCGTCCGGGAACTCCGAAGTGACGACCTCTCAGACGGCTGTACCTCAGGAGGACGTGCTTGGGTGTAGCGGTCCACTATCACCTTTTCAACTCCATAATCAGGCCTGCTGACTGCAGACTCCCAACTGTATCTCCAGTCATGGACTCTCCTGGCACGGGCTGCAACCGTAACACCCAGCCGGGTAAGAATCGCCGCTTTCAACTTTGCATAGTCTTCGCTGTCCTGCTTGCTCAGGTCAGCCCAGACTTTTTGGGGTTCCCCAATCAGATAGGGTACGACCACCATGGCCCATTCAGATAGTGGCAGATTCTCCTTCTCTGCCAGTCTCTCAAACCTAGTAAGATATACCTCCACATCATCACGAGGTGTCATTTTTCTCAAGGACCGTCTTACCGCCTTCTTTATAGCGGACAACGCCGGTGCCTTCACAACATTACTTCGGAGACGCGGCACCGAAATCCTTTTTTGGTGCTGTCATCTGCTCAACAAATAACCGGTTATTCTCCTGCTGCTGCTGCAGGAATTGCTGCTGGGCCTGCTGCATGTGCTGCTGGTGCTGCAGGCGCTGCTGCTCCATGCTTCGCTGGACCTGGGCCAGGTACTCAACGAGTTCCTCCATACTGCCGGACTTATCTGTCTCAACCACGGCAGTTTTATGTTGCACATTAACTTGTGCCATTTGTTCAAACAGCACCTCCATGCTGTCATCCATGCTGTCAGACTTCTCTGTCTCAACAACGGCAGTCTTCACTCAAGACATACACACTACACAGCTTTTTTTCCACAGAAATATCAGCCTTGCTGTGCAACCACTTTTTTTTTTTTTTTTTCTTTTGCAAAGTCTATTAGGGCTACTGTCTCTTTAAGACTGCTCCACAAACTTTTCTTTTGCTGCTGCACATTCCACAGTCATTTTCACAACAAGTTCAGCTTTGCTGTGCATACATTTTCTCTCTGCAGACCCTATCAGGGCCACTGTCTCTCCAAGACTGCTCCAAACAGACGTTTCTGCTGACACACTTTTTTTTTTTTTTTTTCTGTTGCTATTTCAATAGACTTCACCTTTAATGCTGTCTCTCGCCACTGTGCTGCATGCACACTCCAGCACTAACTGTACCAGGCCCTGCGCTGCCCGCATTCTCCACCAATTGTAGCCTTTCCGGGGGGGTTTAGCTCTAGGATCGCTGTCTGGGTAGACAGAATGGCACGGAAACAGTTCATTCAGACAGCAGTTTGGTGAAAACTGGCCGCAACCAGTTTTATTAAAGTCCACAGCACACAGATAAAAACAAATCATAAACAGAAAACCTGGGCTTGTCTAGCCACTAAATTACACTTAGATAGATGGCCCTCTCTATCCGGGACCCAGACTCTACCAGTCTGTGCCCAAAACAACACATATCACATATGTTACCAGTATGGAGTTTCACAGACACTCCTCTTTATGTCCGAAGGCAACTCCAATGTCCAGACTTGAGAGAGGTCACCTCCTATTCAGTCGCTATTCGCACGGATTCTCACTGCGACTACTCCTGTGTCCGGGGTACTTCCTGCACCCAGACTGAGATAGCTCACACTCTTAGAGACTGCTTCCTTGTGCCAGGACACCTCCCTGTGTCCGGGCTAAAGACAGCTCCCACCTCTTGGAGACACCTTCTGTGTCTGGACCCCTTGTCCAGACTGAATGAGCTCTCTGACTGTGCTCACAAGCACCTACTTCTGGCTTCCTAATCAACACCTGAGTGGATTCAGGTCTGAGCTGCAAGCGTGTACTGAATGGCAGGTGTAGTGACCTTTCTTTACCACCAGGTTTACAAAGCCACACATTTCGCTCATACCAGTCAGCAAGGTACTTAGGTGAAATATACACCTCATTCACCACATATTCCTTCACTGTCTCACACAATGTAAAGAACAATATGGGCAGCAAAGGAGAGAAACATGAGTCAGCAAAGGAGAGAAACATGAGTCAGCATGAGCGCCGCTTTCTTTCTACGGCTCGGGTCACCTCTTCTGAGACAATCTTGGTAATTATGCTAATCACACTCTGATCAGGGTTTGATCAGAGCGTGGGCACAATATGATCCGATTTTCTCGGATGTGGAGAAGATGAAAAAAAAAAATTCTCCATCTTCTTCACTTCTCCATTTTGTCAGTCCGTGAATAAATCCGGACATGTGAATGGCACCATTGGATAAGAATGGATCGCACATGGACCCAAAATACAGTCAACTGCACAAGCCCTTGTATACCGAATAGCACCCATTACCTTCCAAAATACACTCCAGAACAATATGGAGGGGGAATTACGGTATATATATATATATATATATATATATACACACACACACACATTTATATATACACAGTATATATAAAACTGCAGGTAATTTTGTGCTTCCCACCATTGTATAGCTGATCCTTCAGGAGACTGCAGCAATCAGTAACCTGTCTATGAATTCCATAAAATTCTGTTTACATCTCGTCTAAAAGGAAAATGTCTTGAGGATCTACCAATGAATATTTCTGACTACAAAACCAGCTATTTGGATGATTCTCTTGCAGATTTTGCATATATAATGCAGTGATGAGATATATATGGTCCTATATGAGAAAAAAAAACATTAAAACATACATATCCCCATTTATAAGGACTGATAATTCCTTCTGCTGCGGCAAAGCAGACACGCTGAGAAGACTCGGCAATGCTCAGAGGTTAATGTCCGCAAGAGCAAAAATGCTGGGCCATAAACTATAGGATCACTAACAGTTACATACACATTTTTACTCAATGCTAGCCCTGGATCTACTGGCATACAATAGCACTTTGCTCACTTTTGACTTTTTTTCCTCACTCAATTGATAGTGAACCTCCAGGGTCTTCTCTAGCCCATATGGATCTACTGTCAAATTTCACAAAATCTCATAATGTTTTTTTTTTTCATTTCAAACAATAGACAGGTTCAATTGGTTAAGTTGATTAAAAAAAAAAACTATATATAAAAAATTAGTTAAAAAAAACCCTGAGATGTTCAACTTACCCAGAATGCACAGGGCTGGAGACAAGATTGACGTTGTCCAAAGTGTCTGCGGCCCAGCTATAGTGCCTCAGGGAATCCGAGTCAAATTCTCTTGTAAAGGAAATGTGCTGAAATAGAGACAGTACAACGGGTAAATGGTCTGTAATCTGGAAAATGCCATAATCTGTACTACTACCAATACTAACCTGACAGAAAGAGGCAATAATGAGCCACTTGTATGAAAGAAAACGGCTCCAGCATTCTGTATGGATGACTTTCTTTAAATAGGTCATCCCATTCATTATTAAGGGCACACAGCCCCTTTGTTACCCGGCTTCTACTTTCCGGGGGGCAATGCACTTTTCACTAGTTACCCGAACTCTGCACGCACTGATGCTGTAAGCGGAGGCAGCTTTGTCCCCGTAGCATCAATGGAGTCCAGTGGCACTGAAGATGGCCAGTTCTAGTGGTCTGGCCAGATTCAGAGCAACATTTCATAGCTTTATTGGAAAGAGCTTGTAAGCGCTGCACTCCTTACCTAACAGACCTGCCTCTGCTGATAGACTGCAGCGGTGGCTGGTAAGCTAGGCAATGATTAGTAGGCTATAAAATATAAAATCCCTCCGTTCTTAAGACTGAAGATGAATTTTAATAACAATTAAATTGCAACGATGTTGCAAGCATTTTGCAATTTTTCCCATTTGATATAATGAAAATAACCTTTTAAGTAGTTTTCAAATCAGGTGTATTGCCTTTATATATCATGATACCAATTGCTGGACACTTGTTTATCCCCCTTAATGCCAAATAGTGGACCCAATATTATTTGTGGGTGTAGATAAACTGGTCTGAGACACCATCTATAACCCATTTCTTTGTTTCTGAAATTCCATTTTTAAGGTTCATTGTTATTAGGGAACAGAAATCAACAGGGTGTGTTCAGCTATTACCCTCATTACCTCTAAGACAGACCAATGTACCACTCAAGGGTACTAGTAAAGTATGACATATTCGAAAAGCTAGAGCCCCTAAGGCTGGGTTTACATTAGGCCAGCGCTCCACGTCCATCACTCTTTGAAGGCATCCAACTGAATGGTCCCAAAATGGGATCGAGCCAGAACTCCCAAGACAGTACCGTAATTCAGTATAATGATGCAAACAGAATCCAAAGGCTTTAGTATGTGACTTCTTTTTTACCTGGACGCGATAGTGTAGTCTACATTTTGTCAACTGTATAAAAAAACACTTAAAAAGTATCCAGGATCCATTAGAATTTACTGAATATATTCAAGGAATATAACAAAGTTCTCAAGAATTCTAACAAAGTTCTTCCCTTTGATCTCATTCTTCAGACAAAAGAAAGGTGGGAACGACCACTTTGAAATAATATACAGTACAGACCAAAAGTTTGGACACACCTTCTCATTCAAAGATTTTTCTGTATTTTCAGGACTATGAAAATTATACATTCATACTGAAGGCATCAAAACTATCAATTAACACATGTGGAATTATATACTTAACAAAAAAGTGTGTAACAACTGAAATTATGTCTTATATTCTAGGTTCTTCAAAGTAGCCACCTTTTGCTTTGATGACTGCTTTGCACACTCTTGGCATTCTCTTGATGAGAGGTAGTCACCGGGAATGGTTTTCACTTCACAGGTGTGCCCTGTCAGGTTTAATAAGTGGGATTTCAGGCCTTATAAATGGGGTTGGGACCATCAGTTGTGTTGTGCAGAAGTCTGGTGGATACACAGCTGATAGTCCTACTGAATAGACTGTTAGAATTTGTATTATGGCAAGAAAAAAGCAGCTAAGTAAAGAAAAACGAGTGGCCATCATTACTTTAAGAAATGAAGGTCAGTCAGTCCGAAAAATTGGGAAAACTTTGAAAGTGTCCCCAAGTGCAGTTGCAAAAACCATCAAGCGCTACAAAGAAACTGGCTCACATGAGGACCGCCCCAGGAAAGGAAGACCAAGAGTCACCTCTGCTTCTGAGGATAAGATTATCCAAGTCACCAGCCTCAGAAATCGCAGGTTAACAGCAGCTCAGATTAGAGACCAGGTCAATGCCACACAGAGTTCTAGCAGCAGACACATCTCTACAACAACTGTTAAGAGGAGACTTTGTGCAGCAGGCCTTCATGGTAAAATAGCTGCTAGGAAACCACTGCTAAGGACAGGCAACAAGCAGAAGAGACTTGTTTGGGCTAAAGAACACAAGGAATGGACATTAGACCAGTGGAAAACTGTCCTTTGGTCTGATGAGTCCAAATTTGAGATCTTTGGTTCCAACCACCGTGTCTTTGTGCGACGCAGAAAAGGTGAACGGATAGACTCTACATGCCTGGTTCCTACCGTGAAGCATGGAGGAGGTGATGTGATGGTGTGGGGGTGCTTTGCTGGTGACACTGTTGGGGATTTATTTAAAATTGAAGGCATACTGAACCAGCATGGCTACCACAGCATCTTGCAGCGGCATGCTATTCCATCCGGTTTGCGTTTAGTTGGACCATCATTTATTTTTCAACAGGACAATGACCCCAAACACACCTCTGGGCTCTGTAAGGGCTATTTGACCAAGAAGGAGAGTGATGGCGTGCTACGCCAGATGACCTGGCCTCCACAGTCACCAGACTTGAATCCAATCGAGATGGTTTGGGGTGAGCTGGACCGCAGAGTGAAGGCAAAAGGGCCAACAAATGCTAAGCATCTCTGGGAACTCCTTCAAGACTGTTGGAAGACCATTTCCCGTGACTACCTCTTGAAGCTCATCAAGAGATTGCCAAGAGTGTGCAAAGCAGTAATCAAAGCAAAAGGTGGCTACTTGTAAGAACCTAGAATATAAGACATATTTTCAGTTGTTTCACACTTTTTTGTAAAGTGTAATGTGTAATTCCACATGTGTTAATTCATAGTTTTGATGCCTTCAGTGTGAATGTACAATTTTCATAGTCATGAAAATACAGAAAAATCTTTGAATGAGAAGGTGTGTCCAAACTTTTAGTCTGTACTGTATATTTCTTATTTAGTTAGCATATTGCTAAGTTTTGCGGGACCACTGACTGAATGTCTAAAAGGGCTTTGGAAGTGACACAACTCTACACATTGGGTAGTCACCATGAATGGTAAAGGAGGTTCTTTTCAATTCACCGATCTGATATTGGTGACCTATCCTAAAGATAGAGAGTCCTGGTAAAACACTTTAATATCATTGTTATGGGTAAAAAACCCTCTAATATATCATATACTCTGATATGTCCAGTGCACTTCTATATGTAGTCTGCAGACTGTAAAGCTTTCCCTTTTCTTGTAGTTTATTATTTGCATCGCATTAACATGAAAGCAGATGGAGCGATGTTTCCACGACATATAGCCCTTTGTTGGCCGTATGCACTGGAAACTTTATTGTTCTGAAATATTGACTTACATAACACAGATAATCCTATGTGAGTGGCGCACAATTACCTATTAGTCCAGGTGCACTCATAGACATTTTCCTGCCAAGCGCTTTCCCCCTGTTCATTAATAAATGTATTAGTTAGACACCTGACAGTGGCTTGTTACAGGATTCTCAGTGACCTAAAGTGAAGCAGATGGTTTCCGAAAATGAACGGGATTAAAAACTTCCCCTAATGGTAATGCACATGTAACGGAGTTGTATACGCTCAAGGATCCCTTTTTGGAGCTCTGCAGCTGTTCCACGTCCTGACGTCCACTAACCTCTCACAGGACGAGGCTTAAACTTTCCAAATTAATCAAAGTTCTTTAAAAGAAAAATAGTTGGCAAATACTAACTAAGAATCCATAAGTGGTCAAAAGAGTAATATGGTCTCATAAATTATACTGACCAGAAAGACAAATGTTTGTGTGTTACACGGGGCTGGGCTTACTGTAGTTTTGTATTAGTTTAGACTATGAAGATACAGCGGGAGCAAGACCTAGAATAATACTTGTGCAAGGTGGGAGGGTCCAAAGTTAGGAAAGTTCACTGAGTAGTCACCCAGGTGAAGCAGAGCCCCCATTGTTGGTCAAATAGCAATTCCTTTAGGCTATGTCCACATGTCCAGTTATCATCCAGAACGGATCCAGCAGCAGTCCAGGGGCAAAAAAAAAGTTGAGCAGACAACTTTTTTGTCCTTTTAAAAAAAATGAAACCAGCTGGATCCATTTTTTTAACATTGAGGTCTACAGAAATGTCATTAAGAAAACTGTCCCAATGTTGATATCAGTGCACCTACCCTGGTTTTGGCCACTCCACAAATCTAGTACTTTTATTACAGAAGGGACCTGTCTGAAGGACAGGAAGTTGGTTTTCTGGCTTGATTACTTAACGCACCACTCCAGCGGTTATTCTTTTTTATGGCTGTGCTGGAGTGGTGCAACTAATATAAGGTCCCTGCCCCTAGTCTTATACTTACCAGCTCCCTTCCTCATCTTTTATCCGTGCCGCTCGTTTGTGACCTGCCGGATTGCTCCAGGGTTTGCTGGAGTGAGCCGGAGGTCACTTTTCAGTGCAGGTCTATGAGAGTCTTGTTTGTGCTCACATTGAGAGCTTGTGAGTTGTGAACATTACTTCTTACTTCCAGTCAGTCAGAAGTTGCCGTCACAAGATGGCGGCATGAGGCCTCGGCGGTGCGGGAGAGACCTGAAGGTGGCGCGTGGTGAATATAATATTAGGTGCAGGTATCTTACGAGAGAAGCACCACTCCAACACTGCCGTAAAGACTTTTTACAGGGAGATTTCTCGCGTAGGGAGGGAACGAGACGCAACTCTGTTGGGCCCTCAGCTTTGCCTGTTTCAGCTAAACTAGGAAAAACTGGCGTAAAAACTACAAAAGGTGTAAAACCTTTTGTGAATCGGGGTCTATGAATTAAAAAATAAATATTTAACATAAAACCTTATTTAAATAACAGATCATTTCCTAATCAATTTCTTTTTAAGGATTTAAGAAAGGGTTTAAAATGCATGTGCCTAATGAAAGATGACCATGGAAAAATACTTGTTTTCGAATGGACAACAAAGATATTAAATCTGTCGATTAAATTAGCTCATTGGAATATGACCAACAAATGTAGAGATATTGAGCTGCCGGCTTCCTTAGATTTGTCTTTTCAGTCTATCTCCATCTCTGCAAGTGAACGTACCCAACATCTAACTCAATATGTGAGGGTTCTGCTGGGGATACATCTTATCGTATTTTGCATTCAGTCTCTTTGGCCGGAAGCCTGAGAGAACAGCTGAGGGTTGTTTATGAAATAAGAAGCGTGCGTGGCTAATGATGGATAAATAGAAGGTCGTCGGGGCTGGAAAACAAGAAGATAAACTGAATCTCCACACTGGGCTGGAAAAACATGCATTCTCCCGGAAGCTCGAATGTATACAATTTGGACATTTGCCTTAAAACAAATTTACTAAGAATTTGAGGAACATATACAGAAGGTCATCAGTAATAACCTCTGTCCATGTTTCTGTATGTCAGTGTATATGTGATGGAGACTACAATGTAATCATGAATGACTTCATCTTATAACTTAACTTAGTAGTGTTGGTGGGTCCTTCTGACCTAAAAGTGTCCACATATGCCAGTTTTGTCAAAGTTTGCTTTTCTTCATGTAGCAATATGTTATATGCTGTGCCGCCTCTAGGGTTCTCACTACCTGGATGTATTCAGAGGATAGAGAGGAGGGACTCGTTGGTAAGAGCATGAGACAGAAAGCATTCATGTAATGTGGCTGAGAGAACGTGCACACAATAAAAGTAACCCGTTACCACAATCGTGTCAGAGGCATAAACGAGAAACAGAACATGGTGGCAGCAGAAGCACAGGAGACGGCTTTTCAATCAGTAAAGACAGCCATTGCAGACACAGCAACCTTAAAATATTTTGATCCACAGTTAGAGGTGGTAGTCCAATGTGATGCATCAGAAAAAGGCCTAGGTGCCACATTAATGCAAGAGCGGCAACCAATCACATTTGCAAGCAAAGCGCTAACACCGACAGAGCAGGGATATGCCCAAATCGAAAAGGAGTTACTAGCTGTGGTGTTTGGAATGGAAAGGTTTCATCAGTACACATACGGTCGACAGGTAACAGTACAGTCCGATCACAAACCGTTGGAGAGCAATACAAAAAAACCACTACTAAATGCACCAAAGAGACTGCAGCGCATGCTTCTGCGACTTCAAAAATATGATTATGAAATTGGATATTGTCCAGGAAAAGACTTGTTGATTGCAGATACTCTAAGCAGAGCGTACTTACCCAACTCAGAGGATAAAGGACAAGAAATGGACAACATCAATATGTGTGATTATCTTGCAGTATCTAAAGATAAACTGAAACAAATACAGACCTTCACAGAAAAAGATAAAACACTACAGATATTAAAAACTGTGATCCTGCAGGGCTGGCCAAAATATAAGCAGCATGCTCCAAAGGAAGTTGCTCCATTCTTCCATATACGAGATGAACTGTCAGTACACCAAGGAATCATCATAAAGGGAGAAAGGGCAGTGATACCGGAGACTCTGAGAAGAGACATACTACAGAAATTACACTCGTCCCACTTGGGCATTGAAGGATGTTTGCGGCGAGCAAGAGAATCAGTTTATTGGCCGGGTATGAATGATCACATAAAAAGTTATATAGCACAATGTGAGATATGTGCTTCCGGCGGGGATAAACAACCGAAAGAGCCATTGCAACCGCATGCCGTTCCAAATAGACCATGGTCAAAAATAGGAATAGATTTGTTCACATTGGAGGAAAGAGAATACCTGGTAACTGTGGACTATTTTTCTAATTTTTGGGAAGTGGACTATTTGAAGGATACAAGAGCAAGAACAGTTATTAAAAAACTCAAGGCTCATTTTGCCAGATATGGGATTCCAGAGATTGTTTTTACTGATAATGCCGCTCAATTTAGGTCAGAAGAGTTCAAGGAGTTCAGCAAGTTATGGGAATTTGAACACAATACATCATCTCCTGGATATCCTCAAAGCAATGGCAAAGCGGAATCAGCGGTGAAAACAGCAAAGAAGTTGATTAAGAGAGCGAAACAGGCAGGGACAGATGTATATCTATCTATACTGGACCACAGAAACACACCTTCCCAAGGTCTAGACAGCAGCCCAGCACAGAGGCTTCTGAGTAAACGGACAAGGACACTCATACCAACAGCTAGTCGTCTTCTGAAGCCAAATCTGGTGAGGGGAATGAGGTCAAAACTAAAGAAAAATCAGGATAGACAAGCATTCTATTATAATCAGTCGGCAAAAGATCTACCAGAACTGAGACAAAATGACAACATCAGGATGCAGCCGAGCAAATATGACAAACAATGGAGAAAAGCAAAGGTGCTCCAGAAACTAGGACCTAGATCCTACGAGATTGTGACAGAGGAGGGAAGAAAACTAAGGAGAAATCGGAGACATCTGAGGAAAACGCAAGAAGGATCTGATACATGTGTGTCGACCCGCCACCACAATTGTGGATTACCAGGGCAATGGGGTACTCAGAGCCGAGCCCATGGAAGTCTATGGGGTTTTGTCACAGGTAGCTGTGGCTCGGTCTGTGGCCCGGGCGGTCTGGCGTATGTTGGGGATATATTTACAGAGCATTGATTTATGTACAGTTCGTGACGCCACCTGTAGTCTTCTGGTAATATGTACCAGCGCTGCTGTAGATCTCTGAGGGGATGGTGATGCAGCTAGATGTCGGGTCCCCTACAGGTGGGACTCTTCCCTCAGGTCGGTAGTTAGGTAGGGATTGTGCAGGCATGCAATAATAACTCAGTCTCACACCGTCAGTGTCTTTCCATACCTTTACTTGTAAGATGTTCAAGCAGGTCCCAGGGAGGCTGATCCAAGGAGGATGTATTTCGAGATAGCAGCTGGGCAAGTTAGGGGCCTCCTTTACTTCCAATATGACGAGTCCAACTAGCATGAAGCGTAGTTCCCTCCAATAAATCTGGTTCTTCTACCACCATGCATGAAGCTATGGTGATGCTTCGGTCCCAGTAACCGGTTAACAGTGCAGGACTTCCAATCCTAAAGCACTCACAATATCTACCACTGTGCCTTTCGCCTTGCCCGTGCTGGTAGCATAAGCATCCCTCACTTCACAGATATATATATCAGTCAGTTCCTTCTTAGTTCCTTCCAGAGCTTGCTAGCAGAATACCAGTAATACTTTTAGGCAGGAGCACGTCTCTGAACCTCTACCGTCCTCTAGACAGGCGTCTGAATTATCTGCAGCTCACTCCTCTCTCCTGCACAGACTTCTCGCTGACTGACTGTCTCCTCAGACAAACTGAACTGACTGAAGACAGGACACTCTCTGACTGAACACTAACTGTCTGACTGACCAACTGACCACTCCCTGCTGATGTCACTAGCTTATGTACCTGTGGGCGTGTCAAAGTGCATGTTGGAATGAATGTTCATTTAGCATTAAACTGCTATCTCTCCACACATCCTCCAGGGTACTGCGTGTGCCTTCACACACCAGGGCTACACATTCCCCCATGGTAAAAGACAGCACTCCCGGGCTGTGAAATACAAGAAGACAGAAAATTTTGTTTATGCATAACAACAAACATTAACTTCTTCCCATCCGGGAGGTACGAATATCTTGAACGTTGCATTAAACATAGAAAAATACACAAAGTATCAAATAGACATTTTTCATATTAACGGTACAACTACTTTCACTTTTATAAAAACTTATATACATCTTCTCAGCTGCGGTAAACCCTGTCTGGGTCCTACCGTTCTTCACATCTCTTTATTAATTTCTGTTACACTTTCCATCCCGGGGGCTGGAACAATGCGATGATCCCTTGATCCCAGCACTAACAAGTCGTGACCTGCTATCTGAGTTTGAGTCGCAACAGTCTTTGTATGAACCATCAGGGGCGCAACGAGTGCTTCCACTTTATGCGACGCTGTCTGCGTTACAGTAATAGCCACTTGCTTTTGCGATGCAGAAACAGTCGCTGTGCGCGTCGTCATGTACACTGCTGATTGCGATGTAGAATGGACCATAGATTGCGATGTAGATTGGACCGTAGATTGCGATGTAGATTGGGTCGCCGATTGCGATACGGAGATGCACGCAGGGGGCGATGCCGATGCACAATGCTGGTGTGATGCAGAGCAGGAAGCAGGTGTGCGCAATGGCTCAATTGAGGACGCACTAACCTGCTGCTGTCGCTGCTCCATCACAGACGGCTGGTTTTCCTCCGGTGTCCCTACCGGGGATTGATCATCTGCTGCGGCCTCCTGGCCGGGCGGGCGTTCCGGAACTGGCGGTACCTCCTCAACCTCCTTTGCCTCCACCGCTCCATCGGTGGGATCAGGATCGGTACTTTTGGGGGTAGCTCGTAGTTTCTCCTCAGCCTTCCTCAGCAGGGAACTTGGGGATTCAGGAGACGGCATTATGCTTGTAGGAGAGAACACTGCGTCCCACAGCAGCCGCTGTTTCAGGGCACGCCAGCGTCTCTCTGTCTCCTTCATTCCTTTTCGGTGGAGACAGGACCTTCGTCGCAGGCGCTCCGATGTCAGAGCGTTCACTTCCTGTCGCAGGACCTGCCGCTGAGTCAGAGCCGGGGCGGAGCCAGGCAACAGCGCGCTTTTACAGGTACGCCCACCTTCTTCTCCAGCGCCTGAGGGCGCGAATATGGCGGCAAAATGGCGGATTTTAGCGCCAAAAATAGCAAACAGTCTTTTTCACTAAAACAAGTCCTTAGGCACACAGGGCTCGCAATTTCGCGAGTTTCGCATCCTGTTCGTGACGCCAAGTTGTGTCGACCCGCCACCACAATTGTGGATTACCAGGGCAATGGGGTACTCAGAGCCGAGCCCATGGAAGTCTATGGGGGTTTTGTCACAGGTAGCTGTGGCTCGGTCTGTGGCCCGGGCGGTCTGGCGTATGTTGGGGATATATTTACAGAGCATTGATTTATGTACAGTTCGTGACGCCACCTGTAGTCTTCTGGTAATATGTACCAGCGCTGCTGTAGATCTCTGAGGGGATGGTGATGCAGCTAGATGTCGGGTCCCCTACAGGTGGGACTCTTCCCTCAGGTCGGTAGTTAGGTAGGGATTGTGCAGGCATGCAATAATAACTCAGTCTCACACCGTCAGTGTCTTTCCATACCTTTACTTGTAAGATGTTCAAGCAGGTCCCAGGGAGGCTGATCCAAGGAGGATGTATTTCGAGATAGCAGCTGGGCAAGTTAGGGGCCTCCTTTACTTCCAATATGACGAGTCCAACTAGCATGAAGCGTAGTTCCCTCCAATAAATCTGGTTCTTCTACCACCATGCATGAAGCTATGGTGATGCTTCGGTCCCAGTAACCGGTTAACAGTGCAGGACTTCCAATCCTAAAGCACTCACAATATCTACCACTGTGCCTTTCGCCTTGCCCGTGCTGGTAGCATAAGCATCCCTCACTTCACAGATATATATATCAGTCAGTTCCTTCTTAGTTCCTTCCAGAGCTTGCTAGCAGAATACCAGTAATACTTTTAGGCAGGAGCACGTCTCTGAACCTCTACCGTCCTCTAGACAGGCGTCTGAATTATCTGCAGCTCACTCCTCTCTCCTGCACAGACTTCTCGCTGACTGACTGTCTCCTCAGACAAACTGAACTGACTGAAGACAGGACACTCTCTGACTGAACACTAACTGTCTGACTGACCAACTGACCACTCCCTGCTGATGTCACTAGCTTATGTACCTGTGGGCGTGTCAAAGTGCATGTTGGAATGAATGTTCATTTAGCATTAAACTGCTATCTCTCCACACATCCTCCAGGGTACTGCGTGTGCCTTCACACACCAGGGCTACACACATGGTCATATGAACAGTATCCTCATATCCAAGATGAGGAAACAGCAAGTCTAAGCAGAGAGGCTACAGGGATGGCCCAGGTTCAGTGTGGAGATTCCGGTCGGAGACAGGCAATACCAGATGCGGTAACGCCCGAATCGAGAGAACCACCGAATAGTGGCAGTAACGCATCGTATGTTACTAGATCGGGCAGAATGATCACAAAGCCAGCACACCTCAAGGACTATATATACAACCAAGTATTTTAAAGTATCTTAATAGCATGATGCTTGCCAGTTATGTTTATGTCACCAATATCTTGAATATTGAAATGTTCACATGTATGTTAGTTATATTAGCTTAGTTATTTCTTCAGTTAAAAGACAAAGGATGTAGCAATATGTTATATGCTGAGCCGCCTCTAGGGGTCTCACTACCTGGATGTATTCAGAGGATAGAGAGGAGGGACTCGTTGGTAAGAGCATGAGACAGGAAGCATTCATGTAATGTGGCTGAGAGAACGTGCACACAATAAAAGTAACCCGTTACCACAATCGTGTCAGAGGCATAAACGAGAAACAGAACACTTCATTTGCTCTGTGCCTGTTTTTTACAATTTTGTTAGAAGAGCCCATTGACAATAAGTTGAACACAAAAAGTCTGATTAGGACCCTTGACAATCAGCTGTGATCTGTGAGAGAACCTAACATCACGTCTTCACTTTTCCTGCAGCACCCCCGAAGGGCATGTTAAGTATTACAGAGTTTCTGAGTCCCCAGTTCATTAATATCAATGGGCTGTAACAGGACTCTATGGCTGCTTCAGGGCCTACAATTGCAGGCAAGAATTAAAAAACAAGAGCGAAAAGCCGCTGGATCCTCCTGCTGTGTTGCCGCAGGTGCTATCAGAGCAGGTGGGCCTGGCAATGACATAGGTGAGTAAGTGGGTTTGTGGTGTCACAGTGGGTAGCACAGCATTAGTGATGAGCTGTGAACCTCATTTAAAAGTTTTTTATGGGACCTTGGCTCTTGTATTTATCCCCTTGGATTGTAAATGGAATTCGGACATGTTGAGTCCTGTAGAGCAGTGCTTCTCATTCTGTGAGGTGCCGCCTAGTTGTTGGGGACCACAATTAGAAAAACATTGCTGACAGAATTAATTATATGCTGTAAAGGGTTTCTTTAACTGCAGCAGTTTTGCCATGGATTACGACAAATAGTGAAGCCTAAGCAATTCCTTGTGAGCCTAGTAAGATCACAGTAGAAAAAGGGGTTAGAAGTCATGCTGTGGAGCAAGAGAGGCCTTTTGTAGTCACTCACAGGAGAATGAATTTTTTGGATGGAGGAGCTAACCTGATCTCAGTATGCCATAAAAAGTTCTTTGCTAGAAAGGTTTTCTAATCCTGAAAACACTTTTCTGAAATATGTCCAGAATAATACAGGGCACTGTTTTATTGTGATAACGATCATTAATGCTAAAAAAATGTCATGTATAGGATTTCAACAAGAAACATGAACGTACCTGATCCTTTGAAGGTGCAAGGAGTTCTTCAATCATCATACTGTCCCGGGCGAAAGAACTCCTGTTCAGTGTGTAGGACCTATCCGAACTGAAGGAGCGGAGGCTGTTGTTGCATTTACAATTTACCACAGTACAGGCAGATGACAATGAGATGGATGGAAAAAAAAGGAAACAATGAATGCAGCTTCCAGGGCAAAGCAAAATATGATTAAAAAAATATGGTCAGAGCAACAATAAATTTAGAAAATCGTACGAATGAAAAAAAAAACCTGTATTTGTCACAAATGATTTGGATAATATGACTTTTGGAGGAAAAAATAGCTACTAGGGAGAAAATATATACTATACATGTATTGATTAAGGCTCAGCAATCATCGCTGAGCAACTCAGCCAACTTTTAGAGTAAAGTTTATGTGTCATATGAAAATGGGACCCTGGAAGATACATGATTGGCAGACTCCAAGCCAAAACCTACATCTAAGAGGCAAAGCAAACAGAGAAAATGAAACATCCACTAGGTCACTCTCACTTCAACCTGTTATACTCAGTCTTCAAAAACATGACATGCATTTCACAGTTATGTACATCATCAGAACAAAGGCCAAAATAGACCAGCGAAAAGAACATTGAGGGGTTTCCAAACAGAACTTACAACCAGGGGCTAAATGTTCTGTGGGCTCCATCCCGTGCACATTAATTACAGATATAACCTATACAAGGCTAGCACCTTTTTTGTGAAGATACAGATAGTAGTATCACAGTGCCTAGTTAGAAGAACTCAGTGCAAAAATTAATCTCAGCTCAAATAAAGGAGTCACTCCCCCGGAAGAAGGCACAGCGCCGAAACGCGCGTTGGGGAGAGTGGCACCACTGGGTCTCAGGTATGTGTTCGACCTCTATTTCTAACTGTGATTGCATGTCTTTAAAGCGGCGTACAGCCTGTGTTTAGACTTGTGTCACTATTTGCCTGGTCATTGGCAGAAAGACTTACATATAGTCTCTTGATACGGACTTTTTGGCATAGTATTAGTATGGTCGTTCTTACTCTATGTGCATCATAGCATACTAGTTTTATATTGTCATTGTACTTGAGTACCTGTGTGGTTCCACTCCATTTCTGGTTACCACTGTCATTCTGTCTATCATACGTGTTTTTTTAAAAAAATTGTTTAATAAAATGTTTCTACTTTTATAATATATTCTCTGTGTGCAATTTTCCTTTATTTGAGCTGACATTAATTACAGAGTAATATCACTGTCGTAAGGCATAGAACAGCATATGGCGGCACATGGACATGCCATGACTTTATACTACAGGGCTCTGCAGTGTGCCTAAGGCCTTGAATTTGCAAACCCTTTCAAGGGAACCTGTTCTAAGGCTTTTACACCTCAAACTTGCTGATTAAACTCATACTGTGACAATGGTGGGTGTGGAACCACTGTTCCACTGGCCGGCTTACCCTGGTGGGGTGTAACTAAGTGACTGCCTGGTCTTCGCTAGAACCCCTGATGGTGAGGTTATGTTGGATCGTTGAGGTATTCACCAAGTACCACTCCAGGGCAGTCTCTGGCCCTGCAGCGGCTGACCAATGGGTCAAAGGCAAATATGAAGCAAACAGTTCGAAGACAGACACATGGTCAGACAATCCGAGGACGAGGTGGGCAGCACAGGTTCAAAATAGAAAGCCTGAGTCAGGAGCGGAGAACAAATGAGTAAACAAGCTGAGTAGGTAACAAGAGAGTCAAAACAATAATGCACGTATACAGGGAACTGGTGAATGACTGCAACTTGGACCTATGCTCAGGCAAGGCATGATTTGGGCTAGGAACTGCCCAATATATCCACTGCTGACAGGGGATAAGCCTGGGAAGCAAAACTCAGCAGAACACAGTGGTTTTAAATTCCTGCAGAGTCTGGCCGTGCCTCTCTATAGTCGGGTGGAGGCTCTCCAGAAACAGGAACATGTAGCCATGCTGGAAGTGTTGCATGAGGCAACTCAGTGAGATGGTCTGACACTGGGAGGAGCATAACTGTGCTTATAGTGAGTAGAACGGCACTTAGAAACCGTGCAAGTCACTGGCTTGATTGTTGAAATCAGTTTGGTGGTTTCTAAGAAATCCAGCATTGAAATCGCATGTAAATGAGCTGCAATTGCTTTTGGGAGGGACAATGCTCTTGCAACTCTCCCTCCATAATCCCTATTCTCTGTGACAAACTACAGCTCTTTTGTACCCAATTTCAATGCTTTATTTCTCAGAAACAAAACAGATTTCTACAATCAAGGTATAGATTTAATCAGCATGAAAGTGCCTGTAAATACATGTTATTAGTTTAAGGTGTAAAATCCTCGTGATAGATCCTCTTTAAGATGTAATCAAGATTATTGAAAAAAAAATATTGGAAACATTACATAGCAAATCTGCCTTGCACAGTAAGTACTTTGCAGACCAGCCATCAAGCCTTATCTTGTTAGGAGAGGGAAGGGGAATCATGACTCTTAGTTAATAAAAATACATCTCTTTCTTGTAAAGTTAGGATTATATTTGGGCCCTAACTACAGTGCCATGAAGCAGTAGTGTTAGACTTCTGATTGGACACTGCCACATTTCTGATTTAGAAGTCTCATCATCAGACCTAGGTTATGACAATACTCCTTACACAAGCACGCCTTCCTAGACACACAAGAGAAGACTAAGCCTTACATAAGCAGCATTTCATGTATTAATAATTACTATGGTCAAATAATTATTGCACTTAATTTTTGATTATGCTTGCATCTGTGGGTTTGGCCATCTTATGGTGCAGCAGTTGCAGTACAAATGCTTATAGAAAGTGGAGAAGACACATAAAGTATCCACTTGGGTTTCACAAGAATCAGCTCTGTATTTTGTATATACCAGTGAATGCAGTAATTTCTCTGTACTGCCTACATATACACTATTCACAAAAAGTAGGGGATATTTGGCTTTCAGGTGTAATTTCAGGATGATCCTAAAATGCACTCCAACCTTTTCAGGTGAACTTAATGAGACCGTCTCTAAACTTTTGGATGCACATGTCCAACTGTTCAATGTTTCAGTACTTTTTCCACAACTTGCTGTTCTCTAACAAAGAGCTTAATGGCAAAATTCAGAACAGCTGTTTGATCCATGAATTGGCCAATACATTTCTGAGCCGAGTTAAATTAGAATTGCTATTAAACAGTCCTCCTCATCATGATGTTCATATTTTCACATCATGAGACCAAGACAACACCTAACAATTGATGAAGAGTACCTCGCCATTGCGAGGCTTCAAGGCAGGATGTTCTCAGATGGAAGTGGCCACTGAGCTTAGAGTGTCACAGAGTCATCAGCAGGTTGTAACAGAGATATAGACTGACTGGAAACGCCATAGAAAGGCAGAGAAGTGGACATCCTTTGGCCAAATTCCAAACTGATGACCGCTTCATTGTGAACAAGGACCTTCGGAACCGGATAATGAATGCCACACAACTCTATGCACATTTGAGGGAGGTGAGAGGCACCCAAGTGTCATGTCAGACCATTCAAAACCATTTACATCAGCATGGTCTGCGTGCTAGACGACCTGCAAGGGTACCTGAGCACACCACCAGGCACAGGCGTCATCATCTTGACAGAGAGCATCTACGCTGGACGAGGGACCAGTGGGCCTTAATGCTATTCACTGGTGAAAGTCAATTCAAGCTTAGCAGAAATCGTGGCTGCCAACGATGTCGGAGACGTCAAGGAGAGCGCTATACATCAGCCTGTGTTGTCACCAGTTGAGCCTGTGGTTGTGTTACAGTTGTGGACAGGTGTGTCTAGTCAATACAGAACTCCTCTACACTTTGTGAATGGTACAGTGACAAGCCCCTACTACGTGAATAACCTCATCTATTCAGTCATTGTGCCATTGCACGAACAACACAGGCCTAATTTCATCTTCACGGATGACAATGCTCCAGTGCATCGAGGTTGTATAATTAGGTAATGGCTGCTGGAGACTGGGGTACCTCAAATGGAGAGGCCTGTACTTTCTCCAGACCTGAATCCCATAGAAAACCTTTGGGATCAGCTGAGTCACTGTGTAGAGGCTTGTAAATCGGTACACCAGAACCTCAATGACCTGAGGGTTGCCCTGCAAGAAGAGTGGGATGCCATGCGTCAGCAGACAATAACTCCACTTGTGAACAGCATGAGACGTCGTTGTCAGCTGTAATTGATGATCAACGCCACATGACAGGTTATTGAGACATTGACATTTTTATTTAGGTATACCCAGCACTGTTCTAGGCTTTTGTTTCAAGAAATTGATTGAAATTGGTAAATCACCATTGCATGCTTCTACTTAAATGCCCTGCTTTCATAATAAAATATCACTGTAGCGTGAACTCTTTTTCGTTTTCCATTAATTTCACCCAAAAGCCAAATATCACTAACTTCTTGTGAATAGTGTATATCTAAAAGGTAATTGGTTATATTCTTCAAATATGGGGAAAAAAATAATGAAAACACACATCCACAAAACAATTCACGTTGCAAGCTTTTCACAGTCTCTGTTAGTGTTTAGGCCAGGTTGATGCCACAAGCTCGGCACACCGAGGGAATGCACCACACATAGGACTGCAAGACTGTTCATGAACTTTTCATGAAGCATCTGATAAATGGTTGTCGTGCTAGCCTATCGGTGATGGATGCTGCATGGCATTCTTTAGAGGCATCCGTCATTCCTAGGTGTTACGGCATGAGGTTAATGGACACAACATAAAAAGTTCAAGATATATACAGTTGCCTGTGATGGGAGCCTAATAGTGATCTTTGTTACATATGCTTCAATGTTAAATAAAAAAAAAGTGGTGTATTTTTTTTCGCCTTGTACTGTATATATGAAATAACAGAGTAACAGACCTTTTTCTTGATGTATCATGTCCAGATGGAAGCCAAAAGAACTCTCTTTTGATCTCCATCATTAGATGTTTGCCCACCAGAGCAGCCCGTGTAGGATTTATGGGCGTAACAGGAGGCAATATGTCTACGTTTGTTAATTTAATAACCCGCTGTGGCTAAAAAAAAAAAAAAAAAAAAAAGTTTAATGCTTTAAATCTCTATTTCTCTGGGCTATATTAGAACAAATTTTTTAATAAAAGTCGATGACCAGGCTTTTAAGACCACTTTGAGTATTTTAGTCAAAACTACAACCCTTGGCAAAAATTATGGAGTCACTGGCCTTGGAGGATGTTCATTCAGTTATTTTATTTTGCTGAAAAAAAGCAGATCACAGACATGGCTCAAAACTGAAGTCATTTCAAATGGCAACTTTCTGGCTTAGGAAACACTAAAAGAAATCAAGAACAAATAATGTGGTAGTCAGTAATGGTTATTTTTTTAACCAAGCATAGTGAAAAAATTATGGAATCACTCAATTCTGATGGAAAAAATTATGGAATCATGAAAAACAAACAAACAAAAAAACATTCCAACACATCACTAGTATTTTCTTGCACCACCTCTGGCTTTTACAAACAGCTTGCAGTCTCTGAGGCATGGACTTAATGAGTGTCAAACAGTACTCTTCATCAGTCTGGCTCCAACTTTCTCTTATTGCTGTTGCCAGATCAGCTTTTCAGGTTGGAGCCTTGTCATGGACCATTTTCTTCAACTTCCACCAAAGATTTTCAATTGGATTGAGTTCAGGACTATTTGCAGGCCATGGCATTGACCTTATGTGTCTTTTTTCAAGGAATGTTTTCACAGTTTTTGCTCTGTGGCAGGATGCATTATCATCTTGAAAAATGATTTAATCATCCCCAAACATCCTTTCAATTGATGGGATAAGAAAAGTGTCCAAAATATCAACATAAACTTTGCATTTATTGAAGATGTAATGACAGCCATCTCCCCAGTGCCTTTAGCTGACATGCAGCCCCATATCATCAATGATTGTGGAAATTTGCATGTTCTCTTCAGGCAGTCATCTTTATAAATCTTATTGGAACGGCACCAAACAAAAGTTCCAGCATCATCACCTTGCCCAATGCAGATTCGCGATTCATCACTGAATATGACTTTCATCCAATCATCCACAGTCCACGATTGCTTTTCCTTAGCCCATTGTAAACTTGTTTTTTTTGTTTAGGTGTTAATGATGGCTTTCGTTTAGCTTTTCTGTATGTAAATCCCATTTCCTTTAGGCGGTTTCTTGCAGTTTGGTCACAGACGTTGATTCCAGTTTCCACCCATTTGTTCCTTATTTGTTTTGTTGTGCATTTCCTGTTTTGGAGACATATTGCTTTAAGTTTCCGGCCTTCCCATGTTGTTTGTATTTGGTCCAGATTTTAGACACAGCTGACTGTGAACAACCAACATCTTTTGCAACATTGCGTGATGACTTACCCTCTTTTAAGAGTTTGATGATCCTCTCCTTTGTTTCAATTGACATTTCTCATGTTGGAGCCATGATTCATGTTAGTCCACTTGGTGCAACAGCTCTCCAAGGTGTGATCACTCCTTTTTAGATGCAGACTAATGAGCAGATCTTGATGCAGGTGTTAGTTTTGGGAATGAAAATTTACAGGGAAATTCCATAATTTTTTCCCTCTGAATTGAGTGATTCCATAATTTTTTCCCTATGCTTGGTTAAAAAAACCCATTACTGACTACCACAGTAGTTGTTCTTGATTTCTTTTAGGCTAAGTTCACACGTTGCGGAATTGCCGCGGAAATTTCCGCGGCAATCCCGCACTTCTCCCGCAGGAAATACGCATGTTTTTTTATGCTGATTCCCGCCAGAATAATAGCGTTTTGCAAGCGTAATTAGCTTGCAGAATGCTAGCGTTTTCCTAGCGATCTGTAGCATCGCTTGGAAAACTGATTGACAGGTTGGTCACACGAGTCAAACATAGTGTTTGACAAGTGTGACCAACTTTTTACTATTGATGCCGCCTATGTCGCATCAATAGTAAAAAGATCTAATGTAAAAATAATAAAAAAAATAATAAATAATGATATTCTCACCTTCCGGCGGCCCCCGCAGCCTTCCCGCGGCCCCCGCAGCCTTCCCGCCTTCAGCGACGCTCCCGGCAACTCCGGTCCCAAGGATGCTTTGCGACAAATCACACCGATGACGTAGCATCTCGCGAGACCGCTATGCCATCTGGGTGATTCTCGCAAAGGACTCTTGGGACCGGAAGTTGCCGGGAGCGTCGCTGAAGGCGGGAAGGCTGCGGGGGCCGCGGGAAGGCTGCGGGGGCCGCCGGAAGGTGAGAATATCATTATTTTTTATTTAATTATTGTTTTACCAGGGATATGGTACCCAGGGCCTGGAGGAGAGTCTCCTCTCCTCCAGACCCTGGGTACCACCGCACATGAACCGCTTACATTCCGCAAAATTAATGAACATGTTGCTACTTTTTCCGCAAGGCGTTTTTTTCGCGGAAAAAAACGCAACATGTGGCCAAAACATGCGGAATCAATTAACATGTATAGGATGCTTAATGCTTGCGTTTTTATCGCGTTTTTACCGCGGAAAAACCGCGGAAAAACCGCGAAAAAAACGCAATTATTCCTGATCGTGTGCACTTAGCCTTAGTGTTTCTTAAAGCCAGAAAGTTGCCATCTGAAATGACTTCAGTTTTGTGCCATGTCTGTAATCTGCTTTTTTTAAACAAAATAAAACAACTGAATGAACATCCTCCAAGGCCGGTGATTCCATAATTTTTGCCAGGGGTTGTAGGAGTAGGCCAAGGTAACAGAAGATACAAATCTATTCCAACATAGTTTTCTCTATGACCCTGAGTCATCATTGCCTTTGTGCCTGTTTTTTGTTTAGTTTTTTTGTGTTTTGCATCTTTTTTTTTTTTTTATCTGCACCCAATTCACTATTCTACTTTCACCTTTTCTCTAAAGGGTATGCCACACTAAACAATATCGCTAACGGGATCGCTAAAAAACGTCACTATTTAGCGATCCCGTTAGCGATGTTGTTCAGTGCGGCAGCTTCCAGCGACGAGCTTCCTGCTGTGATCTCGCTCGTCGCTGGAATCGCTCCGGACCCTATTTCATCGCTGGCGCTCCCGCTGGGTAAGTATCTTATCGCTGTGTGGCACCTTTTCTTAGCGATTTAGCGGTACTTTTGTACCGCTAAAGTCGTTAAGAAGATCGCTAACGGCGATAGCGTCGTTAACTATATCGCTAAATGTGGCCGCATTTAGCGATATAGAAACAATCCCGCTAGCGATCTCATTAGTATGCAACGCTAACGAGATCGCTAGCGGGATTGTTTAGTGTGGCAGTACCTTAAGTCTATTTTATATTTGCTCACCTGTTTGTTTTTCTACTTTGTGGGCATAGTTTAGCAATTTCAGATGTTTTCGCTTGATTCTTCAATTGCGACTTTGTAAAAAAAGTAGCAATTTTGGGGATTTTTGGTACCAAAAGTTGAAAAAACTATTCAGGACAAGGCCATTTCTTTTTTACTTTGAGAAATTCATGAATCGAGTGCGCCATTTTGTTGAATTTGAGGTAAAAAATGGCAACTAATACCATACGACGAAAGAGGAAAGTGACTTAAAAAAAAAACGGAAATGGTGAATCAGTGTCTATAAGTTCCACTAGTGGTAAAATACTGACCAATATATCACCATATAAAAGTAGATGTTGACAGTCTGCCATGGTACGCACATTTATGGGGGTCAATAGGGGTATAGCACTGTGTTTTGTTTTTTTTCTCCATGTATGTAGAAGATATTAAATGGGCTAAAGTTGCCTCTTTCTCAGTACAAGTCCAGAATGTAGATTTTTCAACTATGAAAGTATGACTACATCAGTGGTCCTTAATAAAATGACAGGCTGAGAGGAGTCAAATACAGGAATAGCCCTCTAAAAAAGGACCCATAAAATGGCTTTTACCCACTTATAAAAATCTTTACATTAGCACTGATTTTCCAAAACTGTCAAAACATTACTAAACAGGAAAAGCTGCTTGAAACCAATTGTGATGAATGAAAAGAACGTCCCTCAGCAAAGAGGTAAATGTAAAAAAAACAAAACAACTCATAAAAAAAATCACAACTTTCCAAATCTAAAAATTAAAAAAAGAGTAGGCACGGCACAATAATGACTAATATGAATGACAATGAGCGAAAGTTAAAGAGCACTCTGAAAACGATGGATTACATGCCTTCTTACCTGATTTTAGGACTAGTTTAAAGAAATATATTTTGAACAAGGAAAAAAAGTAAAATAATAAAATCAGACGCAGCAAATGTAAAAAGTATAAATGAATAAGCAGTTGGATCGCTGACTTCTCTGTACATGTTATACACAAATATACCTGTAGATTTACCAGTTAAAGAATAATCTTAGCTAATCACAGT
This sequence comes from Oophaga sylvatica, assembly GCA_033576555.1. Classification (NCBI taxonomy): domain Eukaryota; kingdom Metazoa; phylum Chordata; class Amphibia; order Anura; family Dendrobatidae; genus Oophaga; species Oophaga sylvatica. The sequence goes on along the minus strand of JARQOD010000003.1, from coordinate 543,339,902 downwards.
CATTTGTAAAGGATATTATGTGTATAATATGACAATTATGACTTGACATGTAAAAGAATTTCAAAATAGAATAAAATTTGGATGAATGAAAGCATTTTCTAAGCAACAACACAATGCATTAGATATAAGGTAATAGGCACCTTTAACCGCAAAGTCTCACATTGATGATCTGATGAATGGTGTGAAATATCCAGAGTTATATTACCTATAAGTAGAGAGTGTTGCACCTACAGTGGGTATTGGTGATTGTAAAGAGGACTGCTTAGATATGGATGCACTGCACAATGTGCAGTCGACTATCCTCATTGCCATAGACTTAAAGTACAGCGGCAATGCACATGTGGCATCAGCAGCTCCATTCAATTACTCCTGGTCTTGGTTTTGCTGCAGTCAATGAAGAATGGGAAACACCAGCTCCGAGTTCTGTCAATCAATTAGCTCCCCGGTATGGGGACCCTCACCGATATTATTGTCACCTATTGTCATGTGTGCATTGCCACGAAGATCGTCGCGGTTGCACATTCTGACTTCTCACAGCTGAGTTGCTGTTTCTTTGTGTTTGGCAGTTAGGGAGTTAATTCTGTCTGTGCTCAGTTCTGGGACTGGGTGCAGTTTCTCCCGGCTGCAATTAATTATTTGTTGATTGGTTTCCTTTAAATCTCTGGTTGTCTGTGTTGGGAGTTGCCAGTGAAATTCTTCATGCAGACCACAGATAGGATTGTATCTGTATAGACTTAAGTTAAAGAGCTCCTTAGTTGTTTTAAGCTCACCTTGCTTAGAGTTTAATATCCCAGATCATTTATGTTCCTTCTGTGTTTGAGTGTGTATGCAAGTCTGTGTTTTCTCCAGTCTGTCTAATATGTCTAATCTGTGTATTTAGCAGAGATCAGCCCATATTCCTTTGGTGGTAATCAGTATCCTTCTTAGGACTGATTACAGGGTTCAGGGACTGATAGGAGACAGGGTTAGGCTGGAGACTTGGACCTCTGAACCATTATCAGTACCTCCAAGGTGAGGGATTAGTTAGGACCCCAGTTTAGGGTCAGGTTAGACCCCCGGTCCTCCTCTTTCCTGTGACAGTGTATCAAGTCCTCAAGATTAACCCTGAGTTCAACGGATATCGTGTCAGGTAAATCTATTCTATATTTACATGCTGATGTTGCTAATCTATATGTTGTATAGAGTGTTGTTCTTTTAAGAATAGTTTACTGACATCGTACACATATCATAAGACCGCGTGACACCTATCCAGTGACAAGGTGATAATTTATGTCTACCAAAATTACCGTTACGGTACAACCTAAAGAAAAGGAGGCAATCAAGTACACCACACACATTAGATACAGTGGGGAAAAAAAAAGTATTTAGTCAGCGACCAATTGTGCAAGTTCTCCCCCTTAAAAAGATGAGAGAGGCCTGTAATTGACATCATAGGTAGGCCACAAGTATGAGAGTCAAAATGAGAAAACAAATACAGAAAATCACCTTGTCTGATTTGGCAAGATTTATTTTGCAAATTATGGTGGAAAATAAGTATTTGGTCATTAACAAAAGTTCATCTCAATATTTTGTTATATATCCTTTGTTGGCAATGACAGAGGTCAAACGTTTTCTGTAATGGTACTGCCACACTAAACAATCCCGCTAGCGATCACGATAACGACGCATACTAATGCGATCGCTAGCGGGATTGTTTCTATATCGCTAGTAGTAGCCTAATTTAGTGATGTCGTTAAGGACGCTATCGCGGTTAGCGATCTCCTTAACGACTTTAGCGGTACAAAAGTACCGCTAAATCGCTAACAAAAGGTGCTACACTCAGCGATATATACTTACCAGCGGGGCACCGACGATAAAAATAGGGTCCGGAACGATGAGAACAACGAGCGAGATCACAGCAGGATCTCAGCAGGGGCCACGTCGCTGGTAGATGCCGCACACAACAACATCGCTAACGGGATCGCTAAATAGTGACGTTTTTTAGCGATCCCGTTAGCGATGTTGTTTAGTGTGGCAGTACCTTAAGTCTTCACAAGGTTGGCACACACTGTTGGTGGTATGTTGGCCCATCCCTCCATGCAGATCTCCTCTAGAGCCATGATGTTTTGGGCCTGTCGCTGGGCAACACGGACTTTCAAATCCCTCCAAAGGTTTTCTATAGGGTTGAGATCTGGAGAGTGGCTAGGCCACTCCAGGACCTTCATATGCTTCTTACGAAGCTACTCCTTCGTTGCCCTGGTGGTGTGCTTGGGAGGGACCATTATCATGCTGAAAGACCCATCCATGTTTCATCTTCAATGCCCTTGCTGAAGGAAGGTAGTTTGCACTCAAAATCTCATGATACATGGCCCCATTCATTCTTTCATGTCTTGGTCCCTTTGCAGAGAAACAGCCCCAAAACATGATGTTGCCATCCCCATGCTTCACAGTAAGTATGATGTTCTTTGGATGTAACTCAGCATTCTATCGCCTCCAAACACGATGAGTTTTGTTTCTACCAAACAATTCTACTTTGATTTTATCCCACCATATGACATTCTCCCAATACTCTTCTGGATAATCCAAATGCTCTCTAGCAAACTTGAGACGGGCCCGGACATGTACTGGCTTAAGCAGGGGGACACGTCTGGCACTGCAGGATCTGAGTCCCTGATGGCGTAGTGTGTTACTGACGGTAGCCTTTGTTACGGTGGTCCTAGCTCTATGCAGGTCATTCAGTAGGTCCCACCGTGTGGTTTTGGGATTTTTGCTTACTGTTCTTGTGATCATTTTGACCCCAATGGGTGAGATCTTGCATGGAGCCCCAGATCGAGGGAGATTATCAGTGGTCTTGTATGTCTTCCATTTTGTTATTATTGCTCCCACAGTTGATTTCATCACACCAAGCTGCTTGCCTATTTCAGATTCAGTCTTCCC
>JARQOD010000003.1:543199577-543336886 GCA_033576555.1 Oophaga sylvatica | reverse complement strand
CCATTTATGGGTCCTTTTTAGAGGGCTTTTCCCTGTATTGGACTCCTCCAGCCTGTCATTTTTTAAAGGACCATGATGTAGTCATACTTTCATAGTTGAAAATCTACATTCTGGACTTGTACTGAGAAAGGCAAACTTTAGCCCTTTTAATATCTTCAAACATACATGGAGAAAAAAAACAAAACACAGTGCTATACCCCTATTGACCCCCATAAATGTGCGTACCAAGGCAGACTGTCAACATCTACTTTTTATGGTGATAAATTGGTCGTATTTACCACTAGTGGAACTTATAGACACTGATTCACCATTTCCGTTTTTTTTTTAAGTCACTTTCCCTTTCGTTCGTATGGTATTAGTTGCCATTTTTTACCTCAAATTCAACAAAATGGCGCCATGGGATTCATGAATTTCTCAAAGTAAAAAAGAAATGGCCTTGTCTGAATATTTTTTTCAACTTTTGGTACCAAAAATCCCCAAAATTGCTATTTTTTTTTAAAAAGTCGCAATTGAAGAATCAAGCGAAACATCTGAATTGCTAAACTATGCCCACAAAGTTAGAAAAAAAACAGGTGAGCAAATAAAAAATAGACTTAAGGTACGCCACACTAAACAATCCCGCTAGCGATCTCGTTAGCGTTGCATACTAATGAGATCGCTAGCGGGATTGTTTCTATATCGCTAAGTGCGGCCACATTTAGCGATATAGTTAACGACGCTATCGCCGTTAGCGATCTTCTTAACGACTTTAGCGGTACAAAAGTACCGCTAAATCGCTAAGAAAAGGTGCCACACAGCGATAAGATACTTACCCAGCGGGAGCGCCGACGAGAAAATAGGGTCCGGAGCGATTCCAGCGACGAGCGAGATCACAGCAGGAAGCTCGTCGCTGGAAGCTGCCGCACTGAACAATATCGCTAACGGGATCGCTAAATAGTGACGTTTTTTAGCGATCCCGTTAGCGATATTGTTTAGTGTGGCATACCCTTTAGAGAAAAGGTGAAAGTAGAATAGTGAATTGGGTGCAGATAAAAAAAAAAAAAAGATGCAAAACACAAAAAAACTAAACAAAAAACAGGCACAAAGGCAATGATGACTCAGGGTCATAGAGAAAACTATGTTGGAATAGATTTGTATCTTCTGTTACCTTGGCCTACTCCTACAACCCCTGGCAAAAATTATGGAATCACCGGCCTTGGAGGATGTTCATTCAGTTGTTTTATTTTGTTTAAAAAAAGCAGATTACAGACATGGCACAAAACTGAAGTCATTTCAGATGGCAACTTTCTGGCTTTAAGAAACACTAAAAGAAATCAAGAACAACTACTGTGGTAGTCAGTAATGGGTTTTTTTAACCAAGCATAGGGAAAAAATTATGGAATCACTCAATTCAGAGGGAAAAAATTATGGAATTTCCCTGTAAATTTTCATTCCCAAAACTAACACCTGCATCAAGATCTGCTCATTAGTCTGCATCTAAAAAGGAGTGATCACACCTTGGAGAGCTGTTGCACCAAGTGGACTAACATGAATCATGGCTCCAACATGAGAAATGTCAATTGAAACAAAGGAGAGGATCATCAAACTCTTAAAAGAGGGTAAGTCATCACGCAATGTTGCAAAAGATGTTGGTTGTTCACAGTCAGCTGTGTCTAAAATCTGGACCAAATACAAACAACATGGGAAGGCCGGAAACTTAAAGCAATATGTCTCCAAAACAGGAAATGCACAACAAAACAAATAAGGAACAAATGGGTGGAAACTGGAATCAACGTCTGTGACCAAACTGCAAGAAACCGCCTAAAGGAAATGGGATTTACATACAGAAAAGCTAAACGAAAGCCATCATTAACACCTAAACAAAAAAAACAAGTTTACAATGGGCTAAGGAAAAGCAATCGTGGACTGTGGATGATTGGATGAAAGTCATATTCAGTGATGAATCGCGAATCTGCATTGGGCAAGGTGATGATGCTGGAACTTTTGTTTGGTGCCGTTCCAATGAGATTTATAAAGATGACTGCCTGAAGAGAACATGCAAATTTCCACAATCATTGATGATATGGGGCTGCATGTCAGCTAAAGGCACTGGGGAGATGGCTGTCATTACATCTTCAATAAATGCACAAGTTTATGTTGATATTTTGGACACTTTTCTTATCCCATCAATTGAAAGGATGTTTGGGGATGATTAAATCATTTTTCAAGATGATAATGCATCCTGCCACAGAGCAAAAACTGTGAAAACATTCCTTGAAAAAAGACACATAAGGTCAATGCCATGGCCTGCAAATAGTCCTGAACTCAATCCAATTGAAAATCTTTGGTGGAAGTTGAAGAAAATGGTCCATGACAAGGCTCCAACCTGAAAAGCTGATCTGGCAACAGCAATCAGAGAAAGTTGGAGCCAGACTGATGAAGAGTACTGTTTGACACTCATTAAGTCCATGCCTCAGAGACTGCAAGCTGTTTGTAAAAGCCAGAGGTGGTGCAACAAAATACTAGTGATGTGTTGGAATGTTTTTTTGTTTGTTTGTTTTTCATGATTCCATAATTTTTTCCATCAGAATTGAGTGATTCCATAATTTTTTCACTATGCTTGGTTAAAAAAATAACCATTACTGACTACCACATTATTTGTTCTTGATTTCTTTTAGTGTTTCCTAAGCCAGAAAGTTGCCATTTGAAATGACTTCAGTTTTGAGCCATGTCTGTGATCTGCTTTTTTTCAGCAAAATAAAATAACTGAATGAACATCCTCCAAGGCCAGTGACTCCATAATTTTTGCCAAGGGTTGTAGTTTTGACTAAAATACTCAAAGTGGTCTTAAAAGCCTGGTCATTGACTTTTATTAAAAATTTTGTTCTAATATAGCCCAGAGAAATAGAGATTTAAAGCATTAAACTTTTTTTTTTTTTTTTTTTTTTAGCCACAGCGGGTTATTAAATTAACAAACGTAGACATATTGCCTCCTGTTACGCCCATAAATCCTACACGGGCTGCTCTGGTGGGCAAACATCTAATGATGGAGATCAAAAGAGAGTTCTTTTGGCTTCCATCTGGACATGATACATCAAGAAAAAGGTCTGTTACTCTGTTATTTCATATATACAGTACAAGGCGAAAAAAAATACACCACTTTTTTTTTATTTAACATTGAAGCATATGTAACAAAGATCACTATTAGGCTCCCATCACAGGCAACTGTATATATCTTGAACTTTTTATGTTGTGTCCATTAACCTCATGCCGTAACAGCCTAGGAATGACGGATGCCTCTAAAGAATGCCATGCAGCATCCATCACCGATAGGCTAGCACGACAACCATTTATCAGATGCTTCATGAAAAGTTCATGAACAGTCTTGCAGTCCTATGTGTGGTGCATTCCCTCGGTGTGCCGAGCTTGTGGCATCAACCTGGCCTAAACACTAACAGAGACTGTGAAAAGCTTGCAACGTGAATTGTTTTGTGGATGTGTGTTTTCATTATTTTTTTCCCCATATTTGAAGAATATAACCAATTACCTTTTAGATATACACTATTCACAAGAAGTTAGTGATATTTGGCTTTTGGGTGAAATTAATGGAAAACGAAAAAGAGTTCACGCTACAGTGATATTTTATTATGAAAGCAGGGCATTTAAGTAGAAGCATGCAATGGTGATTTACCAATTTCAATCAATTTCTTGAAACAAAAGCCTAGAACAGTGCTGGGTATACCTAAATAAAAATGTCAATGTCTCAATAACCTGTCATGTGGCGTTGATCATCAATTACAGCTGACAACGACGTCTCATGCTGTTCACAAGTGGAGTTATTGTCTGCTGACGCATGGCATCCCACTCTTCTTGCAGGGCAACCCTCAGGTCATTGAGGTTCTGGTGTACCGATTTACAAGCCTCTACACAGTGACTCAGCTGATCCCAAAGGTTTTCTATGGGATTCAGGTCTGGAGAAAGTACAGGCCTCTCCATTTGAGGTACCCCAGTCTCCAGCAGCCATTACCTAATTATACAACCTCGATGCACTGGAGCATTGTCATCCGTGAAGATGAAATTAGGCCTGTGTTGTTCGTGCAATGGCACAATGACTGAATAGATGAGGTTATTCACGTAGTAGGGGCTTGTCACTGTACCATTCACAAAGTGTAGAGGAGTTCTGTATTGACTAGACACACCTGTCCACAACTGTAACACAACCACAGGCTCAACTGGTGACAACACAGGCTGATGTATAGCGCTCTCCTTGACGTCTCCGACATCGTTGGCAGCCACGATTTCTGCTAAGCTTGAATTGACTTTCACCAGTGAATAGCATTAAGGCCCACTGGTCCCTCGTCCAGCGTAGATGCTCTCTGTCAAGATGATGACGCCTGTGCCTGGTGGTGTGCTCAGGTACCCTTGCAGGTCGTCTAGCACGCAGACCATGCTGATGTAAATGGTTTTGAATGGTCTGACATGACACTTGGGTGCCTCTCACCTCCCTCAAATGTGCATAGAGTTGTGTGGCATTCATTATCCGGTTCCGAAGGTCCTTGTTCACAATGAAGCGGTCATCAGTTTGGAATTTGGCCAAAGGATGTCCACTTCTCTGCCTTTCTATGGCGTTTCCAGTCAGTCTATATCTCTGTTACAACCTGCTGATGACTCTGTGACACTCTAAGCTCAGTGGCCACTTCCATCTGAGAACATCCTGCCTTGAAGCCTCGCAATGGCGAGGTACTCTTCATCAATTGTTAGGTGTTGTCTTGGTCTCATGATGTGAAAATATGAACATCATGATGAGGAGGACTGTTTAATAGCAATTCTAATTTAACTCGGCTCAGAAATGTATTGGCCAATTCATGGATCAAACAGCTGTTCTGAATTTTGCCATTAAGCTCTTTGTTAGAGAACAGCAAGTTGTGGAAAAAGTACTGAAACATTGAACAGTTGGACATGTGCATCCAAAAGTTTAGAGACGGTCTCATTAAGTTCACCTGAAAAGGTTGGAGTGCATTTTAGGATCATCCTGAAATTACACCTGAAAGCCAAATATCCCCTACTTTTTGTGAATAGTGTATATGTAGGCAGTACAGAGAAATTACTGCATTCACTGGTATATACAAAATACAGAGCTGATTCTTGTGAAACCCAAGTGGATACTTTATGTGTCTTCTCCACTTTCTATAAGCATTTGTACTGCAACTGCTGCACCATAAGATGGCCAAACCCACAGATGCAAGCATAATCAAAAATTAAGTGCAATAATTATTTGACCATAGTAATTATTAATACATGAAATGCTGCTTATGTAAGGCTTAGTCTTCTCTTGTGTGTCTAGGAAGGCGTGCTTGTGTAAGGAGTATTGTCATAACCTAGGTCTGATGATGAGACTTCTAAATCAGAAATGTGGCAGTGTCCAATCAGAAGTCTAACACTACTGCTTCATGGCACTGTAGTTAGGGCCCAAATATAATCCTAACTTTACAAGAAAGAGATGTATTTTTATTAACTAAGAGTCATGATTCCCCTTCCCTCTCCTAACAAGATAAGGCTTGATGGCTGGTCTGCAAAGTTCTTACTGTGCAAGGCAGATTTGCTATGTAATGTTTCCAATATTTTTTTTTTAATAATCTTGATTACATCTTAAAGAGGATCTATCATGAGGATTTTACACCTTAAACTAATAACATGTATTTACAGGCACTTTCATGCTGATTAAATCTATACCTTGATTGTAGAAATCTGTTTTGTTTCTGAGAAATAAAGCATTGAAATTGGGTACAAAAGAGCTGTAGTTTGTCACAGAGAATAGGGATTATGGAGGGAGAGTTGCAAGAGCATTGTCCCTCCCAAAAGCAATTGCAGCTCATTTACATGCGATTTCAATGCTGGATTTCTTAGAAACCACCAAACTGATTTCAACAATCAAGCCAGTGACTTGCACGGTTTCTAAGCGCCGTTCTACTCACTATAAGCACAGTTATGCTCCTCCCAGTGTCAGACCATCTCACTGAGTTGCCTCATGCAACACTTCCAGCATGGCTACATGTTCCTGTTTCTGGAGAGCCTCCACCCGACTATAGAGAGGCACGGCCAGACTCTGCAGGAATTTAAAACCACTGTGTTCTGCTGAGTTTTGCTTCCCAGGCTTATCCCTGTCAGCAGTGGATATATTGGGCAGTTCCTAGCCCCAAATCATGCCTTGCCTGAGCATAGGTCCAAGTTGCAGTCATTCACCAGTTCCCTGTATACGTGCATTATTGTTTTGACTCTCTTGTTACCTACTCAGCTTGTTTACTCATTTGTTCTCCGCTCCTGACTCAGGCTTTCTATTTTGAACCTGTGCTGCCCACCTCGTCCTCGGATTGTCTGACCATGTGTCTGTCTTCGAACTGTTTGCTTCATATTTGCCTTTGACCCATTGGTCAGCCGCTGCAGGGCCAGAGACTGCCCTGGAGTGGTACTTGGTGAATACCTCAACGATCCAACATAACCTCACCATCAGGGGTTCTAGCGAAGACCAGGCAGTCACTTAGTTACACCCCACCAGGGTAAGCCCGGCCAGTGGAACAGTGGTTCCACACCCACCATTGTCACAGTATGAGTTTAATCAGCAAGTTTGAGGTGTAAAAGCCTTAGAACAGGTTCCCTTGAAAGGGTTTGTAAATTCAAGGCCTTAGGCACACTGCAGAGCCCTGTAGTATAAAGTCATGGCATGTCCATGTGCCGCCATATGCTGTTCTATGCCTTACGACAGTGATATTACTCTGTAATTAATGTCAGCTCAAATAAAGGAAAATTGCACACAGAGAATATATTATAAAAGTAGAAACATTTTATTAAACAATTTTTTTAAAAAAACACGTATGATAGACAGAATGACAGTGGTAACCAGAAATGGAGTGGAACCACACAGGTACTCAAGTACAATGACAATATAAAACTAGTATGCTATGATGCACATAGAGTAAGAACGACCATACTAATACTATGCCAAAAAGTCCGTATCAAGAGACTATATGTAAGTCTTTCTGCCAATGACCAGGCAAATAGTGACACAAGTCTAAACACAGGCTGTACGCCGCTTTAAAGACATGCAATCACAGTTAGAAATAGAGGTCGAACACATACCTGAGACCCAGTGGTGCCACTCTCCCCAACTCGCGTTTCGGCGCTGTGCCTTCTTCCGGGGGAGTGACTCCTTTATTTGAGCTGAGATTAATTTTTGCACTGAGTTCTTCTAACTAGGCACTGTGATACTACTATCTGTATCTTCACAAAAAAGGTGCTAGCCTTGTATAGGTTATATCTGTAATTAATGTGCACGGGATGGAGCCCAGAGAACATTTAGCCCCTGGTTGTAAGTTCTGTTTGGAAACCCCTCAATGTTCTTTTCGCTGGTCTATTTTGGCCTTTGTTCTGATGATGTACATAACTGTGAAATGCATGTCATGTTTTTGAAGACTGAGTATAACAGGTTGAAGTGAGAGTGACCTAGTGGATGTTTCATTTTCTCTGTTTGCTTTGCCTCTTAGATGTAGGTTTTGGCTTGGAGTCTGCCAATCATGTATCTTCCAGGGTCCCATTTTCATATGACACATAAACTTTACTCTAAAAGTTGGCTGAGTTGCTCAGCGATGATTGCTGAGCCTTAATCAATACATGTATAGTATATATTTTCTCCCTAGTAGCTATTTTTTCCTCCAAAAGTCATATTATCCAAATCATTTGTGACAAATACAGGTTTTTTTTTTCATTCGTACGATTTTCTAAATTTATTGTTGCTCTGACCATATTTTTTTAATCATATTTTGCTTTGCCCTGGAAGCTGCATTCATTGTTTCCTTTTTTTTCCATCCATCTCATTGTCATCTGCCTGTACTGTGGTAAATTGTAAATGCAACAACAGCCTCCGCTCCTTCAGTTCGGATAGGTCCTACACACTGAACAGGAGTTCTTTCGCCCGGGACAGTATGATGATTGAAGAACTCCTTGCACCTTCAAAGGATCAGGTACGTTCATGTTTCTTGTTGAAATCCTATACATGACATTTTTTTAGCATTAATGATCGTTATCACAATAAAACAGTGCCCTGTATTATTCTGGACATATTTCAGAAAAGTGTTTTCAGGATTAGAAAACCTTTCTAGCAAAGAACTTTTTATGGCATACTGAGATCAGGTTAGCTCCTCCATCCAAAAAATTCATTCTCCTGTGAGTGACTACAAAAGGCCTCTCTTGCTCCACAGCATGACTTCTAACCCCTTTTTCTACTGTGATCTTACTAGGCTCACAAGGAATTGCTTAGGCTTCACTATTTGTCGTAATCCATGGCAAAACTGCTGCAGTTAAAGAAACCCTTTGCAGCATATAATTAATTCTGTCAGCAATGTTTTTCTAATTGTGGTCCCCAACAACTAGGCGGCACCTCACAGAATGAGAAGCACTGCTCTACAGGACTCAACATGTCCGAATTCCATTTACAATCCAAGGGGATAAATACAAGAGCCAAGGTCCCATAAAAAACTTTTAAATGAGGTTCACAGCTCATCACTAATGCTGTGCTACCCACTGTGACACCCCAAACCCACTTACTCACCTATGTCATTGCCAGGCCCACCTGCTCTGATAGCACCTGCGGCAACACAGCAGGAGGATCCAGCGGCTTTTCGCTCTTGTTTTTTAATTCTTGCCTGCAATTGTAGGCCCTGAAGCAGCCATAGAGTCCTGTTACAGCCCATTGATATTAATGAACTGGGGACTCAGAAACTCTGTAATACTTAACATGCCCTTCGGGGGTGCTGCAGGAAAAGTGAAGACGTGATGTTAGGTTCTCTCACAGATCACAGCTGATTGTCAAGGGTCCTAATCAGACTTTTGGTGTTCAACTTATTGTCAATGGGCTCTTCTAACAAAATTGTAAAAAACAGGCACAGAGCAAATGAAGTGTTCTGTTTCTCGTTTATGCCTCTGACACGATTGTGGTAACGGGTTACTTTTATTGTGTGCACGTTCTCTCAGCCACATTACATGAATGCTTCCTGTCTCATGCTCTTACCAACGAGTCCCTCCTCTCTATCCTCTGAATACATCCAGGTAGTGAGACCCTAGAGGCGGCTCAGCATATAACATATTGCTACATCCTTTGTCTTTTAACTGAAGAAATAACTAAGCTAATATAACTAACATACATGTGAACATTTCAATATTCAAGATATTGGTGACATAAACATAACTGGCAAGCATCATGCTATTAAGATACTTTAAAATACTTGGTTGTATATATAGTCCTTGAGGTGCGCTGGCTTTGTGATCATTCTGCCCGATCTAGTAACATACGATGCGTTACTGCCACTATTCGGTGGTTCTCTCGATTCGGGCGTTACCGCATCTGGTATTGCCTGTCTCCGACCGGAATCTCCACACTGAACCTGGGCCATCCCTGTAGCCTCTCTGCTTAGACTTGCTGTTTCCTCATCTTGGATATGAGGATACTGTTCATATGACCATGTATCAGATCCTTCTTGCGTTTTCCTCAGATGTCTCCGATTTCTCCTTAGTTTTCTTCCCTCCTCTGTCACAATCTCGTAGGATCTAGGTCCTAGTTTCTGGAGCACCTTTGCTTTTCTCCATTGTTTGTCATATTTGCTCGGCTGCATCCTGATGTTGTCATTTTGTCTCAGTTCTGGTAGATCTTTTGCCGACTGATTATAATAGAATGCTTGTCTATCCTGATTTTTCTTTAGTTTTGACCTCATTCCCCTCACCAGATTTGGCTTCAGAAGACGACTAGCTGTTGGTATGAGTGTCCTTGTCCGTTTACTCAGACGCCTCTGTGCTGGGCTGCTGTCTAGACCTTGGGAAGGTGTGTTTCTGTGGTCCAGTATAGATAGATATACATCTGTCCCTGCCTGTTTCGCTCTCTTAATCAACTTCTTTGCTGTTTTCACCGCTGATTCCGCTTTGCCATTGCTTTGAGGATATCCAGGAGATGATGTATTGTGTTCAAATTCCCATAACTTGCTGAACTCCTTGAACTCTTCTGACCTAAATTGAGCGGCATTATCAGTAAAAACAATCTCTGGAATCCCATATCTGGCAAAATGAGCCTTGAGTTTTTTAATAACTGTTCTTGCTCTTGTATCCTTCAAATAGTCCACTTCCCAAAAATTAGAAAAATAGTCCACAGTTACCAGGTATTCTCTTTCCTCCAATGTGAACAAATCTATTCCTATTTTTGACCATGGTCTATTTGGAACGGCATGCGGTTGCAATGGCTCTTTCGGTTGTTTATCCCCGCCGGAAGCACATATCTCACATTGTGCTATATAACTTTTTATGTGATCATTCATACCGGCCAATAAACTGATTCTCTTGCTCGCCGCAAACATCCTTCAATGCCCAAGTGGGACGAGTGTAATTTCTGTAGTATGTCTCTTCTCAGAGTCTCCGGTATCACTGCCCTTTCTCCCTTTATGATGATTCCTTGGTGTACTGACAGTTCATATCGTATATGGAAGAATGGAGCAACTTCCTTTGGAGCATGCTGCTTATATTTTGGCCAGCCCTGCAGGATCACAGTTTTTAATATCTGTAGTGTTTTATCTTTTTCTGTGAAGGTCTGTATTTGTTTCAGTTTATCTTTAGATACTGCAAGATAATCACACATATTGATGTTGTCCATTTCTTGTCCTTTATCCTCTGAGTTGGGTAAGTACGCTCTGCTTAGAGTATCTGCAATCAACAAGTCTTTTCCTGGACAATATCCAATTTCATAATCATATTTTTGAAGTCGCAGAAGCATGCGCTGCAGTCTCTTTGGTGCATTTAGTAGTGGTTTTTTTGTATTGCTCTCCAACGGTTTGTGATCGGACTGTACTGTTACCTGTCGACCGTATGTGTACTGATGAAACCTTTCCATTCCAAACACCACAGCTAGTAACTCCTTTTCGATTTGGGCATATCCCTGCTCTGTCGGTGTTAGCGCTTTGCTTGCAAATGTGATTGGTTGCCGCTCTTGCATTAATGTGGCACCTAGGCCTTTTTCTGATGCATCACATTGGACTACCACCTCTAACTGTGGATCAAAATATTTTAAGGTTGCTGTGTCTGCAATGGCTGTCTTTACTGATTGAAAAGCCGTCTCCTGTGCTTCTGCTGCCACCATGTTCTGTTTCTCGTTTATGCCTCTGACACGATTGTGGTAACGGGTTACTTTTATTGTGTGCACGTTCTCTCAGCCACATTACATGAATGCTTCCTGTCTCATGCTCTTACCAACGAGTCCCTCCTCTCTATCCTCTGAATACATCCAGGTAGTGAGACCCCTAGAGGCGGCACAGCATATAACATATTGCTACTTGAAGAAAAGCAAACTTTGACAAAACTGGCATATGTGGACACTTTTAGGTCAGAAGGACCCACCAACACTACTAAGTTAAGTTATAAGATGAAGTCATTGATGATTACATTGTAGTCTCCATCACATATACACTGACATACAGAAACATGGACAGAGGTTATTACTGATGACCTTCTGTATATGTTCCTCAAATTCTTAGTAAATTTGTTTTAAGGCAAATGTCCAAATTGTATACATTCGAGCTTCCGGGAGAATGCATGTTTTTCCAGCCCAGTGTGGAGATTCAGTTTATCTTCTTGTTTTCCAGCCCCGACGACCTTCTATTTATCCATCATTAGCCACGCACGCTTCTTATTTCATAAACAACCCTCAGCTGTTCTCTCAGGCTTCCGGCCAAAGAGACTGAATGCAAAATACGATAAGATGTATCCCCAGCAGAACCCTCACATATTGAGTTAGATGTTGGGTACGTTCACTTGCAGAGATGGAGATAGACTGAAAAGACAAATCTAAGGAAGCCGGCAGCTCAATATCTCTACATTTGTTGGTCATATTCCAATGAGCTAATTTAATCGACAGATTTAATATCTTTGTTGTCCATTCGAAAACAAGTATTTTTCCATGGTCATCTTTCATTAGGCACATGCATTTTAAACCCTTTCTTAAATCCTTAAAAAGAAATTGATTAGGAAATGATCTGTTATTTAAATAAGGTTTTATGTTAAATATTTATTTTTTTAATTCATAGACCCCGATTCACAAAAGGTTTTACACCTTTTGTAGTTTTTACGCCAGTTTTTCCTAGTTTAGCTGAAACAGGCAAAGCTGAGGGCCCAACAGAGTTGCGTCTCGTTCCCTCCCTACGCGAGAAATCTCCCTGTAAAAAGTCTTTACGGCAGTGTTGGAGTGGTGCTTCTCTCGTAAGATACCTGCACCTAATATTATATTCACCACGCGCCACCTTCAGGTCTCTCCCGCACCGCCGAGGCCTCATGCCGCCATCTTGTGACGGCAACTTCTGACTGACTGGAAGTAAGAAGTAATGGTCACAACTCACAAGCTCTCAATGTGAGCACAAACAAGACTCTCATAGACCTGCACTGAAAAGTGACCTCCGGCTCACTCCAGCAAACCCTGGAGCAATCCGGCAGGTCACAAACGAGCGGCACGGATAAAAGATGAGGAAGGGAGCTGGTAAGTATAAGACTAGGGGCAGGGACCTTATATTAGTTGCACCACTCCAGCACAGCCATAAAAAAGAATAACCGCTGGAGTGGTGCGTTAAGTAATCAAGCCAGAAAACCAACTTCCTGTCCTTCAGACAGGTCCCTTCTGTAATAAAAGTACTAGATTTGTGGAGTGGCCAAAACCAGGGTAGGTGCACTGATATAAACATTGGGACAGTTTTCTTAATGAAATTTCCATAGACTTCAATGTTAAAAAAATGGATCCAGCTGGTTTCATTTTTTTTTAAAAGGACAAAAAAGTTGTCTGCTCAACTTTTTTTTGCCCCTGGACTGCTGCTGGATCCGTTCTGGATGATAACTGGACATGTGGACATAGCCTAAAGGAATTGCTATTTGACCAACAATGGGGGGCTCTGCTTCACCTGGGTGACTACTCAGTGAACTTTCCTAACTTTGGACCCTCCCACCTTGCACAAGTATTATTCTAGGTCTTGCTCCCGCTGTATCTTCATAGTCTAAACTAATACAAAACTACAGTAAGCCCAGCCCCGTGTAACACACAAACATTTGTCTTTCTGGTCAGTATAATTTATGAGACCATATTACTCTTTTGACCACTTATGGATTCTTAGTTAGTATTTGCCAACTATTTTTCTTTTAAAGAACTTTGATTAATTTGGAAAGTTTAAGCCTCGTCCTGTGAGAGGTTAGTGGACGTCAGGACGTGGAACAGCTGCAGAGCTCCAAAAAGGGATCCTTGAGCGTATACAACTCCGTTACATGTGCATTACCATTAGGGGAAGTTTTTAATCCCGTTCATTTTCGGAAACCATCTGCTTCACTTTAGGTCACTGAGAATCCTGTAACAAGCCACTGTCAGGTGTCTAAATAATACATTTATTAATGAACAGGGGAAAGCGCTTGGCAGGAAAATGTCTATGAGTGCACCTGGACTAATAGGTAATTGTGCGCCACTCACATAGGATTATCTGTGTTATGTAAGTCAATATGTTCAGAACAATAAAGTTTCCAGTGCATACGGCCAACAAAGGGCTATATGTCGTGGAAACATCGCTCCATCTGCTTTCATGTTAATGCGATGCAAATAATAAACTACAAGAAAAGGGAAAGCTTTACAGTCTGCAGACTACATATAGAAGTGCACTGGACATATCAGAGTATATGATATATTAGAGGGTTTTTTACCCATAACAATGATATTAAAGTGTTTTACCAGGACTCTCTATCTTTAGGATAGGTCACCAATATCAGATCGGTGAATTGAAAAGAACCTCCTTTACCATTCATGGTGACTACCCAATGTGTAGAGTTGTGTCACTTCCAAAGCCCTTTTAGACATTCAGTCAGTGGTCCCGCAAAACTTAGCAATATGCTAACTAAATAAGAAATATACAGTACAGACTAAAAGTTTGGACACACCTTCTCATTCAAAGATTTTTCTGTATTTTCATGACTATGAAAATTGTACATTCACACTGAAGGCATCAAAACTATGAATTAACACATGTGGAATTATACATTACACTTTACAAAAAAGTGTGAAACAACTGAAAATATGTCTTATATTCTAGGTTCTTACAAGTAGCCACCTTTTGCTTTGATTACTGCTTTGCACACTCTTGGCAATCTCTTGATGAGCTTCAAGAGGTAGTCACGGGAAATGGTCTTCCAACAGTCTTGAAGGAGTTCCCAGAGATGCTTAGCACTTGTTGGCCCTTTTGCCTTCACTCTGCGGTCCAGCTCACCCCAAACCATCTCGATTGGGTTCAAGTCTGGTGACTGTGGAGGCCAGGTCATCTGGCGTAGCACGCCATCACTCTCCTTCTTGGTCAAATAGCCCTTACAGAGCCCAGAGGTGTGTTTGGGGTCATTGTCCTGTTGAAAAATAAATGATGGTCCAACTAAACGCAAACCGGATGGAATAGCATGCCGCTGCAAGATGCTGTGGTAGCCATGCTGGTTCAGTATGCCTTCAATTTTAAATAAATCCCCAACAGTGTCACCAGCAAAGCACCCCCACACCATCACATCACCTCCTCCATGCTTCACGGTAGGAACCAGGCATGTAGAGTCTATCCGTTCACCTTTTCTGCGTCGCACAAAGACACGGTGGTTGGAA
The DNA here is from genome assembly GCA_033576555.1 of Oophaga sylvatica. Taxonomy (NCBI): domain Eukaryota; kingdom Metazoa; phylum Chordata; class Amphibia; order Anura; family Dendrobatidae; genus Oophaga; species Oophaga sylvatica. Next base: position 543,322,212 of record JARQOD010000003.1, on the reverse strand, counting down.
CCAAAGATCTCAAATTTGGACTCATCAGACCAAAGGACAGTTTTCCACTGGTCTAATGTATATTCCTTGTGTTCTTTAGCCCAAACAAGTCTCTTCTGCTTGTTGACTGTCCTTAGCAGTGGTTTCCTAGCAGCTATTTTACCATGAAGGCCTGCTGCACAAAGTCTCCTCTTAACAGTTGTTGTAGAGATGTGTCTGCTGCTAGAACTCTGTGTGGCATTGACCTGGTCTCTAATCTGAGCTGCTGTTAACCTGCGATTTCTGAGGCTGGTGACTTGGATAATCTTATCCTCAGAAGCAGAGGTGACTCTTGGTCTTCCTTTCCTGGGGCGGTCCTCATGTGAGCCAGTTTCTTTGTAGCGCTTGATGGTTTTTGCAACTGCACTTGGGGACACTTTCAAAGTTTTCCCAATTTTTCGGACTGACTGACCTTCATTTCTTAAAGTAATGATGACCACTCGTTTTTCTTTACTTAGCTGCTTTTTTCTTGCCATAATACAAATTCTAACAGTCTATTCAGTAGGACTATCAGCTGTGTATCCACCAGACTTCTGCACAACACAACTGATGGTCCCAACCCCATTTATAAGGCCCGAAATCCCACTTATTAAACCTGACAGGGCACACCTGTGAAGTGAAAACCATTCCCGGTGACTACCTCTCATCAAGAGAATGCCAAGAGTGTGCAAAGCAGTCATCAAAGCAAAAGGTGGCTACTTTGAAGAACCTAGAATATAAGACATAATTTCAGTTGTTACACACTTTTTTGTTAAGTATATAATTCCACATGTGTTAATTGATAGTTTTGATGCCTTCAGTATGAATGTATAATTTTCATAGTCCTGAAAATACAGAAAAATCTTTGAATGAGAAGGTGTGTCCAAACTTTTGGTCTGTACTGTATATTATTTCAAAGTGGTCGTTCCCACCTTTCTTTTGTCTGAAGAATGAGATCAAAGGGAAGAACTTTGTTAGAATTCTTGAGAACTTTGTTATATTCCTTGAATATATTCAGTAAATTCTAATGGATCCTGGATACTTTTTAAGTGTTTTTTTATACAGTTGACAAAATGTAGACTACACTATCGCGTCCAGGTAAAAAAGAAGTCACATACTAAAGCCTTTGGATTCTGTTTGCATCATTATACTGAATTACGGTACTGTCTTGGGAGTTCTGGCTCGATCCCATTTTGGGACCATTCAGTTGGATGCGTTCAAAGAGTGATGGACGTGGAGCGCTGGCCTAATGTAAACCCAGCCTTAGGGGCTCTAGCTTTTCGAATATGTCATACTTTACTAGTACCCTTGAGTGGTACATTGGTCTGTCTTAGAGGTAATGAGGGTAATAGCTGAACACACCCTGTTGATTTCTGTTCCCTAATAACAATGAACCTTAAAAATGGAATTTCAGAAACAAAGAAATGGGTTATAGATGGTGTCTCAGACCAGTTTATCTACACCCACAAATAATATTGGGTCCACTATTTGGCATTAAGGGGGGATAAACAAGTGTCCAGCAATTGGTATCATGATATATAAAGGCAATACACCTGATTTGAAAACTACTTAAAAGGTTATTTTCATTATATCAAATGGGAAAAATTGCAAAATGCTTGCAACATCGTTGCAATTTAATTGTTATTAAAATTCATCTTCAGTCTTAAGAACGGAGGGATTTTATATTTTATAGCCTACTAATCATTGCCTAGCTTACCAGCCACCGCTGCAGTCTATCAGCAGAGGCAGGTCTGTTAGGTAAGGAGTGCAGCGCTTACAAGCTCTTTCCAATAAAGCTATGAAATGTTGCTCTGAATCTGGCCAGACCACTAGAACTGGCCATCTTCAGTGCCACTGGACTCCATTGATGCTACGGGGACGAAGCTGCCTCCGCTTACAGCATCAGTGCGTGCAGAGTTCGGGTAACTAGTGAAAAGTGCATTGCCCCCGGAAAGTAGAAGCCGGGTAACAAAGGGGCTGTGTGCCCTTAATAATGAATGGGATGACCTATTTAAAGAAAGTCATCCATACAGAATGCTGGAGCCGTTTTCTTTCATACAAGTGGCTCATTATTGCCTCTTTCTGTCAGGTTAGTATTGGTAGTAGTACAGATTATGGCATTTTCCAGATTACAGACCATTTACCCGTTGTACTGTCTCTATTTCAGCACATTTCCTTTACAAGAGAATTTGACTCGGATTCCCTGAGGCACTATAGCTGGGCCGCAGACACTTTGGACAACGTCAATCTTGTCTCCAGCCCTGTGCATTCTGGGTAAGTTGAACATCTCAGGGTTTTTTTTTAACTAATTTTTTATATATAGTTTTTTTTTTTAATCAACTTAACCAATTGAACCTGTCTATTGTTTGAAATGAAAAAAAAAAACATTATGAGATTTTGTGAAATTTGACAGTAGATCCATATGGGCTAGAGAAGACCCTGGAGGTTCACTATCAATTGAGTGAGGAAAAAAAGTCAAAAGTGAGCAAAGTGCTATTGTATGCCAGTAGATCCAGGCTAGCATTGAGTAAAAATGTGTATGTAACTGTTAGTGATCCTATAGTTTATGGCCCAGCATTTTTGCTCTTGCGGACATTAACCTCTGAGCATTGCCGAGTCTTCTCAGCGTGTCTGCTTTGCCGCAGCAGAAGGAATTATCAGTCCTTATAAATGGGGATATGTATGTTTTAATGTTTTTTTTCTCATATAGGACCATATATATCTCATCACTGCATTATATATGCAAAATCTGCAAGAGAATCATCCAAATAGCTGGTTTTGTAGTCAGAAATATTCATTGGTAGATCCTCAAGACATTTTCCTTTTAGACGAGATGTAAACAGAATTTTATGGAATTCATAGACAGGTTACTGATTGCTGCAGTCTCCTGAAGGATCAGCTATACAATGGTGGGAAGCACAAAATTACCTGCAGTTTTATATATACTGTGTATATATAAATGTGTGTGTGTGTGTATATATATATATATATATATATATATATATATATATATATATATATATATACCGTAATTCCCCCTCCATATTGTTCTGGAGTGTATTTTGGAAGGTAATGGGTGCTATTCGGTATACAAGGGCTTGTGCAGTTGACTGTATTTTGGGTCCATGTGCGATCCATTCTTATCCAATGGTGCCATTCACATGTCCGGATTTATTCACGGACTGACAAAATGGAGAAGTGAAGAAGATGGAGAATTTTTTTTTTCATCTTGTCACATCCGAGAAAATCGGATCATATTGTGCCACGCTCTGATCAAACCCTGATCAGAGTGTGATTAGCATAATTACCAAGATTGTCTCAGAAGAGGTGACCCGAGCCGTAGAAAGAAAGCGGCGCTCATGCTGACTCATGTTTCTCTCCTTTGCTGACTCATGTTTCTCTCCTTTGCTGCCCATATTGTTCTTTACATTGATACATTTTTTGCTTGCATATAACTGTTTATATGATTATTTTCCCATTTTGCTTTTCCATATTATTTTGCAGCTGTTACTCTTCACTTCCACTGTATGATGCAAGGTGATCATGCTGATTTGTGTGTGCTTGTGCCAATTTGTTAAAAGTACTAACTGGATTTTCGCTTCTGGATTTAGATTCTCTGTATTTTTTTTTTTTAAGTGCGTGATTATGACGGGCAGTAGGATTGAGAATGCCTTGAATGCAGTTATTTAATGTGGCTCTCATGGATTAGCATGCTGGTACAGAATTACAGATTGATTGATGTGTTGGATTGGTGAAGACCCATAAAATGCACTGTTATATTCTGCTATCCTATTAAGAATGTCAAAATTATATGTCACAGAATGGAATTACCAATTAATGTATCCCCATCATCTTCTGTGGTGCTGTACAATGTTATACTAAGAACAAGTACACGACAATAACAATGTAATACCGTAACGTGCCACATTAGTTCCTCAGGGGCGTGACATGGTGGCACCAATGACTCCAATGAGACTTCATGTTTTTAATCATACCGATTTGAGTTGTAGATTAGAATCTGGATCAACTTCCTCTCCTTCTCAGCTGATTTCAGACTGCCAATCCTTTCATTCTCTGTGAATTAAGCCACCGCCAAAAGAGTGTGGCAGCGGCTCTCTCATAGAGGGAATAGGAGCACTGGACAGAGCACTTCTGTGTATGGAGAAGATGGGGGAGATAGCTGGCGGCCGAACAATCTGATGAACATTGGTCAACTGCTATGTATTGTGTATGGGGACCTTTACCACAGGACATTATTATCAGAGCCGTGAGCATCACCGCCAGTGATCAGCTGATTAAGATCACTTCCTTGTGTGCCAAGCACGGCTCTGTACGTTTTGTAGTTCCTGTGCTTGGTACTGCTGCGCCATCGACTTTACTGGAATGGGACCAAGTGGCTGCTCTGTACACTACAAATACATGTTACCGGTCCCTGTAAACCTTGAAGTCAGCCGCTCGGCGAGGGTGTCATAAGTAGGACCCCCACTTTCCCAATGTGACATAAAGAATATTATCTTAAATCTTTGTATACAAGAAATGACACAAGGTCAAGCATTTACACCAAGCTCTGTTGGCAGTGTTTATCATATTAAAGTGAGTCCGTCACCCCCAAAATGTATTGTAAATGGGCTATACAGTATTGTAGGGTACTCAGCCCTGTAACAACCGTACTTGTACAATGCCTGAGAAAAATACATCTTATTTCATAAGCAAATGAGGAGACTTCAATGCATCAGCGAGCACTGCATGAATGCTGCCGGTGTGTGCGGTCGCATGGATGGTCATACAGTGGCATGGTCATACAGTGGCATGGTCATACAGTGGCCTCGTTCTTTCTCTGTCTCCTTTCTTTTCACTGTGCTTGCTGCACTTCGGGTATATCAGTGCCGTGTGCAGCTTCAGAAGAAAAGAGACATGAGAAGCCACACACCGGCAGCATTCACAATATGCAAATGAGGAGGCGTAACGGTGCACCAAACTCTTGGCCACACCAAGGGTGCTCCAAAGCTTCCTCATTGGCGTATTAATTGACAGTTATTTTTTCGGGCACTGTACCAGTAACAGGTACAGTGCCAGTATGGTTGTTATAGGGGCTATGTACCCTACAACACTGTATAGTCCAATTCAATTGCATTTTGGGGGTGACGGACTCCCTTTAAGAATAATCATAGATACAGATAATTATATCTAAGATGAAGATCACGTTATCTGGCTCCTTTCACTTCCACTTGCATTGAGTGGCTCCTATAATGTCTCGCATACCACAGCTGGCGAGATGCACACACAATCTACAGTTATCGAGCACCTGCTTTATCCATTAGAATATCACAGGTGCAGCTCGCCTGAAGATCGTGATAGGTATGTGGATGCAGAGTGATAGGCACCACTCACCGTTTCATGTAGAAGTAAGTGGGCCGGAAGGCCTCTTTAAAGGTGGTTTACATTGAAGACTGCTCCTGGGCCATCTGGTCACATAGAAGTCATTGACCCATAGACCTCTATAAGACAGAGCAACCAAACTCCATCCTGTGGCATTCGGCAGGCATGATATGACTGTAGTATATTACACATGTAGAAGCTGGAACAACCAAGTGACAAGAATGTCCGATAGCTGAAAGCATGGAAAATAGTGTGGCTAGCTAATCTGGCATTTAGGCTCTGCAGATTTTATTCTTCTCGCGATTATGATGGAAACCATAAGACAACTGGAGTAACATTGCGGCTTGCCATGGACCCCACTGAACTAAAATAGGGTTTGGCATCTATTTAAAGATAGTGTGAACATAGCCTTACATGCACCATTTACTAGCAAGTGTTTAAAGGGACTTTGCCGCCAGGTTTTTGTCACCTAATACGACAGTGCGGTAATGTAGAGACAGAGACCATGATTCCAACGACATGTCACTTGCTAGGATGCTTAGTGTAGTTTTGATTTAAATCACTGATTTACCAGCAACAGATTATCGCTGGAAGACTTGTAAACCTGCTGCCACATAGTCCTCTATATTCATGACCCTGTATAACCTCACCACTGATTGGCGGCTTTCTGCCTATGCAGAGTGTACACAGACAGTTAATCAATCAGTGGTGTGAAGAGTTATACAGAGCTCAGCATTCGGAGAACTGGTAGATCGGAAGCAGAGAAAACAGGGATTGTATCGAAACTGCAGCAAGCAGCCCAGTAAGTGACACATCACTGGAATCATGGTCTCTGCCCCTGCATCATGCTGCTCTCAGATGAGGTAGCAAAAATCTGATGGCAGATTCCCTTTAAGCTTGCCGAGGTGGTCTATGACATCTACATGATCATACATGTGCATTCTTGGGTTACATTCTTTACCAATGGAAAGTTCTACATAAAAATGTTACATGTCTTGAATCAGAAGTAAGAATAGCCCTTGTGATAACAGAGCACAGTGCACCCTGATTTTCTAGGTGTGTTTTTATTTGAAAGGCCTTTTCTTGCCTAATTTAGCAGTCACAATGGTGCAGACTTAGCGAGTCAGTCACTGCAGGGTCTGAGACGTCAGGATTCACATTACACAATGCTAGGGAACACCTGAGGATATCCCATAACCTGTGGGGGCATTCTGCCCCTTATTAATCAAACCGGTTTAGATCAAAGGAGCTTTGTGTGCCTCATACAGGCGCTGCTTGTCTGTGCTCACGGGAGCCAACTGTTGCCAGAAGATCTGTGTCTGGTTTAATTGTATGAAAAGGACAAAACCGGCTGTAATAATCAGCGATGGACAAAGTAAATGTATGTTCAGGATGGAAGACTCGCCAAGTTTTACTCAATAGGAAAACATCTGACATTTACCATATACTATATTCCCAAGGCTTCACCGGCGGCTCTGAGACTGCAGCCATGGCTATTGAGAAAAAAGAAGAGTCTCTTTAACCCCTTAACGAACAGAGGTATTTTTGTTTTTGCATTTTAATTTTTTGCTCCCCTTCTTCCCAGAGCCATAACTTTTTAATTTTTCCGTCAATATGGCCGTGTGAGGGCTTGTTTTTTGGCGGGACGAGTTTTACTTTTGAACGACACCATTGGATTTAACATATCGTGTACTGGAGAAAGGGAAAAAAATTCCAAGTGTGGTGAAATTCACTAAATGCTAAAAGTGACATACCATTATGAGTCTCCAGGTCATTATGAGTTCATAGACACCAAACATGTCTAGGTTCTTTTTTATTTAAGTGGTGAAACCAAAAGATTGTTAAAAAAAAAATGGCGCCATTTTCCAATACCTGTAGAGTCTCCATTTTTCGTGATCTCAGGTTGGGTTAGGGCTTATTTTTTGCGTGCCGAGCTGACATTTTTAATGATGCCATTTTGGTGCACATACGATCTTTTGATCACCCGGTATTACATTTTAATGCAATGTTGCGGCAACCAAAAAAACATAATTCTGGCGTTTTGACTTCTTTTCTTGTTGCGCAGTTTAACAATCAGGTTAATTATTTTGTTGTATTGATAGATCGGGCGATTCTGAACGCGGCGATACCAAATATGTGTACGTTTAATTTTTTTTATTGTTTTATTTTGAATGGGGAGAAAGGGAGGTGATTTGAACTTTTTATATTTTTTTATTATTTTTAAAAACATTTTTTTTAACTTTTTGCATGCTTCAATAGCCTCCATGGGAGACTAGAAACTGCACTACTTTTATCAGCTCTACTACATACAGGTGATGATCCAATCGCCTGTATGTAGCAGAAATGCTTACTTGCTATGAGCGACGACCACTGGGCGGCGCTCATAGCAATCTGGCTATGACAACCGTAGAGGTCTGCTGGAGACCTCTGGTTGTCATGCCAACCCATCGGTGACCCGCGATCACGTGACGGGGTCACTGATGGGCGGGATTTCCGGCTAGCTTGCCGGAAGCGCGAGTTAAATACTGCTGTCAGAGATTGACAGCGGCATTTAACAGGTTAACGATTCCACCCGCGGCTGTTGCGGGCACATGTCAGCTGTACAGATCAGCTGTCATGTGCCCGGAAAGGTGCCGGCTCAGTGTCGGAGCCCGCACCAATCAGGGGGAGTTCGACATCGTAATATGCACATTTTTTTTTATTGTTGGTCTTCAACAACCTCACCTTTTTAGTAGATTTTGTCTGTTCCTCACCCATTTTTAAACCTCCTACACAGCTGTTTCTGTTTCAGTTAATGACTGTATTTCTATCTACATATGAAAATCAAGTTCATTATCACTTTTTTGTTATGGTTGGTTACTCGTACACCTAACTATAAATCCCTGACTTTGTACAAGGTGCGGTCACACCAAATATAAGATTTGATTTAGATTTCACTTTTGTTCATTCACTTTATATTTTGTTAATGCATAAAAATAAACTATTAACACCTCTATTTTTGAAAGCATAAGTGCTTTGCAGCATTTTTCCACACCTGCCTGAAACTTTTACACAGTACTGTAAATCTGGTCTTGTTAGCCAAGGGGACAGAATCCTCATGAAGATGCCCACAGAGGAGAGTTGAGGACCACACCCCTTTGGCTAAAAAGACTAGATTTACAGACAGGGAATAGGAGGTCATTTCTTAAGAGCCCGGAAGATGCAGCAACAAAGAAACACAACACTAGATGCAGGGATCAATGGCATTCAGATCAGCCATAAAATATTATATATTTATGATACATGACGAGTTCTCTTTAAAATTGTGCCTATATTGGGTGCTACATCCAAGAGCATCTGATACAGAATTACAGTCCTTGTTCATCCAGATTTTCCAATTATCACATATTTGAAACTAACAAGAGTGATTTTGATCTCATGCATGTAAATTTGCAGTTTGCGTCTGGATGGACCAGTGCAGAGATTTTATTTTAATACGTGAATGTTCACTTTATAACAGAATATTGTTTTTAGTATAAACTGTGTACTGATTAATTCCATAAAACATCTTTATAGCGGTCACAGCTCCAACATACTGTACCTGCTTCCTTTCATACAGCTGTTAAATGAAATGTGAAAAGTTCTCAAAGGCTTCAGTCACCACTAGAGGGAGCTCACTGCATACTGTTTTATTATTGAGTTCAGTGTGTGAATTGTATGCATAAACTGCTGAGTCTACATAACGGATTTATTCATCACGCTTAGCAAGTATTACGGCTGTTCTCACAGGATCAGCTGATGCATAGCCAGGATCCTGATGAAACTACGTGAGAGCTGATTGCTTCACTTTAACCCACGAAAAGCAACTGTGGCATGTAGGTGGTTAGACTGAGGGAGCGAGCTCCCTATGTCAGCCCAATCCCACCCCACTCTGTTAACTGATGATGGGGTACTGATATGTTGTCATGGCAGACTGGGGCTTTCCATGGAGTCCAAACCAGTCAATTTTGCCCTCCTTTTAGACCCAGCAAGAGACGGTCTAATAGAATCCCTGTTGGCCTGATGTATTGCAGTGTATTACATAAGCAATCAAGGTCAAACAAGTTCAAGTACCCAAGAGGAGCTAATCATAAAAAGTTAAAAAAAATGTAAAAAGTAAAGAAAAAAATTAATAAAAGATTATATATATATAATATGTGTATATATATATAATATGTGTGTATATATAAAATATATTCTAAGGGATAACGTGACGTTGTGGATGGAGTGAGACATGCTGTCCCAGATGTGCTCAATTGGATTCAGGTCTGGGGAACGGGCAGGCCAGTCCATAGCTTCAATGCCTTCATTCATGCCCAGGCGTTGTAGGGAAGTCATACAGGCACGTGGAGGCCACACACAATACTGAGCATCATTTTGACTTGTTTCCACTTTAATTTTGTCTTGTTTTGATTTTCATTTAGACTTGTTTCCACTTTCATTTTAGGGGTCTCTCCAAATCCAGGCCTCCATTGGTTCAAAAATTTGATTTCCATTGATGATTTTTGTGTGATTATGTTGACAGCACATTCAACTTTGTACACAACAAAGTATTCAATGAGAATATTTCATTCATTTACATCTAGAATGTGTTATTTGAGCAGTGTATATTGCCTTCTGTAGCCTCTGTGCTGTACCGTCCATTGCTGGCTGCAGAATGAGATAGCTGAGAATCTGTCAGTGAGCCTGCTAGCATGGTCTGTTTGGAACTCTTTTATCTGACGATTTCTGAACTCCTCAGTTGCTATATGACCATAGACTGCATCAAAGTTGAATGTATAGGGAAACCAAGAGCTTGCAAAAACCAGAAGGCGTAACATTTTCAACTGATCCCAAAGCAAAAATTATTTTTAGCCTCAAAATACATTCACTTATGTAAAATAAAAGTGACCACCCAGCTCCTGAACTCTCCCCTTGCTGCAAACTAGAGTTTTACCGTATAACCGTATGTCTACGTGGCCAATTTGGAGCTATGAAATGGAGCCTTGACCTTATAAAGATATATATAGAAATTAATCAGAACTGAATTTTGCACTTCAAATATGGCATTTGCATGATAAACCTATCCAAAGTTATTATACTTGCACAATTGATCTTCCTGGGGCGCCTGGAATATTAATTATTACAGCTAATCAGAGAAACTGCATGAATAGCTGAATATGTATCGTCTTTTATTTTTCCTTGTCAATTTTTTATTGACACCTGCTGTTCTGTTTTTAACAGTTTTCTGGTAAGCTTCATGGTGGACGCCCGTGGTGGCTCAATGAGAGGAAGCCGACACAATGGCATGAGAATCATTATCCCACCAAGGAAATGCACCGCTCCAACTCGTATTACTTGCCGCCTGGTCAAGAGGCACAAATTAGCAACACCACCACCAATGGTAGAAGGAGAAGGATTGGCAAGTCGTTTAGTTGAAATGGGCCCGTCAGGGGCTCAGTTTTTGGGGTGAGTTACTTTATTATACATTTTATTTATACATTATTCTTATAATTTTCAGTTTTAGATAAGTTTTTAAACCATGATATCCGATAAAGCAATTTGTACAGTATGATCGACATCCAAAATCATATCTTTACCCATTGAATCAACTATACTGTATTTATTATGTAAATTTTTTTGTTTACATCTATAACCTTTTTAAGAAAGCTGTTACACCTATCACTAGGCAGCAGATCAATTTAGAAGACAGTTGTGACGGCACTGCACTCTCCAGCAAATATTATATTTTCAATATTTCTATGTTGTTTACGCCATTTCTTTATTTTGCACTATGTTCTCCACTGGAAGCATTACTCCTTTATACAGTACACAAACACATTGTGTGAGACATATGACAGACAGCACTGATGTCCTGATCTAACTTCCTGCATGATTAGAAAATACAAAGAGTAAAGCACAGGTGACTAACACCATTCAGATAAGGTCCCGACAGTCATTGTCAGGAGAGAGGCTGTACAGCTGAGTTTAGCTGTGTCACATTACACACACTTCTATTAGCTCTTCTCCTCTCATAGCACAGACACCTCTGATGTATGTCTACCTTTCCCCACCCCCTGCCCCACAAACACCTGGAGCCTAAAGTACAAAGGTGTCAATAACACATTTATGTCTGTTGTGCTCAGCTCAACTTATAATTACTCTGCAGTGAAATCAGACTGGGCTGTCATTATATGTCTCACACAGGAGTAGCTCAGAACAGGCAGGTTACTCCTGTGTGATACATACAGTGAGAGACAACTTGATCTTACCATCGAGCGATTACAAGTTACCCTGAGCACAACAGACAGAAGTGTGATTATGACAACTTTGAACTCTCAGCTCCAGACAGGCAGTGCGGATATCTCTAGTGATGGTTTATCTTAAGGAGAAAAAAGGATCATCAGTCCGAAATCAGACATGTCAGGTCCTTAACTCACCGAACAATCATTTGTCCGATGCCACATATACATTAAACTGGTGGCTGAACCCATCGATATCAGCAATTTAAGCCAACATTAGTCTAATGTGGGGGATTTTACTTTGCTCTGTGTCCCTTCTCCACTGATAACCCTGCTTCTTTAAGTAAGCCATACACATTAGATGGCTTTCTGCCGAATGATGTTTAGACCGATCGTTTGGCCAACAGCCATCTGAGCCATCTTTCCCATAAACAGGCGCACTCGTTCAGCCGAGTGCTTCAGTGTTCTCTATCACAAAGCTGCAAACAGACATTGGATATGCCTGATCGACATCTCCCACAATGGAGTCCCAATTTGCACATTAGAATGTTGGCTGAACTGATCAATATCATGGGGACCTGTGGGAACATACTTCCAGCCACATTCCAACTAGTTGTTGCGTGGCCTCTCTCAACACAAAATTGAGCGAAGTCGTACACATCTAGTCGGAATGTGGCCGGGAGTATTCATGCCGCATACTTCTGGTCACATGGTGGCTCGTGTCTCACTACTGGCATTGGAGAATCCTCCCAGTGCGCGTTGTGCACGATGTGAGGATTCACCGAGATTGACAGAAGACTTTCATGAAGATCCTGGACAACCCCTTTAAGTGTCCTTTTACATGGTCAGATAAACATGTCTGCTTACTGAGGTGCTGCCAACAAATCTCAATTTGTAGGTCAACATAGAAGTGTCAATCAACGATAAACAAATTCTAGCCGATCGTTTGACGGCTGCACATTTACAGTGAACACTGATTTAACAATTGTTAAGGCTGTTTTGTGTATGAAGTCCCTAAAGGGGTTTTCTGGTCAGAGAATATTGATGATCTATCCATAGGTCTCATACTGATTAGCTCTTATTTGCTCTGCTGGCAGCCAGATGTAAACAGATGCTGCCGTGTCCGTCACAACAGCTCCTACTCAAGAGACTAGGAGATGTTCTGCAGCACTCAGAAGCAGCCACTGCACTGAATGGAGCTGCGCGTTGCAACTCTGTTTCACCTATTTACATCCGGCAGACGCCAAAGCTCATGAGAGCGGATGACTTGGTTTGCTGGCTGTCGATGACTTGGTTTGCAGGGTGTCGATCCCCCACCAATCTCATATTGATGATTTATCCCTTTATCAGTGTCCTCTGGCCAGATAACCTCTTCAACTCTTTGACTGCCAAAGACTCTGACATTCACATTTACTGTAGGTTGTAAAATGAGACTTTTTCTCTAAATATCCTGTTGTACTGGCATCGATTGGCCAATGTGAAAACTGCAATATTTCATCCTTTATTTTTGCATGATAGGCCAAGATAATTATGTCACTGATGATAGTGTCCATTTAAAGTGACTAATTATGCATTTATGGTTCCAAAAAAAAAGCACAAACAACCTTGCAATGTGTGATACTGACTCAAGTCCACTCTTTCATACAGCCTGGGCCTTTTTTTTTAGTTTTTACTTACTTAAAATAAAGATTACATCTTCTTTTCATATAACAAAGACATTATGGGATCTCCTTGCCATATCAGATTAATAATGAATAATTCATTATTAAATAATTCAGATACTTCATCATTAGTTGGCAGTGAAGCCAACCGAAACGATAATGTTAGTATAGGTGTCATATTCTATTTTGCGAGCAGTCATAGCTGTGACATTGCTGACAGGCAGCAAACCTCATGGTATGGACCAGACCTTAATACCCAGATTGCTTCTACTGTTCTGAAACGCTGCATTACAGAACTTATCTCACATTTTGATGTGGTTGCTTTGTGTTTAGAACGTCCAGTGATTGTACACAGGTTGTCAAAGCATATACGTTATGCTATTGACCACTAGGTCCAGGAATGCCTTCTCCTTAGATTGCATGCACAACTTTACTTTTTTTTCCCAAAGCGGGCACCAGACTTATGGCATATGGTGATGAGAGAACCTGCTGGGATAAGGTGTTATCTGAGCATGCTCAGGTGCTAACCTAGTGTCTTCGGTGTGCTTGAATAATATGTTTGAGTCCCCGCGGCTGCATGTCTCGCGGCTGATCGACAGCCTCAACACATGCAGGGACTTCCTGTTTGGAAGACAATCCGTGCATGTGTTGCGGCTGTCGAACAGTCACGAGACATGCAGCCGCGAGGACTCGGAACATATTATTCGAACACACCGAAGACACTCAGCACCCGAGCATGCTCAGATAATGCTTTATCCCAGCACGTTCGCTCATCACTAGAGGCAGAAAAACCGGCAACTATTGTCTGGAGTGGCCGCCCCAATCCTAATTTCCCCTTCTTATTTCTCTTCTTGCTGCATGGATGTTATTCAGTAAACTGCATCTTCCTACCAATTCCCCCCCTCTAAACGAGGGAGAGAGCTTGATTAGCCGAATCCTGCAGCTTGGGCCTCAAGGGACAAAATTTATTGGGTAGGATGCTGCATTATTAAACCAAAAATTAAGGCTATAAATGGTCGTAGGGTTTTTTTTGTACATTTTCTATTATTATTTTCCATCCACATTTTTTTTTCTTTCCTGTTATAATTTTTAAGTGAAGTCCTGTTGGTGAAGGGAGAGTGGCTTGTTTATCGCTGACTTTATTGTGCTTTTAGGCATGTGAAACTCACGGCAAACAATGATTTCTTTTTAAGTTGCTTTTTTTTTTCTTTTTTCATGATTGCTATATTTTCGTCTGTTTTTTTTTTAATGCTAGTGCCGCATCTAACACGTTGTAGTTTGGAGACAGTATTTTCATATAATTTTGTTCAAGAGAAGGTATTCGCAGTTAATGGAAAAATTGTGTGCAATTACATATACTATGACATTTGTACATGTGCTTGTTTAGTACGGTAAGTCATTTGTGCTTCGACTGCTCTGTATTATCCCACTGCTGTTATATAATTCTATGTCTGCCACAGTCATAATGAATGTGGGACCTAGACACCCCGGTGGGTTCAGTTACACAAGAGGGGAGGTTGCCGGCTGAATAAAAGCATTGAACGAGGTCTTCATTCCCAGCTGGCGGTGGGAGCGAGCTGCTTATCAGTAGCCGTTCTTCAAAGGATTGCAGTCATGTGAACAGTAAGGAATGTTCTTCTCTTGCCTGAACGTGGCCTGATATTTGCAGAAACACAGGCTCATTCTATGTGTGTATTAAGCTTGCAAAAGATCCGTCCTGCCAGTCAAGATTGCCACCGACGAGTTGACTATTAGAGTTTTGCAAAAATATGGTAAGAACGACCTTTTACGATGAATGAATTCACTCCTTGTAACAACAGTTAAATAAGTTTTACTTTTAGTATTTAAAGATTTTATCCAGGACTTTTTTTTTTTACTATATGCCTAAAAGCTAACAGGCACAGAAGAAGAAGTAATCAGGCTCCTTGCATCTTCCCGCCCTACCACTTGCATCAGTGACTCCATTCCGTCACATCTCCTCCAGTCCCTTTCCCCTGCTGTCACCTCTCACCTAACTAGAATTTTCAACCTCTCTCTCTCTTCCGGTATCTTTCCCTCCTCATTTAAGCATGCCATCGTACAGCCATTACTTAAAAAACCATCCCTCAACCAAAACTGTGCCGCTAACTATAGACCTGTCTCTAATCTTCCCTTCATCTCCTGGAACGCCTGGTCCACACCCGTCTTATCCGCTATCTCTCAGATAACTCTGTTCTCTACCCTCTTCAATCTGGTTTCCGCTCTTTACACTCTACTGAAACTGCCCTCACTAAAGTCTCTAATGATCTACTGACTGCTAAATCTAATGGTCACTACTCCATGCTAATTCTCTTGGATCTCTCCGTAGTATTCGACATGGTGGACCATCAGCTCCTCCTCATTATGCTACACTCCATTAGCCTCAAGGACACCGTTCTCTCCTGGTTCTCCTCCTATCTCTCTGACTGCTCCTTCACTGTATCTTTTGCTGGTTCCTCCTCCTCTCATCTTCCCCTTACTGTTGGGGTTCCTCAAGGATCAGTCCTAGGCCCCCTCCTCTTCTCTTTGTATACCGCCCCTATTGGACAAACAATCAGTAGATTTGGTTTCCAGTACCATCTCTATGCTGATGACACCCAATTATACACTTCTTCTCCTGATATCATGCCTGCCTTTTTAGAAAACACCAGTGATTGTCTTACCGCTGTCTCTAACATCATGTTCTCCCTCTATCTCAAACTGAACCTGTCAAAAACTGAACTCCTTGTGTTTCCTCCCTCTACAGTCATGGACACAAGTTTTGAGAATGACACAAATATTAATTTTTACAAAGTCTACTGCTTCACTTTTTCTAATGGCAATTTGCATATACTCCAGAATGTTATAAAGAGTGATCAGCTTAACAGCAATTACTTGCAAAGTCAATATTTGGCTAGAAAATGAACTTTATCCCCAAAACACATTTCAACATCATTGCAGCCCTGCCTTAAAAGGACCAGCTAACCTCTTTTCAGTGATTGCTCCATTAACACAGGTGTGGGTGTTGATAAGGACATGACTGGAGATCAATCTGTCATGATTAAGTAAGAATGACACCACTGGACACTTTAAAAGGAGGCTGGTGCTTGGCATCATTGTTTCTCTTCTGTTAACCATGGTTATCTCTAAAGAAACACGTGCAGTCATCATTGCAATGCACAAAAATGGCCTAACAGGGAAGAGTATCGCAGCTAGAAAGATTGCACCTCAGTCAACAATCTATCGCATCATCAAGAATTCAAGGAGAGAGGTTCCATTGTTGCCAGAAAGGCTCCAGGGCACCCAAGAAAGACCAGCAAGCGCCAGGACCGTCTCTTAAAAGTGTTTCAGCTGCAGGATCGAGCTACCAGCAGTGCAGAGCTTGCTCAGGAATGGCAGCAGGCAGGTGTGAGTGCATCTGCACGCACTGTGAAGCGGAGGCTCTTGGAGCAAGGCCTGGTCTCAAGGAGGGCAGCAAAGAAGCCACTTCTCTCCTGAAAAAAACATAATGGACAGACTGATATTCTGCAAAAGGTACAGGCAGTGGACTGCTGAGGACTGGGGTAAAGTTATTTTCTCTGATGAATCCCCTTTTCGATTGTTTGGGACATCAGGAAAACGCCTCATTCGGAGAAGACAAGGTGAGCGCTACCACCAGTCTTGTCTCATGCCAACTGTTAAGCATCCTGAAACCATTCATGTGTGGGGTTGCTTTCAGCCAAGGGAATCGGCTCTCTCACAGTCTTGCCTAAAAACACAGCCATGAATAAAGAATTGTACCAGAATGTCCTCCAAGAGCAACTTCTCCCAACCCTCCAAGAGCAGTTTGGCGATCAACAATGCCTTTTCCAGCATGATGGAGCACCTTGCCATAAAGCAAAGGTGATAACTAAATGGCTCAGGGAACAAAACATAGAGATTTTGGGTCCATGGCCTGGAAACTCCCCAGATCTTAATCCCATTGAGATCTTGTGGTCAATCATCAAGAGACGGGTGGACAAATAAAAACCTTAAAAATTCTGACAAAATGAAATATGCAAATTGCCTCTTCAAACAAAGAGGACTTGTACTCTATAGCGCCACCTGTTGGAAGTAGCGATCCTACAAGTCACAATCAACCCTTTAACGAGTCTTGTAATATGACTTAGGATAAAAGCCAAATCAGAATCTCCATTTGCAGACACGGTGTTTCGGACTGTTGGTCCTCGTCAGTGCAAAGTAGGAGAGATCTGATTTGGCTAGATGAGAGGCTCTGGACTGGGGTCTGGGGGTAAGGTTACTCCTTGTGGAGAGTGACATACCAGCTCTGGCGTGTCGAGGTAAGGAGGCTTATTCGCCGTGCAATGCTCCTCTGGGAAATTTTAATATGCAAATTGCCTCTTCAAACAAAGAGGACTTGTACTCTATAGCGCCACCTGTTGGAAGTAGCGATCAAAATGAAAGCATTCATTGTGCAAGAATGGACTGCTATCAGTCAGGATTTGGTCCAGAAGTTGATTGAGAGCATGCCAGGGAGAATTGCAAAGGTCCTGAAGAAGAAGGGTCAACACTGCAAATATTGACTTGCTGCATTAACTCATTCTAACTGTCAATATAAGCTTTTGTTACTCATATGTTTGCAATTATATTTCTGTCTGTGATAAAAACATCTGTCAAACACACATAAAAACCAGAGGGCAGCAGATCATGTGAAAATATAATATTTGTGTCATTCTCAAAACTTTTGGCCATGACTGTACTAACCTACCTATGCCCGACATCGCCATCTCCGTGTGTGGTTCCACCATTACTCCCCAGCAACATGCCCGCTGTCTTGGGGTCATACTTTATTCCAAGCTTTCATTCACCCCCACATCCGATCACTGGCTCGCTCTTGTTATCTCCACCTCAAAAACATCTCTAGAATTCGACCTTTTCTTACTTTCGACTCTGCAAAAACTCTTACTGTTTCTCTTATTCATTCTCGTCTGGACTATTGTAACTCTCTACTAATCGGTCTCCCTCTTACCAAACTCTCCCCTCTCCAATCTGTCTTGAATGCTGCAGCCAGGATCATATTCCTCACCAATCGTTATACCGATGCCTCTACCTTGTGCCAGTCATTACACTGGTTACCCATCCATTCCAGAATCCAGTACAAACTTATTACCCTCACCCACAAAGCACTCCATGGCTCAGCACCACCCTATATCTCCTCCCTTGTCTCAGCCTACCATCCTACTCGTGCTCTCCGTTCTGCTAATGACCTGAGGTTAGCATCCTCAATAATCAGAACCTCCCACTCCCGTCTCCAAGACTTTTCACGTGCTGCGCCAGTTCTTTGGAATGCTCTACCCAGGTTAATACGATTAATCCCCAATCCCCACAGTTTTAAGCGTGCCCTAAAAACGCATTTGTTCAGACTGGCATACCGCCTCAACGCATTAACCTAACTATCCCTGTTGGCCCATTCAAAAATTTTCTACCATAATCAGGTACCTCGTATTATGTTCTCACCCGCTTTATGCATTTAATAGCCCTCTGTGTCTGTACTGTTACATACTTTGGCTGTTAACTGGTTCATGCAGCATTACATGAACACCCGATTCTTACACTATGGCTGGTCCAAACAATGAAAGCAATTGTTACCATCCACCTTTTGTGTCTCCCCTTTTTCCGCATAGATTGTAAGCTTGCGAGCAGGGCCCTCATTCCTCTTGGTATCTACTTTGATCTGTGTTTATTTGTTATGCTGTAATGTCTATTGTCTGTACAAGTCCACTCTATAATGTAAAGTGCTGCGGAATATGTTGGCGCTATAGAAATAAAATTATTATTATCATAGGCATGTAGTTGCAACTACCTGCCTGTTGTACCTGGTGCCACAGTGATCATCGACTGCTCTTGCCGGCAATTTACCAACTCCATGTCAGCAGATAAGCTTTTCTTCTCCCATGCTGCTGTGTCGATACGGCATGACTGCTGACATCATGCTGATTGACAGCCGGCTCCCCACAGTTAGGAAGCGAGGAGGCAGCTGTCAATCAGCATGACATTGGCAGTCGCACCCTGTTAACAGAGCAGAGCAGAAGAGAGGCTGTTGATCTGTCGACGTGACGTCAGTGCAAGCCACTGAATTGCCAGCAGGAGCGGTCTGTGAGGGCTCATAGTAAAAAAAAAAAAATTTGAATAGTCCTGGATAAATCCTTAAAAGGAACACTCCTAGAAAAAATCATATATAGTTTTATGGCTAATGCAGTGCCTGTTGGATGGGGTATGACTACTACCTATGCCCCCTACACACTAGGCATAAGGCCATAAGCACAACCACATGGAGCATGCGCAGCAGTACACACAATGCAGTTTGCTCCTTAGTATGCAGCCACATTGCCTCTGCGCTGCTGTACGGGCTTATTCAGACATTTCATCAGTGTTTTTTATCAGAGTTTCATCAGTTTGTTCAGTCAGTTTTTTACCATCATATTTTGGTCAGAATTTCATCACTTTTTCAAGGATACTCATACTGAATAGTCAGTGAAAAATGGACTGCACACAGATGACATCCGAGTGCTGTTGAATTTTTTCACAGACCTATAGATTTGAGTGCTGTCCATAGAAATCACGAATAAAACCTGTATGAGAAAAACTGACATCTGAATGAGCCCTTAGGCTCCATCAATCAACTGAAGCTAAATGTGATTGTTTCTTTGCCCCTTAAATGGGTTCTCTGAGAATGTAATAAAATGTCCCTAGTCAGGGAATTCACATAACAACCCAACCTAGTCACCCATAGTCTGTATTCTGAAGAAACAAAGCTCCCAAGATCTGTATCTCATCTAACAAAGGAGCTGTATCACAAGCGCACATGCCAGGGAGCTGGCGAACAAGGACTGCGATAAGAGAAGAAATAAATCTCCTTGGCTAGTTGAGCACAGAGGACTGAGCCTGGTGAACTGATTACTGAAGCCAGAAGCCACACAACCTAGTACTGAACTTCTAGATTATTGGAAGATCTCAGAGCACAAATGTATAATCATAAAGGCATAAATATACCGTAATAAAAAAGAAAACCTAAAAGGTTTTGGATTACTCCAAGTCATAATATTGGTTTTAGTGAAAATGTAGGAGGAAAGAAAAAATAATACCATTATGGAACAATGCATTGCAGTGTATTGAAGTACAGTATATATAGTTGTAATACTACAGTCATGGCCAAAAGTTTTGAGAATGACACAAATATTATATTTTCACATGATCTGCTGCCCTCTGGTTTTTATGTGTGTTTGACAGATGTTTTTATCACAGACAGAAATATAATTGCAAACATATGAGTAACAAAAGCTTATATTGACAGTTAGAATGAGTTAATGCAGCAAGTCAATATTTGCAGTGTTGACCCTTCTTCTTCAGGACCTCTGCAATTCTCCCTGGCATGCTCTCAATCAACTTCTGGACCAAATCCTGACTGATAGCAGTCCATTCTTGCACAATCAATGCTTTAATTTTGTCAGAATTTTTAGGTTTTTGTTTGTCCACCCGTCTTTTGATGATTGACCACAAGTTCTCAATGGGATTAAGATCTGGGGAGTTTCCAGGCCATGGACCCAAAATCTCTATGTTTTGTTCCCTGAGCCATTTAGTTATCACCTTTGCTTTATGGCAAGGTGCTCCATCATGCTGGAAAAGGCATTGTTGATCGCCAAACTGCTCTTGGAGGGTTGGGAGAAGTTGCTCTTGGAGGACATTCTGGTACCATTCTTTATTCATGGCTGTGTTTTTAGGCAAGACTGTGAGAGAGCCGATTCCCTTGGCTGAGAAGCAACCCCACACATGAATGGTTTCAGGATGCTTAACAGTTGGCATGAGACAAGACTGGTGGTAGCGCTCACCTTGTCTTCTCCGAATGAGGCGTTTTCCTGATGTCCCAAACAATCGAAAAGGGGATTCATCAGAGAAAATAACTTTACCCCAGTCCTCAGCAGTCCACTGCCTGTACCTTTTGCAGAATATCAGTCTGTCCATGATATGTTTTCTGGAGAGAAATGGCTTATTTGCTGCCCTCCTTGAGACCAGGCCTTGCTCCAAGAGTCTCCGCCTCACAGTGCGTGCAGATGCACTCACACCTGCCTGCTGCCATTCCTGAGCAAGCTCTGCACTGCTGGTAGCCCGATCCCGCAGCTGAAACACTTTTAAGAGATGGTCCCGGCGCTTGCTGGTCTTTCTTGGGCGCCCTGAAGCCTTTTTGGCAACAATGGAACCTCTCTCCTTGAAGTTCTTGATGATGCGATAGATTGTTGACTTAGGTGCAATCTTTCTAGCTGCGATACTCTTCCTTGTTAGGCCGTTTTTGTGCATTGCAATGATGACTGCACGTGTTTCTTTAGAGATAACCATGGTTAACAGAAGAGAAACAATGATGTCAAGCACCAGCCTCCTTTTAAAGTGTCCAGTGGTCTCATTCTTACTTAATCATGACAGATTGATCTCCAGCCATGTCCTCATCAGCACCCACACCTGTGTTAATGGAGCAATCACTGAAAAGAGGTTAGCTGGTCCTTTTAAGGCAGGGCTGCAATGATGTTGAAATGTGTTTTGGGGGATAAAGTGCATTTTCTAGCCAAATATTGACTTTGCAAGTAATTGCTGTTAAGCTGATCACTCTTTATAACATTCTGGAGTATATGCAAATTGCCATTAGAAAAAGTGAAGCAGTAGACTTTGTAAAAATTAATATTTGTGTCATTCTCAAAACTTTTGGCCATGACTGTAGTTAGAGGTATAAAGTGAAAAGACACAACTGAGAGCAACTAGCATTATATTTTACAAACCACATCAGAATCACTAAGTTAATCATTACTAATTGAATGACATTGGACACATTCCAACATCTGTTTAGCTTTCCCTGATAATTTTCCGAGTGGTCATGTACTGCTGCAAGCTGTGGAAGCATAATACGCAACTCACTAGAATCTTAAAGGGGTTGTCCACTACGAGGCAACCCCTTCTTAAACTAAATGTTCAGCACCTATAAAATAATAAAGGCTATACTCGCCTCCCGTGCCGGCTCCATTCCCGCGGTGTCGGCGCTCGCTTTCCCCTGTGCTATGATGCTGTGTTGTGACATGTGACGCTGGCACCCAGTCAGCGCTGGTGTCACTGTCTACACCTTCGGACAAACTGAACATGAAGAGGAAGCCAGGGGTCAGCTGTAGCCCGGACTTCCTCTTCATGTTCAGTTTGTCCGAAGGTGGAGCTAGTGACGCCAGCACTGATTGGGCGCCGGGCATCAAGTGTCATTCCACCAGATCACAGCCCCAGGACCGCGAGTGCCGAAACCGCTGTAATGGAGCGATACAGGAGGTGAGTATAGGCTTTATTATTTTATCGGGCATAACATTTAGTTTTAGAAGGGGTTGTCCTAATAGTGGATAACCCATTTAAGCATTAAGACCAGTCTTGGCTCTATACTCTGGTTTCTCTTCAGAACATAAAAATCTTTTGCCTTTTCCTAATATTTTGATACAGCTATTGTCAGTCACAGTGAAATGACACATTAAAGGGGTTATCAGTGAATATTTTTTTTAAAATGTGCCTAAAGGCCCTGTCTCACATAGCGACGCACCAGCTATCCTGACAACAATATGAACTTGTCAGGATCGCTGGTGTGTCACTACATGATCACTGCTGAGCTGCCAAACAGGCAGCTCAGGCAGCGATCAGGACAGCGACACTGCGGGTAACGTCGCCTAGTTACCCACAGTGTACGTTGGATACCAGCCCGCTGGTGCAGGGAGCTGGTAACCAAGGTACACATCGGGTTTCTAGGCGCTGTGCGGTGCCTGGAAACCCGATGTGTACCTTGGTTACCAGCTGATCGCTGGTCTCCTGCCTGCCACACGCAGCGATGCGTGCTGGCCAGCATGAGACCTGCGATCAAAAAAAGTCAAGGCATTTCTGACACAACCAGCGATTCACAGCAGGGGCCTGATCGCTGGTACGTGTCAGACATAGCGAGATCGCTGCTGAGATCGCTGTTGCGTCACAAAACTTGTGACTCAGCAGCGATCTCGCTAGCGATCTCGCTATGTGAGACGGGGCCTTAAGAACTAACAGGCTGTAATGTATGGTGTACAGTTCATATAGCGTCTTGTGCTTGGGTGCGAGGAAAACACAGGAGACACAGGTTTGATATAGAAGGACTTGTATTACTTCATACAAGTGGCAAAAATGGTCACACAGTTTGCAGGTACAGAAGCAGGAGACACAGCAGGCCAGAGTAACTTAAGCTCAGCAATAACTCTCCACAACAGGTTCAGGATCTCTTCTCTGTTACCGTAATTCCATGCAAACGTGGATTTATCAAACAGCAGGTTTCCAGAGTCCACAAGTGTTCCAAAGTTCCTCAGTAGGAAATAGCTGGAGTACAAAGTCCAAGGTTTTCCAGGAGTCAGGTCACAGGCTCACTGCAGGCTTGATTCTGAAGCACTGATTGCTCAGCTGAGGCTGCTTAAGAAGCAAGAGGGAGAGAATCAGGGCGGGAACATGAAAGCTGGAAACTCCATATTGACTGAGGGCAAGATAGCTGCAGCAAGACAGAAATCAAAATGGCCGACGATAAACTGAGTTTCAAGAAACATGTACAAAGAACCTTACACAGGCAGATAGTTAGTACCTGCCTGTTGTTATGTTCTGCTACAAGCACTAAGGAAGAAAGGGATATCTGTCAATACGATAGAACTAAGCTAGATCCCTACGATGTAACGGGGAACCTGATCCTGCGATCAGACCCACTAAAGTCCTCAGCTAGTCTGTACGAAGACCTATAGATGCGAGGGAGGGATCCCTACAAGATCTAGGGACTGGGAGAAAAGATGGACACCTCCTGACAGAAGTTGTAGCAGTAAAAGACAAACAAACAACATAGAACATAGAGGTCCGAAGACCAAGCAAAACTAATTGAGTAAGGTAACAAAGCACCTGGCTAGCTTAAGAGTAGAAATTACAATGAAGTCCAGCAAAGCCAGAAGGGCGGAGCAGGATTAAATAGGCAAAAAAAGTCATGTGACCAGCAAGATAGAAAAAACCTAACAGGAGAGTTCTAACAGTACCCCCCCCCCTTCTAAGAGGATCCTCCGGATCCCCTAGGCCCAGGCTTACCCGGAAACCTCTTGTGAAACGCTCTGACAAGTCTGGACGCAGAAACATCATCCGCCCTCACCCATGAGTTATCCTCTGGTCCAAAACCCTTCCAAGCAACGAGATACTGCAAACTCCCTCTATACCGTCTAGAATTTAGGAAGCGGGAAATTTCATATTCCCCGTCCTCCACCACCGGAGGAACAGTGGCCGAGGCGTCTCCATCCGACACATCAGCTCTTTTCAACAAAGAAACATGAAACACCGGATTAATCTTCCAGGAGGTAGGAACCTCCAACCTAACAGCCGATTGGTTAACAACCTGAAGCACCTTAAAGGGCCTTACAAACTTGGGACCCAATTTTTTAGAAGGAATCCTCAACCGCAGATTCTTAGAGGACAACCAAACCATGTCACCAATAGCAAACAAAACCTCTTGCCGTTTCCTATCAAAGTACCTTTTGGATTTTCTGTTAGCCTCCTGAAGATTATCACGTACATCCGTCCAAACTCTCTCCAAATCACCGGAAAAATTCTCCTCTTCAGGCACGGCCGATACCAATTTGGAGAATGACCCAAACGACGGATGTCTCCCAGTACAACAAAAAAAAAGGCGAACAACCAGCAGAAGAGGATGTATGGTTGTTAAGAGCAAATTCAGCAAGTGGCAGAAACTCAGACCACCCCTCTTGATTGTCTGACACAAAAAACGCAAGGACTGTTCAACATCCTGGTTTTTCATTTCCGTCTGGCCATTAGACTCAGGATGATATTCGGATGAAAACGACAAATGAACTCCCAACCTGTCACAAAAGTGCGCCAAAAACGAGCCACGAACTGAGGTCCCCTATCAGAAACAATGTCAGTAGGAACACCATGTAGTCTGACAATTTCCTTGACAAAGGCCTTAGCGAGAGTCTTAGTGCAGGGCAGTTTGATGAAAGGAACCAAGTGACACATCTTGCTAAAACGGTCCACGACCACCCAGATGACAGTGAAACCCTCAGAGGGGGGAAGGTCAGTAATAAAGTCCATAGCCAAATGTGTCCAAGGTGCACTAGGATCTCCAGAGGGCAAAGCAATCCCGCAGCAGGAGTATGTGAAGACTTAGGTCTAGCACCCACTTAATGACTTCCTTCTGCCATCCAGGCCACCAAAAACTGCGACCCACAAATCTCTTGGTCTCAGAGATTCCAGGATGACCTGCCAACCGAGACTCATGACACTCAACAAACAAATCTCCTAAAGGTCCCAGGCACAAACAACCTCCCATGGGGAGTGTTAGATGGGGCATTCTTCTGTGCTTTAAGAATCTCATCTTCCAACACAGGGTCCAAAGCAGCAATCACAACCCCTTCTTGTAAAATGTTCTCCTCCTCCTCAGCACCGACCATGGGAGAAAAGCTGTGAGACAAAGCATCAGCTTTAACATTCTTAGTACCTGGGATGTAAGTAACGGAAAAATTAAACCGCGAGAAAAACAGTGCCCACCTAGACTGACGGGCATTCAAGCGTTTGGCAGCATCAAGATAGATCAGATTTTTATGATCAGTGAAAACCTGAACTGGAAATTCAGCACCTTCCAAGAGATGACGCCAGTGTTCAAATGCGAGTTTAATAGCCAACAATTCCCTATTACCGATATCGTAATTCAGTTCAGTCTCAGAAAATTTTTTTGAAAAAAAGGCACAGGGATGTACTCCATCCCTGTTTTCCTGAGACAACACCGCCCCGACCCCCACAGAAGAAGCATCAACCTCAACCAAAAACGGTTTAGTCACATCAGGCTGCATAATGATGGGAGCAGAGCTGAACCTCTCCTTTAGAAACACAAAAGCTTCAATGGCCTCAGTAGTCCACTGAACCGCATTAGCACCTTTCCTGGTGAGATCGGTCAGTGGTTTGACAATAATAGAAAATTTTTTAATGAATTTTCTATAATAATTGGCGAAATCCAAAAACCTCTGTAACGATTTCAAACCAATAGGCCTAGGCCATTCCTGCACAGCTTGAACTTTCACTGGGTCCATCTCAAAACCTTCGCTGGAGATAATGTAGCCCAAAAAACTAATTCTCTGTACAGCGAACTCACATTTCTCCAGCTTAGCAAAAAGCAAATTGTCAATCAATAACTGTAATACCTCACGAACTCTCCGCCAATGAGACTCCAGATCCGGCGAATAAATCAAAATGTCATCCAAATACACAACCACATTTTTGCCGATCAAAGGTCTAAGGATGTCATTAATAAGATTCTGAAAAAATGCAGGAGCATTGGTAAGGCCAAAAGGCATAACCAGATTCTCAAAATGACCCACAGGAGTGTTAAAAGCAGTCTTCCATTCGTCACCCTTCTTCATGCGCAACAAATTGTATGCCCCCCGAAGATCAATTTTAGAGAACCACTTGGCCCCCGCTAACTGGTTAAATAAATCAAGAATCAATGGCAGTGGGTAAGGATTGCGTACAGTAATTTTATTAATCTCACGAAAGTCCAGACAAGGACGTAAACCGCCGTCCTTTTTTTTAACAAAAAAAAATCCAACAGCCACAGGAGACTTGGAAGGCCTAATGTGACCGGCGGCCAAGCTTGTCTGTATGTATTCCTCCAAAGCCTTTCTCTCAGGAATAGTAAGATTAAATAAACGACTTTTAGGAAGAGTCGCTCCAGGGACAAATTCAATAGTACAATCATAGTCTCTATGGGGAGGTAAAATCTGCGATTCCTTCTCAGAAAAAACTTTCCAAAAATCCTGAATAGGTACAGGTAGTTCCCCTTTATCCACAGCAGCAATACGCCCGTTACAACACTTGTCATAACATTTAGGGCTCCAGGACTTAATTTCATTGGTAGACCAATCCAGAACAGGATTGTGCAATTTTAACCAGGGTAACCCCAAAACCACCGGAGAAGGCAAATTATTCAATACTACCAAATCCAAATTCTCTTGGTGAACACCATTAATAGTGAGGGGAAATTCACAGACCTTGTGAGTAACATTCTTCAAGGGAGAGCCATCAACAGAAACCATGGCAATAGGGGATGACAAAGGTTTTGGTTTTAATTTAAATTTTTCCAAGAATCCCCCATCAATCACATTCAGAGTAGAACCACAATCGACAAAAACCCGAAATTCCATTAATTCTTCCTGAGCAGCAGTAGAGGCAGAAAGAAAGACACCCTTAGTGTTTAAACAGGCTATACGGGCGAAACTGACCTCTTTTTTTTTTCTTTGTTCATACGAAGCACACAGTTCTTAATGAAATGGTCAGATTTGCCGCAATAAAAGCACAAACCTTCAGAAAACCTTCGGTCTTTTTCCTGAGATCGGGGCGCCATTGCTCCAATCTCCATCGACTCTCCAATGTCAGTACAGACCCTCTCAAGACTTGGAGCTGACATGGCAGAGGATTTACTCTCATTAACCCTTGCACACAGTCTCCTATCCACCCGTATAGCTAATTGCATAGCCTCCTGCAAGTTACCAGGTATGGATAAGCAATCAGAAAATCTTTAACCCTTTCACCTAGCCCTGCAAGAAACAAACTTTTCAAAGCTGAATCGTTCCACCCCACCTGAGTAGACCACCGTCGGAAGTGAGTACAATATTTTTCCACATTACCTGATCCCTGCCTCAAACGTCTCAATTCTGTCTCAGCTGATGAGACACGATCAGGATCATCTTACAATAACCCCAAAGCAGAAAAAAAACTATCCACTGATCTAAAGCATGGATCACTAGGTTGCAGAGAAAAGGCCCATTCCTGAGGTTCTTTGCGCAAAAGTGACATTATGAACCCTATGCGCTGCAATTCATCACCAGAGGATCTGGGTCTCAAACGAAAATACAACAAGCAAGCATTTTTAAAAGAAAAAAAATCTTGTTGTTCACCAAAAAATAAATCAGGTAAACGTACCTTTGGCTCCACGAAATGTGCTCCAGAACTACTCACGTGTTGCTAGAGCTCGGCCACCTCCAGAGAGAGTCCCTGCAGGCGTTGAGCCAATTCCTGAACCGACACCATTATGGAAACTGGAAATCTTTCCTTAGAGATATTTTTGGGCTGGACTTACTGTTATGTTCTGCTACAAGCACTAAGGAAGAAAGGGATATCTGTCCCTACGATAGAACTAAGCTAGATCCCTACGATGTAACGGGGAACCTGATCCTGCGATCAGACCCGCTAAAGTCCTCAGCTAGTCTGTACGAAGACCTATAGATGCGAGGGAGGGATCCCTACAAGAACTAGGGACTGGGAGAAAAGATGGACACCTCCTGACAGAAGTTGTAGCAGTAAAAGACAAACAAACAACATAGAACATAGAGGTCCGAAGACCAAGCAAAACTAATTGAGTAAGGTAACAAAGCACCTGGTTAGCTTAAGAGTAGAAATTACAATGAAGTCCAGCAAAGCCAGAAGGGCGGAGCAGGATTAAATAGGCAAAAAAAGTCATGTGACCAGCAAGAGAGAAAAAACCTAACAGGAGAGTTCTAACACCTGTTGTGCCCAGTGCTGATCTCTGCTGACACAGAGCATTCTCAGACCACTCCTTCCAACGATTCAGTGGCTCTGCTGACTGGTCTTTCTTGAATGCCGACATCATGCTGATTAACAGCCAGCTGCTGCTTAACTGCGGGAAGCTGGCTGTCAATCAGCATGACACCGGCAGCTACGCCACCCCATTGATAGAGCAGCCCAGAGGAGGAAGGATTCCTCTTTTGACATGTTGCATCTGAATTCCCGGCAGGGGCTGTCTGTGACAGCTCTGAGCCTGCACCAGGTACAAAAGGCATATAGTTAGCAACTAGCTGCCTGTGCGATGCTAAGTCACTTCTCACGGGCAAGCCATGAGGCAGGGAAGTCAAAGAGTCTGAGGTCTGAAGTCAAGTGCCAGGAGGTTACATCATAGAGAAAGGGATGATACAAATGAACAGTCAAAGACAAAGTCCGGGGTCAGGAAGCCAAGTTCAGAGTGTGCCAAAGCAAAAGGGGTAATATAAACGTGAAATCAAAAAGTCAATTCCAAGGTTCAGCAACAAAGATCCGAATACAGAGCAAAGAGCAAACACACGACAGCTAAAAGATACAACTAGGGCGGCTGAGCTGTTATAGCATGGTGAAATCTTTTTTTAGGTAAAAAAAAGTACGTACTGGACAAACTCTTTAAGTGAACATCTGTAAATTATGACTTCTATCAACGCCAGTGACACAGAACTGTAAAATTATGCACAAGGATTCAAAAATTCTGATGTTTACTCTTTAAGTTTATATATTGATATAATCTATTTACAGGAAAAACACATTCTATCTTTGTACCATGTTGAGTTGAGCAGCTCTACAAATATTTAGCTCTAATTAACTGCTTCAAGATCGCCAATGGTAGTTAAACGTCGGCGCTAGCAGGGCTTTCTGCAGTGCCGAGATTTGTCTACGGTCGGTGGTTTTGTGCTGATCAAGACCCCTACGTTACTTATATACAGTAGAGGGGATTCCGGCGTACAACGTTTCCTGTGACCCCCGACCTCATCGAAACCTGATTGGTTCAGGTCCCGGTGACATCAACATCACACCAGCCAATGAGACAAATCACTGGGAAAGTTTGTTGTAGCAACAAACTTTCCTGGGGCGATCTGCCTCATAATAACGCTGTTTCTCCTCTGATCTCTCACTGACAGTGTTAGGCCGCACACTCCAGTGACGAGTGTTGGCGGCAGTGCTGGGTATTGAGGTGCGAGACTCCTGCGAGTTTCTCACAAGTGTGACCCCGGCCTTACAAGTGCTGCTGGCAACAGCTGTGCCAGTCAGCGATCTCATTATAAAGTAAAAAAACAGATAAAGCAGGTAAGGGTTAGTGCTAATGTTAGGGTTAGGGTTGGGGCTAAAGTTAGGGTCAGGGTTAGTGCTAAAGTTAGGGTTGGGGCTAAAGTTAGGGTTGGGGCTAAAGTTAGGGTTAAGGTTGGGGCTAAAGTTAGGGTTAAGGTTTGGGCTAAAGTTAGGGTTAGGGTTGGGGCTAAAGTTAGGGTTAGGGTTGGGACTAAAGTTAGGGTTAGGGTTGGGGCTAAAGTTAGGGTTAGTGTTAGGCTAAAGTTAAGGTTAGGGTTGGGGCTAAAGTTAGGGTTAGTGTTAGGCTAAAATTAGGGTTAGTATTAGGCTAAACTTAGGGTTAGGGTTGGGGTTAAAGTTAGGGTTGGGGCTAAAGGTAGGGTTAGAGTTGGGGCTAAAGTTAGTGTTGGGGCTAAAGTTAGGGTTAGGGTTGGGGATAAAGTTAGAGTTAGGGTTGGGGCTAAAGTTAAGGTTAGGGTTGGGACTAGGGTAAGGGTTGGGATTAGGGTAAGAGGTGTGTTACAGTTAGGTTTGTGGTTAGGGTTATGGTTAGGGTTATGGTTAGGGTTGGGATTAGGGTTTGAGGTGTGTTGGGGTTAGGGATGTGGTTAGGGTTGTGGTTGGGATTAGGGTTAAGGGTGTATTGGTGTTAGGGTTGTGGTTAGGGTTATGGCTAGGGTTAGGATTAGGGTTAGGGGTGTGTTGGGGTTAGGATTGGAATTAGAATTGGGGGTTTCCATCAGGGGCTCTCTAAACACGACATGGCGTCCGATCTCAATTCCAGCCAATTCTGCATTGAAAAAGTCATACGGTGCGCCTTCCCTTCCGAGCTCTGCTATGCACCCAAACAGTGGTTTACCCCCATGTGGGGTATCAGCGTACTCAGGACAAGGTACACAGAACTGTGGGGGTCCAATTTCTCCTGTCTCCCTTGTGAAAATAAAAAATTGGGGGCTAAAAAATCATTTTTGTGGAAAAAAAATGATTTTTTATTTTCACGGTTCTACATTATAAACTTTAGTGAAACACTTGTGGGTTCACAGTGCTCACCACACATCTAGAAAAGTTCCTTATGTGGTCTAATTTCCAAAATGGGGTCACTTGTGGAGGGTTTCCACTGTTTAGGCGCATCAGGGGCTCTGCAAACGCACCATGACGTCCGCAGACCATACCATCAAAGTCTGTATTCCAAAACGTCACTACTTCCCTTCCGAGCCCCTATGCGTGCCCAAACAGTAGATTTCTCCCACATATGGGGTACTAACATACTCAGGACAAATTGGACAACAAATTTTGGGGTCCAGTTTCTCCTGCTATCCTTGTGAAAATAAAAATTGGGGGCTAAAAGATCATTTTTGTGGAAAAAATAAGATTTTTTATTTTCACGGCTCTACATTATAAACTTTAGTGAAACGCTTGGGGATTCAAAGTGCTCACCACACATCTAGATAAGTTCCTTGGGTTGTCTAGTTTCCAAATTGGGGTCACTTGTGTGGGGTTTCCACTGTTTAGGCACATCAGGGGCTCTCCAAAAGCAACATGGTGTCCGATCTCAATTCCAGCCAATTCTGCATTGAAAAATTTAAACGTCGCTCCTTCCCTTCCGAGCTCTGCCGTTCGCCCAAATAGTGGTTTACCCCCACATATGGGGTATCGGTGTACTCAGGACAAATTGCACAATAACTTTGGGGGTCTAATTTCTCCTGTTACACTTGGGAAAATAAAAATTTTGGGGCGAAAAGATCATTTTTGTGGAAAAAATATGACTTTTTATTTTCACGGCTCTACGTTATAAACTTCTGTGAATTACTTGGGGGTTCAAAGTGCTCACCACACATCTAGATTAAGTTCCTTGGGTGGTCTAGTTTCCAAAATGGTGTCACTTGTGGGGGGTTTCCACTGTTTAGGCATATCAGGGGCTCTCCAAACGCAACATGGCGTCCGATATCAATTACAGCCAATTCTACATTGAAAAAGTCAAACGGCGCTCCTTCCCTTCCGAGCTCTGCCGTTCGCCCAAACAGCGATTTACCCCACATATGGGGTATCGGCGTATTCAGGAGAAATTGCACAACAAATTTTCTGGTTCATTTTCTCTTTTTACACTTGTGAAAATAATAAAAATTGGTTCTGAAGTAAAATGTATGTGAAGAAAAGTTAAATGTTCATTTTTTCCTTCCACATTTCTTCATTTCCTGTGAAGCACGTAAAGGGTTAATTCACTTCTTGAATGTGGTTTTGAGCACCTTGAGGGGTGCATGTTTCGGTATTTTCTGTCATATTCACACCCCAAACTCACTTAAAATGTGATGTGGTCCCTAAAAAAAATGGTTTTGTAAATTTTGTTGGAAAAATAAGAAATCGCTGTTCAACTTTTAACCCTTTTAACGTCCTAACAAAAGAAAATTATGTTTCAAAAATTGTGCTGATTTAAAGTTGACATATGTTAAATGTTATTTATTAACTATTTTGTGCGATATGGCTCTCTGATTTAAGGGCTTAAAAATTAAAAGTTTGAAAATTGCAAAATTGTAAAAATTTTCACCAAATTTCCATTTATTTAACAAATAAACGCAAGTCATATCAATGAAATGTTACCACTATCATAAAGTACAATATGTCACAAGAAAACATTCTCAGAATTAGGGGGATCCGTTGAAGCATTCTAGAGTTATGACCTCATAAAGTAACACTAGTCAGAAATGAAAAAATTGCCCCGATCACGAAGTCAAAAACACTCTGACGCGAAAGGGTTAACTTGTAGAAATATAATTCAACCGCTTGAGTTTATATGTCTCAGCATTCCTTGCTTGTGGTGTGTATGTACAGCGCTTGCCCTGATGATATACTCGGCACTGTACGGAATCCGGTACTCGGAACGTTTACTTTTTAAGACTACATAATACAACAGATAACAGCATATTATATGTGCTCAATGTAACTGTAAGTGATAGATCATGAGATCCACAAGAAAATATCAGAAATGTCAGCATGGCTCGGAATGTATAATACATGGCAGTTTAGCAAGATACCTTTTTTATGAAAATTGTATTTTATATTATTTAAACTGTAAAATAGTGTTCAAATGTAAACCACAGCTATAATGATATAAATGGTATTATACCCTCGTTTTATATATAAGGTTTTATCTTGAATCACGTAGGCGTTCTGTATTGATTGGGTTTGATGCTCCCCATAAAAGAGGAGCCATGATAATCCCTTAAATGAGGTCAAAGTCTATTTGCCCCAAAGATAAACCTGGTATTCTCTGTTACGATGTTAAAAAATTCTATTCCATAGGCAAACTTATTTATTGAAAAAGGCTAGAAGGGCAATTTTTCAGAGCTTAAAGTGGAAAAACTACATTCTACCCTATAAAATAATTTTATAACTGTTGATCTGGAAATCGTATCTTAAAGAGGATATTTCAGCTCCCCTGACATCTCCATTGTATTAACTACTTGTATTCCGTGTGAAATTGCAAATTATAAACATGGGGTATTTTTTACAGTCTCTGTGTTGTGCTGCTCCTCTGATATTCCTCCTAGAAATGAACAAATTAATTGACCCTAATTCTCTTTCTTAAAGAAGTATGTCCCTACACAGTCTGACACTTGAAACACAAAATGGCCAGTGTGAGAGTATGTAGGGATATGCCTCTTTGACAAGGTGAATGCTGATACCCAGTTGTGAACTGGCTGTCATGTTGTACATGCAGTCCGGCAAGTTTTTCTTAAATTTTTCCCATAAAAAATATAGATTTTCCTAAAAAAATAATAATAAAAGCTCCTCCTACTCTATAACATCCTACCAACAGATCAGATTCCATTTTCAACATGTCCCTTTAATCACAAATTTCGAGGAGGAATAAAAGAAACACAATGTGCAGTTCTAAGAAAAGATACTCCCAAATAGTTTTTTCTTAAGTCAGAAGTGATGACAGGTTGTCTTCAAAAAGGTTCTCCAATCCAATAATGTTGTGGAATACCACAAGGGTATGCCACACTATTCCTATCCCTAAAATGAATTCCCTCCACAGCTCATCTGCATAGTGACACTCCCAGCCACACACTGTGCAGGAATCTGCAACGCCATTCCCTTCAAGGGATCATGAATGTTCAGAGTGAATTAGGGGCTCAAGGATCAGAGAGGATCCCCACAAATTATAAAAGGAGTGTTTTTGTGTGACCTTGTGTTAAAGGCTGAGTAACTAGAGAACAGAAAAGTGCAATAAGGTTTTTTCCGACAACCACTGGTATAGGTAAAAAGGTTGCGCTCACCTGGTTCAGTTGTGTGAGACACAACACATAAACTGCATGAAGAACAACTGCTGCAGCCCCACAGATTGAAACAACCAATAAATTGTCAATTGAGGAAAGAAAAGTGAGTATTTTGCCTGTTGGTGAAGATCCAAATGAACATTTAACAAACCGGATAAGGTAGAGGACTGATTTTATTTTCAACGCGTTTTGAGCTCTTCTGAATTCTTCATCTGGATAAATTGTCCTGATTTTTCAGATTGTCCTTGTTTTTCCTGATGACGAAATCAGATGACTTTGAAACGCCTTGAAAATAAAATCAGTTCTACACCTTAGCTGGCTCGTTAAATTTTCAGTTGGATCTTCACCAACAGCACAGAATGCCCATTTGACCTTGTGTAAGGGCTGTCATATTGCCTTTCACCCAGTCCGTCCATGAACAGATAAAAGCAGGAGATGGTTCAGTAGAATTTAGCAATGTGAATGACGGCAACAACTCATGATGAAGAGACCTGAGTAGTCTCGAAAGCTTGCAGTTTTGTTACCATCTTTTCAGTTGGCCAAGGTATCAACCACTGAGGACTAGTGTTGAGCGATACTTTCCGATATCCAAAAATATCGGATCGGAATGGTATCGCCGATATCACTAAAATATCGGCGATACCCGATACCGATACCGGAAGTCCCATGTAAGTCTATGGGAACAAAATATCGCAACTAAAAAAACCCTTTCTTTCGTTGTAAACACAAAATATACACACATAGAATATATATACATATATATATATATATATATATATACATGTCATTGTGACATATATATACATATATGTATAGTTTATACACTTCTACTGTACATAGTAAAATAGCCTCTGATTCAATTGCCGGGTAAAGCCGGCTTCTGTGAAAAGACAGAAGCACCCGACATAAATGCACTTGGTGTACATATGGTTAACCATGTATTTTCAAGTCGTTTGCTATCTGATTTGCACAAACAATTACATCAGTCTATGTGTGCAAAATTTCACACCTGTAGGGGTTAATTAAAGTTGTAAATTCATTGTAAAAAAAACGGACTTTTTTGCTACGAATTTACACCTTTAATTAACCCCTCAGGTGTGAAATTTTGCACACATAGACTGATGTAATTGTTTGTGCAAATCAGATAGCAAAGGACATGGTTAACCCTATGTACACCAAGTGTCATTTCATGTCGGGTTCTGCATTTTCACAAAAGCCGGCAATTGAATTAGCGGCTATTATACTATGTAGAAGTGTATGAACTATAAATATAAATATATATATATATGTGTCACAAATTCAATGACATGTATATATATATATATGAGGTGTAAAATTGTTTAAAAAAAATGTGTGGGCTCCCGCCCTATTTTCGCAACCAGACAGACAAAGCCAGCGAATGGGGGCAGATAATAATAGCCCAGAGAGGGACCATTATTTTTGGCCCCCCCCTGGCTACTAACATCTGCCCCCAGACACCCCAGAAAAGACAAATCTATAATTAGATTCGCCCTTTCTGGCACTTTGCCCGTCTATTCCCATTGCCCTGTAGACAGGAAAGAGGGCTAAAGGCTGCGGCGCGCGTAGGGCGTCGCTGCAAATTTTAGGCCACGCCCCGACCACACCCATTTAACAGCTAATCACACCCATATCCTGGCCCCAAGCGTACCCATTTAGCACTGCTGATCACACTGACTGGTAATGAGGGCACAGTGGCTGGTACTGAGGAAAAGAAAGAAAGAGCAGCGAGAGAGAAAGAACAAACAGAGAAAGAAAGAGAGGAAAGAAAGAAAAGAGAGAGAGAAAGAAAGAACAGAGAGGAAAAAGAACAGAGAGCGAGAAAGAAAGAACAGAGAGCGAGAAAGACTAGAGAGAGAAAGAAAGACTAGAGAGAGAGCCAGAGGCGTAGCTAGGGTTTTGGTTTAGTGGGGGCGAAACTTCTGAGTGGGCCCCTAATCAGAGAACCTCAGCAAATGACCGCGCTGTTGCCAAAAATAATCTATATATAAAAAGACCAATATTGATATTACCGCCATATGGTCTGTGGTAAATAATACCAGTCCTACAGAACATATAATAGATTACAGCACAGGTACAGATAATGACTTACCGCTGATGTTCTTTCTAATGGAATTGTTCACTTTTCATTTCTTTTTCATCTGGCCCAGACCGACATGACGACTTCTCCAGCCAGGACTCGACTGCAGAGATTACAACAAAGACACATTTACTTCTCATATTTTTAGCACTGTCTTGGTCACCAATTGGACTATTCTCAACCTGCACAAACTCCTCATCCTGCTGATACCCCAATACTGAGCCGCTGCTGCCATATGTGTCCCTATTTCTGCACCTGATACCCCAATACTGAGCCACTGCTGCCATATGTGTCCCTATTTCTGCACCTGATACCCCAATACTGAGCCGCTGCTGCCATATGTGTCCCTATTACTGCACCTGATACCCCAATACTGAGCCGCTGCTGCCGTATGTGTCCCTATTACTGCACCTGATACCCCAATACTGAGCCGCTGCTGCCGTATGTGTCCCTATTACTGCACGTGATACCCCAATACTGAGCTGCTGCTGCTGCCGTATGTGTCCCTATTACTGCACCTGCTGTGTGGTTCTGTGTGACCTCTAAATTTTAAAGCACCCCTCTAGAATATAGTAATGCCGGGTGCAAGTGCCCTAGAAAACAGTGACCACATTTTGTCCCCTAGACTGTAATAATGCCCTGTGTGCCCCTTTGACAGTCACAGTAACCCGAGTTCCCCTATAACAATAAGTGTCCACTTTACATTTAATAATGTCCCAAGTCTCCCCCTGTACATCTCCCCTATACACAGAATAATGCCCCTCACTGGATATATACTGACCCCTTAATGTCCCCAAACTATTTAATGGGTCCAACACTGTATGATGGCCCCTAGATAGCATCCATACAGCATAATACACCAGATAGTCCTCAATATAGTATAATGCACCCCCATAGGCAGCCTCTATATTATAATAAACCCCCATAGGCAGAGTCTATAATATAATGCACCACCATAGGCAGCCGCTATATTATAATGCACCCCATAGGCAGCCTCTGTAGTATAATGCATCCCCATAGGGAGTCTCTGTAGTATAATGCACCCCAATATGGAGCCTCTGTAGTATAATGCAGCCCCCATATACAGCCTCTGTAGTATAATGCACCCCCCATATACAGCCTCTGTAGTATAATGCACCCCCATTAAAAAAAAAAAAAACAATACTCACCTCCCGGCTCCTGTGCTGCTCACTGTTCTCCCTCTCAGCGTCTGACAGCGGGCGCCGGCAGGTGATGTCATCGTGCCCGCTGTGAGACGCTGAGAGGGGGATTATGGGAGAGAAGGAGCGCTCGCTCCTTCTCTCTCTATGCGGTCAGCTGTATCGGCTGGATGCCGATACAGCTGACCCTCCGATGACGGGTGGGGGGCCCACTGCTGGCACCGGGCCCCCCCAACGCCTGTTCAGGCCCCATAGCTTCTGGGCGGCAGAGCAGGAAGATCGATTCTCCCTGCTCTGCCGCAGAATGTAACTGTATCGGCGTGCTGTGCACGCTGATACAGTTACTGTAGCGTAGCTCCGGGTGGGCCCCCTCAGAGCGCGGGGCCCGGGGCCACCGCCCCCTCTGCCCCGCGACCTATCCTTTCAAATCAGGGCCCACCACGCAGGAGCTGGGGCCCACCGGAGGTTTCTCCGGTGGCTCAGTCCGACCCTGCTTGCCAGCCTGATAATACCAGGCCACAGCAGTCTGCTTATCTTTGCTGGTTAACAAAAATAGGGGATCCCCTCGAAAAAATTTGGCGTGGGGTCCCCCCTATTTTTGTTAACCAGCCAGATGAAGCAGACTGCTGAGGCCTGGTTTTTCAGGCTGGTAAAGAGCCAAGATCCATGGACCTTGCCAGCCTGATAATACCAGGCCACAGCAGTCTGCATATCTTGGCTGGTTAACAAAATAGGGGATCCCCTCGAAAAAAAATTGGCGTGGGGTCCCCCCTATTTTTGTTAACCAGCCAGATGAAGCAGACTGCTGAGGCCTGGTTTTTCAGGCTGGTAAGGAGCCAAGATCCATGGACCTTGCCAGCCTGATAATACCAGGCCACAGCAGTCTGCATATCTTGGCTGGTTAACAAAAATAGGGGATCCCCTCGAAAAAAAATTGGCGTGGGGTCCCCCCTATTTTTGTTAACCAGCCAGATGAAGCAGACTGCTGAGGCCTGGTTTTTCAGGCTGGTAAGGAGCCAAGATCCATGGACCTTGCCAGCCTGATAATACCAGGCCACAGCAGTCTGCATATCTTGGCTGGTTAACAAAATAGGGGATCCCCTCGAAAAAAAAATTGGCGTGGGGTCCCCCCTATTTTTGTTAACCAGCCAGATGAAGCAGACTGCTGAGGCCTGGTTTTTCAGGCTGGTAAGGATCCAATATCCATGGACCTTGCCAGCCTGATAATACCAGGCCACAGCAGTCTGCTTAGCTTGGCTGGTTAACAAAAATAGGGGATCCCCTCGAAAAAAAAAACGGCGTAGGGGTCCCCCTATTTTTGTTAACCAGCCAAGTAAAATGCAGACTGCTGCGGCCTGGTATTAAAAGACTGTCAAGGCCCATGGATTTTGGCCCTCAACAGCCTGATAATACCAGGCTACAGCAGCCCCACATTTGGCGCATCAAAAGATGTGCCAATTGTGGCACTTTACCCGGCTCTTCCCACTGCCCTGTAGCGGTGGCAAGCGGGGTAATAAGGGGTTAATGTCACCGTTGATTGCA
Organism: Oophaga sylvatica; assembly: GCA_033576555.1. Taxonomy (NCBI): domain Eukaryota; kingdom Metazoa; phylum Chordata; class Amphibia; order Anura; family Dendrobatidae; genus Oophaga; species Oophaga sylvatica. Next base: position 543,282,918 of record JARQOD010000003.1, on the reverse strand, counting down.
CGGTGACAATAAGCCCGGTTAATAATGGATAGGCGTCAATAAGACACCGATCCATTATTAATCCCAAAGTTTTATAATGTATAAAAAAAGACAAAGCAAGAAAAAAGTCTTTTAATGAAATAAAAGAGACAACACAGTTTTCATTTCTTTTATTACTCTCTCATTCCTGCGACGCCATCGATCTCCTGTAAAAAAAGAAAAAAAACAAACCAACAGTATACCACCTGTCCGACACAGTCCATAGTAACGAGTGTCCCACGACGATCCAGCTCTGCTACATCGCAATGACAGGCAGAGCCTGTCATCGCGACGCAGCACAGCTGATTACCTGCTTCCCCGGCGGTGACGTCATCGGACTGACTGCTTTACGGCCGGGATTACCCAGCAGTCACTGCAGTTATCGCGAGAAACTGCATGTGACCGCCGGGGAAAGATGATGGCGGCCATCAAGCAGTCCAGGCCGTGACCGCCGGAGATCTTCTGCCAGGTAAGTGCCGCTGACTCCTGACAGCCCCGACCGACGGACACTGACAGTGACAGTGACAATTCCGATTCCGGTATCCGATAAGACGACAATATCGGAACTCGGAATCGAAAGTCCGATACAGCTAATATCGGCCGATACCCGATATTTGCAGTATCGTATCGCTCAACACTACTGAGGACTCTCAACTCTAAATATTTTTCTATCTACTGGCTAACACGGTACTAAGATATACATCTTTAAGGCAACAACTCAATAGCTTATTCTTATCTTAGGACTGGCATCACTTTGATGTGGGTCTCTGCTCAGAAAGTAACATTTTCTAGAAAAGTTGTGTTTATAAGTCATTGCGTTGTAGTATTATGTGCACTTATAATAACACTTACTGAACAAATTCTAAAATTTGAAAAAAGTTGAAATGATGAAACGACTGTGAAATACCTTCTCTCCGAACAGTCACTTCTACACCATGCACAATGATTATGTAGCCTCTGAGGAAAAGCAGACAGTATCTGACCTATTAACCTGCAAAGATTGTATTGCCCTTGCCATTGCCCTGTGTTCATTTCTTTGACTAAAGTATGTCCAGTCTCCTATGTTTGTATGTCTACAGGATTACGTGGAAGATTTGCTCCAAACAACCTAATTCCTTAGCTCTAAATAGGAAATGAAAAGATCCAGTTAACAGATGCTTTCCATACGATGATCTATTCTTCTTCTAAAAATTTGCTCTGTGCTTCTTTTGCAACTCGCAGCTTGGATGACATATGTACAACCTCTGTAGGAGAATATGGATACTGTCTAATAATCAACCAAGAAAGCTGCAGAATCAGTCTTCTGTAACCAGTTAAAAAGAAACTTCAGAAGTCAATAACACACGATTAAACCTTCTAATAATTCTTATATGAAGAGCACGTGAATGGTACCAGGATCAGATGCTGTGCTTGAAACTCACCACTTATAATCCGATGGATTCTGCAGCTTTTTGGTTTTCGTTTTTATTTTATTTTGTTACTTTTTTTACATCATTTTGCCGTGGAGGGTTTGGGGTCTTGTGTTTTTGGTGGTTTTGTTTTTAAAGTGACTTTTTTTTTTTGTTTCTGTGCAGACCTGTCATAGTAGAAATCCCCCACTTTGGATCTATGAGAAGCAAAGAAAGGGAATTGATTGTACTGAGAAGTGAGAACGGAGAGGCTTGGAAGGAGCACCAATATGACTGCAAACTGGAAGAGCTGACTGAACTGCTGAACGGCATGGATGAAGGTAAATCTTATTTTCAGTAAAGTGTCAGAGGTGGATATATCAGCCAGGGGCCCAAAAGGTAAAGGGGGCCCATTTCCACCTCCAAAACATGTAGGATTGTGCATTATGATGAGCTATTGATCTGCAAAGGGCCCTTACACTGCTCTTGCACAGGGGACCTTTGCTATTTGTGGCCGCCAGTGTAAAGTACTTTGCAGTAATTTAAGCATTTGGCCGTTATGTTAGGGCTAGAGATCTGTCGTCTCCTTTTCTTCCTGAAAAATTAAAAAATATTAAATCACAAATTTTCTAAATAAATTTGCCTGCCTCTTCAGGTCTAAAAAAAATGATTTTAAAAACGCATGAAGTCTGAAATCTGATGGCAGATTCTCTTTACATGTTACTGCTGTCATCACTTTCACATCAAGGGTATAGAATTTCATTTGCCACAGCCACAAGAGATGTGGAAAAGGGAAGCACAGCTTACGGTATACACCATAAATTATGTAAATATGCTTTTTCATAAGAACTGGGATGATGTGGATGGGATAAATGCGCACAGATAGGGCAGTACTGTAAGGAACAAGATGGGGGTGAAGGTGATGGTAGCGCTCACCTGTAAGCGCTGCGTACGGACATTACACCTATAGAAGCCTGAGGTGCCGTAACTGCAGCCCCGTGGCCAGAGGAGAATAGTGTCTAGAATAACAGTTTGGCGAAGCGGAGACTATAACGATGTGAAAGCTTCACTCACGGAAAGGACGAGATCCAGAGAGTATAGGCAAGGTTTTTTTATTCTCCAACGCATTTCGGTACTGGAATGGCGCCTTTCTCAAAGTAAAAAAAACAAGTTTTTTCATAAGAATTGTAATATTAGAAAACAAGAATGAGAGAATATGAAGACAGCACACAGTCATTTCCTGCAGTGTCTAAATCAAGGCTGGCCACCAGTGCTGGGGTTTAGATAATTGTCCACTGTAACGCCCTCTCCTCTATGTATCATCCTGCCATACTAAAGAGGAGATGACTATATACAGGAAAGTGACGTCTTCAGGAAAAATTGTTCTTATAATTAAATTTCAATCATAACGTAAAAGTAAAGCAATAAAAAGCAAAAACCATTAAAAGTGTTCAATGTCATTGCAGATTCAACCCCCTTTTGAAGGTGCAGCTTGCACATAATGGAACTTTCGATTGGTCATTATATGACTGTTTTGAAAACCCTGATATTAAATCAATTTATAGTATTAAATAAAGAAAAGAGCATTGCATCAACCGGGATCAATATAACAGACGTCATAGACTAAATAATGATCTATAGCGTTCAATACGGCAGATACTTTTCAAATGCAACGTGATATTTTTAACCCCAAGGACATTTGTGTCCCATAATACACTGGTTAAGACGAGTTTAAAAAAATGATGATGTAATTCTTTGTTGCTTAAGAATTGGACAGCACAGAAGAACTGGAGAAGAAGAGAATATGTCGAATTGTTACAAAGGATTTCCCACAATATTTTGCTGTTGTGTCTCGGATAAAGCAAGAGAGTAATCAGATTGGACCCGAAGGTGGAGTCCTGAAGAGTACAACAGTCCCTCGAGTTCAGGCGTCCTTCCCAGAGGGGGCTCTGACTAAGAGAATTCGAGTAGGCCTACAGGTAAGTAAGACTTCAGACTCCTTATCATTGTGTTATACAAGGTACATAATATATGCATGTAGGTAGAGACCGGTTAATCAAGCTTGGACAGAGGCGGAAGAGCCATAGGTGAGTCGCCCAGTGGTCACTTTACCAGCCGCTGATGGTTTTCTTTACAGGGTTATTCCCAAAATCACAAGTTATGCTCTATCTGTATGATTGAGGATATTTTGCTGATCGCTGGGGGTCCAGCTTCTTAGACACCTAGCATTCCTGAGAACAGGATTTCAGAACTCCAAGAACAAGCTTTGATGGAGCCCCGTTTTTCATATAGCAGAGGTGCGCATGCTAGACCTATGCAACAGTCAGTGTCTATGCTTTTCCCAGCATACCTGGAATACAACGCTCCGCTATTTCCATCAGTCCCATAGAAAATGAGTGGAGTGGAAACTGAGCATATGCACTTCTACTCCATTGAAGATGGAACTCCACAAAGCCAAATTATTGGGGTTCCAGAGCCACCTTCTTTTTAAATCACGATTTTAGAAATAACACTTTAATGCATGCAAGCATGCAGCTCTATTCATTCCGAAGCATGCTTGTAGGCGGATGCAAATGAGTCACGCCAAGGCCGTACCCCTTGAGAACACAGAGACACCATTAAATCCAAGTGGAGGTCACCTTTAAATCAAATGACTGAACTAATCAGATGGAAACTATGATCTAAAGATGGAAAGCAAGAAGGAAAAAAAGTAGTAAGGCTATCGCATCCGCATCGGGGGCTCCCTTCAGGGCTTCCATCACAAATCCAGACAAAACAATGCATGCAACGAAGGAGCAGAACAGCAGAATTAAGAATCATTAAAGGGAGACCGTCACCTCCAAAATGCATTTTAAATGGCCTATACAGTGTTGTAGGGGTTATGGCCCCTAAAACAACCATACTATCACCATCTTCTTTCTTTTGACGATGTGATGGACTCCCTTCAAAATGAACAGAGCTTTACAGCTCAGGCTTAGAATTCATGGAATTTTTTGCTTCTCTAAGAACTCAGGGAAACAGGAGCAGGACATGCAATATTGGGGCCCAAGAATCAGAATGCATCACCCGCCGTTCCTAAATATCAGAGATAATAGCTTTAGGACAGTCAATAAATGCCATTTAGTTGCCACCTGTTCAGCATACCCCTTATCCATGCACTGAGTAAAATTAAAAAACTGATGTCTGGATTCAGGGGCTAATTACCAATTATTCATCTACGGGGGTTAAAATGTTAAGGTAACATTAGATGGTGATTGAGGAGTTAATCATACAGGGAATATTTTGCGCTTACTTGTATTGTAATTTGATGCTGGAAATTGAATACAAGGCAAAAAAACTGTTGTTTTTGCAGGTTCTGGTTAATTTGTTCTGGTTGGCCGCCCATGCTCCTGCTCAGCCCCGCAGCTCAATACTTTCTAAATCAATTAAGTACAAATGATATTTTAGTTAATGAAAAATGAAACAATAGCTTTTTTACTGTTGACCTGCTGGATGGATACTATTAATTATTTAAAACATTAATAAATTACAGGCACAGCCGGTACCCGATGAGTTGGTCAAAAAGGTCATTGGAAACCGAGCCACATTTAGTCCTATTGTCACTGTGGAACCCAGGAGGAGGAAATTCCACAAGCCAATAACTATGACAATCCCGGTCCCCCCACCATCTGGTGAAGGTGTAACCAACGGCTATAAAGGAGACACTACCCCGAGTCTCAGGCTGCTGTGCAGTATTACAGGTGCGTATCAATGACTGAAACCCACATGTGAGCCATACACAGGGCAAAACAATGGTAAGTTTGACCACATGGCTGATCATAGCTTTAAACGCAACCAATGCACAATGTTGGATTTTTTTCAACCATGGCCCTGATCTACCAATTCTTTCCAGAATGTTAATAGTAGCAGGTTACACAAGTGATCATTTTCTTATGCGAGAGAATTGACTGAATATGCTAATGATACTCAGCTCAAACTCTGATTAGAGAAGTCATCCGATTCTCTTGCATGAGAAAATTTCAGCACAGGTACGGAGAAGACTGAGAACTTAATTTCTCCATTGTCTCTGTCCGCGTAAATCGGACTGCACTCGGATGACATCTGCGAGCAGTCCAGTGTTTTACACGCATAGATGTGAATGGGTGCGTGTGATCTGATTTGCAGAGCCACTCACAGCATGCTGCAATTTTTTTCTCATGCCGAATCGGCACTGCACTGCCCCATAGTATAACATCGGGCCGAGTGCTATCTGATAAAACCTCAGATAGCAATCAGCCGTGTTATACGCCAGTGTGAGTGAGCACTTACTAACAGTTCGCCATACTATTGATCGGGCACGCTAATTATTTCCTATTGTCAGATCATTTTAATCTATAATGAAATAAATGCATATAAAAGTGTATAAAACATTGACATGTTGGTATATATACAATTCCGAATACAGTGTCCTCATATCAAATGATGATTCCACATTTTGAGGGGTCGGTCAAAAATTTTTTATAAAAGGTCTAAGACTGGTTCAAGAAATAAAAAAGCCAAGTGCTTTCTTCTCCAAGTGCAGCACGGTGGCTCAGTGGTTAGCACTGCAGCCTAGGACAACATCTGCAAGGAGTTTGTATGTTCTCCCCGTGTTTGCGTGGGTTTCCTCCGGGTTCTCCGGTTTCCTCCCTCACTCCAAAGACATACTGATAGAGAATCTAGATTGTGAGCCCCATTGGGGACAGCGACGATAATGTGTGCAAACTGTAAAGCACTGCGGAATATGTTAGCGCTATATAAAAAAAAAAAAAAAAAGTGCATTCTCCTCAATCCCTGCAGCTCCGGTTCTGACACTTCCCTGCTCCAAACTGGTCGCTACATCTCAAGACCACCTCAACATACAGGAAATGCCCCATCAGCCGATCATTGGTCATATCAGTGACACACCTTGGCCGGTAATTGGCAAATCAGGGATCTCCTGCTATTTTCTGTGTGTCGAGATGGGATCGAGACGTATTGGGGCCTGGATAAACTTCAGAACTGGAGGATCGATGGGGGTATTGCTTCTTAATTTTTTTTTTTAAGTCAAGCAAAGAATTTTTGTAGAGTAATTTGTATCCACTTGACAAGCACGTAAACATTGTAAAGGAATTGAGCTTTGACAGCTGCTGTGCCCGTAATTATATGCTTCCACCAAAAATTGCTACATCGAAGTATAAAAACTTAAAATGTTCAAACTCAAAAACCCCATGATATTTGGACAGAAGTCAGTGTGAACCTTGGCATGTGCTTGAATATTTTTATTTACATTAATTTGCAATTCATTATAGGTCAAATAACAGTAAGACCCCATGATTAGCAGTTTTTTTAGGTTGCACGTTTTTGGAGTCTTAAAAGGTAATACATTTTTATTAGTAACTATTCACAATGGCTTGATGTTTTGTCGTAGGTGGGACGTCTCCAGCACAATGGGAGGACATCACAGGAACAACTCCTCTGACATTTGTCAATGACTGTGTATCTTTTACAACCAATGTGTCTGCCAGGTAAATTTTAAGTCACAAAAATGAAGAGAAATACATAGGTATGAATTGGCAAAATTAGTTACCATAGCAATACATAAGTTGCAAATTGTTGTGTTCAGGATGTTATATATTTTAAAATAAAATGTTAATCCTATAATACCCACTTAAAAAAATATAGAAACAGGTGATAAGCTCTGGAAGCCAAGAAAAGGCATAGCAAACATGACCTGTTTGAGAGACATAGTATGGACACCAACATGCCTAAAAATTATCCCCGTCAAAAAATATTGATCACCATAATTCATCTGTTTAAATACAAGGGTTGTCCAGGATGATGGAATTCTTCCAAAAACAGCGCCACGCCTGACTATAAGTTACGTCTGAATTGCAGGTAAGGTCCAATGAAGTGAAGTGAGCAAAGCTGTAATAATGAGCGCAGCCCATCTACAGGTGTGGCTTTGTTTTTGGAAGAAAACCGTATTTTTCCCAGTTTCAGACATCCCTTAAAATCGTAGAATACCTTTCTTTCATTAATGGGTGCTCTCATGATTGTAAATGATTACAGTGGCAAAGTGCTAAAAACAAGCAACTTTCCAATTTACTACTTATTAAAAATCCTTTTAATTCTCTAGAATGAAGACATTTTTCATTCTTACATCTCATTGCCAAGGATAGTGGCCACCTGGGAGGTGGCTGATTTTCTAGCCAAAAAGTGCACCCTTCCAAACTGTTTGCTCCACATTTTGCAAGCGCTATTATGACGCTGGCCCAGTTGCTGATTTGACCAGTTTCAGTGCCCTCGTACTTTTTCAATCGTGCAGAGGCAAAGTAAAATCGGAGACTGTACAGTTGAGACCAATGCCTCAGCCATACCGCTGGCCCAAATCTACATGATTGATCCTCCACCCTGCAAGACGGAAGTTGGGAGGTCAAGGAATGGTGCACTCTTGAGGAAAAAAAATTACAGAACTCCTTTAACCTGCTAAACTTATTGTCTTATGGAAGTTATATCACTTTTTTTGTGTGTGTGTGCAGATTTTGGCTTGGCGACTGTCATCAGATTCCTGAAACTGTGAGTTTAGCGACGCAGCTCTACAGGGAATTGATATGTGTACCATACATGGCCAAGTTTGTTGTCTTTGCCAAAATGAACGACCCTGTGGAAGCTCGACTGCGTTGCTTCTGCATGACAGATGACAAAGTGGACAAAACACTGGAACAGCAGGAGAACTTTGAAGAGGTTGCCAGGAGTAAAGACATAGAAGTAAGTTTCTCTGTCCGTAGGAGAGTAATGAGTTGACAATAGCTTATATAGAGTATATGCCAAGGTCAAACTTCGTTTTCTCTTTGCATTACTTTTATTATTGACTGAACACGTTTCCTTCTCTGAAGCTAATGCAAAGCGGATCACTTCTCTTTTGATCATCCCTCTTCTTGTCTAGAAGATGTGACCCTAGAGAAGCTAGCACTATCACGTACTGGCATGTAACATTGATAAGGCATTTTTAGGAGAATAACAAAATAATTGCACGATGCAAAGTTGTTGGAACAAATTCTCCAGAATTTATATTTCCTGGGGAAGATAAGTTTTTACTAAACTATTACTATCTGGAGAATTGACAGACTCTGAAAGATGTGCTGTCCATCTTTTCATTCAGTTGATCGTCATGTTAATATTTTTTTTTTAATTTAAACAGGTACTAGAAGGGAAACCCATCCATTTGGACTGCTATGGAAATCTGGCGCCACTAACAAAAGGAGGGCAGCAGCTTGTATTTAATTTCTATGCTTTCAAAGAAAACAGACTGCCTTTTTCTGTGAAGGTACATGATAAATATGATAATTTATTATGGATTTCTTGGGTGTATGCACAATCTGACCTCAAGAGCTCAAATGTAAATTCTGATTTATTTTGAGCTACCGAGGTCAGTACAAGAGGAGGAACTTTTTAATGGCCAGAAACGTCCTGAAACAGATTCCTAGTGCTGGGGGAGATGACTGATTCCTATGGAGCATGTCTCATTTCTATATAAACACCACGTGGGCTCTAATGGCAGATGACACAATAGCCGTTAGTTGTAAAACTTGATGGATGTTACACTTTCTATGCAGTCAGGTAGGATAAGTGCAAAGATATACTGTAGCTTGAAGCTCTTGGTCATCCGCGTACCATGTACAATTTCAGGGTTCTTCTCATCCTGGAAAAGGCTTCTACTTCGGAAAATAAGCGTCTAAAGGGGGTCTTATAGTCCCCAAGAAAATTTCACTATTTCCCACCTAAACATTTAGTAGGCTCAATAACACAAATAGATTTACTCCCATTAGATTCCTGCTGGTTGCTGCTAGAACATGAAATTACAGTGAATTGTGCAAAGACTACAACTTCCAGAATATATAGTCATGGCCAAAAGTTTTGAGAATGACACAAATATTAATTTTTACAAAGTCTACTGCTTCACTTTTTCTAATGGCATTTTGCATATACTCCAGAATGTTATAAAGAGTGATCAGCTTAACAGCAATTACTTGCAAAGTCAATATTTGGCTAGAAAATGAACTTTATCCCCCAAAACACATTTCAACATCATTGCAGCCCTGCCTTAAAAGGACCAGCTAACCTCTTTTCAGTGATTGCTCCATTAACACAGGTGTGGGTGTTGATGAGGACATGGCTGGAGATCAATCTGTCATGATTAAGTAAGAATGACACCACTGGACACTTTAAAAGGAGGCTGGTGCTTGGCATCATTGTTTCTCTTCTGTTAACCATGGTTATCTCTAAAGAAACACGTGCAGTCATCATTGCAATGCACAAAAATGGCCTAACAGGGAAGAGTATCGCAGCTAGAAAGATTGCACCTCAGTCAACAATCTATCGCATCATCAAGAACTTCAAGGAGAGAGGTTGTTGCCAAAAAGGCTCCAGGGCGCCCAAGAAAGACCAGCAAGCGCCAGGACCGTCTCTTAAAAGTGTTTCAGCTGCGGGATCGGGCTACCAGCAGTGCAGAGCTTGCTCAGGAATGGCAGCAGGCAGGTGTGAGTGCATCTGCACGCACTGTGAGGCGGAGACTCTTGGAGCAAGGCCTGGTCTCAAGGAGGGCAGCAAAGAAGCCACTTCTCTCCAGAAAAAACATCATGGACAGACTGATATTCTGCAAAAGGTACAGGCAGTGGACTGCTGAGGACTGGGGTAAAGTTATTTTCTCTGATGAATCCCCTTTTCGATTGTTTGGGACATCAGGAAAACGCCTCATTCGGAGAAGACAAGGTGAGCGCTACCACCAGTCTTGTCTCATGCCAACTGTTAAGCATCCTGAAACCATTCATGTGTGGGGTTGCTTTTCAGCCAAGGGAATCGGCTCTCTCACAGTCTTGCCTAAAAACACAGCCATGAATAAAGAATGGTACCAGAATGTCCTCCAAGAGCAACTTCTCCCAACCCTCCAAGAGCAGTTTGGCGATCAACAATGCCTTTTCCAGCATTATGGAGCACCTTGCCATAAAGCAAAGATGATAACTAAATGGCTCAGGGAACAAAACATAGAGATTTTGGGTCCATGGCCTGGAAACTCCCCAGATCTTAATCCCATTGAGAACTTGTGGTAAATCATCAAGAGACGGGTGGACAAACAAAAACCTAAAAATTCTGACAAAATGAAAGCATTGATTGTGCAAAAATGGACTGCTATCAGTCAGGATTTGGTCCAGAAGTTGATTGAGAGCATGCCAGGGAGAATTGCAGAGGTCCTGAAGAAGAAGGGTCAACACTGCAAATATTGACTTGCTGCATTAACTCATTCTAACTGTCAATATAAGCTTTTGTTACTCATATGTTTGCAATTATTATATTTCTGTCTGTGATAAAAACATCTGTCAAACACACATAAAAACCAGAGGGCAGCAGATCATGTGAAAATATAATATTTGTGTCATTCTCAAAACTTTTGGCCATGACTGTAGGTATAGAGCAAGCTGGGAATTGGAGCTTCGCTTTCTACATCATTTAAAATGAGTAAATAACAGACTGTATATCAGAGCTTATGGTGGATAATTAGTGATGAACAAATATGTTCTCTTCAATCTGAATTTTTTTTTGTGATTTGCTTTGTGCAAATTCATCAACATGGTGACCATCTGGCAACCATTTTCCTGAGTTTTACAGGGCTGTAAAAATTTATTCTCACCGCTCATCTATCCCACCGCAGCTCTGCCATCCACTCCTCCATGCCTACTCTTCAGCTCTTCTGAAATCTTCACCGGGCTTCTGGCACCATGTAGACCTCAGATATCAGAGTCATTACGTCATGGTGTCACGTCACATGGCACATTATCTGAGGCAATGACTAGGCCTTGGGCAATGTGCTTTGTGACGTCTGAAACCTACTCGTTGCCAAAATCCCTGGTACTAAGTGAAGATGGCAGAAGAGGATGCATAAAGGACCAGATTCGCAGAGGACCACACTGCGAGCTGTAGAGGTGACATCGGTGAGTGGTGTGGTGAGGTTTCTTTTTTCACCCCATGTTTAATATGCTTTGAAGTCTGCAGAGAATTTGATTCATAACAAAAAACTTCAATGTGAACAGAAGTTCCTTGATAATTCATGCGATCTGCCTAATTAAAATTTCAGCAGATTTGTTCATTAGTATAATACATTTCATTAATCTTTAGACATTTAGAACACCTGTTCGTTGAAAAAAAGAAAAAAAAATGGGGCTTACCACTCCTGTGAGAGGATGAAATATTGAAGGAAGTGTGCCAAATCCAGCCGGTGAAGCATAGCAAAAATATTTGAGGAAAATGCCATCACAACCATCCAATAAAATCAAAAAGCCTTTATTAAAAATTCCATAAAAAGAGGCCGAAGCACATGGCAAATTAAAAACCTGAAATGTTTCTAGGCTGATTAAGGGTATTTGTCTTGTCAGAAACTCGTCAGCTTTTTAAGTTACTATGTGGTTCCCCCTATTTTTATGGAATTTGGAATAAAGATTTTTTGATTGTACTGGATGGTTATGCCAGCATTTTCCTCTTTCTTTGGAAAGTTTCACCTGTTGGTTGGCTTACTTTCGCATTTCAAGCCATGCCTCTTTTTATGTATGCCAATTTTTTGTGCGAACTCCTACTGAAGTCTGGTGGATATAGCTAATATGCTTTAATAAATGTGATCCATCAGTCTGTGATTTTCGTATTACCTGAAAGTTACAGCATATTGTATACTATACTATTATTGCTTCTTTAATGTGCTTTGTATTGTGATTTATAAAATACATTTCAGGTGAGAGACCCCAGTCAGGAGCCTTGTGGGCGACTGTCATTTTTGAAAGAGCCAAAGACAACAAAAGGCCTACCCCAGACGGCAGTTTGCAACCTCAACATCACACTGCCAACCCAGAAAAAGGTAATGAGACGACTACAGGGAGTTAGCTGTCCTGTATGGCTATGTTCATGAAAACAGATTAATATAATTCCCTATTGGTCAGAAATTGGGGATACTGTTAAAAAAAGAAATCAACAGCGGTTCAGCTTAGATCTACATATCTTTCATGTTGTTCACCTTTTAAATATTATGGCACTTTTTACCTTGATATTCTAGAGTTCTTAATATGACCACTGAATGTATCCTTGCGGCTTAAATCCATGCAGTCTTCAAATTATACGACTTTTAATCCAGATCCCTTCCACTTATTACATTGATAGTACCTACTACCTAACCAGAATTGGAATGGTAGTTTTTCTTGAATCTCGGAGTTGCTCTTGAATTGTTTGGTAGCGTCAAGATAATTATTTTTTTATTACCTCCACAAGAATTGCCCACAATGCTTGCCATACTTTTATCATTTTGGTTCCAGATTCTCTTCTGGTCCTTATTATCGAGGACTCACCAACAAGAAGATGCTAATCTTCAGTTTAGTTCTTCCTTAAGAGAATTCTAAAGGAAATAGTAACCATGAGCTGATTGTCACTAGACCAATTGTGGAAAAAATTACAGTGCATTTTACCTACTCCATTTTTGTAAAAAAAAAAAAACAACTTAACCTTGGCTACTGTGACTTTTTAAAACACCAGTGGATAAAGAATCCCGAAGGAGGAAACCACTGCAGTATATCTGGATTACCAATGATAACATGACTTGTTTTTAAATCTTTTTTTAATATATAGTTATTTTATTAGACAAAGAGAAAATTAAGCATAACGAATACTCAACATTGATGGTTCATCTTTCATGCAAATTTCTTTGTAACCTTATAAATGTGAACTCCAGCAAGTTCTACAGGGTAGGTCCTTTCCTGTGGATTAAACTTGTGAAAATACTTGTTCCCTCCCTTAGCTTAGTATTGAGATATCAGCTTTGGAAGCTCAAATCCTTATGTCAGCAGCTCTTCCTTTTCTTCATTATGACAAAGCTCCAACCTCTATATACCAGCGTCGATTTACAATTTTCATGGAGATGTTGACCTCATAGTGCCATAATTTTTGGGGTTGAAAAACAAGACTGTAAAGTAGATCCAGAAGAAGACAAAAACAACAACTCTTTAAATTACTGAGATCCAATTCGCCATGAAGTGGAAAAAAAACCCTTGTTGACCTCGGCAGGCATTCTGATATGTAGCTGGACCAGCCGAAATCTTCATCTGCATCGATGTCCCGTCAAGCCAGTTAGGGTACACCAAATTATTCATATGTTCCCCAAACTACTAGAAAACAGAAAAGCTTATAGTACATACATACAGAAGAAGAGACGACTTAGTAAAGGCTCCTTCCTTACTGTTGAATACTTCACCACCTCAGACTGGAAGATCTGGTTCTTGTTTGTCTCGCCCAACTCCTTTCCATAATCTTTTGCTTAACTTCCAACAATCCTTGTACAGGTTTTCATCACCCATAAAAAAAATGGATGCATTTAACGTGATCTGGATCCCCATAACAGCATCATTATATGCCTCTGTGATGACATGCATCAACCCAGGAGCATAAGTAACAAGGATTAAAGAAGTGCTGCAGACATCAAGTCTGGAACTAAAGACCGTGAAGATGAGAGAAGACCATAAATGCAAAGAACAGTTAATTGTAGTGAATTGTTCAGTAGGTTAAAATTCACAGGGCTTTCTACCCCCAACAGTTCCTTCCTACATTGATTCCAGTCTTAAAATAAAAAAAATTAGATTTTTTTACATGTGCGTACAGAGTAAAATAGTTTTCATTTCTATATCTTATCTATTTCCTTGATATTTAGTTATTTAATTGTTTTTGTTAAGCTAATAAATGTCAGGGACACCGCACTGCACATGCTCACTGAGCCAGTGCACGTGTCCTGAGTGAACCAACTGTGCCCCAAGATACCTGTAGACGTGTGTTTCTGTAGAGCAGGACCTTCCGCAGCATGTGACTGCCAAGGGGCGGAGCCAGCCACACTTCTCTCAGAGGCAGCAGTAATGAATGATGTGTACTGCAGACTAACAGGACCTGCAGCACATGACTGCTGGGGCATGGCCTAAGCTCCAGAGATCTAGGAACTGCAGGAAAACTCCTAGCAGGGTAACTACGAGATAAAGTTACCAAGGGGCAAAGACGGGGACGAAAACCAGGACAGGCCGAGATCAGAGCACAAGATAGCACGACAGTACCAAAGGATTAGACAGAATGGATAGTCAGGACGTAGCAATAGATCAGTAAACCAGAGCGGGCAATAGACAGTACAATAGGGACAAAACAGTAACGGAGTATCAATAGCCAAGCCAGGAGGTCAGAACCGGAGAAGACAATATAAGCAAAACGTGAGACAGAGAGCAGAGTGAGCAAACAGACCGGGTCATACACGGGAATCAAACAAGCAGAGCAGTAGACACGCAAACCAGGGGGGTCAGGCACACAGTCACAACAAAAGTATAGCTGACAGAGAATCTCCCTCTGGACTGGGTATAAATACCCTCCCAGATCCAAAGGGAGGCCAGCAAAAGTTAACCCTGAATGGACAGGACATTAACCATGTCCTATACCATGACAATAGATCCTTAAAGAGGTTTTCTGACTTTGGAAAACCCCTAACCTATAGCTGAAGTTTGTTTAAAAAAAACAAACAAACAAGCAGAGCTTTACTCCCCCTCACCAGGTCCAGTGCAGAGTCAGTGCCACTGCTTCCAGTATCTTTTATTGTCTGCAGCTTTCATGTTATGTCGAGCGCTGTAGCCAATCAGGGAGACTCAGTGCAGGACCCGGGGAGGGTGAGTAATGCTCTGGTTTTTTGTTTTGTTTTTCTTTTCCAACGAGCTGCAGCAGAAGAACAAGGGTTCACTTAACCTGTTAAACTCCTCTAAGGTTGGAAATTATTATTTAATTTTACAGCTTCCAAATTGTAACCAAAAAGGTTTTAATACATTTTTAACAACTCTGTCAGATCTCTATCTGGGAGCAGCAAAGTGTAGAGGTCAGGGGTTATCTAATTTTCTATGATTACATGTAGTATTTATATTCGATTGACAGATCCAGGGATAAGTGTGAATCATCAGAGGAATCAGGTCTCATAGGCCTTTTCTGAGTTCTGACTTCACTTAAATAGTTTTTTTTACATAAAATTACTAAATAATATGATAGAAAATGATTAGTGATGGGCGAATGTGCTGGGATAAGATGTTATCTGAGCGTGCTCGGATGGGAATAGAGGGTCTTCGGCGTGCTCGAAAAATATGTTCGATTCCCTGTTGCTGCATGACTCGATGCTGTTCGACAGCCGCAACACATGCAGGGATTGCTTATCAAACAGGCCATCCCCGCATATGTTGCCACTGTCAAACAACCGCGAGACATGAAGCCGCGGGGACTCAAGCATATTTTTCGAGCACGCCCTCAGTTAGCACCCGAGCATGCTCCGATACACATTCTCTCATCACTAAAAATGATGTATCTCCAAGCAAAGCCGTTCCCCGCTGTCATGATTACCGATGAATGATGAAATGTTCAGGATATATAGGTTGAATGTTATTTTTGTCTAAAAAGTAGTAAATCGAAATTGCTTTTATTTGTCTGCTGTCATTTTGGCTGGGTTTCCTCACGTCCTGCTTAGCCCTCAGGATTTTGTGACAAATATCTGTCGTTCCCACTGTGCTGTCATAATTGTAATTCTGTGTTCCAGTGGATGGCGTGGTTCACGGTGTGAGTTTGTATACTTCTGATAACCTGTACGTTTCTTTACCTTTTAATTTACTTGTCTACTTATCTTTCGTGTCTTGTTTGCTGTTTTTGTGCTTGCGCTGCTGCTTACCTCTCCCTTATCACATCCTAATATTCTTTTCCCTGCTGCCCACTATAATTTCCCTTATCTCTGCAATCCATCTTGGACCCAAAAGGAAACAGAGTCAGACCAAGATGATGAGGTAATAAAACTCGTGCACCTTTCTCAATAACAATCATCTGTAGTTAAGGATCCCACATCAGTTCTGTAAATGTAGGCGCTTAGGAGGCATGTCACTAACGTCCCTGACCGATTCTACATCACGTGTGTGTTATATCGGTGGGGAAGTAGGCAGAAAGCATGTCAAAAACAGCACCATGTGTTTTATATGTATCCACCTTCCCATGGCTGCCCCCACACTTATGAAAAACTGTGCAGATTTTTGCTTAAACACAATGTAAATGCGTATATATAACTCTTGGTACATTTATGGCATACTCGCAGGATATTCCAGAAATATATAGTAGATGCGAGTCCCTCCTGAGAATTCGGACCACCTCTTCACTGACAGTTTCCCCTCAAGTCTTATTCTTGGGATCTCTATTCATTTGTGACACGTCTCTTGGATGTATGAGATGCAAATTTCCTTTTCTACGGCTTGTCCACTGCTCAGACAACCCCTTCTCAATCACTATATTTCCCCCTTGTAAAATAATAACAGCTATACTCGCTTCCGGTGCGGTGCCTTTCCAGCTATGCCGATGCCGAGTCTCCCGGGACTTGCATGACATTATGTCAAGAGAGTCCTGCAGCCAATAAGCGTCTGCTTCACTCTCACTTCTTTCAACAAAATGGGCGTCCGAAAGAACTGAGAGCAGCTGCAGTTTTCTGACTTCCCTCGGTTGTCAATTACTTCAGAAGGAAGTGAGAAGTGAAGCGGTCGCTCATTGACTGCAGGACTCTCGTGACATAACAGCGTCTTGGGAGACCCGGCGCCGACATAGCTGGAATGCGCCCACACCAGAGTGAGGAAATATAGCGATAGAGAAGGGGTTGTCCGAGTAGTGGATCGCCCCTTTTAAATGTATTTGTTGTTTTTTTTACCTATATTGACATTTTTCTGTCAAGCTTTGCCAGACGCTTCTGGAAAAGTGACGATAAATTGTGCAGCCGTGACTTCTCAATCATGGATGTCGCTTTATAATTATTCCATTTTCCTAACAACAAATACAGGTATTTCACTTTCGCAAAAATAGTTGTCACAACTGAATAGAGAATTTCCAATTGGTCTGTAAATAAAAGGTTCATTTTTTATCCGTATCAAACTTTGGCTACTGGGTTAAATTCTGGTTGACTAATATATGCCTAATATTGACTAATATATGGCCTGGGATACATAGAAGCTTCAAATTATAATGGTATGCGGTAGTCACAGTTGTATAATGATCTCGGCCATAGGAATATGTGTTCTAATTATACAACTGCTGCCATTATTATACCAGCATGCAAAGTCTCACTCCCGTAGAAACCAGTGTATACCTCGCATGAGCTTCACAATTTTGGCTCCTTAAGTCACACTCAAAGGACTTAAAAATACTAATCTCTTGTCCGCTGGGTTTTAAACAGAGTAATTAAAGGGGTTTTCCAAGGAGAATCTTTCAGCCCATAAGTTTAACTGTCTAAAAATAACCTCTGACAGTATCAATGAATCAGGCCATTAGAGAGGTCTCAGTATACGTTAGATATAGCCTGGATCACTCCCAAATTGATGGAGCCCACTAACCTATTTGCACTGAGCATGGGCAGCTTTAACCATGGCATTCCGAACTTTAATCTCAAACTCAGGATTTAGTTTGTGTTTCCTTACCTTTCTTTTTGTAGAATGAAATGTACAAAAGAAATAAAAATAAAACAAATGCAGCTAATAATACACAAGTCGAGTCTAGTGCAGCAACCTTAATCTAAGTAATGGAAAATTCAGTAGTTTTTGTCTATTGTTACATGCTATGTTACCTTGGCGATTGTGTGTGCTATTACAGTGTTACAAAACTAAGTATAGAGTATACCTAGAGTAAAGATTTTTGATCACATGCATATATTTTTATTTGGAAAATGTAATATAAAGCTTATTTTTGACCGAAATGCTATGGAATAATCTGATAGGAAACACCCTTGTACTACGTTGTTGTGATGTTTACATATGACTAGGGATGAGCGGACACGTGGATGTTCGGGTTTGTCGTGTTCGACCAAATTTTTGTTCAAAGTTCAGTTCGAGTACCAGAACTCCACTCGAACTTGAACCTGAACCCGAACTCCATAGAAGTCAGTGGGGACCCAAACTTTGGTGCTGTAAAATGGTTGTACAGTCATGGCCAAAAGTTTTGAGAATGACACAAATATTAATTTTTACAAAGTCTACTGCTTCACTTTTTCTAATGGCAATTTGCATATACTCCAGAATGTTATAAAGAGTGATCAGCTTAACAGCAATTACTTGCAAAGTCAATATTTGGCTAGAAAATGAACTTTATTCCCCAAAACACATTTCAACATCATTGCAGCCCTGCCTTAAAAGGACCAGCTAATCTCTTTTCAGTGATTGCTCCATTAACACAGGTGTGGTGTTGATGAGGACATGGCTGGAGATCAATCTGTCATGATTAAGTAAGAATGACACCACTGGACACTTTAAAAGGAGGCTGGTGCTTGGCATCATTGTTTCTCTTCTGTTAACCATGGTTATCTCTAAAGAAACACGTGCAGTCATCATTGCAATGCACAAAAATGGCCTAACAGGGAAGAGTATCGCAGCTAGAAAGATTGCACCTCAGTCAACAATCTATCGCATCATCAAGAACTTCAAGGAGAGAGGTTTCATTGTTGCCAAAAAGGCTTCAGGGCGCCCAAGAAAGACCAGCAAGCGCCAGGACCGTCTCTTAAAAGTGTTTCAGCTGCGGGATCGGGCTACCAGCAGTGCAGAGCTTGCTCAGGAATGGCAGCAGGCAGGTGTGAGTGCATCTGAACGCACTGTGTGGCGGAGACTCTTGGAGCAAGGCCTGGTCTCAAGGAGGGCAGCAAAGAAGCCACTTCTCTCCAGAAAAAACATCATGGACAGACTGATATTCTGCAAAAGGTACAGGCAGTGGACTGCTGAGGACTGGGGTAAAGTTATTTTCCCTGATGAATCCCCTTTTCGATTGTTTGGAACATCAGGAAAACGCCTCATTCGGAGAAGACAAGGTGAGCACTACCACCAGTCTTGTCTCATGCCAACTGTTAAGCATCCTGAAACCATTCATGTGTGGGGTTGCTTCTCAGCCAAGGGAATCGGCTCTCTCAAAGTCTTGCCTAAAAACACAGCCATGAATAAACAATGGTACCAGAATGTCCTCCAAGAGCAACTTCTCCCAACCCTCCAAGAGCAGTTTGGCGATCAACAATGCCTTTTCCAGCATGATGGAGCACCTTGCCATAAAGCAAAGGTGATAACTAAATGGCTCAGGGAACAAAACATAGATATTTTGGGTCCATGGCCTGGAAACTCCCCAGATCTTAATCCCATTGAGAACTTGTGGTCAATCATCAAGAGACGAGTGGACAAACAAAAACCTAAAAATTCTGACAAAATGAAAGCATTGATTGTGCAAGAATGGACTGCTATCAGTCAGGATTTGGTCCAGAAGTTGATTGAGAGCATGCCAGGGAGAATTGCAGAGGTCCTGAAGAAGAAGGGTCAACACTGCAAATATTGACTTGCTGCATTAACTCATTCTAACTGTCAATATAAGCTTTTGTTACTCATTTGTTTGCAATTATTATATTTCTGTCTGTGATAAAAACATCTGTCAAACACACATAAAAACCAGAGGGCAGCAGATCATGTGAAAATATAATATTTGTGTCATTCTCAAAACTTTTGGCCATGACTGTAGTAAGGGCTAGGTGGCTCTTTCTCTATCTCTCTCGCTTGGCAACACAGTTCTCCACGAACTCCGAACACAAAAACGGACTTCAAGGACAAGTGCGTGTTCACTCATCTCTACATATGACTTATACATTTGGTTACTTATTACTTAATTTATTGCATATTTATATCATTTATTCTATTTATTTTTCACAGAATGAAAAAGTGGATCGTCGTCAGAACTTTGTATCTTTAGCCTTGCGTAAGCGATACAGCTATCTGACTGAGCCTGGAATGAGTGAGTTTATTAACAATCTAACAATACTAATCTCTTTAAAAGAAGAGTCTTCTTTACTGACATCTGAGCTTTTATATGTTAGTTGCATCTCAGAATGTAAGTTCCTTATGTCAGTTGAAAAGAGCAACCCAAGTATCATCATTACCCTGACGGTTTAATGAGGGCCTATGTCTGGATCTGATTTTAGACAAAGTTTATTGTGGGTCAAAGTAACTTGCTTTGAAGTTAGTGTCACATGAGCTAATCAAATTCACAGCAATGTCAGCACATTATTGTGAAAGATGTGATACTATTAGACCAAACAGCGTAAAAATATAACTTCACTTGGTGCAAAGGCGCCTAAGACAATATAGCACCTCCTTCTGCCCATGCACTATTGACTCGTGGCCACCATGTGTCCAAGCGGGTACCAGATAGCCAGAAACTAGGAGGAAGAGAGATGAGGAGCGCTCCTCATTATAGATCAGACCTAAAGATGAGTGTGAGATGAGGGGAGCGCTTCCCTCATAATAGATCAGACTCCTAACAATGAGTCTGCTGGAGATGAGGGGAGCGCTTCCCTCATGAATAGATCAGACTCCTAACATGAGTCTGCTGGAGATGAGGGGAGCGCTTACCTCATGAATAGATCAGACTCCTAACGATGAGTCTGCTGGAGATGAGGGGAGCACTTCCCTCATGAATAGATCAGACTCCTAACGATGAGTCTGCTGGAGATGAGGGGAGCGCTTCCCTCATTAATAGATCAGACTCCTAACGATGAGTTGCTGGGATAGGGAGGCTCTCATGAATAGATCAGACTAACGAGAGTCGCTGGAGATGAGGGACCTTACCTCATGAATAGATCAGACTCCTAACGATGATGCTGGAGAGGAGCACTCCTCATGAATGATCGTACGATGATTGCTGGGATGAGGGAGTCTTCCCTCATGAATAGATCAGATCTACATGATCTCTGAGATGAGGAGTTCTTCCATGAATAGATCAGACTCCTAACGATGAGTCTGCTGGAATCTGTTAAACCCAAACGGAAAAGTGAACCTGTCACTGTGCTTGAAGTAGCAATCCAGGTTCTTTTTTATTAACTCATCCTGTCACTATCCCCCCCTTCACCTTGATATATAATTTAGTTTGTATTAACTTACATAGTTGTTCCTTTCAATCTGGAAATTCATGGTATGCTGCTTCTCAGTTAAATACCAGTTTCCCC
Organism: Oophaga sylvatica; assembly: GCA_033576555.1. Taxonomy (NCBI): domain Eukaryota; kingdom Metazoa; phylum Chordata; class Amphibia; order Anura; family Dendrobatidae; genus Oophaga; species Oophaga sylvatica. The sequence goes on along the minus strand of JARQOD010000003.1, from coordinate 543,261,423 downwards.
TTGGAATTACATGGATTTAAGTTATCTGTAGAAGGTCACCAGAACCGCCTGTATGATGCCAATTCATGAACTGTACTATTGAAGTCCTCCACAGTAAGGTAGGAAGAGGACTTTAGATCAAAGTGAAATGATGATGACTGCACAGCTCCTGTCACACAGTTGTAATGTAGGATATCACAGTTCAGCCTCTCTGACTATACTGATAATCTAGTAACTTATTTAGGAGAATATAAAAGAGTATTCAGCATCAACCCAGCAATTTGATGAATCATGGGATTTATAGCAGAGAATAGAGAAATTACATCAGGATGTAAGCTAGGAATCAAGATGGAGACATAAGGTTAGAAAACCATACAGTCAGTTGCGGGTGCAGTTATAGAAAAAATTAAAACTGGGAGCTTTTCTTTAATAGGACACTATATTATGGTGACAGGTTCCCCTAGATTTGTCCCGAGTTATAAAACCTTTTTTAAACATTCTGACCCCAATTAATTAGGACCTGATACCATAATGCATTTTATGCACCGCACCAAGTAATGTTTCTTGCACCCAGTGGTGGCGCTGCAGTAAAATAGAGTATTCCCTGCCAGATTCCTTAGTCTGATACAGCTGATTGTTGATGGTCCGATCCATGAACAGCTTTTTTTTATTTTTTTTTATCAGGTATTACAAAACCTTTTCCAGCAGCATTTTCCGGCTGCTGTAGTGGGCCCAATAGCTATACTTTAAAATCTCTCAAGTATTATACTAAATAGCACCTAAAAGTTAATTAAAAAAAAAAAAAAAAAACATGAGGACTTGTAATCAAGAAGAACTCTTCTTTTAAAAGAAAATGTGATTGTAAATATTCAACTGTAGATTTCCAAATCCAGCCTGATTACTGCAGAACCTAAATTTATGTGGGTAACATTTATTTGGTAAAAAAGTAATTTATTCTGCAACGTGACCATAACTGGAGCCTGAAAGGCTGGCTTTGGAAACGATCTGTACAAAAATAACGTAAAAGATAATGTCATAATCCATTGCTTGTTTTGACATAACATTCCATGCACGCTTAAGTCCAGAAACCATACTTATGCTACCCCTGCCTGACCATGTTCTCATACATCACGTTTTACCCAATGGTTTTTACATCATTTCATTTCATGTTTTCTTTGGTTTTATGAATAAGTAAGACAAAACAACAGCATGAAAAAAATGCAAGGAATATACAATTATTGAGAATATTTTGAGAAAACTTGATCTTATTGGCTTTGTGATTGTGCAGCTTATATCTAAATTCTGCATGACAAAACATATATATATATATATATTTTCGAATGTATCAAAGTTCCTCCACATTTTTGCACTGTACTTGCCTGTCACATATTTCAATTTGGAGTCTGCATGAAAGGTACTGCCTAAATATAATATTAATTATTACTTATATTTTTTTCAATTGACAGTAATGTGTGAACCCATGATACAACCAGAGAAAGCGCAAAAGGCAATACTAATTCTGAACACTAACACCACACAACCATAATGTATTCTGCAGGACGAAATTAGCACATCAGAAAGTCAATAGGAAGTTTGAGTAGCAAAGTGTTTTGTAGCCCTTTTTGACATGTGCTGTGTTTTCTGTCCCTTTGTTGTTTTTTTGTTGTTTGTCCTTCGCTTTGTGTTGCTTATAGTGTTGGCTCATTTTCTGTTCAACAAATCTTTTTTTTTTTCCTTTTCTTCCATACATTAAAACCATAACCATCATCCTGACTCATAAAAACAGTTGTACTTGCTTTTGAAATAATATAATCGTTACTGACCAATTTTTTTTTCTCTGGTCTCTCTGTTTTTTTTTTCAATCATTTTTGGTTAATTTTGCATTTAATTTTAATTTATTCATAAAAGAACCCATTGATCGGAATGCAGGAGCACCGAGAACTATACCTGTTACCTATTCATACAAGCCAGGCTTTCCAACAAGACCATATCAGTCATGGACAACTGCTCCAATCACAGTGCCTGGGCAGACCAAATCAGGCTTTACCTCTCTATCAAGCTCTTCCTCTAATACTCCATCAGCATCTCCATTAAAATCAATTTGGTCTGTCTCCTCTGCCTCTCCAATAAAATCTACGTTAGGAGCCTCCACTACATCTTCTGTTAAATCTGTTAGTGATGTAGCATCTCCAATAAGATCCTTTCGGACAATTGCTTCGCCAATAAAAACTGTTGTCACACAGTCGCCATATACACTTCAAGGCTCCACGGGTTCACCAATTAGAGCCGCTACAATTGCAGAAGCTCCAACTTTTAAGGGATTATCCTCGACCTCAGTTTTTACTTCCAGAACATCTCCAGTGACTACTGCTGGCACTCTTTTAGAAAGATCATCCATTACAATGACACCTCCAGCATCTCCTAAATCAAACATTAACATGTACTCTTCAAGCCTCCCTTTCAAATCAATCATTACCTCTGCAGGGTCACTTTCATCTTCACCTCTAAAATCTGTGGTCTCTTCTACACTCTCCACTTCTAAAGTAAGCATTGCACCCTCTCTTTCTTCACCTTTAAAGATTGGGAATGGGCCAAGTGAAGTTGGATTAGTTAATGGGTCTGCATCACCACTAAAGTATCCACTCTGTTCCAATTATATCAATGGCTCAGCAGTAAATCTGCAAGACAAGATATCAGCAGTGACAAAATCTGCAACTGCGTCGCTTAATACGGCCATCGATACAACTGAGAAAACTTATTCCATTCCAACCACAACTCAAATGTCATATTCACCAATGAAGTCTTTTGCATCTACCACATCAGCTTTTCAGACAATAAGAGCTCCGCCTGCCGGTGCAGTCTACACAAATTTTAGATCTTCGTTATCCTCGACTACCTCATCTGTTACATCTTCTACATTAACTGTTCCAGTGTATTCCGTGGTAAATGTATTGTCAGAGCCAACCTTAAAGAAACTGACAGAATCTGCAACCTTGACTAAGTCTGCAGCTACCCTACTATCAACCTCAAAAAACATGTCAACCGAAACTAATCAGTTCAGTCGAATTTCCTCACCACTTAAGACATCCTTATTTCTTTCCCCTGCTGCCCTCAAGTTATCTACAGCCTCTTCATTATCTTCAAGTCAAGAGATTCTGAAAGATGTTGCAGATATGAAAGAAGACTTAATAAGAATGACAGCAATCTTACAGACCGATACTACCGAAGACAAACCTTTTCATTCTGAGTTAGCAAAAGAAGTCAGAATTGAAGATGAGGAGCCATTTAAAATAGTAGAGAAAGTAAAAGAGGATTTGGTAAAAGTCAGTGAAATTTTAAAAAAAGATGTATTCTTAGAAAAAATGACATCTCCATCTGATCAAGGCTTGTCACCAGAGGACGACTGGGTAGAATTCAGTAGGGAGGAAATTGAAGAAGCCAGAGAAAGTGCTAGAAAAAACCTTTACCCACCAGAAAAAGTAGATTTTAAATCTAGGACTTTATCCGAAAAAGACTATAATTTAACAAAAGTAATTGATTACCTGACAAATGATATTGGTGGGAATACATTTTCAACTCTTAAATACAAATATGATGAAGGGAGAAAAGAAGGAGAAGAGAAACAAAAAAGAGTTCTGAAGCCAGGTATAGCGCTGCAGGATCACAAACTTAAAATGCCACCACCGTCGATGAGATCATCAGCATCAGAAAAAGAGTTGTGCAAAATAGCAGACTCTGTGTTTGGAACAGACATGATTTTAGAGTCTCCAGATGATTTTTCACAACATGAACAAGATAAAAGTCCTTTATCCGATAGTGGCTTTGAGACCAGAAGTGAAAAAACCCCATCGGCTCCACCGAGTGCAGAGAGCACTGGTCCTAAGCCACTTTTTCATGATGTACCAATTCCACCAGTTATTACAGAAACAAGAACAGAAGTTGTTCATGTTATAAGAAGCTATGAGCCATCAACTGGAGAAGTTGGAGAAGTTGATAAAATAGAGCCACCACAGTTAAAACCAGAGAAAACATTCATGGAGCTAGACCAAAATCAACCTGGTCCTTTAAAAGTTAAAAATAAGGCATTTCAGCTGAAAACTGGGATTGATGAAGATGACCATGCAGGGGTTTTGGGAAAGGGCGTACGAGTGAAAGAAGAAACTCATATAACAACTACTACAAGAATGGTGTATCATCCTCCACAATCTGCTGAAAAATCAGAAAGAATTGAGGAAACCATGTCTGTTCATGACATAATGAAAGCTTTCCAGTCAGGTCGTGATCCATCTAAAGAGCTGGCAGGCCTCTTTGAACATAAAACTTCAGTAGCGTCAGATGTTCAGAAGTATGCTGATACCTCACAACAACATGCTGAAAGGGACATCAAAATGAAACCAAAACTGGAGCGCATAATTGAGGTCCATATTGAAAAAGGTAACCAAGCTGAGCCTACAGAAGTCATTATTAGAGAAACGAAAAAACACCCAGAGAAGGAAATGTATGTTTATCAAAGGGACTTAAGTCAGGGAGATTTTATCAAAGATATGGTAACAGAAAGAAATAAAATGTTTCCGTGTTCAGATGAACAGGGACAGGGAGAAGAAGAGGAGTTGACTGCAGAGGAGTCTTTGCCATCTTATTTGGAGTCATCAAGAGTAAACACCCCAGTTTCCCAAGAAGAAGATAGCCGTCCAAGTTCTGCCCAACTTATATCAGATGACTCATACAAAACACTCAAATTACTGAGTCAACATTCTGTAGAATATCATGATGATGAGTTATCGGAGCTGAGAGGGGAGTCGTACAGATTTGCTGAGAAAATGCTCCTTTCAGAAAATCTAGATGATGTGCAGGAGTCTATGACGGACCACGCTGTGCTCCTTGGATCTGATTTCCATCTACCTGAAAAACAATGCAGAGAGAAAACAATCACTACCCCTAAAAAGGAAATCCTTTCCAAAATATATAAGGATGTAGCTGAAAATGGTTTAGGTAAAATGTGCAATGATGACTCTCTTGATAAAGTGACAGTATTGCATTATGCCGGAGATTCTAAAAGTCCTAAACATGCAATGTGGATGCGATTTACAGAGGATAGGCTAGACAGAGGTAGAGAAAAAATTATTGTATGAAGATAGGGTGGATAGGACTGTTAAAGAGGCAGAGGAAAAACTCACTGAAGTATCACAGTTTTTTCGGGACAAAACTGAAAAGCTAAATGATGAGCTACAGTCACCAGAGAAGAAGCCACACAAAAAGATTGGTAAAGATTATAACTCAGGTCAACATTCTACTAACAGTAGTCCAGAAAAACGAAAGATTACAGATTTTAGGACTTCCAGCGAAGACTGGACTAAAATGCACCAATTTTTACATGATGGAAAATGTACCACATTAGCTGATGACCGAAAAGCAACAAGTCTGCCTTGTAGTCCTGAGAAAAAGATGTTTGAACAACGGGCAGAGAGCCAACAATCAGGTTCACAATCTGGATTTCAACTAAAACAGTCAAAACTCCACTCTATTAAATTAAAATTTGAGCAAAGTATAAATCTCAAAAATAAGGACAACAGCCAGGAAGAGAAAAAACATGGGACTCCATCAAAAATTCCAATTAAGAAAACACAGGACAGCCAGCTTCCTTTTTTTCAGTTTCACGCAAAGGATAAACCACAAAAGACCATTGAGGAAATGAATGGAGAGTTTCCTTTGCTTAAGGAGTCAATTTCAGAAGCCATTAATGAAGAATGTTTAAAATTCAAAGAAAGGATTAAAAATAGTGGTGGATTTTTGGATCACAAAGCAGATAAATTAATTGGAGGACTAATGGATCAGTTACCACAGCAGTCATTGACCTCCGTTTCTGGCACTAAAGACTCCCCAGAAAAGAAAACTTTTAGAACATGGGAGACATCTGGTGCTGCTACTCAAAAGATACCGAAAGAAAAATTGGCGCACGTGTTCGTACAGGACAACGGAGAAGAAATCAGTGGATCCCATCATTCCAACTGTGAAACTGATAAAAACAAAAAGTTTCCCAAAAATGGATCTTGTACAACGGATACAAAAGAGAGTGTTAAATCTCCTTCAAAAAAACTTTTGTACACAGAACTTGCTCGAAAGGATGTAGGACATATCAGTGATGAAAAACATGAGAACAAGAAGGAAGGGACAAACGTATCCCATATTCCTGTTAAAGTCTCTGATGAAAAGAGAGTATCGCATAGTGCAGACAGCCATAAGAATCAGACAAAACTTAATGATGTTAATAGATCATCTTCATTAACTTTAAATAAGAAGATAAAGCCTGATATACTACATTCTACGCTAGTTGCAGATGAAAGTAATAGACGTGCAGATAAGGCCCACGAATACCTGGGGTTCTCGCCTTCTACTGAAGACAACGAGATATCCCCTGTTAAGTCCCCAGATTCTTTAGAGATTAGTCCTGTCAAAGAACGCTTGGCCAATATTCATGAATCTATGCTAGTAGAGGACTTAAACAAGAAACTTAAATCAGGGAATACTGAGGTATTAAAGGAAATAAAAACATTACCTGTTTATGTTAGTATTGTACAAGTAGGAAAACAATATGACAAAGAAGTACAACAAGGAGGTGTTAAAAAGGTAGTAAGCCAGGAGAGTAGGACAATTCAGGAAACTAGAAGCAGCCTCTTTAAGCAACAGAAACAGCCCCCATCTCCTCAAGGTAGCCCAGAGGATGATACCCTAGAACAAGTGTCATTTATAGATAGCTCAGGTAAAAGTCCTCTGACTCCGGAAACACCCAGTTCAGAGGAAGTTAGCTATGAATTTAATTCTAAAACCCCTGATTCACTAATGCCCTATATACCAGGAAAACCAAGCCCTATACCAGAAGTCTCTGAAGAGTCAGAGGAGGAAGAGTTAGTGAAACTTCCAAGTATTAAACAGAATATTCCAGATGCTATAAATTGTGATATAGTAAAACCAGTTACTGTTAGCAAAGACTTAAACAAAAGATCAAAAGACAACAGAGTTGCATATATTGAGTTTCCACCTCCACCACCTCTAGATTCTGAGCACAGCGACTCTAGCAAAAAAAATATGGAGAATTCAACAGACAGTGAAATGGAACTAACTGAAGTTAATCTACAAGATGAACATGACAAGTTCCTTTCAGCTGAGCCAGTAATACGAGTACAACCGCCATCTCCAGTTCCCCCTGAATTAGACATTAGTGATTCAAGTGATGATGAATCAGTGCTTCAGCCCTTTTCTGTTAAAAAGTATACATTCAAAATTAATGATGAAGATATAAAGGAATGTTCAAAAATGAATTCTTCTGGGAAGTCTTGTACTTCAAAGCAAGCTCAAGAGTCAGATATGGGCTTCAATGCACCATCTAATGACCTTGAACAAAATGGTAATAATGACCAATCTGTCACAGAGTGCTCCATAGCAACCACTGCAGAATTCTCACATGATACAGATGCAACGGAGATTGATTCTCTAGATGGTTATGACTTGCAAGATGAAGATGATGGCTTGACAGAATGCGATACAAAACATAGTCAAGATGTGGAAGTGAAAAAGGAGCCATGGACAAAAGAAGGAACGCTGAAACACAGTGATCGTAGTTTTAGTCAAAGTAAACTTGAAGTTATTGAAGAAGAAAAAGTAGTAATTGAGGAGTATAAGCCATGTAGAAAAATATCTGATGGTGAAAAGAAAACTGAAGCTGGAGACAAGAAGCAAGGAGGGCAGTTTTTTACTTTAGAAGGAAGGCATCCAGATCGACCAGTGTTTCCAGATACATACTTTAGTTATAAAGTGGATGAAGAGTTTGCAACACCTTTTAAAACTGTAGCTACAAAAAGCCTTGATTTTGATCCATGGTCCAGTAAAGCAGGAGATGACGATGTGTTTGAAACCAAATCCAAAGATGAGGAACCAAAGCAGTTTAGTCTGGCCGTAGAAGATCGCTCTCAAGCAACTACACCTGATACAACTCCTGCCAGAACTCCTACAGATGAAAGCACTCCAACTAGTGAGCCCAACCCCTTCCCATTTCATGAAGGGAAGATGTTTGAGATGACTCGCAGTGGTGCTATTGACATGAGCAAGAGGGATTTTGTTGAAGAAAGACTTCAGTTTTTTCAGATTGGTGAGCATAATTCTGAAGGGAAGTCAGGGGACAAGGGGGAAGGGGACAAAATTACTGCCATCACACTTCCACAGTCAGGGGACATCTTGATAGATCCCATTCTAGAAAAACAAGTAGAGACATCGACAGTTGAACGTGCTACGATCATCCAGGGAAGTGGAGATTGTCTTGATGGAACAAATGGTAATAATTTACTGGACAAACCTGCTACTACTTCCAATTGTAAAGTTGATCCTAAATTTCGTACACCTATAAAGATGGGCATATCTGCCTCAACAATGACCACGAAGAAAGATGGCACTGGAGAGTGGCAGATAAAATAGAGTCTGTGCCAGATTCCCAGAGGTTAGATAATGAGAACAAGGCTATTTTCACAAACATTACAACTAGCGAGACAATTATAAGACACATAGAAATACATGATTTTCAAGCAGAAAATTTTAACAACAATAACAACTTGGATTCATTAGCTTTAAATGTAAATAATAACACAATCAATTTGGCACTTAGCAAGATTGTGAATCTAAGTCTTCTAAAAAACTTACTAAAACAAAAGTTGATGTAGATAATGATTTAGGGACCTCCAATCGAAACATTGATATAGATAAGAGAAAATTACAAAGAAATGAGCAAAAGTTGACAGATCCACCAGTGAATAGGTTAAGGTCTAGACTACCAGTCAAAGCCATATCAGTAAAGCCAGTTACTGACAGAATAAGCAATACAAACACATCAGTTGTTAGAAGAAATTTGCCTAGTAAGATTACAAAAGAGGCAAGACAGGGATATATTTCAAATATAGAAATAAAGTCTAAAATTCCAGTTAAAAATGTAAGTAGAGTGAACCCACCCATACAAAGAAAAGTGGCACCAAAACAAAGGCAGGCACAGATAGAGAAGGAGGCAAGTAAACCTACTCCTTCTAAATTACCAGTAAAGGTAAGATCTTTACCCACTGCCACATCAGCAGCCAAAGTAAAGAAACCTGAGTTCAGTGAGGTGTGTAAACATTCTATTGAATATTTTAAGGGAATTAGTGGTGAGACATTAAAGCTTGTGGATCGCCTTTCTGATGAAGAAAAAAGTTGCAGCCTGACATCTCTGATGATGAAGAAAGTACATCGCGAAATACTTCACTATCTGAAGCCACCCAAGTGTCCCAGCCTTCGGTAACATCGAGGTCTGCTAAAGACATGAAAGCAGACGCAGCATCTTTAAAATCAAAGATTGAAAAGGCCGACAGTGAGAGAAGGAGCAGTAGAAGGACTGGTGAGAATAAAGGCAGTCAGGTTTCTGGGGCTGTAATAGCTCACATCGTGGAAATCCAGCCTAGTTTGTAAACCTCTCGACTTGTTGACCTTAGTGCATGACCTGTCGTGATTGCTTGTGGAGTGACCTATGTTAGTTTCCATTCTTTCATCGTCATCTGTGTCTGTGTCTTACACTACTCGTTCTTTCTTTTTTTAAAGATACACTTCAGTTAGTTAGAAAAGCATGCCAATAAAGAAAAAAAATGACACTTTACCCATGGATCTAAACATGAAAACTGCCTCTTCCAGGCCAACATCATTCAACACTGAAACTCACCTCTTGTACACTCAACCAGCATGTTTACATCCATTTAATAACTACTCACAGAGATCAACTAGTACTCCCCAAACACTTAAAAGTACAAGTCTTAACAGTCCAATGTTTCTAGATCACAGATCACACAGTTTTGTAGAGTAGTTTCAGTAGACAATCTCAAACTTCCAACACATTCTCGGAAAGCAACAAAACGTTATAATTTCTGTTTTGTAAATTTCAGGTCCTCAGAGTCCATGCGAGCGGACGGACATAAGAATGGCCATAGTTGCTGATCATTTGGGACTTAGTTGGACAGGTACAAAATTGCTCCAGTTTAGCAATCACACATGTGCAGGTTACAAATTCCTTTATGTTCTTTGATTAAAAAAAAAAGTTTTTATAATGTTCACTTAAAATGTATTATAGCATTCAAAATTGTAAATTTTCTGGAAAAATTCTGACATATTGACTAATATTATACGACCTCTTTTACTTTCAATATCTTAGATCTTTATGTTAGAATAATGTATATTTTTATATATTTATTTTTTAGAACTTGCAAGAGAACTGAACTTTTCAGTAGATGAAATTAATCAAATTCGGGTTGAGAATCCAAATTCTCTAACTACACAAAGCTTTATGTTGTTAAAGAAATGGGTTATCAGAGATGGCAAAAATGCAACAAGTGAGTACGGTAATATTAAGAGTTTTTGTTTTTTGTAAAGTTATATAAAGTTACACCACACCTTTTTGGCTATACAGTAATCTACGTTAAAACTAACATTTACAAATATTTAATACAGTTTTCCATGTGTTTATGCGTAAACTGTAGCAAAATCACAGTTCGATGAAGCTTTAATTCTTATTATATTGAAGCCTTGCATTTACCAGTATGCACATATGGACATACTGTATATACAGTACAGACCAAAAGTTTGGACACACCTTCTCATTCACTGATTTTTCTGTATTTTCATGACTATGAAAATTGTAGAATCACACTGAAGGCATCAAAACTATGAATTAACACATGTGGAATTATACATTACACTTTACAAAAAAGTGTGAAACATCTGAAAATATGTCTTATATTCTAGGTTCTTCAAAGTAGCCACCTTTTGCTTTGATTACTGCTTTGCATGCAGAAAAGGTGAACGGCTGGACTCTACATGCCTGGTTCCCACCGTGAAGCATGGAGGAGGTGGTGTGATGGTGTGGGGGTGCTTTGCTGGTGACACTGTTGGGGATTTATTCAAAATTGAAGCGGTGAGCGGTCCAGCTCACCCCAAACCATGTCGATTGGGTTCATGTCTGGTGACTGTGGAGGCCAGGTCATCTGGCATAGCACCCCAACACTCTCCTTCTTGGTCAAATAGCCCTTACACAGTCTGGAGGTGTGTTTGGGGTCATTGTCCTGTTGAAAAATAAATGATGGTCCAACTAAACGCAAACCGGATGGAATAGCATGCTGCTGCAAGATGCTGTGGTAGCCATGCTGGTTCACTATGCCTTCAATTTTGAATAATCCCCAACAGTGTCACCAGCAAAGCACCCCCACATCATCACACCACCTCCTCCATGCTTCACGGTGGGAACCAGGCATGTAGAGTTCATCCGTTCACCTTTTCTGTGTGCAAAGCAGTAATCAAAGCAAAAGGTGGCTACTTTGAAGAACCGAGAATATAAGACATATGTTCAGTTGTTTCACACTTTTTTGTAAAGTGTAATGTATAATTCCACATGTGTTAATTCATAGTTTTGATGCCTTCAGTGTGATTCTACAATTTTCATAGTCATGAAAATACAGAAAAATCATTGAATGAGAAGGTGTGTCCAAACTTTTGGTCTGTACTGTATAGGTAAAAGTAGTCAAGTCATGAAAATTAATGCAAAGAATACGAATGTCCTTTTTTTTTTTTCTTAAAAGCTAGACTTGCAAAACCTTTTGTGTTTTGATTCATTACCTGTAAAACGAGGCTTAGGTGTTCATGTTCAACTTCTACTCCAGTCGTTGACAATGGGACTACTGGAGAAAGTCGAATAAAAATCTCAGCTATTTCTTGCAGTCCCATAGACAATAAATGGAGAAGGGGTCAATCATATGATCCTCTGCTTGATTCAAGAGAGGTTCTGCAGAGCATGGTTCCTGAATTTCAGAGCTACGTTTTGGGGATTATTGAGAGTTCCAACTGTCGGGATTTGAGATAATTATGTGAAAAGTCCTTTTATGTTTTATTTTAGCTAAATTATCAGTATAAAAAATGGTTTAATTCTTATCACATCATTAATATAAAATATATTTATTTGTATGTTTTATTTTTTAGCTGATGCCTTAACCAATGTCCTGACAAAAATCAACCGAATAGATATTGTAACATTGCTGGAGGGTCCAATTTTTGACTATGGAAACATTAGCGGCACTAGAAGTTTTGCAGATGACAACAATGTGTTTGGTGACCCCGCTGTTGATGGTAAAAGTAAATTGCGTATCTAAATTACAGATGCTTATACATCAAATGGAGACATCTTGGTTGTGGTGTAAAAGTGCTGATCCAGTATTATGTTATAACATTGCAATGTGCACTAACCCTAGTCCTCCATGTTAGGCATAGCATGTTGACAGACAGTTGATATTTTTCCTGAATACGTTGGAAAAAATACAGTAAATCATAGAGATCACAAACTATGCTATACTAGGGTACTATAATGAACATATCTTAATAATCTAAGCAAATAAAAAAATCATAGACACATCAATTTTTTCTCACAAATAGTGGATTGCAGCCCGATATTTTGATGGACTATTGGTAACTCTAGATATTGAGCAAATAACTGTGCAATATTAGAGTCTACTGGTCAATATTGGTTAACGGAGAGTCAAAGGGCTTTCACGTAGATAAACCTCAGTTGCTAATAGATTTTTCAGTTTCTAATATTATCTTCATAGTATATTTACCCACATTTAGATCACAAAATGTGAACATTAAGTTAAAACCCCTAAAACCACAAATAACACCCCTGAAATAACCACTTTAAATGTGTAAGGCGGCCAGAGTGGTAGTCGTGGCACCGGGCTGTACTGTTCCCACACCATGGCGCCCCACAGATAGAATACAGTGTCCCTTCTGTTGCATGTGCAGCGTACACAACAGTACACTTACATTCACTGTCAGAGTCCTCTCAGGTACTTTCACTTCGGCTCTGCGTTCCCGAGCTCTACAAAAAATCTCTGAGGCAAAGTTCTTTTCCAATAGTTTAACTTTACTAAGTAGTAGGGCATCCATCACACTTGCAGCACAAGTTACACAAAGGGACATCTTCTGAGCCTTCCCTGCCTTCTGGGCAGCCTCTACTCTTCCTGTCAACTCTGTCTCCCTTCTTCCAGCAATCCCTGCCTTATCTCTAGACAATCTCTGTTCCATCCGTGCCTTCAGTCACACCACCTCCCTGCCATCCTCTTGTCCTGTTCCAATAGAGAAAGGTGCCAGGATCACCATCTCAGCTACTTCTGCCCCGGTCTTAGACCCCGGATCCTTCCTAGGATGGTCCTCCTTGAGCCGGTGCCCACCTGCACGATCCTCAGCCTGAGGCCCCTTCCTGCCGTAGCTGCTCTATCCCCACGGCTGGCAGACTGTCTTCTTCACTGCTCCCTACACCTTGCCCTGGGCAAGGCTGCCCGGGCTCTGCTCCCTAAACAGGAAGTGTCTGTCCCTAATGCTCTGCACTACCCTACTCTAACTCCTCCCCACTGAACAACTCCCATGCTGCCTGTACCTTACTAACACTCCTATCTATTCTATTCCATTCCTTATCTCTTTGATGCCCCCACTATTCTAATCCCCCTACGGTCCTATTCTATATCCTAATCTATCCCTAAGCCTATACACGGGACATGACAAACACATCACATTACAGTACATAACAAGTATAATAACATTAGTGAACCATGAGGTGCCACACATAATCATGTGAACAGCGTCCAAGGGAGAGGAGGCATGTGAGGGTCCCCGTCACCTCCTTATAAATGTTCTTTTGCTATTCCCCTCCCCCTTTGAGGCCTGGTTTGTGGGACATTCCCAAGAAAATTGGAAGTTTTGGTAATCATATTATAGGTAAATCTAGTGTCATTCTAGCAAGAAGCAATGTTCTGAGGGAAGTCTGCTCAATAAATCAAGATCACTTTATGCATAGTTCCTTTTTTCATAATTAAAATAAAAAGCAATTTCTATACTGAATTTGCTTGATGTATGACACCATGAATAAGCTCTGGGAAGGGAATTTTTTTTCACGGTGCTTTGGAAGTATTAGTAGTTTCTGGAGAAAATCTTGAGGTCTGTGAACATAGATTGGGCATACCCTTAAAAACCTATTACGATAGTATTAAAGGGAATCTGTCACCACATATGACCTCATTAAACTATTAATATGGGCATACAGGCTGTAGAATGCTGAAAACAGTCCTCCCTGTGTGTCACATATCAGCTGTGTTGTTGTTGATAAATCCTCTTTTATCACTGTGTATAAGTGACCTCTTCCAGGCTCTGGAGGATGTTGCTGGGACACAACGCTTCATCCTCCCCAGAACCTGGAAGAGGTCATTTACATATAAGAAAAATGTGAATTTCTCTGGAGTAAGACATCAGATTGCAAATATCATGGTATCATATTAGGAGGGTTGATCCTAGTGATAAATTCCCTTTATCATCAGAGAATATATCTAAGAATGTGTTTCTTTCAGCAAAAATAAATGTATCAACAATTTACATATATATTTTTTTTAAATCAGAATAGTAAGAGTGAGTATATTTGTTTAAGCAAAAAAAGGTGTTACTATTATCTGAAGAAATTTACACTGAATGCACTGAAATAGTCCAACTCCCTTTCCAGGCCTTCAACTATTCACAAAAATCAGCCGTCAACCAGCTTCCCCAAAATATACGTCATTGGTGATCAGCAGCCGTGTGTCTATGTTCTGATGACCAGTAAGGGATAGTTTGTGGATGCTGGTAGACTGCTTATTTTTCAGTGTAGTCTGGTGATGTACTCAAACTTGCCAAATACAGTGTACAATTCAGCTCACAATTTGACCCGTTCAGATTACAAAAATAAAAATGGTGTACAAGGGAGTACATGTACTTCAAAGTTGACTGCAAACTATTTTCTTTGGGAAAGCCTTTCCCATGCCTCCCCCTATATGCGTATCTTTTAAGCATAGATGAAGAACGAAGTGAGGGATAGGCTGACCCCAAAAAATTTCAGATTGGTAGTAAAATTAATTAACCATGTCAATTAAAGATATAAACGATGTTGGCAGACTTTAAATAGGCTTTGTGCCCTAACCGGAGGACACTTCTATAGGTTTATGACTGTATCAAAGGGGTTTTTTACATTAGTTTGATACTAATGATTGATCTGTAGGATAGGTCATCAATAAAGATGAGCAAATCGCTTTGAACAACCCCGGTCCACAGTCTAGGTCAGTGCTCTCTGTCTGTGGACAGGAGCTGTGCAAATTTCCTGACCTTCCAGGATCCCGGGCTCATCTTATGATTTCCTGTGCTGACGTTCCGTCACCTATGGGCCGCACGGCGCACAGATGACATCACACCAGGCCGGCGAATCAAACGCCGCACAGATGAATCTTTAAAGTCAGGAGATTCGCGCAGCTCCTGTCCACAGCAAGAGAGCCCGGACCTGGACTGTGGACCGGGGTTGCACAATACGAAATACTCATCTCTAGTCCTCAATATCAGATCAGTGGATGTCTGAAACCCAGCAACCTCACCCCACCCACCCCATTACTGATCTACTGTTAACACCTCTGGCAGTGCCCCATGTAAACAGTGTATGGAGCAGAACACCACCCCTCTTTCTTACTATTTAGGGACATCAGCCGGGTACTTCGATTAGTTCCTAGGAAGTAATCCACAGTACCTGGGAGCGAACAATAAGCAGTTACGGGGCGGTGGGGTTCGGCTCCATACACTGTTTACATATGGCTGCTGGCAACAGCTGATCGGTGGGGGTACTGGGTGTCAGACCCCCTCCAAACTTGTATTTATGACCTATGTTGTGTTTAGGTCATTAATTTAATAATAGTGGCAAACTTTTCAAGTATGTAATCTAATGTGATTTTTTAACTGTGTTACCATGCACTCAATATCTGCCGATTTTCATTTGGAGATTCTTGTCATAATGCTTCTTCTAAATGCATGCACGTGAAATGCTCTGCGCCCTTTGCTGTTTCATATCATCTTCTTATTTGACCAGCTTGAGTCTGCATCTGCAATTCTTAAAGATTGAGCAACACTGTTCCTGTCTCTCCTCTGAATCCTTTACACCTCATCAAGACCAGACTACAGACTACTGCTCTTTCAATATAAGACTAATTCATCTAGAATTCATCTAGAATGAAGAATGTGTTTAGCATTTTATCAATTTTTTATTTAATGAAAACTTAGATCAGTTCACAGTGTTCCCTAAACTAAATTCTGTAAGGAATCACATATCTGAAGTACTATCCACTATTATGATGAGGATGACATATATTGCTTTATTGCAATATTGCTGTAAGGCTCTTCACCGCGAAATGGAAAATTAGTTTTATTGATTGAGAATTGATTGAGTGCACATTGTCAGATATGATTTAAAGCAATCCTTCAATGGAAAAACAATATATAAAAATGGAGATTTTATAAGTGTCCGCTACATAACCTGAAGTGGATAACACATTACAAGTGTCATAGCCATCCAACAGTTCATATTTATTTTTCCAGTTGTTGACTCACAATTATTTTCAGTGCTCCATTTTTTTTTTACTTTTTCTGCTGTAAACTCGCTCAATGAGCATTTGTCACTATTTATAAGTTAGAATTAACATTACTCTAATAAATTATCTTTAGAGATTTCAGTTAAACGATAAATCTTATTTTTTAAGTAAATTTTGAACACATTTATAAAGTAGTTGGACAGGGGTTAAAGTGTACCTCCACTGATCCGTTTACAAAAGACAAGAGAAGAAGAAAGATGGTTGAATAATTGAAGCCCTTCACATCCTCCATTTTAATGGGCGCTGAAGGCTCAATTAAAATACTGCTAAAATAACTTTGATATCTTATCTGAATTCCCCCATACACATTAGACTAATGTCATCCCGAACCCCCGATATTGACAGATTCAGCGACACTTATGTGTATGGGGGGTGCCAACCAACTGACCATTTTTAGAGATTTGACGATTGGGCATGTCTGATTTTCGGATTGCTGATCGCTTTGTTCTCTCGGAGATAAGCTCCTGTGTATAAGAGAGCTGGGTAAAAGCCATCTAATGTGTATGACCAGCTTAAACAGAATCTTTAAATAATAATCTTTATTTTTATATAGCGCTAACAGAACATTAAAATCTGTGCGCGTAGAGAAACCTACTAATAAATACATGTGATTACAGCAGCCTCTGCCCCAATTTCTGCTGAGGGTAGAATTCTCATATTTAAAGTATTCTTTGATACGATGACATATATTGCTTTATTGCAATATTGCATTTACTTATTTATTTTACTCAGTTATATAGCGCCATTAATTTACGTGCTTTACAGACATCATCATCACTGTCCCGAATGGGGCTCACAATCTAAATCTTCCCTACCAGTCTGTCTTTGGATTATGGAATGAAACACGAGAACCCAGAGAAAATCCACGCAAACATACAGAACATACAAACTACTTGCAGATGTTGTCCTTGGTGGGATTTGAACCTAGGACCCGAGTGCTAGAAAACAACAGTACTAACCACTGAGCCACCATGCTGCTAAAATATAGTTACACTTTAACCATTGGAAACAATACATAAGAGGGGAAGCATGAGTGGCTGATTGTGAATTAATGTGATTTAGTAGGTTTGTAGATATAGTGACCAATGATTGGGCTTCAACTCCACTATATCCATGACATGGCAGACCGTGATATTTCCTGCTAGTAAATTTGGAGGAGGGAGAGATCAGCAGTACAAATGGCTGGGCTTTTATGGCAAAGGCTCCATAATTGTGGTGTATATGAGAACCTTGTAGCACTGCAAATCTTTCGTTTTTTTCATTGGAGGTACACTTTAATGAATGTCCATTAAAGTTTATATTGTTCGATATATTTAGGACTCATAGATAATTTCAAGATGAATATTATAATAAATAAATGTACCAAAACCCTTCCGCAAAAATAAATATTCTAAAAAGATTTGGCAAAACGATACGATGAATTGCCGACTGGTGACAGATGTTCTCTGAAAGCTTTATTTCGAATGATCATTTTACAATATATGTTGCTTCCATCTTCTGGTCTATCCATGACTGTAATCATTATAAACGTATCTCTGTGCTCCATGGCTTACTATTTCTTTTTCTTTTCTCAGTGTTTCTGATCTTACCCATGAGCACGAATTCTCTTCACTCTCCGAGATCATCTTTCACATCACACTCTACTCATCCACTTATTATTACTATACCTCAAATATTCTTATAGACGACCCTTCCTGTACCACTTCTTCCCTTTTAGATTTAGCTTCAAAACACTCTGTAGCCTTTTACACCAGTTTGGAAAATTCAGTTTCCAGGTGCACTGGTTTATTCAACTAAAAATGGTGAAAAACATTAATATAATTGCATAAGAATCTAAATATGTTGGAAGATATCTGCAAACTAATGTTAACATCATTCTACATCACAACATTTTAACGTAACATTGTTCATTTCATGTTTTCAATCAACTTATCATATCAGCATGCTTTGTATTGTAATTTGTTTTTGTTGTTTCATAAACCATTTCATTCAGGTCAGTGTACTGTTTTCCTCAGGTTATCCTACCATTCAAGTGGAACTGGAAACTCCCACTGGTTTACGTTACACGCCTCCTACCCCCCTCCACCAAGATGATTTCTTTAGTGATTATTCTAGTGTAGAATCACCCCTTAGAACTCCTAGTAGACTAAGTGATGTGTTAGTAACCCAACAGGGAAATGGAGACATTTCAGCTGCACCACCCGTGGTGGTAGCAGAAGACACATCTCTTGATGACAGCAGACCAGACTATGTAATCCACAGTCCTGATGCTTCCTTTCAAATGCCCATTCATCGGGTGAAATTTGAAGATGTTAAGTTGTATGATGAACCCCAAAATGAGGGTAGCTACATTGAAGTTGAGAAGTCTGTTCAATACAAAGAGCAAAAACTGATTGAAAGAGCAGAAGAGGCTGACCGGCTTAAGAGCGATACATCTGGTCCTGAGGAGGAGATCACTGAAGAAAGGCTTAAATTACTGTTTAAGCATCTTCATCTTGAAGAGATTGAATCAGAGGAGATGACTGAGGAGAAAGTGCAGGCCATCCTCAAAAATGTTCAACAAGCCGAACAAGAGATGTCTTCAATTGCAGGTTGGCACACAGAAGCATCAAGCATTCATGTGGATCAGTCAACACCTGAGCGGAAACTCAATAGTGAACTGTTAGAGCGATTGGATGACAGGTATGACCCAACTTTCCCCTAGTAAATAAAGATTCTTAGAAAAAATATTTTTCTTAGTACATTGTGTGATTTATTAAAAGAGTAATGGTGTTTGCTCTACAAACATACTTAATATGTCTCCCAAAGTTACAGACAAAACCCCATACACTTTACAAAGCTGCCATTCAGCCAACAGCTATTTCCACCAACTATCTCATACACTGGAGTGCTCAGCTGACCGAGCGCTCCTGTGTTCTCTATGAGAGCCACTGTCAGACATCTATAATGACAGATATCTTAAAGAACTAAAGAATTGACAGTCCAACCTTGGACATGCCAGATCCTTCTGTCACTCGACCTCATCTGTCGGGTGACAGGAAGCCTCCCGTACACATTGGCTCGTTGGTTGAACCGGTTGATGTTGGCAGGATCAGCTCACATTAGTCTGATGTGTTTGGGGGTCTTTGCTGTTTTCAGACAAGGTGTAGTGTGACCACATTTTGTCAAATTAGTCTGACTGCCCATTTAAATGGGCCAATAAACAGTAAAACAGTGTTATTTTTCATCAGCTGATGTAAACATGCCAACATTCAGCCAACAAATGTAGAAAATATTTTTTTTGTACATTGATTATATTATATATGTGGCCATGAAAAAACATCATTGTCGGCAGGACGTTGCCCCATATAAACAGGGGATGTGCTGTATGGGGTTATATTTTGTCCCCATACAGTTTGTATCAGCATGTGATCAGCCATTAATATAGTATATAGTCAATCGGCGCTTGTTTATTTGCAGAAATCTGCCCATCTAAACAAAACTAGAAGGGAAGCTATAATCATAAAATTAATTATTGCTTATATCAGATTTTTCTGCTTCATGTATTTTTGAACCAAAAAATTGAAGAGTTTTCAACAATGTTACTGTATATATTATCAGAGGCAGGCTCACAATGACCGGTAACACCTATATACATAGCTGATAACTCTGGAGCCACCATTCACAATAGGCGATTTCACATCTGATGCTGCTCCGGTTTACAGTAACCTTTGCACAGGCTCATTAAACACTTCAATACAATCTGATCATTGTGGCTATGTACATGTGTTGTTTCCTTAAACAACAGGAAGTTAGAGTCTAAAATAGCCTCAGTGGCCAGTGTGAAAATTGGAAGATTTCTATTTTAATACAGATTGTGATATATAGAATAAAAATGATACCAAAAATATTTTAAAAATACATTTACCACAAAAACCTGATTTAAACAATGGGTTATTTTCTGAGTATAGCTTCCTTAAAGGCCAGAAATGCATATAATTGTTTGAGATATTCAAAGTCGGTAGTGGATTCAGCAACAGGACATATATAAAGGTCCCTTTATATGGACAAATAGTCAGCAAATGAGTGTTCATAGTAGCACTCGTTCCTAATCATTGGCCCAGGTGAACACGCTGCTTCACGCCACACAAATAGATAAAGAGCTGTTGATATATTGGATGCTGTATGGGAACGATTGTATTAACAATCATTAAATATCTATACAATTCGCATCAGCATGTGTGAATGACCATTAAACAACCGCGGATGGACTTACTGTCTGCAAAGTCAATTGGCGTTTGCTTATGGGCATAAATATGCAAGTGTAAATGCAACTTTAGTCATTCTTTTATGTTTCCCATTCCTTTGAATTAATTACATTAAAAAATATTTAAAATTATATGCTTGAATCCAGTCTAAAGTTTAGTTTTTGTAAATGTCTAATTTTTCAAGCTTCTCCTTATTTCTAAATAACAGATTTAAGATTTATTCCATTCATGAACATTTACATTTAAAATTTTGGACACCCCTGGTCAAAAATTACTGTTATTGTGAACCGATAATAAAGTTGAAGATGAAATGATCTCTAAAAGCCCTGAACTTAAAGATGACACGTTTTCTTTGTATTTTAGGCAAACAAAATATATATTTTTTTCATTTTAAAAATTACAAAAAAAAAATGGGCCAATGCAAAAGTTTGGGCATTCTGCATGGTTAGTACCTAGTAGCACCCCCTTTTGGAAGTATCACAGCTTGTAAATGCTTTTTCTAGCCAGAAAAGAGTCTTTCAATTCTTGTTTGAGGGATTTTCATCCATTCTTCCTTGGAAAGTTCTTTCAGTTCTGTGAGATTCCTGGGTCGTCTTCCATGCACTGCTCTTTTGAGGTCTAGCCACAGATTTTCAGTGATGTTCAGATTAGGGACTGTGAGGGCTATTGTAAAACCTTCAGCTTGTGCCTTCTGAGGTAGCCTATTGTGGATTTTAACATGTGTTTAGCATTATTATCCATTTGTAGAAGCCATCCTCTTTTCACCTTTATTACAGATGGTGTTACATATATGTCAAGAATTTGTTGAAATTTCATTGAATCCGTGAAATGTTCCCCATGCCGTTGGCTGCAACACAACCCCAAAGCATGATTGATCCACCCTCATGCCTAATGGTTAACGAGATGCTCTTTTCCTGAAATTCTGTGTCCTATTTTCTCCATACATACCTTTGATCATTGTGGCCAAAGAGTTCGATTTTAACTTTTTCACAAGTTCACAGGACTTGTGTCCAAAATGCATTAGGCTTGTTTAGATGTTCTTTTGCGTACTTCTGAATTTGAATTTTATGGTGAGGACTCAGGAGAGGTTTTCTTCTGATGACTCTTCCATGAAGGGCATATTTGTGCAGGTGTCTCTGAACAGTAGAACAATGTACCACAACTCCAGAGTCTGCTAAATCTTTCTGAAGGTCTCCTGTAGTCAAGCGGGGGTTCTGGTTTGCCTCTCTAGCAATCCTACGAGCAGCTCTCACTGAAATTTTGCTTGGTCTTCCAGGCCTTATTTTGACCTCCATTGTTCCTGTTAGCTGCAATTTCTTAATTACATTTCAAACTAAGGAAATGGCAACTTGAAAATGCTTTGCTATCTTCTTATATAATTCTCCTGCTTTGTGGGCCTCCACCATTTTCATTTTCAGAGTGCTAGGCAGTTGCTTGTTGTGAATGGACTTGAGATGAGTTCTGAGCAGAGGCTCCCTCTGGTGGTTACAAGCGGTACTGGACTGTCCAGTGAGGATTGTGAGGATTGGGAATCAGGTGTTACTGACTGGTCTTATATAAGGGAGTCACCTTCCCATCAGGGTTGCCGGTGATCAATTGTTCTGGTCTCAATCCTTGATTCCTGTTTCCTTTGTAGCCTGCTGTGACGTGTCTGCATCTCCTGCTAACAGATAAGACATTTTCTTCTTTTTGCTTTTGTGCTTGATTTTTGCATTTTGTCCTGCACTTCTGTGGGGGCCTTCAGGGTCCCCTCGGGGGCTTTTGCCCTCTCAGTTTTGTTCAGCCACTGATGTTTGTACATTTGCTTTTTCCAGTTTTTTCAGTGGCTGCTGTTTTGATTTTGTTACACCAGAGAACTAATTTAGGTGGTAGAGGTCGTGTGATCTCAGGTGTTTTTGAAATTAGTAAAGTTGGTGCTTTTCAGGGTTTTTTGGGATTGCAGTAAGTGCCCTTCCTATCCTTTTCTATTTAGATAGTTTGGGCCCCAACGTTTGCTCATACTATTTTCTGTCTGTGTCAGTATTACTTCTTGTCTAACCGCCATTACATGTTTGGGGGCTTTCTATGTTCTTTGGGGATCTGCTCCGGGGCAGATAGCTTTCATATTTCTATCTTTAGGTATAGTTAGTTTCTCAGGCTGTGACGAGGCGTCTAGGACCAACGTAGGAACGCTCCACGGCTGCCTCTAGTTGTGTTGGTTAGTCAGGGTACTGCAATCTCATAGATTCCAACTGCTCTGGTGTATTGCCTTTTTTACCTGCTCTCCTCAGCTACCAAATCATAACAGTTGCTCAGAAAAACCCATGGCTGCTGATTTTTGGCACAAGGTTAGAGGAGACTGGGTTTTTATAAGCTGGGAAATTTGCATCACCTGGCATTTCCTAGCAATAGAGAACAAACCATAACCCTAACAGGCTAAATTAAGGTCTGAAAGCTTGGCCAAAGTTATCTGAGCACACAAATCTCCAAGGGTGCTCAAACGTTTGCATTGGACCATTTTCCTTTTTGTAATTTTTAAAATGTAAAAGATGAAAATATATATTTTTTTGCCTAGCATACAAAGGAAATGTGTCATCTTTAACTTTAACTTATTTTATCTTCAAATTACTTAGCTGTTCACAATTACAGTAATTTTGACCAGGGGTGCCCAAACTTTTACATGGCACTTTATAGCTTATCCACAGAATAGGTGATAAATGTGTGATTTTCAATGGTTGGACTGATGAAACCCTTGAAATTGCTAGGGAACATCTTGGTGGACAAGAATTTATATGGCATGTTGTCTGAACATGGATGTTGCTGCTCTGTACATCCAATTTGGAATGTATAGAAAAGGCAGAGTTAGAGTGGACATAGTGATGAGGTTTCCATTCAATTGATGGCTATAAACTTCTATCTAAGTTTTATAGTTTTCTATCAATGATCGATGTAAATAATAAACATTTGTCATGAAGTTTGTTTTTGTGTATTTAGATTTACGAAGTATTGCCTAATATATCTCTTTTACTTTGTTTATGATTTTATAGCCATGAGTCAATTACCTCATATCTCAAGGGAGAAGTAGGAAGGCTGGGATCTAATGTAAGTCCTTCTGAGTCATTACCAGAAGGTAAGACAAGTTCCAGTGCTCCGGAAAAAGAACCTGTAAAGCTGAACGAAAAACAGAAACCAAAAACACTCCAAGGCAAAGTGGAACAAACAACAATATTAACGGGACATCAAAAGTCAGAGATGACAAGCAAGACAGTAATAGAGCACAAGAGCTCATTACCTATTAGTGCAAAACGGACTGGCTTGGAAGATGGAAAATCCAGGCCTTCAGCCCATGTAGAAGAAGGAACATCTGAAAAGGTACAGTTCAATTTAGTTGCTCCATACCTAGAATGCGCTGAAACATTTTGAGCCTGAGGAAATGGACGGGTGACAATAAATTCTAGGCATGTCTACGTATTTATTATTTTGCAAAAATAAAAGTAGTGTACAATTTCTCACAACACAAAAATTTCATACAAGCACTCTTTATTCCAGTCTACACTCAGAATTCTTCCTGTTGCTTTGTGAAATAGTTATCAGCTTGTCAACAGTCATATCCTGAGCTCAAGTCCTATTAAAGAGGTATTCCAACCCCATTTCAGAAACGGCCTAGATTGGTACAGATCTGTCCACTCTAACATTTCTAGAATTTAGTTAAAGGGGTTGTCCGCTACTAGGACAACCCTTCTGAATCTAAGTGTTTGGCCCAATAAAATATAAGCAGTTATACTCACCTCCTGTGTCGGCGCTGTTCTAGCGGTGTTGGCAGTCGCGATCCCAGGGCTCAAATGAGGTTGTTATGAGATGTGAGCCTTGTGGACAATCAGCACAGGCGTCGCTGTCCCCGCCTTCAGACGTATAAGCGATTAACTGGAAGCGGGAGCTGCGGCTGGCCGCCCACTTCTTGTTAATTACTTACACGTCTGAAGGCGGCGCAGTGATTTGGCGCAGGGCTCGCGTTACATAACAACCTCATGGGAAATAAGAAGGGATTGTCCCAGTAGTGGACGTCTTTAAGGAATCCAATTTCTCGCTAAAAAAAATTGATACAATCTCCTAAAATGCTAGAAAAACCATTGACAAGAAGCAAACTCATGTTTTTTTCAAAATCTATAGAAAAATATATGGGTTGTGGAAAGAGGCTCCCCAAAAATGATTATTTTTTCCTCAAAACTCACTCTTATTCAGCAAAACACTTTAAACAAAACCCTTCTATAATTTTACTTTCACACCAATTTATACAATAAAACTAACATGATCAGTGAAACAGTGATTTCACAATAGTGACATTGCCTTTCATTTTAATATTCACCTTCTTATGAAAATAAATAAATAAAATGAAAGATAATAAATTATTCAGTATATCCACTTGTAGTATTGGTAGTCTAGCACACTTCCAAAATGATTAAAGGTGTGAATTTTTTTTAGTTCATAGGGCAGCGGTGGTCATTAGTAATGAGCGAACATGCTCGATTAAGGTGTTATCCGAGCATGCTCGGGTGATAACCAAGTGACTTCGGAGTGCTCAAAAAAATATGTTTGAGTTCTCGCGGCTGCACGTCTCGTGGTTGTTCAACAGCAACAACACATGCAGAGATTGACTGTTTGTTAGGCAATCCCTGCATGTGTTCCAGCTGTCAAACAGCCGCGAGACATGCAGCCGCTGGACTCAAACTTATTAATTGAGCACACCGAAGACACTAGTAGACATACCATTGATGCAGGGGCCCAAGAGGTAAGGGGCCCACATCCAGTTCTAAAGCAGGTGGAATTTTGCATTCTGATTAATTATTGGCCTGCCAAGGGTCCCTTTACTGTTTTTGCACAGGGGCCCTCTTCTGTTTGTGTTTGCCAGTACAATAAAGCTAACTACTTCTGACCCACCATAAACTTTAAACATCCAGGTGATCCACACTTTACTCTGCATTGACATTTTTACTGGATTGTGAAGCTGCATGGGTAGTTAGCCAGCTGTCAGACACAGCCAGACTTCCCTACTAGGAAGGCAGATGTGATTTATTATCTTACTTGCCTTCCTGATCTCTGTCTACACAAAGCTGAACAAGTGTTGCGTATACAGATTAGGAAGTAGTGAAGGTGCTTTCTCCTTTGGACCTAGTGATCATGTGTTCGTTAGGTATAGGAAGGGAGCAGGAGCTTCTGGGTCCTAGGAGACCCAGTCAGTGCTGCTATGCAGCTGGGAGGCTGAATTTCCATTTTGCCTGGGGCTAATATACCAAGCCCAGTTACAGAGGGAACCAACAACAAAATACTGTATTAATTAGAGATGTGTGGAGCGATCCACTGAGGATCAAATTCAAGTGGAATTTCCTGAAATCCGCAGTTCCATGCAAATTTCATCACTTTGAGATTCAATTTTCAAAAATAAAAGTTGCCCGTCACCATTTCCCACACTGGCAAAACATCAGTGATTGGACTAATGTTGGTCTGCGCAAGTCGAGCGGGCTTCCCCATAATGCCCAGCAGTTGTGACATATCCCAGTCAATTAATTGGATCTTCATACCTTGTACAGTGGTCGGTACACCGCTGGTTCGTGGGACATTAATGGTTCCCAGTACAGTCGGGCGCAGGACTGGTAGTATGTACAACAGAGATGGATTCTGTCTCTAGATTCACCAAGTATGCGGAGTAGATAGATCATTTAGAAATGAAATGTCTCTCTCTTCTCTTTCCATCTCTCCACCCACACTTTTTTTTCTGTGCTGAAATCAATGCAATTTTATTACCTGCTAAAAAAAATTTTGGGAAAATTTGGCAAAGCTGGCAAATTCAAATTCCAAAAGATTCACTCTCTCTTAATATATTCAAATTCTCCCAAGGGTCTTTAAAGATGTTATGGGGGAACAATGTGTACAATAAATGAAAAAATAAATTAATAAAAAAGCAGGAAAAAAAAATAAAACAAAACAAAACTGAAAAAAAGAAACACTGCCAATCCCCCTAACTATGAAAAAAAATGTCCAATATATAAAAATAGGTTTTATGGAAAAGAGAACACAATTGAAAATGTTTGTTGGTCCCTTGCGGTCGGAAAAAACTGAAAAATAGACACGTGTTTCTTATATAATGTATGTTCACATGCAACAATTTTGCTGCTTTTTTTGTTCCGGGGGAGGGATGGGGCCGCAGCATTTTTTTATGCAAATAAACTGCATTTTACAGCACCAGTAAAAGCTATGAGATCTCAGAAATCTCATGCACATGCTTGTATTTTGTATTCTTGACTGAATTTGAGAACTGCAGCATATTTTAAAATTCTGTAGCATATCAATTCTTTCAGTATTTTTTGCAGCATTTTTTCACCCAGCAATGACAAAGTGCAAAAACGCTGCATTTTTTTGTTACATTTTTGGTTTTGCTTTCGGAAAAAAATGGCAACAAAAATGCATTGCCTAAAAATGATATGAAAACTAGGCCTCATGTTCATGAAAAAAAGAGGCAAGAATTATTAAAAAATCTGAACAAGAATTAAAAAAAAAAACATTAGACGAACGTGTACAATATAATCCCAAAATGTGCCTGGTCTGAAAGGGAGGAAAATTATAAAATCCACAGTACCTGAGACTATATCCTTGAGGTTTATGTGTTTAAAACTCTACTCTTGAGGTACTGCCACACTAAACAATCCCGCTAGCGATCACGATAACGACGCATACTAATGCGATCGCTAGCGGGATTGTTTCTATATCGCTAAGTGCGGCCACATTTAGCGATATAGTTAACGACGCTATCGCCGTTAGCGATCTTCTTACAAAAGTACCGCTAAATCGCTAAGAAAGGTGCCACACTAGCGATATATACTTACCCAGCGGGAGCGCCGACGAGAAAATAGGGTCCGGAACGATTCCAGCGACGAGCGAGATCACAGCAGGAAGCTCGTCGCTGGCAGATGCCGCACTGAACAACATCGCTAACGGGATCGCTAAATAGTGACGTTTTTTAGCGATCCCGTTAGCGATATTGTTCAGTGTGGCATACCCTTTGGACTTTGACATGACTTAAGATGAGCATACAGTGGGGAAAATAAGTAATTGATACACTGCCGATTTTGCAAGTTCTCCCACCTACAAAGAATGGAGAGGTCTGTAATTTTTATCTTAGGTACACTTCAACGGTGAGAGACAGTATCTAAAAATAAAAACCAAAAAAAAATCACATTGTATCATTTTTAAATAATTAAATTGCATTTTATTGCGTGAAATAAGTATTTGATCACCTACCAACCAGCAAGAATTCTGGCTCTCACAGACCTGTTGTTTTTTCTTTAGAAGCCCTCCTACTCTGCACTCATTACCTGTATTAATTGCTCCTGTTTGAACTTATTACCTGTATAAAAGACACCTGTCCACACAATCAATCACACTCCAAACTCTCCACCATGGCCAAGACCAAAGTGCTGTCTAAGGACACCAGGGACAAAATTGTAGACCTGCACAATGCTGGGATGGGCTACAGGACAATAGGCAAGCAGCTTGGTGAGCCGGCAACAACTATTTTCACAATCATTAGATAATGGAAGAAACACAAGATGACTGTGGGATCCATACAAGATCTCGCCTAGAGGGGTAGGGATGATTTTGGGAAAGTTCAGGAATCAGCCCACAACTATATGGGAGGATCTGGTCAATGACATGAAGAGAGCTGGTACCATTGTCTCCAACATTACCATTAGTAACACACTATGCCATCATGGATCAAAATCCTGCAGAGAACGCAAGGTCCCCCTGCTCACGCCAGCACATGTCCAGACGCTTTTGACATTCGCCAATAACCATCTGAATGGTACAGAGGAGGCATGGGAGATCAGGTCAAAATAGAACTTTTTGGTATCAACTCCACTCACCATATTTGGAGGAAGAAGAAGGATGAGTACAACCCCAAGAACACTGTCCCAATCATGAAGCTTGGTGGGGGAAACATCATACCTTGGTGGTGCTGTTTTTCAAAGAGGACAGGACAACTGCACCGTATTGTAGGGAGAATGGATGGGGTCATGTATCGCGAGATTTTGGCCAACAACCTCCTTAAATCAGTAAGAGCATTGAAGATGGGTCATGGCTGGGTTTCAAGCGTGGCAGTGATCCGAAACACACAGTCAGGGCAAGTAAGGACTGGCTACGTAAGAAGCATTTCAAGTTCCAGGAGGGGCCTAGCTACTCTTCAGACCTGAACCCAATAGAAAATCTTTGGAGGGAGCTGTAACTCAATGTTGCACAAACAAAAACGCCTGGAAACGAGAGTCGCCATAACGTGTCTTCCAGGTACACATGAATTGGCCAATTTATGCGCTAAGCATTCTCAATTTTTCATATTTCTAATGCAGTAATGCAATTAAATTTTCATATTTCATATTTGCATGCTATGGCGCTACAGAGTGCTGCCTTTTTTGTTTGTGTATATGAGTTGGTGACTCTTGGTAAGCACCTGTTCAAACTTAGTTTATGTTTGGATGTGACGGTCAGTTTTTTTTTTACATTTGTAACTCAGTGTTACCCAGGAACAGCCCCAAAACTTGAAAGATCTGGAGAACTGTATGGAGGAGTGGGCCAAAATCCCTGAGTGCAAACTTGGTCAAAAATTACAGAAAACGTCTGACCTCTGTAATTGCAAACAAAGCTTTCTGTACCAAATATTAAGTTCCGCTTTCTATTTTATCAAATACTTATTTAATGCAATAAAATGCAAATTAATTATGTAAAAATCATACAATGTGATTTTCTGAATTTTTTTAAGCTTCTGTCTCTCACGGTTGAAGTGTACCTACGATAAAAATTACAAATCTCTCCATTTTTTATAGGTGGGAAAACTTAGAAAAATCAGTAGTATATGAAATACTTATTTTCCTCACTGTATGTATTCGAATGGAATTTAATTCTACAAAAATCTGCATTCGTAAAAATGCTTGTTTTTTTGTAATTCACTGAGGCGCATAATCAGCAATTTGGTGGTCGCTGACTGCCATTTTTCTGAACTGTAAAGAGCCATCAACAGGTTAAAAAATAAAAAAAATTCCTATATTCACCTTACCGCTCACCTATCTGGCCCCTCCGCTCCTCACCATCACCTGTCCGGTCCTTGCCGCATCTTCTGATCCTAGGTCACAGTACACCTCATGTCATGACCTTTTGCACGCTGGCACAGAACCCTCCCAGACCTCATCAGAGCTTTGCTTAGTGTGAGAGGCCCAGGAAAACAGTGCTCATGCCAGAGATCAGAAGATGTGACGAGGACTGGAAGCCTGACGGTGAGGAGCTAAGGGGCCAGGGAGGTGAGCGGTGAGATAAGTATAATGTTTCTCTCTATTTTTTACATATGATGTTTCTTATTTACTGGGATGTGCAGAGATCCCAGAGCATAATAAGAGACATTTAATCTGTGGAGAATAACTTCTTTCAATAAAATTT
The DNA here is from genome assembly GCA_033576555.1 of Oophaga sylvatica. Classification (NCBI taxonomy): domain Eukaryota; kingdom Metazoa; phylum Chordata; class Amphibia; order Anura; family Dendrobatidae; genus Oophaga; species Oophaga sylvatica. The sequence continues at coordinate 543,231,197 of JARQOD010000003.1, read as the reverse complement.
CCAAAGAAAAAACGCACAAACAGACTGGTTTAAATTTTTATGTCAGCCGCTCATCTGTAGTCATGACTAATTCTTGCTCATTATTAGTGATGAGCGAATGTGCTCCGATAAGGCGTTATCCAAGCATGTTCGTGTGCTGAGTGTCTTTGGCGTGCTCAAAAAATACGTTTGAGATCCTGCAGCTGCATGTCTCATGGCTGTTCAACAGCCGCAACACATTCAGGGATTGCCTATCAGCCATGAGACATGCAGCCGTGGGACTCGAACCTATTTTTCGCTTTATCCGAGCACGTTCGCTCATTATGACTTAAGGTACTGCCACACTAAGCAATCCCGCTAGCGATCTCGTTAGCGTTGCATACTAATGAGATCGCTAGCGGGATTGTTTCTATATCGCTAAATGCTGCCGCATTTAGCGATATAGTTAACGACGCTATCGCCGTTAGCGATCTTCTTAACGACTTTAGCGGTACAAAAGTACGCTAAATCGCTAAGAAAAGGTGCCACACAGCGATTAGATACTTACCCAGCGGAGGCGCCGACGAGAAAATAGGGTCCGGAACGATTCCAGCGACGAGCGAGATCACAGCAGGAAGCTCGTCGCTGGAAGCTGCCGCACTGAACAACATCGCTAACGGGATCGCTAAATAGTGACGTTTTTTAGCGATCCCGTTAGCGATATTGTTTAGTGTGGCATACCCTTAAGCCTAGACTAGAAACACTTGAAATGTGTAAACCCTGAGGATACAGTTTGATGTACGGTACTTTTGGAATGAAGATTTTTCATGTTTTTAATGATTTTGGAAATGTGCTGGATTATCCATACTACAATTGGACTACACATGGCCAATACACTAAACACTCCACTGCTAATTCAGAGCTGTGGTTTCATGGAAAGGACACTGGGTGAGCTGAAACCATTTTCTTTTCCAATAAATAATATGTAACAATGGTGTCATAAATGTACAACAAATCTTACAAAAAAGCAAACCTTCATACAGCTTTGTCACAGGGTAAAAACTACAACCTTTAGAATGTGTTAATGAAAAAATGAAAAAGATTGCTTGATGCTGATGGCCCAAAACACAAGTCGTGAGAGGGTAATTTAGCTATGTATTTGCTCCATCGTAGTGCTTGAAACTAGAAGAAATGTCCAAATAGGAGCTCCTGCTAATACACAGTTCTAAGTCACAGTGGGTCGAGCTGATTACTATTTTACTTGATGTTCAGTCAAAATGGCTCCTATTGAGAAATTTGGATACTGCAAATGGATTGAGATCTATTGCACTTGTCTGATCTTAGACACTAAAAAAATAATCTCCCCCATATTTGACTGTAAACTTCTTCTAATAGACCAGTTTGTACCTTCCATCATGGGCAGTCAGCTAATCAAAGCTTGCTGTGCAAGGCCCCTCATCACTGTAGGAGTATGTGCACACAACGTCTTTTAGACGCCCCGTAGATGTGTCCGTAGAGTTTTTGAAACAGATGGTGCTTCAGGATATCGCTGGCGGTGTTTTTCTTGAAGCATCATACTTGGCGTCCTCCTGGTTGTTATTTGCATTAAATTTGGAAGCAGTTAAAAGAAGTTCAAAAAGATGGAACGCACGGTGCACACAGAAAGTTGTTGCAACGTTGCAGTGCAGGTGTTCATTGTTTTTGAAATTTTTTTTACTACTTTTTCAGATCGGTTCCAGATAGAATCCGCACGTAAAAGACGTTGTGTGCGCAGACCTTTAAAGAGTAACAGTCGTTTAAATTTTTACGTCATAAAATAATAGTACACATGAAAATAAATAACTTTGTACTATATCTTATAAGAGAAATCTGCTTCTTTCTCTGACAAAATTGATCAGTCATTATCAAAATTCTCAATCCTGAGGTAAAATCTGTATTCATTGAAGACATACTTTCCCATTACGGTTACTCTTTAAATGAGGATTTACCTGTGTGTAACCAACAAATGTTGGTTAGTCCAAGTGTTTAAGAAGTTATTGGTCTTGGGTTTTGGGTTGTCTAAAGTTTCTTTTGACAACTGGTTACACACATAGCATTTCATAAACCTCGAGAAGTATCGTCAACACCTGAACTACTAATCTCCAAAGAAAAGCATTGATGTCTGTGATCTCTCGAAAAAGACTCAGATGTCAATTTCTGGCTACGTAGATAAAAATATTTCTTTTTCTTTTAAGTTTTCTGGTAAAACATGCCTAAAATGCATTTATCAGGATTCTAGTGGCAGTGAATATGAAAGTGAGTCAAGCTCAGATGAGGAACGAAGAATCACTACAAAAATTACTCGGCGACGGCTGATTTATAAGGTACCGAGTGCAGATGACTCCTGAGCCCCGGCTGTAGCATGAGTTTTTGCCTCCGATACCTTGGATGTTTGCTATTTACAGTTTTCCTACAAGCATGATGAAATAATAACCTTATGTTACATTAGCCCCTGACAATCCTCACAGTGCATACATCATTGTCCAAGCTACCTGGTGGTGATATATGCAGATTATAATTTTTAGTTTTTATTTTCTGCTCCATTTTATAACGGTCAATAGATAAATCAGTTCAAATATTTTTATCATCATAGCAGACCTCTGTAATCAATATATTAAAATGTCATTGTGAATCCCATTATAAGTGGACTATAAATAAAAAGAAAGCACTAAATTGACATGACCAACTTGAACAAAGTAACATAATTTGCATTTGTTGGAACACGTGTCTTTAGCATGGAGCAGAATCTGGTACCTTACAACTTTGAGGAATCCTGGGTAATGATTGAACATGTACATTTAAGAGTTATTCTGAAATTGATGAACCGATAATCATTGCCCTGTGGATTCCTAATTTTTCACCCTATTTCCCTGTGATATGAAGAACTCTGTCCTCCTACATTAATTCCTGCTGTCTAGATTTGAGAAGGCTTCTCTTTTTGAGCATGGTTTGCAGAAGTCGGATCGATCAGGATACGAACGTTCACTATGTGCATGATTGTGTGGTTTGTAGAATGAAGTAGAAGAAGAAAGTCTATCACAATTTACTAACAAGTTGGGATAACACGGCATCGAAACATATAACTTTGGTCGGACTGACCGATCTGGTGTGTACAGTCCTGCTCATTGTTATTGGCACCCATGAAGTTTAAGTACATAATGTGGAATATCTCCTGAAAAAAATGAATCAAGTGAAGCAGTTTTTTAGTATAGAGCACTTGTATGAAATACAAAAGAGCATATGGTAGACAATAATTTAAAACAAAGAATAATGGATGGGAAAATAGAAAAACCTAAAGCTTGCTGTGACACTGGTATTGTCACCCTTTACATTAAATTAGTATGGGAACACATTTTGACGCGCCTGTGGTAAATCATAATTGAGAATGACCTGTGATTAATTGGCGGTGTCCATGTGACATGAATTAGCCAATGAATGATGACTTCAGTGTGTTAAAAAAGCCGCATGGTAGGTCATGTTCCATTGTCACAATGGTGAAGACAGAAGAGCTGTCTGAGGACATGAGAACTGCCATTATTAACAAACACAAGACTTCCAAAGGATATAAGGTTATCTCCAAAGACCTTGGTATCCCAGTTTCAACAGTGCATAATGTTATTAAGAAGTTTGCCATGCATTGAATAGTTAAGAACCTCTCTGGATGAGGGGGAAAGAGGAAACTTGACAAGAGATGTCGTTGAAGGTTGGTGCGAATGGTGGAAAAAACACCACGTCAAGCATCCAAAGACCTGAAGGCCAACCTGGAAGTCTGCGGTCATGGTTTCAACAAGTACTGTACGCTGCACACTAAACAAGTAGAGCTTTATGGGCGAAGGCCAAGGAAGAAAGAATTGCTGAAGAAGTACCTTGACAAACGACAATCCTTCTGAGAAAATGTTCTGTGGACAGATGAAACAAAAATAGAGCTTTTTGGCAATGCAAAGCAACAGTTTGTTTACAAACGGCACAATGAAGCTAATAAGAAAAAGAACACCCAACCAACAGTTAAGCATGGTGGAAAATCCATAATGCTTTGGGGTTGCTTTGCTGCGTCTTGTGCTGGAGGCGTTGACTGTATCACAGGAATCATGAAATCAGAGAATTATCAAGAGATTTTAGAGCGATATGTCCTACACAGTGTAAGAAAACCCAGAAAGACAATGACCCAAAGCACACATCCAAAAGTACACAGGAATGGTTGAAAAAAAATAGACTGTATTAAAATTGCCAGCAATGAGTTCTGACTTCAATCCCATTGAAAATCTTTGGGGTGAGCTGAAATCTGCCATTTGGAAAAAAAACCCGGCAGACATTCAATAGCTTGAGCAAACTGCAAAGGAAGAGTGGGACAAAATATCAGCTGAGAAGTGCAAGAAGCCTAAACATGCCTACAAGAAACATTTGGAGGCTGTCATCAATGCCAAAAGGTGTGCAACCAAGTATTAATTAGGGGTGCCTTTATTGCTGCACATTCTGTTTCTTCTTTGAAATTGCAACTTAGAAGTTAAATAACAATGTTTTATTGTTGTATTACTTTGGACCACTAATTAAAAAATCCTGAGTATATAACTTTGGTATATTTCCATTTATTTCTGAAGATATTGGACAGTTGATGAAAAAAATGAAGGGGTGCCAATAATCGTGAGCAGAGCTGTATGTGGGATCGGGCAGTTGAAGAGAAGGATGAGGATCAGAATTTTAGCTCCCAATCCTTTTTATTTTCAGGAGTTTGTCAGATGTGTTTAGCATTGGCTTTCTTTGCTCTCCCAGTTGTAAACATATGAACACTTGGCCAAGTCAAGCACTCATGTGTATGGGGGAGTAAGGAGAGATAGCTGTCTGCCAAAGGAATGTTATGATCTTGGGAGGACCGCAGATTACGTGTAGGAAGATATCAGGAGATTAGTTACGAGGTATATGGAGGAGAAGATTATGGATGGCCTTGTAGATCGGGTTTAGTAGCTTTAACTGGATGAATTGGAGAATTGGAAGCTAATGAATGGGATTTGTAGCCGGGAGATGTGAAGGAGTAGCGAGGAGAGATGTGGATTAATTGGGTCCTCTACTATCTGTGGCTGCTCCTGGGACAACAACTATTTAAGAATGCAGCACCTAACAAATAGAGTAAATAGCGCAGTGCAAATATGCAGAAAATCCAACACATCTGAACCGTATTTTGCGGTTTATGAGACTCACCGGATTATAAGACACACCCCAAATTTTGAGGGGAAAAATTAAAAAAAACTTTTTTTTTAATAAAATGGTAGTGTCTCCAGGGGTGGTGGCTGCGGTGAAGCGGGTTCCCAGGGTTGCTGCTGGCGAAGGCAGGAGTGGGGCGATGCTGCGGACCTCAGATTGGGAGAAAGGGGTGTTCGGATGTACGACGCTGCGGGTGCTCGGTGGTGCGTGTGCTCCGCCAACATTTTGTGAAAGCCCGGAGCCCCTGTACTTCCATGGTTTACATTGCGGTGGACTCCAGGAAAATGGCTGCCGGGGGCAGCGCATGCGCAGATGGAGATCTTGGCGCTGAGATAATAATTTTAATAATAATCATTTTATTTCTATAGCGCCAACATATTCCGCAGCACTTTACATTATAGAGGGGACTTGTACAGACAGTAGACATTACAGCATAACAATAAACAGAGATCAAAGTAGATACCAAGAGGAATGAGGGCCCTGCTCGCAAGCTTACAATCTATGAGATCTCATCTCCCGAGATCTTGGAGCCGAGATCTCCATCTGTGCATGTGCTGCCCCTTGGAATATATGCTGAATTGGATGGAAAAATGTCTTTTTTTCGGCCTTGCTAACTATGTTACTTGCTAACTATGTTATTATTAAAAATAAGGAAAAAAATAGTTTTCTAAGGTTTTATAATTTTATTAACTATGGAGAATCTTGGGAATGTAAATTATTTTCACCACTCACAATTAACTTGAAGGTTGATTGGCTGTGTAAATGCCAAGACATTAGTGGCCAGATTGGATAAGTTCTGTTCATTTTTGTCTTCATGTTGATCGAGTGGAATATTGTGGTCATAGGGTGGTCACATACATAGCCTGACAGAAGCTCCTCACAGGTCTGTTCCAATGGCACATACAAATGTCTAATACTAATGTTCGATAAATTATTACTATGTGACCTCATTTACTATAATAAGCCGACTGTCCGAGATTTGCAACAATGTAGTTAGGATAAATACCACAAAGTGAAAGACTTTGCAGTAAACATGAAATCTAACCATATATTTGTTTCCATTCAACCTTCCTTATGTTACCAGTATTACCCACTCGTAGCATGGTTCCCAAAGGCTTGTCTTGTCTTATCCTTCTTACCTTGCATGCCCAGGGTGCTGTATTTAGGAATTAAGGATTAATGTACAATTGATGTAATAATCTGACACTCTCTAGGGGGAGGAAGTTAAAAACATTCCCGGTGAAACTGTTACTGAAGAACAATACACAGATGAAGAAGGCAACATTATCACCAGAAAAGTAATTTTCTTTCATCAATGTCCTTCGTTAATTTGGGAAGTATTCCCACATTCGACTTTTTGTGGTGTGAGCTTCCGAATTTTGAGCACCATAGAAAGTCAATGTTCCTGCTTCTCATAGGTGACACGGAAAGTCGTGAGACGTGTTGTGGTTCCACAAGAGAAAAAAGTTGGTGGAACTGTAAAGGTTGGGGCAAGTAATTCTGTTTGTTGTGGTGACACATGCCTTTCTGTGTGCCAGGTTTGATGTCTTAAGACTAGTATCCGTTTGGTGTGTATTTAACACTGTGGCAAACATGTTTTGGATCTTTTCTCCATATGTTTAGCTTGCAAAAAAGAAGACTGAGAGGAGACTTAATAGCTGTCTACAAATATCTCAAGGGCTGTCACATTGTAGAAGGATCATCTTTATTCTCATTTGCACAAGGAAAGACTAGAAGCAATGGGAGGAGACACAGATTAGATATTAGAAAAAATGTTTTGACAGTTATGGTGATCAATGAGTGGAACAGGCTGCCACGAGAAGTGGTGAGTTCTCCTTCAATGGAAGTCTTCAAACAGAGGCTGGACAGACATCTGTCTGGGGAAGATTTAGCGAATCCTGCTTTGAGCAGGGGGTTGGACCAGATGGCCCAGGAGGTCCCTTCCAACTCTACCATTCTATGATTCTATGATTTATATTCTGGAAATAGAAGCTTTCACAACCTTAAGGGGGTTATCCAGGACTAATTTATTTTTTTCTATGGGCCTAAGAACTAACAAGCAGGTAGTTTCTAACAGTCCGCTCCTGCCGGAAATTCTGCTGATGTCACATCAACACAGCAGCTGCTTCTCTTCTTTCTCGCTCTGCTTTGTTGATGGGGCGACTGTTGAGGTCGACACCACCTAACTGCGGGAAGCTGACTGTTACTCACCCCCCGTTGACAGAACAGCCTGGAAGAGGAAGAGCTACTCTGTTGAATTGAATGAAAACCTCACAAAAAACGCAGTGTAAATGTCCATATAATTGCAGAAAGAATTCAGAAGTCATAGTGAGCACAAACAAACACAGGATGCAAAGTTCTGGGAGAAGAAAATGAGTCTCGATAAGGGATTTCAGCCATGCCTCAATGGGCGTGCTATTGGCAAGACTTGCCCACCCATAATGCACGCCTTTTTGACTAGTCAAGGTCTTCAAAAAATTGTATTTGTGATATTGTGGCCATACCTTTACCATTTATGTGGACGCCCGCCCTTGTCCCTGTCATTTTTGTCATGTGGTTTTTGTACCTGTCACTTTTTAGTCCCCCCTTTTTCTACTGATTTTCTTGTTATACTATTTATTGACTTAATAAAAATTCTTTATGCAGATTATATGGACTTTTACACTGCGTTTTTTGTGAGGTTTTCATATACATATATATATATTATAACCAGTTCAGGGGGTATATAGCTCTGGGATCGCCGTCTCGGGTAGACGGAGTGGCATAAAGAGTCCAATCACCTACAGCAGCACTGGTGCAAACTGGCGTCAACCAGCTTTTATTAAAGTCCACAGCAACCAAACATAAAACAAAACCATAAAACAAAATCCTAAGCCTGGCAGGCTGCTAACTAGACACAGTCAGTTCCCTCACTACCGTGGTCTAGGCTCTAGCAGCCTGGCCAAAACAACACGTTATGTAATTACCAGAGCTTGGCTTGCAGGAGACTCCAGCAGCGTCTGAAGCCAGATTCAGACTGAGAGCTCTGTCTGTGTAACTCTACCACCTATTTCTGGCTGCTTAATTAAGCAGCTGTGTGTACTCAGGGTTGAGCTGCAAGCCTGTACTGGATGAGGAGTGGAGTGAACGTCGTACTGCCATCCTACCTTCACTCCTATATTCCTTATGCGACCCAGCTAAGAAACCTGGGCGAGATATACACCCCGTCCAGTACGCACCCCTTCACTGTCTTACAATATATATGTGCAGTGTGTCCTACACTGTCCTTATACATAAGTTACTTACATGATGTTGTTATGATTCTCCTGATATTTCTGAACAATTATGCCACATATAATGCAACCAGGTCACTGGTTCTATTATATCGGTTTCAATTTTTAATTTACTTGCTGTTATTACTTTTGCTATTGGATATACTTTATGCTCTTTTTGCTGTCTTATTAGGTATATATCTTTGAGGGGTCCTAGGCCTATTATTTTGTGGTTGTGTGGGTGAAGGGGATAGGATACTTATCAGGGTGCAGCACCACAGTTGTCATTGGAGCTTATGTGCTCTTTTTAATTGATTGCCTGTTTGTTAGGAAATCCCCACATGTATTCAGGCTGTCTAGCAGCCGCAAATCATGCAGCTGCATCGACAGAAACTAAATCTCCGAGCACGCCCAAATACTCGGAGACCACCTGAGCAACGAGCATACTCGCTCATCACTACAATCTAGAAATGATGCAGACACCTTCCTCTAGTGACCGGTCACTGCCAGAATGAACTGTACAGGTAGAAATTCTGGTAAGCAGGTTATTTAGGTAAGTATTCCTGATGAAGTCATCCATATTAAAGGTTTAACCTAAATCTGTTCTTGTTAAAGTTTTGCACACCTTTTGGGTGACCGGTTTTTAGATCGTATAACTTTTTTTTATTTTACCTTAGTTGGTTGTGGAAAGGCTAATCTTGTTTTTGCTTTATGTGTTCTATGTTTTCTGCCATTAATATTTTGTCAGGTTTGCATTGGCTTTAGTGTTACTAACCGTTCTAAATCTAATTCTGATAAAATACCTACTGTAGGAGTAGGCCTGAGTGAGTGCCCAACCCCTGATTTAGGGTTGACTCTTATGGACAGTCGACATAGAGGGAAATGTTCCTCCACAATTTCATTTCTTTAGGTCACCTGAGATAGATATAAAATTTCAAAGTCAATGGGTGCTCAAAGGGTTGTCGGTCAGAATATACTGATTTCTTATATGGAGAATAAGTCATCAATATCAGATCATGAGGTTCCGACACCCAGCACCCCGACTGATCAGCCATTATTGGTTCCAGTGGCGTCTGGGTGTAAACACATGGAATGGACCTCCACTGTACAGCTCCATTTAATGTCTGCTCATGGGTACAGCACAATAAACCTTGTAACAGCTCATCGTTGAGGGTGCCATTGATGACCAAACCTGCGGTATATTTTGAACTGACAACCTCTTTAAGACTTTATTTAAGGTTTTAAGAAAAATGAAAATATTAAAATGAAGAATTTTCTTTGAATTGTCTATAACAATTCTTAAATAACTTATATTCTAGAATGACGGGTATAAAGTGAAGACCAAGAAGGAAGTCCGACACATTGAGAAGAAAAGTTATTCTTAATACCATAGTGATTCAGGTGAGTGGTGTGTAAGATTTTATAAGAATACAAAGTCATCAGCCAAGGTCTGGAGACATTGAGGCTGCAGTACCAGATTAGCTCATGCTGTATGTTTGATATTTTACATGTTAGTCCAAGGTAAACTAATCAGCCGTCATGGATGGTACAAACCTCATATTATAAATCCAACTATTAAATTATCTCCCATTAATTCAGTAGTCAAATACAATGTGCCAAATATTTAGCAAAATCCCATATTTTAAAGAACGTCATCAGATAGGTTCAGATTAAACATAAGCAAAGCAATTTGAGGCAAAATACCTTTTGTGATTTGCTTCATGTGAATCATGCAGAATGGCAGCCGGCTCAATTTTCAAGGGCCAGGAAGGTGTAAGAGGTAGTACTGTGTATATTATAAACACCTCTCTCCCGCCTCTCACCAGTTGCTTCCTCCCGTCCAGTCTTCTATTTAGTCCTTACACTCGTCCAGACTGGAGTGAGCGTGTAGGTGACGGCCAAGGAGAGCTGAGTATTAATATTACCTTTTTTTACACAACATTTATTATGCTCTGTAGTCGGGAGAGACCTCAGGGCATAATAAGGCACACTTGATTCGCATGAAGTTTTCAATGTGTATTAAACTTGCTTAAATCTGTAGTTGTGGTCATTGCTAAGAATGGTGGTGACAAGGGATGAGTGGACCCATGGAAGTTCTGGTTCTGGTACCCAACCAGATCTTTAGTCCAAAGTTTGGTTCGAGTACTTGGACCAGAACTCAAACCTCATTGAAAACAATGGAGACCCAAACTTTGGATCTGGAAAAAAAAAACTCTCTCTGTCTCTGACAGACCTCCTCGGAACTCCGAACACCGCAACGAAGTTCTGAAAGAAGTCCATGTTCAGCGTTCAGCACCAGACATGAACTGTCTGGTACGAACCCCGAACTTTTAATTTCGGGTTAGCTCATCTCTACTGGTAACCAGGTCTGAAATCAGCTAATTGTTGCAGCTGTCGGGTATCGCACTCCCACCAATCTAGTATTGTAAGTCCCAAAAACTGTATATTTTATTATAACTATGGGAAATGCAAGACATATGCAAAAAGCTGCACGTCAACAAATTGTCCAATGTGACAAAAAACAAGAAATCCTCCCATAAGTAATCTTCCAACGCACATGACATCTGTGGAGGTTGTCAGCTTGGAACGCCATCAATTGCAACATAATAGCTCATCAGGCTTACTAAAGGTTAAGCCCCACAATTGATATTTATCACCTATCCACTGAGTAGAGTATACACATGTGATCACTTGTGTCCTGATAAATGTCTGCTGGTCTGACCTACTACTCGCTTATCAGTGAGAAACATATTTAGGACATATCAGTATGACATTTTTGGCTGAATTTTCCCATTAGCTACCCAGTAAGGCCACTGTTTGTGTTAGACCTATGCTTCCAATTTGTTTTGTTTTTTTCTTTGGCGGGGGAGGGTGAGATTTAAGGGTATGCCACACTAAACAACATCGCTAATGGGATCGCTAAAAATCGTCACTACTTAGCGATCCCGTTAGCGATGTTGTTGTGTGCGGCATCTGTCAGCGACGAGCTCCCTGCTGAGATCCTGCTGTGATCTCACTCGTCGCTGGAATCGTTCCGGACCCTATTTTATCGTCGGCGCTCCCGCTGGGTAAGTATTATCGCTGAGTGTGGCACCTTTTCTTAGCGATTTAGCGGTACTTTTGTACCGCTAAAGTCGTTAAGGAGATTGCTAACCGCGATAGCGTCCTTAACGATATCGCTAAGTTAAGCCGCACTCAGCGATATATAAACAATCCCGCTAGCGATCGCATTAGTATGCGTCGTTATCGTTATCGCTAGCGGGATTGTTTAGTGTGGCAGTACCTTAAGAGTCTCTAGAAAACATCATCGGCAAGAGCTGTAACTTTCAGGAATGTTCACACAACAGATCACGTTTCTCTTTGCGGAGAGTGATATGTCAAGCCTGCCATGTCAAGGTGAGGAGACTTTTAAGCCTTGCAATGCTCCTCTGAGAAATTAAATATGCAAATTGTCTCTTCAGAGAGGAAGAGGAAAACAAGTAGTAATCCTAAGTAGTCAATATTGATCCTCCAACGAGCCTTGCCATATGACTTAAGGTACTGCCACACTAAACAATCCCGCTAGCGATCACAATAACGACGCATACTAATGCGATCGCTAGCGGGATTGTTTCTATATCGCTAAGTGCGGCCACATTTAGCGATATAGTTAACGACGCTATCGCCGTTAGCGATCTTCTTAACGACTTTAGCGGTACAAAAGTACCGCTAAATCGCTAAGAAAAGGTGCCACACTAGCGATATATACTTACCCAGCGGGAGCGCCGACGAGAAAATAGGGTCCGGAACGATTCCAGCGACGAGCGAGATCACAGCAGGAAGCTCGTCGCTGGCAGCTGCCGCACTGAACAATATCGCTAACGGGATCGCTAAATAGTGACGTTTTTTAGCGATCCCGTTAGCGATATTGTTCAGTGTGGCATACCCTTTAGGATATGGTTTGGCTTTTATCCTAAGTCATGTGGCAAGGCTCATTGGAGGGTCAATATTGACTTATAGGATTTCTATTTCCAATAGCTGGCACTAGAGTTCTAGTCCTCTTCCTCGCTGAAGAGACAATTTGCAAATAAGGGAGGTTACATTTCATCTTTTCTGTCCAGATTTGAAAATTACAGTAGCAGTAGAGGTGATGAGAGTTTTCCAAATCTTATTCACACACTATAAAAGAAAAGAAAAAAAATGCAAAAACTGACGTTCAGTCTGGATTTTAAAACAGCGTCATTCTATTCTATGATACATACTTGTTCTAGATTCCCCATTCAGGTCAATAGTGAAGGTCAAAATCCACATGCGGTAACTCCATTTGTTGTGAATTTTGCTGCAGATCACCAACAGCAAAATGTTTAAGTCCACAAAAGAATTACTTTCTACAAAGATTAAAATAAAAAAAAAACACTATTTAGGCCCATTTTTATGCATTTTTTTCCCATTTACTTGAATTGGTGAAAAATGCTGTAAAAACGCAGAATCGATTTGACATGCTGCAGTTTAAAAAAAAATGCTTTAAGGGTATGTTCCCACGGTCAGTAAACGCTGCGGGTTTAACGCTGCATACATCCGCAGCATCGAACCCGCAGCGGCCAGAAGTTACAGCATAGTGGGTGGGATTTCAAGAAATCCAGACCGCCGCATGTCTATTTATCTTGCAGAGACGCAAAATACCACCAGTGCAATGTATAGGACGTGGTGATATATGCACAGTTCAATGAACACATGAGGAATCACCTGCATTCAAAACTCGGCAGCGCTTTGGACGCAGTGGACGTGTGCTGAGTTCAGATTGCTGCCGGTTACTGACCGTGGGAACATACTCTAAGGCCAAGTTCCCACAATTAACTTTGGAGGTACTTTTGACACTGCGTATTTTTGCTGCATCAAAAACGCAGCGTCTTATAGTTCCAGCAAAGTGGATGGGATTTATTTTACTTGTGTTCTATCCTATGCATAAAGCATCCCACAGTGTGCAAAACACAAAAGCACCCAGTCTCAAGAAGTCATATACTGTGAACAGGGCCGGCGTCAGCACCCGGCACACCCGGGCAAGTGCCGGGGTTCCTGAGCAGGCGGGGGGGCCCACTCGCCGTCTGGCACCCCCGCGCCCGTTAGCGGAGGAGAGCGGTGTCAGCGCCGCCACTGGGCCCCCCCCGCTTGCTCAGGGCCCCGGCATCAGCTGGCACAATACTTACCTCTCCCGTGCCTCCGCTGCCGCAGCTCCGGCTCCAGGGGGCGCCGGCGCTTCCTCTCACAGCAGCGCCGCTGAATGACGTCATCATTCAGCGGCCGGCTGTGGCACAGAGCGCGCGGACGTCGGACGGGTAAGACGTGTGTGTGTGTGTCTCTGTGTGTGTCTCTGTGTGTGTCTCGTGTTGTCTGTGTGTATGTAGTGCGGTGCTTTGTGTGTGTGTGTGTGTATGTGTGTGTATAAGTATGTGAGAGAGTGCTTGTGTGCTGTCTGTGTGTGATGATGGGCAGGCATTGCTGCTGATAATGGGGAGGCATTGATGATGATGATGGGGAGAAGATGATGATAATGGGCAGGCATTGATGATGGGGAGAAGATGATGATGGGCAGGCATTGCTGATAATGGGGAGGCATTGATGATGATGATGGGGAGAAGATGATGATAATGGGCAGGCATTGATGATGGGGAGAAGATGATGATGGGCAGGCATTGCTGATAATGGGGAGGCATTGATGATGATGGGGAGAAGATGATGATAATGGGCAGGCATTGGTGATAATGGGCAGGCATTGATGATGGGGAGAAGATGATGATGGGCAGGCATTGATGATGATGGGGAGGAGATGATGATATGATGGGCAGGCATTGATGATAATGGGGAGGCCATGATGATGATGGGGAGGCAATGATGATGATAAGGAGGCAATCATGATGATAATGGGGAGTTTTTCCACAGCGCCCTTTCCTGAGCCGTAACAGTGCAGAACGCAGTACAGCACAGAGGAGAGCTCCATATTTTGTATGGAGCATTATATGGGGACCAGTATCCTGTATGGAGCATTATATGGGGACCAGTATCCTGTATGGAGCATTATATTGGGTCCAGTATTCTGTATGGAGCATTATATGGGGGGTGACATCCTGCATGGGGAATTATATGGGTGATGAGGGGGAGACTGTGGTGCCCATGATATTGTATGGAGGACTGTACTGTCCAGTCTGTTCTGTGCGCTGTGAGGATTTGGCGGTTTTTGAGCTATTGTACAATTTACAATAGATATCACTCATGTAATAGAAGAAGTGAAGTATTTGGCATTGTACTATACCTATATTTCTCTGCTGTATCTGTGCATCATGAATCGTGGTCTGTGTTAAAGGGGCCCACTGAGGCTCCTTCGCCCGGGGCCCATAAAAACCTGGAGCCGGCCCTGACTGTGAAGCAAGTCGTGTTGCTGTAAATACAAAGTGAGACAAAGGGAGATTACTTAACCCCTTCCCGACCTGTGATGCCACGTAGGCGTCATGAAAGTCGGTGCCAATCCGACCTGTGACGCCTATGTGGCGTCATGGGGAGATCGCATTCCTGCGGGTCGGGTGACCACTGAAAGGTCACCCGACCCGCAGGCACAGGAGGCTTTGTGCTTCACCCCAGGGGGGGTTGGTTTCCCCCCGTGGCTATGATCGCTCTGATTGGCTGTTGAAAGTGAAACAGCCAATCAGAGCGATTGTAATATTTCACCAACGAAACTTGGTGAAATATTACAATCCAGCCATGGCCGATGCTGAAATATCATCGGTCATGGCTGGCGACAGTAATCTGACCCCCCACACCGACTGACGGGGGCAATCTGCCCCGCCACTGACTGACGGACGGCGGTGATTTGCCCCGCCGTCAGCATCTGCTCTCCCTCCTCTTCCTGCCGCTCCAACCCACCTTCCGATCCTCCCCCCACCTTCCGATCCCCCCCCAGTACCTCCGGAGTCCCGGTGTCCCTCATGCCTGGTCCATGGGCGCCGCCATCTTCCAAAATGCGGCTGGCAGATTCATTCATTCTTTCCAGGTACATTTTGATCACTGTGATAGACCCTATCACAGTGATCAAAATAAAAAAAAATAGTAACTAACCTCCCCTTTATCACCCCCATAGGTAGGGAACAATAATAAAATAAAGAAAATATTTTTATTTTTATTTTTCCATTAGGGATAGGGTTAGGGTTAGAATTAGGGTTAGGGATTATGGTTAGAATTAGGGTTAGGATTAGGGTTAGAATTAGGGTTGGAATTAGAGTTAGGGTTGGTATTAGGGTTAGGGTTGGAATTAGGGTTGGGATTAGAGTTAGGGGTGTGTTGGGGTTAGGATTATGGTTAGGGTTGGGATTAGAGTTAGGTGTGTGTTGGGGTTAGGGTTGTGGTTAGGGGTGTGTTAGGGTTAGGGTTGGAGTTAGAATTGAGGGGTTTCCACAGTTTAGGCACATCAGGGGGTCTCCAAACGCGACATGGTGTCCCCATTGATTCCAGCCAATTTTGTGTTCAAAAAGTCAAACGGTAATCCCTCCCTTCCAAGCCCCGAAGTGTGCCCAAACAGTGGTTTACCCCTACATATGGGGTATCAGCGTACTCAGGAAAAATTGCACAACAACTTTGGGGGTCTAATTTCTCCTGTTACCTTTGGGAAAATAAAAATTTGTGGGCTAAAAAATTAATTTTGTGGAAAAAAAGGGATTTTTTTATTTTCATGGCTCTGCGTTATAAACTTCTGTGAAGCACTTGGGGGTTCAAAGTGCTCACCACACAACTAGATAAGTTCCTTGGGGGGTCTAGTTTCCAAAATGGGGTCACTTGTGGGGGTTTCTACTGTTTAGGCACATCAGGGGCTCTGCAAACGTAACATGATGCCGCAGACCATTCCATCAAAGTGTGCATTTCAAAACATCACTACTTCCCTTCCAAGCCCCGACGTGTGCCCAAACAGTAGTTCCCCCTCATATATGGGGTACCAGCGTATTCAGGACAAACTGGACAACAACTTTTGTGGTCCAATTTCTCCTGTTACCCTTGTGAAATAAAAAATTTGGGGCTAAAAAAATCATTTTTTGAGGAAAAGAATGAGTTTTTATTTTCACAGCTCTGCATTATAAACTTCTGTGAAGCACTTAGGGGTTCAAAATGCTTACCACACATCTAGATAAGTTCCTTGGGGGTCTAGTTTCCAAAATGGGGTCACTTGTGGGGGTTTCTACTGTTTAGGCACATCAGGGGCTCTGCAAACGTAACATGATGCCCGCAGACCATTCCATCAAAGTGTGCATTTCAAAACATCACTACTTCCCTTCCAAGCCCCGACGTGTGCCCAAACAGTAGTTCCCCCTCATATATGGGGTACCAGCGTATTCAGGACAAACTGGACAACAACTTTTGTGGTCCAATTTCTCCTGTTACCCTTGTGAAAATAAAAAATTTGGGGCTAAAAAAATCATTTTTTGAGGAAAAGAATGAGTTTTTATTTTCACAGCTCTGCATTATAAACTTCTGTGAAGCACTTAGGGGTTCAAAATGCTTACACACATCTAGATAAGTTCCTTGGGGGGTCTAGTTTCCAAAATGGGGTCACTTGTGGGGGTGCTCGAATGTTTAGGCACACAGGGACTCTCCAAACGGGACATGGTGTCCGCTAACGATTGGAGCTAATTTTCCATTCAAAAAGTCAAATGGCGCTCCTTCCCTTCCAGGCCCTGCCTTGCGCCCAAACAGTGGTTTATGACCACATATGACGTATCTGTGTACTCAGGAAAATTGCCCAACAAATTTTAGGATCCATTTTATCCTGTTGCCAATGTGAAAATGAAAAAAACTGAGGCTAAAAGAAAATGTTTGTGAAAAAAAAGTACTTTTTTTTTACGGATCAATTTGTGAAGCACCTGGGGGTTCAAAGTGCTCACTATGCATCTAGATAAGTTCCTTGGGGGGTCTAATTTCCAAAATGGGGTCACTTGTGGGGGAGCTCCAATGTTTAGGCACACAGGGGCTCTCCAAACGCGACATGGCAACAGCTAAATATTCCAGCATATTTTCCATTCAAAAAGTTTAATTGGCGCTCCTTCCCTTCTGAGCCCTGCCATGCGCCCAAACAGTGGTTTATGACCACATATGAGGTATCGGTGTACTCAGGAGAAATTGCCCAACAAATTTTAGGATCCATTTTATCCTGTTGCCTATGTGAAAATGAAAATATTGATGCTAAAACAAAATTTTTGTTGGAAAAATTAAAATGTCTATTTTTTTCCTTCCACGTTGCTTTAGTTCCTGTGAAGCACCTGAAGGGTTAATAATCTTCCTGAATGTAGTTTTGAGTAGCTTGAGGGGTGCAGTTTTTAGAATGGTGTCACTTTTGGGTATTTTCTGCAATATAGACCCCTCAAAGTGACTTCAAATGTGAGGTGGTCCCTAAAAAAAATGGTTTTGTAAATTTTGTTGTAAAAATGAGAAATCGCTGGTCAACTTTTAACCCTTATAACTTCCTAAAAAAACAAAATGTTGGTTTCAAAATTGTGCTGATGTAAATTAGACATGTGGGAAATGTTATTTATTAACTATTTTGTGCCACATAACTCTCTGGTTTAACAGAATAAAAATTCAAAATTTGAAACTTGCTAAATTTTCAAAATTTTTACCAAATTTCCATTTTTTTCACAAATAAACGCAAAAATTATCGACCTAAATTTACGACTAACATTTAGCCCAATATGTCACAAAAAAACAATCTCAGAATCGCTAGGATTCGTTGAAGAGTTCCTCACTTATTACCTCATAAAGGGACACTAGTCAGAATTGCAAAAAATGGCAAGGTCATTAAAGTCAAAATAGGCTGGGTCATGAAGGGGTCAAATAAAATGTTGCTTACTTACGTATGTGAAGGAGGATTAGTTGAGCCACCAACACTGCCCCAACGCGTGTTTCACATGTTGCTTTCTCAAGGTAACCTCTTCAGACTTGGTGCTTTTGTGTTTTGCACACTTTGCGCTGATTTATACATAGGATTTTTGTGTAGCTCCCCATCTTCTTTCCTCCTTAGTAGTCTCATTTTGTACC
The DNA here is from genome assembly GCA_033576555.1 of Oophaga sylvatica. Classification (NCBI taxonomy): domain Eukaryota; kingdom Metazoa; phylum Chordata; class Amphibia; order Anura; family Dendrobatidae; genus Oophaga; species Oophaga sylvatica. Next base: position 543,212,697 of record JARQOD010000003.1, on the reverse strand, counting down.
TAAGGTTAATAATTTTTATTGTGAATTTTTCAATAAATGATCCTTTTTTAACTTTATTGATGGTTCATGGTTACCTTTTTTTTCCCTTTTGCTCTAATGTTCATGTTTTAGAGTACGCCACCGTTTGATCTCCTACCAATGATATACTGAAGGGTTTACGCTAAACTCTAATCCCATACCTTAATTATGATTTTGTGCTATATGAATTTTGTCTTATTGATAATAAAAAAAACATAAAAAGTGCAACGTGTGAACATAGCCTAAGAGCATTTTCAATGCTGAAACGCATAAAAACACATGTAATCCACACCTAAGTAAATCAGGAAAGTTTTGTCAAAGCCAAATACCAGGGAGTATCAAAACTAGAGTAACTTTATTGAAAGCGTGACACACCAAAAACCACAGCGTCAAAAACGTGATAAAAACTCATAAAAAAACGCACAGAAAAATACAATGGAAAAATGTAAGTAACCTTAATTTAAATAATAGGTGCAGAACTTCTTACACCTAAAGTTCATTGTGGGAGCATAGCCTAATGATTCATATCTGCATAGAAAAATTAAGCAGATTTCAGAAATCTCATTCACTTTGTTGGAACTGTAAAACGCGGCATTTTTTAAGTATCAAAAGAGCAACGTGTGAAGAAGCCCTAACAGTTCTAATATTCAGTATCTTTTTGATAATGGAACCAGCATAGTGTGAACAAAGCCTTACGGTGAATGTAACACTCATTCTTCTGTCTTTTTTTATAGGATGAATGGTTACTGCCAGTATTCAGAAGAAAAAACAATTAGTGGAAAACACTGAAAAACAAGCAAAAAGTGTGTTTGCCGCTTCCACACATTAACCGCATGGGTTTTTTTTATGCAAGAAACCTTTATTTTAGCATGAGCCAATTATACAGAGCATGGGAAATCACCTTCATTCGGATGGAGTCCAGGAGTGTGTAGTTTACAATGCAGTGTACATATTAAATACCATGCTGTTAATGACGTCTCTACAAGCGTCTGGATTTCCCTGACGCTGTAACTACCGACGAAGAGGATGACATTGGATGGACTTGTGAAAGACACAATAATCACTAAAATAAGCAACAGTTCGCCTTATTTTACCTGTACCCTGTAAACCGGGGTCTAAAATGCTCTTGATTTTCTTTTATAAATCATCAATGGATTTGCTGTAAATAAGTGACACTTGTATAAAAGTCTAACAAGACTACGATTGATGTTAATAATGCACCGCCTGGTAACTACTTACCAACAGAAGATCACTCACATATCCATATAACCTGATAGGTGTCTGATAATACTTCACCGATGGGGTATATAATGGGTGCGTCTTCACAAAATCTTGTATATTATCGATTTAATTGTTTATATATGAAAAAAAAAAAATAAATAAAACAAAGCCAAGCAGATTTTACACAAATTTCTTTAATTCTGCAGCAAACTTTAACAGTACACAACGAAACAGGGACTTCTGCTATCCCGAATCATTTTTCTTCGGATTAAGTAATATTTTGGTGCATGTATCACCCACTTTACTTTTATTTAGCCTTCGTTGAACTTTGCAAAAGCTACACTAGGACACAAACCAACATCGGAGCTATCCACACAAGCCCTTTATTTAATCGTATCGCTGTTGCCAACCTCTCATGAACTTTTGAGAACAAAATAATAATAATAATATATTGTACGGTAGTGCATAGTTCCAGGCACTCACTGTATTGCTTTTACATGGGTGGGGTAAGGTTTTTAGAAATGAAAGTTGTGCTTTCAGCAAAAAAAAAGCACAAAAAAGAAACTGAAAAGAACAATTAGGCAGGCAGCACGATGTAAAGTCCTGTATTGTGTACTGGCTATAAGGGTGTAGACTCTTTTCAGTAAAATCAATCATCTGTATTCATCCTAGCAGTGTAATATTAGGTTGTTAATGCTGCTGTGTTTTAAAAGGGCATTTTTATTTTTTATTTTTTTGGGGGTTTTGGTGAAATCTTTTCATTTGTTGATTATATTCATATGAAAACAGCATTCATTGATAATAGCTCTAATAACAATGTATGAAATCAAAACACTGGATGATCTAGTTGATTATTTAAAACAAAAATAAATTGTGTTTAAAACTGTCCCCGGCTTTTATTTGTAGATTGGAGTTAAGATTTTTTTTTATGTTTTTTTTTTTAATCTAAAATTGCATTATCCTGTTGAAATGAGAAATGAATGAGAAAAACAGACCTATACTAGGGCTCATGCACATGACTGTATTTTCGGTACAGTACGGAGGAATAAAAAAAATCGCTACATGCTTAAGTTTGATCCAATATTCGGATCACTCTCTGCCATGCAAGTCAATGAGTCTGTGGAAACCAATGAACTGCACTCAGATACCATCTGTGTAAAGTTCGATTTCCATGGACTGATAGAATGGAGAAGATGGAGACATTTTTTTTTTCTCCATTTTCTCATCCGAGAGAATCGGATGAGAACACCATAATCAGCCATAGCCAAAGGACTTGGGAAAAGCCGAACCAAACACATTGAGAACATACAAATACTATGTAAGTGTTGCTCTTGGTTGGATTTATTCCCAGGACTGCATGACACTGAGCCACCATACCGCAATGACAACTTCTAAGTCATTTACGTCAATGAAAAATATGTCTCTCTGCTCACGTCTGGCACCCAGTCCAATCCTCCATAGCAGCTGGATCAGGGCAGTCTCCCTTTCCACCATCAGAATCCTCCTCCCACTGTCCTTAGCTTTAGCTTGGCCACGTGACATACTGACGTGCGTCACACCGTGATATTATGACATTACAGGGGCTGGTAAATGCCAGAGCAACACAGCATGCTGGCCGTAGAGGTGAAGTCTGCCCTGGTCCAGCTGCCAGGGAGGACTTGACTGGCCGTGCGAATCTCCTTGCTCAAAACTATCAATTACTTAAAGGGAATCTGACATCACCAAATGCTATTTATCTGCAAATATTGGGTTAATGTGCAAGTACATAGCATTAAAACCCTGTGTAGCTGACTGATATGTAATGCGGCAACTCATTGAAAATTAAGTTTTAATCACCGTGTCACTGTGTAATAGTTCTCTCTGAGTCACCAAAGCGGTTAAGGGAATTGCCAGGATTGCAGCTGTAATCACACCCCAGCACTACAGCCTGCCTGCAGCCTGTGTGCCGAACAAGCTGTCACTCTAAATGCCCAGGTGTGATTACAGCCGCACTCCCAGTATACTGAGTGGTGACGTAATCATTGCCGTCACCACATACGTAACTAGGAGAAAGCTGTTAAATTAAGATTACACCATGACTAAAACTTCATTAAAGCCGGCTGCACAGGATTTAACACTATTGACCTGCAAATTAACCAAATATCTGCAGGTAAATATGTTTTTGGTGATGTCAGATTCCCTTTGAGTTGGAGCCATGCAAAGTCACCAGTCTTTTCTTAAAATATCAAATAAATGTTTCGTAGCAAGTTGAATTCAGTATTAGAATTTAAAGGAGTTGTTCGCTGCTGCTATATACGAAATTTAAAAAACTGTAAATATATATATATATATAGAGTATATATATATATATATATATATATATATATATATATACAGTACAGACCAAAAGTTTGGACACACCTTGTCATTTAAAGATTTTTCTGCATTTTCATGACTATGAAAAGTTTTACATTCACACTGAAGGCATCAAAACTATGAATTAACACATGTGGAATTATATACTTAACAAAAAAGTGTGTAACAACTGAAATTATGTCTTATATTTAGGTTCTTCAAAGTAGCCACCTTTTGCTTTGATGAGTGCTTTGCACACTCTTGGCATTCTCTTGATGAGCTTCAAGAGGTAGTCACCGGAAATGGTCTTCCAACAGTCTTGAAGGAGTTTCCAGAGATGCTTAGCACTTGTTGGCCCTTTTGCCTTCACTCTGCGGTCCGGATCACCCCAAACCATCTCAATTGGGTTCAGGTCTGGTGACTGTGGAGGCCAGGTCATCTGGCGTAGCACCCCATCACTCTCCTTCTTGGTCAGATAGCCCTTACACAGCCTGGAGGTGTGTTTGGGGTCATTGTCCTGTTGAAAAATAAATGATTGTCCAACTAAACGCAAACCGATGGATAGCATGCCGCTGCAAGATGCTGTGGTAGCCATGCTGGTTCAGTATGCCTTCAATTTTGAATAAATCCCCAACAGTGTCACCAGCAAAGCACCCCCACACCATCACACCTCCTCCTCCATGCTTCACGGTGGGAACCAGGCATGTAGAGTCCATCCGTTCACCTTTTCTCGTCGCACAAAGACACGGTGGTTGGAACCAAAGATCTCAAATTTGGACTCATCAGACCAAAGCACAGATTTGCACTGGTCTAATGTCCATTCCTTGTATTCTTTAGCCCAAACAAGTCTCATCTGCTTGTTGCCTGTCCGTAGCAGTGGTTTCCTAGCAGCTATTTTACCATGAAGGCCTGCTGCACAAAGTCTCCTCTTAACAGTTGTTGTAGAGATGTGTCTGCTGCTAGAACTCTGTGTGGCATTGACCTGGTCTCTAATCTGAGCTGCTGTAAACCTGTGATTTCTGAGGCTGGTGACTCGGATAAACTTATCCTCAGAAGCAGAGGTGACTCTTGGTCTTCCTTTCCTGGGGCGGTCCTCATGTGAGCCAGTTTCTTTGTAGGCTTGATGGTGTTTGCAACTGCACTTGGGGACACTTTCAAAGCTTTCCCAAATTTTCGAACCGACTGACCTTCATTTCTTAAAGTAATGATGGCCACTCGTTTTTCTTTACTTAGCTGTTTTCTTGCCATAATACAAATTCTAACAGTCTATTCAGTAGGACTATCAGCTGTGTATCCACCAGACTTCTGCATAGCACAACTGATGGTCCCAACCCCATTTATAAGGCAAGAAATCACACTTATTAAACCTGACAGGGCACACCTGTGAAGTGAAAACCATTTCCCGTGACTACCTCTTGAAGCTCATCAAGAGAATGCCAAGAGTGTGCAAAGCAGTAATCAAAGCAAAAGGTGGCTACTTTGAAGAACCTAGAATATAAAACATAATTTCAGTTGTTTCACACTTTTTTGTTAAGTATATAATTCCACGTGTTAATTCATAGTTTTGATGCCTTCGTGTGAATTTACAATTTTCATAGTCATGAAAATACAGAAAAATCTTTAAATGAGAAGGTATGTCCAAACTTTTGGTCTGTACTGTGTATATATATATATATATATATAATATATATATATATATATACATATACAGTGCCTACAAGTAGTATTCAACCCCCTGCAGATTTAGCTGGTTGACACATGCGGAATTAACTTGGCATTGTGACATTTGTACTGTAGATCAGCCTGGAAGTGGGAAATGCACTGCTGCAAAAATTTTTGTATTAATTATTATTATTATTTTTTTTTTTAAAAAACTTTTAAAAGTTAATTCAGAGTGTCATTTATTATTCAACCCCTCAAACCACAAGAATTCTGTTTGGTCCCCCTAAAGTATTAAGAAGTAGTTCAGGCACCAAGAATAATGAGCTTCACATGTGTGGATTAATGATCTCTTTTGCCAGCCTTTTCTGACTATTTAAGACCCTCCCAAACTTGTGAACAGCACTCATACATGGTCAACATGGGAAAGACAAAGGAGCATTCCAAGGACATCAGAGACAAGATCGTGGAGGGTCACAAGGCTGGCAAGGGGTACAAAACCCTTTCCAAGGAGTTGGCCCTACCTGTCTCCACTGTTGGGAGCATCATCCGTAAGTGGAAGGCTTATGGAACTACTGTTAGCCTTCCACGGCCTGGACAGCCTTTGAAAGTTTCCTCCCGTGCCGAGGCCAGGCTTGTCCGAAGAGTCAAGGCTAACCCAAGGACAACAAGGAAGGAGCTCCGGGAAGATCTCATGGCAGTGGGGACATTGGTTTCAGTCAATACCATAAGTAACGTACTCCACCGAAATGGTCTCCGTTCCAGACGAGCCCGTAAGGTACCTTTACTTTCAAAGCGTCATGTCAAGGCTCGTCTACAGTTTGCTCATGATCACTTGGAGGACTCTGAGACAGACTGGTTCAAGGTTCTATGGTCTGATGAGACCAAGATCGAGATCTTTGGTGCCAACCACACACGTGACGTTTGGAGACTGGATGGCACTGCATACGACCCAAGAATACCATCCCTACAGTCAAGCATAGTGGTGGCAGCATCATGCTGTGGGGCTGTTTCTCAGCCAAGGGGCCTGGCCATCTGGTCCGCATCCATTGGAGGATGGATAGCACGGCCTACCTGGAGATTTTGGCCAAGAACCTCCGCTCCTCCATCAAGGATCTTAAGATGGGTCGTAATTTCATCTTCCAACAAGACAACGACCCAAAGCACACAGCCAAGAAAACCAAGGCCTGGTTCAAGAGGGAAAAAGTCAAGGTGTTGGAGTGGCCTAGTCAGTCTCCTGACCTTAACCCAATTGAAAACTTGTGGAAGGAGCTCAAGATTAAAGTCCACATGAGACACCCAAAGAACCTAGATAACTTGGAGAAGATCTGCATGGAGGAGTGGGCCAAGATAACTCCACAGACCTGTGCCGGCCTGATCAGGTCTTATAAAAGACGATTATTAGCTGTAATTGCAAACAAGGGTTATTCCACGAAATATAAACATAGGGGTTGTATAATAATTGACCCACACTTTTATGTTTAAAATTTATTAAAATTCAACTGAGCAACATAACTTTTTGTTTTGTAAGATTTATGCTTCTGTTAATAAATCCTACTCTCGTTTGCAGTTTGAAGGCTCTAACTTATTTGCATCTTATCAAACCAGCTAAATCTGCAGGGGGTTGAATACTACTTGTAGGCACTGTATATGTATATATATATATATATTATATGTATATATATATACAGGGTGGGCCATTTATATGGATACACCTAAATAAAATGGGAATGGTTGGTGATATCAACTTCCTGTTTATGGCACATTAGTATATGGGAGGGGGAAAACTTTTCAAGATGGGTGGTGACCATGGCAGCCATTTTGAAGTCGGCCATTATGGCTCCAACTTTATTTTTTCCAATGGTAGAGGGTCATGTGAAACATCAAACTTATTGAGAATTTCACAACAAAAACAATGGTTTGCTTGGTTTTAATGTAACTTTATTCTTTCATGAGTTATTTACAAGTTTATGACCACTTATAAAATGTGTTCAAAGTGCTGCCCATTGTGTTGGATTGTCAATGCAACCCTCTTCTCCCACTCTTGACACACTGATAGCAGCACCGCATAAGAAATGCTAGCACAGGCTTCTAATATCTCTTGTTTCAGATGCTGCACATCTCGTATCTTCACAGCATAGACAATTGCCTTCAGATGACCCCAAAGATAAAAGGCTAATGGGGTCAGATCGGGAGACCTTGGTGGCCATTCAACAGGCCCACGATGACCAATCTACTTTCCAGGAAACTGAAGATGGCACGTTCCCTGAGTTTTTCCAGCAAGATGGTGCACCACCACATTATGGGTGTCAGGGCCGAGCATTCCTACATGAACAGATTCCTGGAAAGTGGACTGGTCATCGTGAGCCAGTTGAATAGCCACCAAGGTCTCCCGATTGCAGCAATTGCTGTACTACGGCCCAAACAATTGACGTTAAAAAAAGTTGTAATTTTGTAAAATAGTAATAGTAACCTTTCTGTTTGATTCTACTGTAAGAAGAAGGACCGTGCCGCGGGTACCTGTTTTGTGCTGGGTCCGGAACTATCAAGGCTGTCTCCTCTGTTGTTCGGGGGTAAGCTTAAGAGACCGGACCAATCTTTGCAGGCAGAAACAGGGGGTGTGGATAAGTGTTTACAGATACAGCGCGCGTGGAAACGGGCAGACTTGGCGGGAACAGACAGCGTGCAACAGGGTGAAGCGAGTGCTCCGTCCCTCGAGCATCAGTACAGCACAGGCCCGCACTCAAGCATCCCTGCCACCGCTGACAGAGACTGTGAGGAGAGATGTGGTGTGTGCCCATTGGTCACCACGAAGCAAGGTGCCAAATGCTTCGGGCTAGTAAGTACTGCGCGCGTACTGCCAAAGAGAGACCAGATGCAGGACCACCATCTGCACCTCGATTCCCCAGTGTATATCTGCAGGGCCACGTTGAGCTCAAGCAGTGGGGTGGCCCACACTCCTCCGGTCACATCAGTATATGGACTAGGGGCTCAGCGGAAGGTACCGGAGACCATCCTGTGCCGCCACAAGATGGATCATTGGACTGCAACAGACAAGCGCCGCGCCAGCCTTTGTTGGTGCGATCACCTGCTCTGTGGCTACCACGTCTCGGGAAACGACTGACAGGATAAGTTGACTCATCAAGAACTGTTAATACCTTCCCTACTGTTCTTCAACTCTGCATACTATTTACATTTTGAACTGCTTATTCCTCTGATAACCGTTTACCTCCCTGTGTGGAGTATACCACTGTTAATTAAAACTGTTAGACCTTGCTCTGTCTCCTGTCTGTCACTGCATCCCGCAACCTGCTCACACTTGGCGTAGTCAGCAGGATGCAGTCTACAGGAACAGAGGGGACAGACCAAGCGGTCGGGGGTTGCCCCAGTCACTGGGGAAGCAGACCAAGCGGTCATGGGTGCCCCAAGGGCTAGTATGCCACTGGGAGCAATGTTGATCAACCTCCTGAAGTTTACAGGGAGCAACACTCTGCTATGAAACAGAACTGAGCGGGTCAGGGGTATGTTGAGGATGCACCCTGTGACCCCTGCGATGGAGGCAGAAATTGTTATGACGGCCCTGGGTGGAGTGCAAGGAGCTCCGTCATGTTTCTGCCACCCATGAGCGAGATACCTTCACCAAGGTACTAGAAATCCTAGAAGAAATGTATGGAGATCCCACGGACGTTGGAGAGTTGCGCATGCACCTGTTTATCCGTGTCCAAAGGGAGGGGGAGTCCGTGACCCAATACATGAATGCGCTGCAAGAGATCCACGCTGCGATCACTAAGCGAGATCAGCTGGTAGCAGGCTTTAGAGACGCGCTGCTTAAACAGGCCCTGTGGGAGCGCTTGCGGGTTAATCCATGCATGTCCTTTTTGGAAGTAGGAGCCGAAGTGCATGCGTGGGAGCCAGAGCAGAGGGTGACAGTCCCGGCAGGGAAGGTCCAGAGTGAAGAGGTATCCGTTCTGTTGGCAACCAAATCAAGTTGGGTGAGAGAGCTTCGGAAGGAAATCCAAGACATGCAAGAGGAATGGTCTGACCTGAAGAAGAAACCTTCAGTACCATCGGACCCCTCCAGAGGCAGAACTGGTCCCGAGCCCCACCAGGGACCAAGACCGCAACGCATAGAGGGGCCACCAACTTATTTCAACTGCGGGGACACTGGACATTATGCTAAAGGATGCATGCGCCGGGGAAGGCCCCTCCATCACCGTCCGTTAAACAAGTGGGCTCTGTGGTTGGGGGACGCCGCCCGGAGTCTGAGCAGCCAAGAAGGAGAGAAAGAAGTCCCACAAGTTTATTTTTGTTGAGTCCTCTTATTTGGACCGAAATGGATGGCTGGGCCATTTGCTGTTTAGTTGATACCGGCTCTCAAGTAACTACGATGCCTAAGACTTATTTCAGACGTTACTTCCCAGAGGCGATGCAACCTGAGTGAGGTCCTGTGATGAAATTGACAGCAGCCAATCAGCTGCCCATCCCAGTCGCAGGGGTGGCCTAGATGCAAATCACTGTCTGTGGCAAAGATGTGGGCCGGAAAGGAGTCGCGTTAACCGCCGCGGACTCCGGTAGTGGCCCCCCTGTGACTTTAGGAATGAACGTACTGAAGGAACTGGGAAACATCCTGGTCAACGAGTCAGTCGAAGTGTTTCTGAATCAATGGCACCCTCGCAACCCTCAGAGAAAAGTGTTCCAACAGTTGATACGAGTGGCTCATGCCCAAGAGACATCTAGTGAAGGGAGAGCATTAGGCAAGGTGATCGTTCCGGCCTCCGCCAATCTCGTCTTACCACCAAGTCAGACTGTGCTCACGTTGCCTATCCGAGCCTGTATCCCTCTTGAAGGAGTCGAAGTCCAGATAGAACCAACTGTTATGGAGCAATTATCTCCAGGGCTCCTCGTTGCGTGGACATTAGTCATCGTTCAAGATGGAAATGTACCAGTTCGATGTGTCAATCTCGGGGAGGGCGATCTAACGCTTCCGCCCAAGAGTGAAGTAGCACAGATCATGGGAATGCCAGAAGAGCTGATACCACCAGAGGCTGTTCAGTTGGCAGTGAAGCAGTGGGATCCCTGGATAGTGGCCATATTGGTGTCCTCCGAATCCAGAATCTAACCACCTAAAGGAGGGACGCCGAATTCTAGAGCGGACGCGGGCCGAGCTAACGGAACTCTCACCACAACAAGTACAACAAGTGGAAGCAGTGCTAGAGCGATACCAGGATGTTTTTGCTCGTCATGACGATGATTTCGGGTGTACCTCAGCTATCACTCACGAGATGCCAATGGGAAGCACTGCACCCATTAGGAACGATACCGACAGATCCCACCACAAATGTACCAGGAGGTGAAGGAGATGTTGGCCCATATGCTCCAGAGTGGAGTCATCTGAGAAAGCCAAAGTCCGTGGGCTGCACCCATTGTTCTAGTAGGAAGATGAACAGGACCCTATGCTTCTGTGTTGACTACCGGAAACTGAACGCTTGCACCGTCGTGACTTGTACCCTCTAATGAAAATTGAAGAATCAATGTTTGCCTTGGGAAAAGTGAAGTACTTCTCATCATTAGATCTGGCCAGTGGTTATTGGCAAGTGCTCATGTCCGAGTATGACCGGGCGAAGACAGCATTCATACTGCCTATGGGGTTGAGTTCAACCGGATGCCTTTCCACCTTACTAATGCACCCGGGACCTTCCAACTATTGATGGAGAGATGCTTAGGAGACTTGAACTTCGAGGCAACCCTCATTTATTTAGATGACATCATGGTCTATGCAGCCACCTTCGAGGAGCACTTACAACGGCTGGAGCAAGTATTGAGCCGACTACAGAGGCACGGCATGAAGGAAATGTCACCTCCTCGCAAGCAGATTGAGAACTTGGGACACGTCGTCTCCGCTGAAGGGATAAGACCATCTGTGAGAAGATAGCAGTGGTACAGGGCTGGCCCACCCAGAAGACCATGAATGATGTCCGTGCCTTTCTGGGACTCACTGTGTATTATCGACGGTTTGTGAAAAACTTCATCCGCATTGTTAACCTGTCACTGGAGTTGTTGAAAGGAGTGCTGTCCATCGCAAATAATTGGACCATTCAGTGGGGAGATAGTCAGGAAGAAGCTTTCTGTGCCCTGAAGATGGCCCTGATTGAGGCACCCATACTGGCCTATGCAGACTTCTCTCAACCCTTCATCCTTCACACCGATGGAAGTCTGCATTGACTAGGAGTGGTATTGTTACAAATGCAAGACGGGAAAGAGTGAGTGATTGCGTTTGCGAGTTGGTCCCTCCATGACTACGAACAGAACCCAGATAACTACATTTCTTTCAAGCTGGAACTACTGGCGTTGGTGTGAGCAATGACTGAGACGTTTGCGGAGTACCTGTCAGGGTCCGTAGTCTTTGTGCACAATCCTCTGGCTCATCTGGAAAATGCAAAATTAGGGGCCCTGTTGCAGAGATGGGTGGCCCGCATGGCCAAGTACCGATACAAGATCACCTATTGGAGAGGAGCAGAGAACACACATGCCGATGCTTTATCCAGAGTGACTCACGAACGACCTGGACCTAACCGGGATGAAGAGCTGGAGGCTGAAGAGATCCCTGTTTCATAACTCTGCTAGGATGGAGGTGGCAATGCAGGGACAGATCAGGGAGACCTCCGGAGGACACACACTAGGGTGACCCCATGACGACTGGGTACGGCTTCAGCAGGAAGATGGGGAACTCGCTCAGATGAGGCAATGGGTAGCCTTAAGACAACTCACTAGCCCAAGAGAGAGATGTCCTGTCCCCATGAGCTCTACAGATTCTTCGGCAGTGGGCGAGGCTCCAGTTGGAAGATGGCCTGCTGTATAGGAACGTGCAGTTGGCAAGAGAGTTGGGGGTCACCTGGCAGGTGCTACTCCCGGGAAAGTTGCTGCGTGAGGTGGCCACAGAAGCTCACAAGAGAAGAGCCCACTTCGGCCCAGAAAAGACGTTCAAGTGCTACAGAAGTTGGTCTACCATCCTCGACTGAAAGCGGCAGTAGATGAAGCTTGTCAACAATGCAGGAACTGCGAGCTAGCAAAGTCTCCAGAACAGAGGGACCCTACGCAAACCATCGTGACTTCTGCTCCCCTAGAGGTGTTGATGATTGACTACTTGACTGTAGGCCCAGCCCACCTTGGGTATGAACACTGTCTGGTAATGACCGATCACTTCACTAAATTCGTGGTGGTGACTTCAACCGAGATTAGACTGCTGAGTCGGCGGCACAGGCCATTTGCAGAAATTTCATCCGAGTGTATTATTGTCCGAAGAGAATTCACTCTGACCAAATCGCCTGTTTCCAAGGATGGGTTATGGAAGAATTGCATCGCCTGTATCAGATTGAGAAGTCCAGGACGACGCCCTACCATCCCCAAGGGAATGGGGCCTGAGAGCGTTTTAATCGGACATTGATTCAGATGCTGAGAACCCTGGAGGAAGACTGAAAAGTTCGCTAGCCCGAGTTTGTGGCTGAATTAGTCTGGGTGTACAACAATCAGGTGCATAGTACAACTGGAATACACCATACACCCTACTGTTCAGCTGTAAGGGACGAGAAATCACTGAGCTGGAATTGGACACAGAGGAGGACTACCCACAGACGGGGTGTCCACCTGGGTCTGTGAACATCGTCACCGGTTGCAGACCCTACATCGGCTTGTGCAGACCAAGTTCCGGGAACTTGAACATCATGAAGTGACTCCCCTGTGAGGGACAGCTCTTAAGGCCGGGGACCGCATGTTGGTCTGAGACAAACGTCCTCGAGGCAAGTTGGAGTATCGGTGGGAAAAGACCCCGTATGGGTGAAATGCAGGATCGCATCTGAAGGTCCTGTCTATGAGGTTCAACCTGAGGGGG
>JARQOD010000003.1:543126714-543199477 GCA_033576555.1 Oophaga sylvatica | reverse complement strand
CAAAGAATATTCCTATGAGAGTAGCATCTCCTAAATTTAAGCCTAGGTTCATGGACCTTATAAGATCATGGAGATTATTAATCCTGTTTCTTTTCGTTTGCTTCTTCCAGGGACATTTAAGATCCATAACGTGTTCCACAAGTCCTTGTTGAAGAGGTTTGTTGAGCCAGTGTTCCTGCTGCTGTGCCTCCTGACCCTGTTTTGGTTGAGGGCAATCTGGAGTATGTGGTTGAGAAATATTGGATTCTCGTTTTTCTAGACGAAGACTCCAGTATTTGGTTAAATGGAGAGTTATGGTCAGGAAGATAATTCTTGGGTGTTTGCTTCGGACATCCATGCTAGGAGACTTATCCGTGCGTATCATAGAACTCATCCTGACCGACCTGGTTGCTCAAATGAGGTTCGGTGACCCCTCCTCAAGGGGGGGGTACTGTTGTGAATGGGTTTGAGATGAGTTCTGAGCAGAGGCTCCCTCTGGGGTTACAAGCGGTACTAGTGAGGATTGGGAATCAGGTGTTACTGATTGGTCTTATTTAAGGGAATCATTTTCCCATCAGGGTTGCCGGTGATCAATTGTTCTGGTCTGAATCCTTCTTTCCAGTTTCCCTTGTAGCCTGCTCTGTCGTGTCTGCATCTCCTGCTATCAGATAAGACAATTTCTTATTTTGTGTTTTTGCTATATTTTTGCATTTTGTCCTGCACTTCGTGGGGGCCTTCTGGTCCCCTCCGGGGCTTTTGCCTCTCAGTTTAGTCCAGCCACTGTGTTTTGTACTTTTGCTTTTTGCAGTTTTTTCAGTGGCTGCTGTTTTTGTTACACCAGAGAACTAATTTAGGTGGTAGAGGTCGTGTGATCTCAGGTCATTTTGAAATTAGTAGAGTTGGTGTTTTTCAGGTTTTCTGGGATTGCAGTAAGTACCCTTCCTGTCCTTTTCTATTTAGATAGTTTGGGCCCCAGCGTTTGCTCATACTATTTTCTTTCTGTGTCAGTATTTCCTCTTGTCTAACCGCCATTACATGTTTGGGGGCTTTCTATTATCTTTGGGGTTCTGCTCCGGGGCAGATAGCTTTCCTATTTCTATCTTTAGGTGTAGTTAGTTTCTCAGGCTGTGACGAGGCGTCTAGGACCATCGTAGGAACGCTCCACGGCTGCCTCTAGTTGCGGTGGTTAGTCAGGGTACTGCAATCTCATAGATTCCAACTGCTCTGGTGTATTTCCTTTTTTACCTGCACTCCTCAGCTACCGTAACATAACAGATCCCCAGGTGTCAGGGAAAAAGCCCAATTCTGAGGGTCGCCGCGCAGGAGAGAGATGACAATTTGAAACCTGCTGCGCTGCGTTCCCTGAGGACTTAGATTTTAAGGCAAAAAAAATTTACAGTTATTTTTGAAATTCAGAAACTTAGCTCGATCCCCTAAAAACAAATCTGGCATGGGGATCCTAGTTCCACAACAGGCAACCTAGCAGATAGGTTGCAATACTCCGAACTTCAGTGGCAAGCTGATCAACACGGCCAGACAACTGTGCAAACTCCATTGAGAGGAAAAAAAAAAAAAATCCTCCTCAGCACCCAGAGATACAGAGGGAAAAAAAAAAAATGCAACAAACAGAAAAAAAAAAAAAATCTCTGACAACTCTGACAACTTTTTTTCTTTCACAATATTTTTCCCTTCTGTGAGTACAATATAATTTTCAGTTTAGGCCGGTGATACTGTTATGTTTCGGTAGCTGAGGAGAGCAGGCAAAAAGGCACAATACACCAGAGCAGTTGGAATCTATGAGATTGCAGTACCCTGACTAACCACCACAACTAGAGGCAGCCGTGGAGCGTTCCTACGTTGGTCCTAGACGCCTCGTCACAGCCTGAGAAACTAACTACACCTAAAGATAGAAATAGGAAAGCTATCTGCCCCGGAGCAGAACCCCAAAGATAATAGAAAGCCCCAAACATGTAATGGCGATTAGACAAGAGGAAATACTGACACAGAAAGAAAATAGTATGAGCAAACGCTGGGGCCCAAACTATCTAAATAGAAAAGGATAGGAAGGGTACTTACTGCAATCCCAGAAAACCCTGAAAGCACCAACTCACTAATTTCAAAATCACCTGAGATCACACGACCTCTACCACCTAAATTAGTTCTCTGGTGTAACAAAATCAAAACAGCAGCCACTGAAAAAACTGAAAAAAGCAAAGGAACAAAACTCAGTGGCTGAACTAAACTGAGAGGGCAGAAGCCCCCGGAGGGGACCCTGAAGGCCCCCAAAGAAGTCAGGACAAAATGCAAAAATATAGCAAAAACACAAAAGAAGCAAAAGTCTTATCTGTAAGCAGGAGATGCAGACACGACACAGCAGGCCACAAGGGAAACTGGAATGAAGGATTCAGACCAGAACAATTGATCACCGGCAACCCTGATGGAAAATGACTCCCTTATATAAGACCATCAGTAACACCTGATTCCCAGTCCTCACAATCTTCACTAGCACCGCTTGTAACCACCAGAGGGAGCCTCTGCTCAGAACTCATCTCAAACCCATTCACAACAATACACCCTTGAAGGCAACAATAGGACAGCCTCATTAAAAATTAAGAAATTGAACACCTGTAGCAGGCCAATTTTGTTTTTTATTTCAAAGCAACAAAATTTCACACAAAGCAGGTTCTGCAGTATATATGACAATAGTCAATTTTTTGACCAAAACTATTTTTAGAACTGTGCCAGGCCAAGCATTTTTAAAAATTTTACCCCACCATAATTTTACACAATGAGCGTTACACTGTATTGATGAATAATTGAATCTATAAAAAGTTTTGGAATTTTTTTTTAGAGTTTAATGTACCAGCAAAATGTAAGAATGTAAAGAATGAAAATGTAAGATCCATGTTACAGTATATGGATGATACATTTATTCTAGTTGTTTTTAAATATTTATATAACTACAAAAAGTAATAGAAAGCACATAATACTGTATGGATCAGTAATTGAATCAATACAAATTTTTTCAATGTTTTTTAGGAGTTATATATTTCTCTGAAATGTATCAGAAAGCACATAAAACTTTATGGATGAGTAATTGAATCCAGAAAATTTTCTTACTGCTTTTTTGTAGTGTTATATACCACCGAATTGTACCACAGAACGCCTAATACTCTATGGATGAGCAATATAAAACCAATACATTTTTTACCATTTGTTTTGAAGGTTAAATACCAACAAAATGTACTCAAGAAGACGCAATACTCTATAATACCAATAAATTTTTGACCAATTTTTTTAAAGGCTTGCATACCACCAAAATGTACCCAAGAATGTTATGTTTAGGTAGCTGAGGAGAAATAGAAAAAACGGTAATACACCAGAGAGGCTGGAACCTATTGGATTGCAGTAACCTGAACTAACCACACAGCTAGAGGTAGCCGTGGATCGTTCCTACGTTGATCCAAGATGCCTCGTCACAGCCTGAGAGATAACTACGCCTAAAAGCAGAAAGATGAAAGCTATCTGCCCCGGAGCAGATCCCCAAAGAAAATAGGAAGCCCCCAAACATGTAATGGCGGTTAGACAAGAAGAAAGCACGGACACAGACAGAAAATAGAATGAGCAAATGCTGGGGCCCAATCTGTCTAGACAGAAAAGTACAGGAAAGAATTCTGACTGCAATCCAACAAAAAACCCTAAAAAATACCAGCACCTCTGATTGCCAAAAAAACCTGAGATCACACGATCTCATCCACCTAAATCAGATCTCTGGTGTAACGAAACCAAGCCGCAGCCACTGAAAAAACAGGAAAAAGCAAATGAACAAATAACAGTGGCCACAGATAAACTGAGAGGAGCACAGGCCCCAGGAGGGGACCCGGCTGACCTCCACAAAAGTGCAGAAAACTATGCAAAAAGCAAGCACAAAAAGAAAAGCAGAAAATATCTTATCTGAAAGCAGCAGATGCAGGCAAGACTCCAGCAAACTTCCAAATGAACCGGGAACCACAATTGAGACAAGAACAATTGATCACCGGAACCATCATGGGAGGGAACCTCCCTTATATCAGTCCAGTCAGTGATCCCAGATTGCCATTCCTCGCTGGAAGATTCAGTACTGTCTGTAACCACCAGAGGGAGCCTCTGCTCAGAAACCATCTCTAGCACATTCACAACAGTACCCCCCCTTGAGGAGGGGTCACCGAACCCTCACTTGTGCAACCAGGCCGATCAGGATGAGCTCAGTGATAGGCACAGATCAGTCTCCTAACATGGATGTCCAAATCAAACACCCAAGAATTGTCCTCCTGACCATAACCTCTCCACTTAACCAAATACTGGAGTTTCCGTCTGGAAAAACGAGAATCCATTAATTTTTCAACCACATACTCCAGATTGCCCTCAACCAAAACAGAGTCAGGAAGCGCAGCCATAGGAACCACTGGCTCGACAAACCTCTTCAATAAGAACTTGTGGAACACGTTATGGATCTTAAATGTCCCTGGAAGAAGCAAACGGAAGGAAACCGGATTAAGAATCTCCATGATCTTATAAGGTCCAATGAACCTAGGCTTAAACTTTGGAGATGCAACCCTCATAGGGATATTTCTTGAGGACAACTAAACCAAGTCCCCCACTTTAAACCGAGGACCATCAGTCCTATGCCGATTGGCAAACCGCTGGGCCTTCTCTTGAGAGAGAGACAACCTCTCCACTACCTGGTCCCAAATCTGCTGCATTCGCTCCACAACAGAGTCAACACCCGGACAGACAGAAGCCTCCGCCTGTCCCGAAGAAAATCGAGGGTGAAATCCAGAATTGCAGAAAAATGGAGACATCAAGGAGGCAGAGCTAGCCCTATTATTAAGAGCAAACTCAGCCAAAGGCAAAAAGAGACCCAGTCATCTTGATCAGCAGACACAAAACATCTCAAATAAGTCTCCAAGGTCTGGTTGTTCTCTTGTTTGTCCATTGGTCTGAGGATGAAATGCAGAGGAGAAAGATAATTGAACATCAAGTTTAGAACAAAATGTCCTCCAAAATCTGGAAACAAACTGGACTCCTCTGTCAGACACAATGTTCTCCCGGAATGCATGTAACCGAACCACGTGCTGAAGGAACAAAGGCATCAACTCGGAGGAGGAAGGTAACTTAAAATAAAAATAAATAAAATAATCTTTATTTTTATATAGCGCTAACATATTCTGCAGCGCTTTACAGTTTGCACACATTATCATCACGGTCCCCAATGGGGCTCACAATCTAGATTCCCTATCTGTATGTTTTTGGAGTGTGGGAGGAAACCCACACAAACACAGGGAGAACATACAAACTCCTTGCAGATGTTGTCTCAGGTGGGATTCGAACCCAGGACTCCAGCGCTGCAAGGCTGCAGTGCTATCCACTGAGCCACCGTGCTGCCCATTACTTAGGTAATGGCACAAGATGTATCATATTGGAAAACCTATCACAGATTACCCAGATAACGGTCATTCTCTGAGAGACAGGGAGGTCGGAAATAAAATCCATATAGATATGGGTCCATGGCCTCTTGGGCACAGGTAATGGCATTAACAAACCACTAGAGCGAGAGCAAGGCTTGGAACGAGAGCAAGTCCGACAGGACTGCACAAAGTCCCTGACATCACGAGACCAAGTAGGCCACCAAAAGGACCGACTCACCAAGTCTCTGGTACCAAAAATCCCGGGATGACCAGCCAACGCGGAACAATGAATCTCAGACAACACACTCTTCTTCCACTGGTCTGGGACAAACAATTTCGCAATAGGTTTATCCTCCTGACACCCTTCCAGAGCCAGTCTCAAATAGGGCGAGATGGCGCAAAGTACTACACCCTCTTTCAAAATAACAGCAGGATCAGATAACTCAGGAGAATCCGCAAAGAAACTCCTCGAGAGGGCATCCGCCTTAACATTCTTAGTGCCAGGAAGAAAAGAAACCACAAAATTAAAAACGTGTGAAAAACAAGGCCCACCTGGCCTGTCTAGGATTAAGTCGCTTGGCTGATTCGAGATAAACCAGGTTCTTATGGTCCGTGAGGACCACCACCTGATGTTTGGCTCCTTCCAGCCAATGTGTCCACTCTTCAAAGGCCCACTTCATGGCCAATAACTCCCGATTACCCACGTCATAATTACGTTCAGTTGGAGAAAATTTTCGAGAGAAAAAGGCACAAGGGTTACTCTTAGAGGTCTCTGGATCTCTTTGGGACAAAACGGCACCTGCCCCAATTTCAGAAGCATCAACCTCCACCTAAAACGGTAGAGAAACATCAGGCTGCCGTAGAACAGGAGCAGAAGTGAATCTCTGCTTAAGTTCCTGAAACGCAGAAACTGCCTCAGGAGGCCAATTCACCACATCAGAACCCTTTTTGGTCAAATCAGTCAATGGTTTAACAATACCGGAGAAATTACCAATAAATTTACGATAAAAATTGGCAAAACCCAAAAATCTCTGAAGAGCCTTTAATGAAGTAGGTTGAACCCAATCACAGATGGCCTGAACCTTGACCGGGTCCATTTCAATAACAGACGGAGACAAAATGAATCCCAGAAATGAGACCTTCTGTATGCCAAAAAGACACTTTGATCCCTTCACATACAGAGCATTCTCTCTCAAAATCTGGAACACAGTCCGAACATGTTTCACATGAGAGTCCCAGTCATTGGAAAAAATCAAGATATCATCCAAATAAACAATCAGAAATTTAGCCACAAAATCCCTGAAAATACCATTCATGAAGGATTGGAAGACGGAAGGAGCATTAGTGAGCCCAAAGGGCATCACTAGGTACTCAAAATGCCCCTCTGGGGTATTAAACGCCATCTTCCATTCATCCCCGTGCTTAATGCGAATAAGGTTATACGCCCCCCTGAGGTCAAGCTTGGTAAACCAACTAGCACTTTTCACTCTGGAAAACAGGTCAGAAATCAAGGGTAACGGATATTGATATTTCACAGTGATCTTATTCAGGAGACGATAATCAATACACGGCCTCAATGAACCATCCTTTTTGGCCACAAAGAAAAAACCGGCGCCCAAGGGTGAAGAGGATGGTCTGATATGACCCTTCTCCAATGACTCCTTGATATAAGATCGCATAGCATCATGTTCAGGTACAGATAAGTTAAAAAGGCGACCCTTAGGAAATTTACCACCAGGCACTAACTCAATAGCGCAATCGTAGCTTCTGTGAGGAGGTAAGGACACAGACTTACTTTCACTAAACACATCAGAAAAATCAGTCAAAAAGTCAGGAACATCCTGAGACTGGGAGAGGCAGAAAAAACAGGAGTATCAGCATTAACACATTGGCAGCCCCAACTGGTCACAGACACAGATTTCCAATCCAAAACAGGATTATGAATCTGTAACCAAGGGAAACCCAGTACAATAATGTCATGCAGATTATGCAACACCAGAAATTTGCAACTCTCCTGATGATCTGGTTTAACCCTCATTATCACCTGAGTAGAAAATTGGGGTTTATTCTCCGCCAAAGGGTAGAATCAATGCCCAGTAGGGGAATAGACTTCCGCAGGGGTATCATGGGAAAGCCACAACGTTTGGCAAAGTCAAAATCCATCAGGTTAATAGTTGCTCCAGAATCAACAAAAGCCTGAGCCGAAAATGTGGACATGGAGCAAATCAGGGTAACAGTCAACAGAAGTTTAGTTTGAACACTACCCAAGACAACTGAGCGCGCAAAACGTCTTCCTCGCTTAGGGCAGACGGAAATATCATGAGAGGCATCACCACAGTAGAAACATAACCCATTGCGCTTTCGAAACTCATGACGCTGTGCCCCAGAAGTCACTCCATCACACTGCATGGGCTCAGGAGCTAGCCCACAAGGCAACACCATCTCACGCATACCTCTGCGCTCACGCAAACGTCTGTCAATTTGAATAGCCAAAGACATAGAATCATTGAGACCAGGGGGAAAAGGGAATCCCACCATAACGTCCTTTACATTCTCTGACAGACCCTTCCGAAAAAGGGCTGCCAAAGCATCATCATTCCATTTGGTCAGGACTGCCCACTTTCGAAATTTCTGACAGTACAGTTCAGCGGCTTCACAGCCCTGACTTAATGCCAACAAGGTTTTTTCAGCTTGATCAGTGACATTAGGTTCATCGTACAACAACCCCAGAGCCTGAAAAAATATATCAACATCATTCAAAACAGGATCCCCAGGTGTCAGGGAAAAAGCTCAATCCTGAGGGTCGCCGCGCAGGAGATAGATGACAATTTGAACCTGCTGTGCTGCGTTCCCTGAGGACTTAGGCTTTAAGGTAAAAAACAACTTACAGTTATTTTTGAAATTCAGAAATTTAGCCCGATCCCCCAAAAACAAATCTGGTGTGGGGATTCTAGGTTCCACAACTGGCAACCTAGCAAGATAGGTAGCAATACTCTGAACCTCAGTAGCAAGCTGCTCCACACGGCCAGACAACTGTGAAAACTCCATTGAGAGAAAAAAAAAATCCTCCTCAGCACCCAGAGAGAAAGAGGGAAAAAAAAAAAAAATCTCTGACAACTCTGACAACTATTTTCTTTCCACACTATATTTCCCTTCTGTGAGTACCATATAATTTTAGTTCTTGGCCGGTGATACTGTTATGTTTAGGTATCTGAGGAGAAATAGAAAAAACTGTAATACACCAGAGAGGCTGGAACCTATTGGATTGCAGCAAACTGAACTAACCACACAACTAGAGGTAGCCGTGGAGCGTTCCTACGTTGATCTTAAACGCCTTGTCACAGCCTGAGAGATAACTACACCTAAAGGCAGAAAGATGAAAGCTATATGCCGCGGAGCAGATCCCCAAAGAAAATAGGAAGCCCCCAAACATGTAATGGCGGTTAGACAAGAAGAAAGCACGGACACAGACAGAAAATAGAATGAGCAAACACTGGGGCCCAATCTGTCTAGACAGAAAAGTACAGGAAAGAATTCTGACTGCAATCCAACAAAAACCCTAAAAAATACCAGCACCTCTGATTGCCAAAAAACCTGATATCACACGATCTCATCCACCTAAATCAGATCTCTGGTGCAACAAAACCAAGCCGCAGCCACTGAAAAAAACAGGAGAAAAAGCAAATGAACAAATAACAGTGGCTACAGATAAACTGAGAGGAGCACAGGCCCCAGGAGGGGACCCGGCTGACCTCCACAAAAGTGCAGAAAACTATGCAAAAAGCAAGCACAAAAAGAAGAGCAGAAAATATCTTATCTGAAAGCAGCAGATGCAGGCAAGACTCCAGCAAACTTCCAAATGAACCAGGAACCACAATTGAGACAAGAACAATTGATCACCGGCAACCATCATGGGAGGGAACCTCCCTTATATCAGTCCAGTCAGTGATCCAAGATTGCCATTCCTCGCTGGAAGGTTCAGTACTGTCTGTAACCACCAGAGGGAGCCTCTGCTCAGAAACCATCTCTAGCGCATTCACAACACAAGAAGATGTAATACTGTATGGATGATCAATATAATACAGATACATTTTGAACAATTTTCTTGAAGGTTGTATACCATCAAGATGTACCCAAGAACATGTAATAGTGTGTGAAGTTAGCACCATGCCGTATCCCTGCCCTGACAGGCGTGGTCTCCGGCATGCCATTTCACTCACCCGGTTGCAGTCGGTTCCTCTCTTCCTCATGCTCTGCATGCTCCCAGAATCACTTCCAGCCGGGCTTCCAGCCATGTCCTTAGGGCACGTGCGCACTCCTGCCCTTTTAAAGGGCGTGCATTGCTATTTCCTCCCCAGCCAATGGTTGAGAGGCATTATGTATATATTGCTTCCTCTCCACTGGGGAGGTGCCTGAGCAACCTTCCTGTTTTGCAGTCTAAGTTGTGTAAGGTTGCATACCAGTCCCTGCTGCACTCTGATGCAAATCCTGCCTGCTGCACTCTGGTGCATGTCCTGCCTGCTGCATTCTGGTGCAAATCCTGCCCGCTGCACTCTGGTGCAAGTCCTGCCTGCTGCACTCTGGTGCATGTCCTGCCTGCTGCATTCTGGTGCAAATCCTGCCTGCTGCACTCTGGTGCAAGTCCTGCCTGCTGCACTCTGGTGCAAATCCTGCCTGTTATGATTTGGTAGCTGAGGAGGACAGGAGCAAAATACCGCCAAAGCAGCAAGACACCAGAAAGGCTGGAACCTAATGGGTTGCAGATCCCTAAACTAACCGCACAACTAGAAGTAGCCGTGGAGCGTACCTACGGTGATCCTAGACGCCTCGGCACAGCCGGAGAGTTAGCTACCCCTGAAGATAGAAAGAGGAAAGTGTAACGGGTCTGGTAGGTGGAACCACTGACGGAAACAGGTCTGGTTGGTGGAACCACTAAGCTTTATTATACAAGACAATTTACTTGTAAGAGAGCGGGTGGCATCCGGGAATAGGACAGGGAATCACGGCAATTAGCCAGGCAGTCTCTGGACAGGCAGGTTGTCACAGCAAGTGACCAAGGAAGTCTCTGGACAGGCAGGTTGTCACGGCAAGTGACCTGGGCAGTCTCTGGACAGGCAGGTTGTCACGGCAAGTGACCTGGGCAGTCTCTGGACAGGCAGGTTGTCACGGCAAGTGACCTGGGCAGTCTCTGGACAGGCAGGTTGTCACGGCAAGTGACCAGGGCAGTCTCAGGACAGGCAGGTTGTCACGGCAAGTAACCAGGGCAGTCTCTGGGCAGGCAGGTTTGTCACGGCAAGTGACCAGGACAGTCTCTGGGCAGGCAGGTTGTCACGGCAAGTGACCAGGGCAGTCTCTGAACAGGCAGGTTGTCACGGCAAGTGACCAGGGCAGTCTCTGGACAGGTAGGTTTGTCACGGCAAGTGACCAGGGTAGTCTCTGGGCAGGCAGGGTTGTCACGGCAAGTGACCAGGGTAGTCTCTGGACAGGCAGGTTGTCACGGCAAGTGACCAGGGCAGTCTCTAGACAAACAGGCATATACGATCTGAGCTGGTGGAGCCTCCTGGTAGGCTGCAGTCGGATGGCAGATGATCGCTCCCAGGTGAGCAGGCAAGAGTCTCTGGAATAGCCGGGGATCTCTGCTGATGATGTCCGAACCTCTAGATAGAACTGCAGTCGGATGGCAGATGATCGCTCCCAGGTGAGCAGGCAAGAGTCTCTGCAATAGCCGGGGATCTCCGCAGATGATGTCCGAACCTCTGGATAGAGCTGCAGTCGGATGGCAGATGATCGCTCCCAGGTGAGCAGGCAACAGCCGGGGATCTCTGCTGAAGATGTCCGAACCTCTGGATAGAGCTGCAGTCAGATGGCCGACAGGCAAACAGACAGGTAACAGGCAGGCAACTGGAAACAGGAGCTGATGGCTGAAGCAGAGTTAGACTGCACAGAAACAACATTGCTCGGGCACCTCCATTAAGGAGGAAGCCCTTAATATAGGGTGGAGTCCACCAGCATTGGCTGGAGACTGATTTGGAAAATGCGCGCGGCTCCTTTAAGAGCGGGGGAGGGTGCGGGCGCGCGCCCTAAGGCCAGCAGCAGGGAAGGAGCGCGCGGGACCAGCAGGACGGAAGGAGGACGCCGAGGATGCCAGAGGTGCAGAGGAGGCTGGGAGCACTGAGGACGCTGAGCGCAGGTGAGGAGAGCGACGTCCCTGTCTGGCAGCAGGCAGGGACGCGGGCGCTACAGAAAGCTAACTGCCCCGGAGTAAAGCCCCCAAAGAAATAGGAAGCCCCCAAACATGTAATGGCGGTTAGACAAGAGGAAAACACGAACACAGACAGAAAATAGAATGAGCAAATGTTGGGGCCCAAATCTGTCTAGAAAGTAAAGTACAGGAGATAAATTCTGTCTGCAACCCAGAAAAACCCTAATAAAAATACCAGCACTTCTGATTACAAAAAACCTGAGACCACACAATCTCGACCACCTATATCAGATCTCTGGTGTGACACACAGCTACCCAGCAATAAAAAATATCAATGGAACAGAGAACAAGTGCAAATACAAAATGAGAACAGAGGGCAGCGCAAGCCCCCAAAGGGGACCAGGCTGAAGTCCAAGGCAAGACTGCAAAAAGCAAGGAAAATCCAACCACAGAAAAAAAAACAGAAAATCACTTATCTGAATGATAGCAGGAAAGAAAGCTGAAATTCCTACAAAGACCTGGAAGCAACAATTGATTACCGGCGAGGATCATGGAGTTCAGCTCACTTATATCAGGCCAGTCAGCCCCACCTGACACCCATTCCTTAATGCGTTCAATACCCTCAGCAACCACCGGAGGGAGCCTCAGCTCTGAAGTCACTCCAAAATATTCACAACACCTGCCTGCTGCACTCTGGTGCAAATCCTGCCTGCTGCACTCTGATACAAATACTGCTGCATTCTAATACAAACTCTGCCAGCTACTCCCTCCAGTCTGTCCTCTGGGTCCAGCTGCTGCATGTCCATTGGTCTGTCTTGGAGTGGAACCTGGCGTTCATCGGGAGCCAAGTCTAACCTCATCATCAGAGGCTCTAGTGAACTGTCAGGTGTTTGCTTAGTCACGTCCCTCCAGGCTCTCCATGGTCCATGGCACAGTGGTTTCACAAACCATGTACATGACATGTGAATGAGCAATACAATACCGATACATTTTTGAGCAAGTTTTGGTAGGGTTAGATACCACCGAAATGTATCCAAGAACATGTAATACACTATGGATGAGCAATATAATACCGATACATATTTTAACAATTTTCTGGCGGGTTAGATACCACCGAAATGTATCCAAGAAGACATAATAGTCTGTAGCATCTGTCGGCACCTCTGCATGGTTCCCCTGCTCTCACAACGCAGGGATGCTGGCTTACTCACAGCCCTGGCCCCGGCGTGATCTTCGGTGTGCTCCTACTTCCTGGTCTGTGCATGTGCATTTCCCTACTTTTAAAGGGGCAGTGCGCGCACAAGGTAAAATGCTCTCAGCTAACAGCTTGGAGGCATTTAGTTAATGTGAATACCTGCTAGATGTCTCCTAGCCAATAGCTGGGAGGCATCTTGTATAAAAGGCACCCTCCTCAATTGGGAGGTACCTGAGCAACCCCAATAGTTTAGTGTTAGGTTTGTTAGTGTGTGCAACTGTATGTTGCCAGGTCCCTGTCCCTAGTCTGTTAGAACCATTCCAGTTTCCTGTGTTTCCTTAGTCTGCTATTGAGATTTCCTATTCTTTACTGTCCCTGTAGTTGTGTCTAGGTTATACGTTATCCTGAAAACCGTGTCTGCGGTATCTGTACCCCGTGGCTGCAGAACTGTTTCCGAAGTGGTGGTCCTGTCTACACAGTCTGAAACCTGTCCCAAGTGGCCATCCTTCCCTGTCTTGGACACTCTATGTGAGTTAACGTCTCTGACCCTTGGGGTCCGCTGCTACTGCCTGATGCTGCCGTAGAGTTTCCTCTGGTAGCTACCTAGTGCCCAAGCCTGATCTCAGAACTAGAGGCTCCAGTGAACACCAAGGTAGCTGCTTAGTCACATACTCTGTTGATGAGCAATATAATACTGATACATTTTTGAACAATTTTTAGGACAGTTAGATACCACCGAAATGTACCCAAGAACACATAATACTCTATGGGTGAGCAATATAATACTGATAAACTTTTGATCAATGTTTTTGAAGGTTATATACTAACGAAATGTATCCCAGAACACATTATACTCTATGGATGACTAATTTAATCCAGATAAATTTTTGAATGCTTTCTCAAAAATAAAATCCAGAAAATCACATTGTATAAATTATAGAAATTTATTTGCATTTTGTAGTGAGAAATAAGTATTTGATCCCTATGGTAAATGTGGCGCCCCTGAGGGTCCAGTCGCCACACGGGTGTTGCATCTCACCCAGAGGTGTGACACCTGACTCTCAGGTAAGGAGGAAGCACCCCTTAGACTCCAACACCGCATCCAACACACCATGCCAGCTGAGCATACGGACGGACCCTACGGGAGGATGGTCTGACTCAGCCTGGTTAGGAAAGGGTGTATAGCTGGGTGGGTGGAGCTTAGGCAGCACTTAGGCTGCATAGTAGTTTAGAGAGCAGCCAGTCTTGAACTGGGGCTTCTCCTGAGCTGATCTCGGGAAGCAACTGCCAGAGGAGCGAGAGGGTCCTGGGCAGAGGCGGTGATTGAAGCTGCAGCCCATTCTAAGATTAGACGGACCAGGCCAACACGGGGTACGGCCTCTAGGCTAGCGGGAAAGCTTCAGGCTCTGCTAGTGAAGCCGACGGCGGTGGTCACTTCATGGGCCATTGCGATACTGTCTCGACCACGCACCACAATTGTGGGTTTCCAGGGATATGGGGTACTCGGAGCCGAGCCTGTAGATTTCTATGGGGAATGTCACTGGTAGCGTGGCTCGGTCCGTGTCCCTGGCGGTCAGGCGTTAAAGGGGGATTTATTTACAGGGGATTTAGTAGATAACAGTTCGTGACGCCACCTGTGGTTGTCTGATCACTAAGACCAGCGCTGCAGTAGATCTCTGAGGGGATGTTGTGGCAGCTAGATGACGGGTCCCCCACAGGTGGGACTGGTCCCTCAAAGTCTATGGTATTAATGATGTAGGGTGCAGATAAATGAATCAGTCTCACACCATCCAGCGTCTTTCCATACCTTTTACTTGTCAGATGTTAGGCAGGTCCCGGGGAGGCTGGTAGGGTGGAGAATGTGCTTCGAGATAACAGCTGAACAGGTTAGAGGCCTCCTTTACTTCCAATATGATGAGTCCAACTAGCATAGAGCTAAGTTAACTCCGAATACTCCAGCTAACTCCATAGCTGTACTGCCCGGTCAGCATAGTGGTCGGAGCCTTCCAAGTGATGGAACTAGGTTCTTGCTTTTGTCGTGCACTGACTCAAAGTCCCTATTCCACCTGACCCCTGTTACGTACCGACACTCCAAGGGCTGCTTTCTGCGACCTAAGGTCCAGTAAGACTCTGGTTTTCCTGTCACTACGCCTGAAGCTGTAGCGACACTTCGGTCCCCAGTGACCGGTAAACAGTGCAGGATAGTTCAATCCTTAAGGCACTTCTCTGTTTCTTTCCACTTTGCCCTTCGCCCTGTTCGCGCTTTTAACATAAGCACTCCACACTTCCTAAGGATGGTACAAGTCAATCCTTTCTTACTTCTTCCTTGGAGCTCGCTGACAGATTCTCAGTATTCTCCTAGTTCAGGAACACATCGACTGAACTTCACTGTCCTTGGGACAGGCGACTGAAGTTTCTGCTGCAAACTTCCCTTTCTCCAAAGCTGTCTCCGTCTGTCTGACTTTAGCTCACACAGAGCTCTGACAGGAAACTGACTGACTGACCGACTGACCGACTCTGCTGCCTGTCACTAGCTTATATACCCTATGGGTGTGTCCAAGTGTGTGATGGAGTGAATGGATATCGAGCATTAAACTGTTACCTCTCCGCACATCCTCCAGGGTACTGTGTGCCTTACACACCAGGGCTACACATTCCCCTTGGTAAAACACAGCACTCCCGGGCTGTAAAATACAGAAAGAAAGACATTTTGTTTTGCATTAACAATAAACATTACAACTCTTCCCATCCGGGAGGTGAGGATTCTTAAAACGTTGCATTTTGTACAGTAGGAAAATACATAAGTATTAAAACATCAAGACACTCAATAAATATTCGCATTAATACTTGACTTTATTCTCTTGGAGGACCCGCACATAAAACCTCCCACGTAGGTCCTGGGTGGGCTGCAGGACTTTATTGTAGACCTCTTTCTGGGCCCCACCATACGGGTTTTTCTTCTGAGGTAGTTGTATAATAGTGGCTTCGTGTAAAACCAATATAATGCACCGAAGCGCAACTATTTACAGGATAAGTTCTGGGCTGGCACAGTCCTCAGCCTCTCAGTCCATGGCATGGTTAAGGACACATATTTATACTTTTGAAACTCACATTATACTTCTCACGGTATTTACCCAACCAGGGTATTCTATATGTAAAACTATGCAATCAACATATTACTTTTTAATTTCTCAAAATTCTTCAACTTTTCAAAATTCCTTTTACCCAGCCGGTATATATTCTACTCAATATATATAAAACTATATAAACACTATACATAGCAATAAAGTGCAAAACAGCAATTATCTCTTTTATCAAAACTTTTTACATCTTCTTAGTTGCGGTAAACCCCTGTCTGGGTCCCACCGGTCCTCACATTTTCTTGCAGACTTCAATGACATTTTCCACCCCGGGGGCTGGAACAATGCGATGCTCCTTAGAGCACATGACAAACAGGTCGTGACCTGCTATCAGTGTTTGGGTCGCTACAGTTCTTGTGCGAATCGCTTGGGGCACGCCGGGTGCTTCCTCCTTGTGAGACGCTGTCTGCGTCGCTGTTTGCGTAGCAGGGGGCGATTCAGCTGTAACCGCAGTTTGCGATGTAGATTGGGTTGCAGATTGCGATACGGAGGTGTACGCAGGGAGCGATGCCGATGCACAATGCTGGTGTGATGCAGAGCAGGAAGCAGGTGTGCGCAATGGCTCAGTTGGGGACGCACTAACCTGCTGCTGTCGCTGCTCCATCACAGACGGCTGGGTTTCCTCCGGTGTCCCTACTGGGGATCTGTAATCTGCTGCGGCCTCCTGGCCTAGCTGGTACTCCGGAACAGGCAGGACCTCCTCAGCCTCCTTCGCTTCCACCTCTCCATCGGTGGGATCAGGTACAGCACTTTTGGGGGCGGCCTCCGGTTTTCCTTCAGCTTTCTTCAGCAGGGATCTTGGAAAAGCAGGTGACGGCATTATGCTTGTAGGAGAGAACACTGCGTCCCACAGCAGCCGCTGTATCTGGGCACGCCAGCGTCTCTCTGTCTCCTGCATGTCTGCATGACGCTGGATTAATCTTCTGAGCATCACATTCTCTTTCTGCAGCTCCAGCATGGTTTGCTGAAGTTCCTGTATTAGAGATGGCTCCGGTTCAAGCAGCAGCTTTTCTGGGGAACAGGGCCTGCCCACCACTGCTCCACTGCATAGCTGCTCCTGTCCTTCTGCCACCTCGGTCCAGGTATCTCTGTGGTATCCAACAGGAACATTCTGGTCCTTTCCGTGGAGGCGGGATTTGCGTCTCCTCCTCTTCGCATAGAGGATGAAGAGGAGGCGTATTTCTTTAGCAGTGGGGCTGGATCTCACATTGTAATAGGCCTTGGAGAGGGCGGCCATCACTTTTCGCGCTTCAGGGGGGTACACGCCCACGAAGGTACGCCCACCTTCTTCACCAGCGCCTCAGGGCGCGAATATGGCGGCAAATATGGCGGTATTTGGCGCCAAAAGTGCAAACAGTCCTTTTTCACTGAAACATTTCACAGGCACACAGGACTCACAATCTTGCAAGTTTTCGTATCCTGTTCGTGACGCCAAGTTTTTGTCTCGACCACGCACCACAATTGTGGGTTTCCAGGGATATGGGGTACTCGGAGCCGAGCCTGTAGATTTCTATGGGGAATGTCACTGGTAGCGTGGCTCGGTCCGTGTCCCTGGCGGTCAGGCGTTAAAGGGGGATTTATTTACAGGGGATTTAGTAGATAACAGTTCGTGACGCCACCTGTGGTTGTCTGATCACTAAGACCAGCGCTGCAGTAGATCTCTGAGGGGATGTTGTGGCAGCTAGATGACGGGTCCCCCACAGGTGGGACTGGTCCCTCAAAGTCTATGGTATTAATGATGTAGGGTGCAGATAAATGAATCAGTCTCACACCATCCAGCGTCTTTCCATACCTTTTACTTGTCAGATGTTAGGCAGGTCCCGGGGAGGCTGGTAGGGTGGAGAATGTGCTTCGAGATAACAGCTGAACAGGTTAGAGGCCTCCTTTACTTCCAATATGATGAGTCCAACTAGCATAGAGCTAAGTTAACTCCGAATACTCCAGCTAACTCCATAGCTGTACTGCCCGGTCAGCATAGTGGTCGGAGCCTTCCAAGTGATGGAACTAGGTTCTTGCTTTTGTCGTGCACTGACTCAAAGTCCCTATTCCACCTGACCCCTGTTACGTACCGACACTCCAAGGGCTGCTTTCTGCGACCTAAGGTCCAGTAAGACTCTGGTTTTCCTGTCACTACGCCTGAAGCTGTAGCGACACTTCGGTCCCCAGTGACCGGTAAACAGTGCAGGATAGTTCAATCCTTAAGGCACTTCTCTGTTTCTTTCCACTTTGCCCTTCGCCCTGTTCGCGCTTTTAACATAAGCACTCCACACTTCCTAAGGATGGTACAAGTCAATCCTTTCTTACTTCTTCCTTGGAGCTCGCTGACAGATTCTCAGTATTCTCCTAGTTCAGGAACACATCGACTGAACTTCACTGTCCTTGGGACAGGCGACTGTTGTGAATGGGTTTGAGATGAGTTCTGAGCAGAGCCTCCCTCTGGTGGTTACAAGCGGTACTAGTGAGGATTGTGAAGACTGGGAATCAGGTGTTACTGATTGGTCTTATTTAAGGGAATCATTTTCCCATCAGGGTTGCCGGTGATCAATTGTTCTGGTCTGAATCCTTCTTTCCAGTTTCCCTTGTAGCCTGCTGTGTCGTGTCTGCATCTCCTGCTATCAGATAAGACAATTTCTTATTTTGTGTTTTTGCTATATTTTTGCATTTGGTCCTGCACTTCTGTGGGGGCCTTCAGGGTCCCCTCCGGGGGCTTTTGCCCTCTCAGTTTAGTCCAGCCACTGTGTTTTGTACTTTTGCTTTTTCCAGTTTTTTCAGTGGCTGCTGTTTCTGTTACACCAGAGAACTAATTTAGGTGGTAGAGGTCGTGTGATCTCAGGTGATTTTGAAATTAGTAGAGTTGGTGTTTTTTCAGGGTTTTCTGGGATTGCAGTAAGTACCCTTCCTGTCCTTTTCTATTTAGATAGTTTGGGCCCAAGCGTTTGCTCATACTATTTTCTTTCTGTGTCAGTATTTCCTCTTGTCTAACCACCATTACATGTTTGGGGGCTTTCTATTATCTTTGGGGTTCTGCTCCGGGGCAGATAGCTTTCCTATTTCTGTCTTTAGGTGTAGTTAGTTTCTCAGGCTGTGACGAGGCGTCTAGGACCAACGTAGGAACGCTCCACGGCTGCCTCTAGTTGCGGTGGTTAGTCAGGGTACTGCAATCTCATAGATTCCAACTGCTCTGGTGTATTTCCTTTTTTGCCTGCACTCCTCAGCTACCGTAACATAGCAGTATCACCGGCCATAAAAATTGTATGGTACTCACAGAAGGGAAAAAATATTTTGAAGGAAGAAAAGTTGTCAGAGATATTTTTCTGTTTGTTGCATTTTTTTTTTCCCTCTGTATCTCTGGGTGCTGGGGAGGATCTTTTCTCCCAATGGAGTTTGCACAGTTGTCTGGCCGTGTGGATCAGCTTGCCACTGAGGTTCAGAGTATTGCTGCATATCTTGCTAGGTTGCCTGTTGTGGAACCTAGGATCCCCATGCCAGATTTGTTTTTAGGGGATCGAGCTAAGTTTCAGAATTTCAAAAATAATTGTAAATTGTTTTTTGCCTTAAAATCTAAGTCCTCAGGAAACGCAGCGCAGCAGGTTCAAATTATCATCTCTCTCCTGCGCGGCGATCCTCAGGATTGGGCTTTTTCCCTGATACCTGGGGATCCTGTTTTGAGTGATGTTGATGCATTTTTTCAGGCTTTGGGGTTATTGTACGATGAGCTTAATGTCACTGATCAAGCTGAAAAAGCCTTGTTGGCATTAAATCAGGGGCTTGATGACGCTGAGTTATACTGTCAGAGATTCCGTAGGTGGGCAGTCCTGACCAAATGGAATGACGACGCTTTGGCGGCCCTTTTCCGGAAGGGTCTGTCGGATAATGTAAAGGATGTTATGGTGGGATTCCCTGTCCCCTCTGGTCTCAATGATTCTATGTCATTGGCGATTCAAATTGACAGACGTTTGCGTGAGCGGAGAAGTATGCGTGGAGTGGTGTTGCCTTGTGTGCCAGCTGCTGAGCCCATGCAGTGTGATGGAGTGGTGTCTGGGGCACAGCGTCATGAGTTTCGAAAGCGCAATGGGTTATGTTTCTACTGTGGTGATGCCTCTCATGCTATTTCAGTCTGCCCTAAGCGGGAAGACATTTTGCACGCTCAGTTGTCTTGGGTAGTGTTCAGACTAAGTTTTTATTAACTGTCACTCTGATATGCTCTCTGTCCTCATTTTCTGCTCAGGCTTTCGTTGATTCTGGAGCAGCTATTAACCTGATGGATTATGATTTTGCTAAGCGTTGTGGGTTTTCCTTGATACCCCTACAGAAGTCTATTCCTTTACTGGGGATCGATTCTACCCCTTTGGCTGAGAATAAACCCCAGTTTTCTACTCAGGTGATAATGAGGGTTGAACCTGATCACCAGGAGTGCTGCAAATTTTTGGTTCTATATAATCTGCATGACATTATAGTGCTGGGTTTCCCTTGGTTACAGTCTCATAATCCTGTTTTGGATTGGAAATCTGTGTCTGTAACCAGTTGGGGCTGCCAATGTGTTAGTGCCAACACTCCTGTTTTTTCTGCCTCCCCCCAGGCTGAGGATGTTCCTGACTTTTTGTTTGATTTTTCTGATGTGTTTAGCGAAAGTAAATCTGCATCCTTACCTCCCCATAGGAGCTATGACTGCGCTATTGAATTAGTGCCGGGTAGTAAATTCCCTAAGGGTCGCCTTTTTAACTTGTCTGTACCTGAACATGACGCTATGCGGTCTTATATCAAGGAATCATTGGAGAAGGGTCATATCAGACCATCCTCTTCACCCTTAGGTGCCGGTTTTTTCTTTGTGGCCAAAAAAGATGGTTCATTAAGGCCGTGTATTGATTATCGTCTCTTGAACAATATTACTGTGAAATATCAATACCCGTTACCCTTGATTTCTGACCTGTTTTCCAGGGTGAAAAACGCTACTTGGTTTACTAAGCTTGACCTCAGGGGGGCGTATAACCTTATTCGCATTAAGCACGGGGATGAATGGAAGACGGCATTTAACACCCCTGAAGGGCATTTTGAGTACCTTGTGATGCCCTTTGGGCTCACTAATGCTCCTTCCGTCTTCCAGTCCTTCATGAATGACATTTTCAGGGATTTTGTGGACAAGTTTCTGATTGTTTATTTGGATGATATCTTGATTTTTTCTAATGACTGGGACTCTCATGTGAAACATGTTCGAACTGTATTCCAGATTTTGAGAGAGAATGCTCTGTATGTGAAGGATCAAAGTGTCTTTTTGGCGTACAGAAGATCTCATTTCTGGGATTCATTTTGTCCCCATCTGTTATTGAAATGGACCCGGTCAAGGTTCAGGCCATCTGTGATTGGGTCCAACCTACTTCATTAAAGGCTCTTCAGAGATTTTGGGTTTTGCCAATTTCTATCGTAAATTTATTGGTAATTTCTCTGTTATTGTTAAACCATTAACTGATTTGACCAGAAAGGGTTCTGATGTGGTGAATTGGCCTCCTGAGGCAGTCTCTGCGTTTCAGGAACTTAAGCAGAGATTCACTTCTGCTCCTGTTCTACGGCAGCCTGATGTTTCTCTGCCATTTCAGGTGGAGGTTGATGCCTCTGAAATTGGGGCAGGTGCCGTTTTGTCCCAAAAAGATCCAGAGACCTCTAAAAGTAACCCTTGTGCCTTTTTCTCTCGAAAATTTTCTCCTACTGAACGTAATTATGACGTGGGTAATCGGGAGTTATTGGCCATGAAGTGGGCTTTTGAAGAGTGGAGACATTGGCTGGAGGGAGCCAAACATCAGGTGGTGGTCCTTACGGACCATAAGAATCTGGTCTATCTGGAATCTGCCAAGCGACTCAATCCTAGACAGGCCAGGTGGGCCTTGTTTTTCACACGTTTTAATTTTGTGGTTTCCTTTCTTCCTGGCACTAAGAATGTTAAGGCGGATGCCCTCTCGAGGAGTTTCCTTGCGGACTCTCCTGAGCTATCTGATCCCTCTGTTATTTTGAAGGAGGGTGTAGTTCTTTCCGCCATCTCGCCCAATTTGAGACTTGCTCTGGAGGGGTGTCAGGAGGATAGGCCCGAGCGCTGCCCTGTTGGAAAATTGTTTGTCCCGGACCAATGGAAAAAGAGTGTGATGTCTGAGATTCATTATTCCGCATTGGCTGGGCATCCCGGAATTTTTGGTACCAGAGACTTGGTTAGTCGGTCCTTTTGGTGGCCTACCTTGTCTCGCGATGTCAGGGAATTTGTGCAGTCCTGCGGGACTTGCTCTCGCTCCAAGCCTTGCTCTCGCTCTAGTGGTTTGTTGATGCCATTGCCTGTGCCCAAGAGACCATGGACCCATATCTCTATGGATTTCATTTCCGATCTTCCTGTTTCTCAGAGAATGACCACCATCTGGGTAATTTGTGATAGGTTTTCCAAAATGATACATCTTGTGCCATTACCTAAGTTGCCTTCCTCCTCTGAATTGGTGCCGTTGTTCCTTCAGCACGTGGTTCGTTTACACGGCATTCCTGAGAACATTGTGTCTGACAGAGGAGTCCAGTTTGTTTCCAGATTTTGGAGAACTTTTTGTTCTAAACTGGGTGTTCAATTGTCTTTCTCCTCGGCATTTCATCCTCAGACCAATGGTCAAACTGAGAGAACAAACCAGACATTGGAGACTTATCTAAGATGCTTTGTGTCTGCTGATCAGGATGACTGGGTCTCTTTTTTGCCTTTGGCTGAGTTTGCTCTTAATAATAGGGCTAGCTCTGCCACTTTGATGTCTCCGTTTTTCTGTAATTCTGGGTTTCACCCTCGATTTTCTTCAGGACAGACGGAGGCTTCTGTCTGTCCAGGTGTTGACTCTGTTGTTGAGCGTATGCAGCAGATTTGGGACCAGGTAGTGGAGAGGTTGTCCTTCTCTCAGGAGAAGGCCCAGCGGTTTGCTAACCGGCATAGGACTGATGGTCCTCGGTTTAAAGTGGGGGACTTGGTCTGGTTGTCCTCAAAGAATATTCCTATGAGAGTAGCATCTCCTAAATTTAAGCCTAGGTTCATTGGACCTTATAAGATCATGGAGATTATTAATCCTGTTTCTTTTCGTTTGCTTCTTCCAGGGACATTTAAGATCCATAACGTGTTCCACAAGTCCTTGTTGAAGAGGTTTGTTGAGCCAGTGGTTCCTGCTGCTGTGCCTCCTGACCCTGTTTTGGTTGAGGGCAATCTGGAGTATGTGGTTGAGAAAATATTGGATTCTCGTTTTTCTAGACGAAGACTCCAGTATTTGGTTAAATGGAGAGGTTATGGTCAGGAAGATAATTCTTGGGTGTTTGCTTCGGACATCCATGCTAGGAGACTTATCCGTGCGTATCATAGAACTCATCCTGACCGACCTGGTTGCTCAAATGAGGGTTCGGTGACCCCTCCTCAAGGGGGGGTACTGTTGTGAATGGGTTTGAGATGAGTTCTGAGCAGAGCCTCCCTCTGGTGGTTACAAGCGGTACTAGTGAGGATTGTGAAGACTGGGAATCAGGTGTTACTGATTGGTCTTATTTAAGGGAATCATTTTCCCATCAGGGTTGCCGGTGATCAATTGTTCTGGTCTGAATCCTTCTTTCCAGTTTCCCTTGTAGCCTGCTGTGTCGTGTCTGCATCTCCTGCTATCAGATAAGACAATTTCTTATTTTGTGTTTTTGCTATATTTTTGCATTTGGTCCTGCACTTCTGTGGGGGCCTTCAGGGTCCCCTCCGGGGGCTTTTGCCCTCTCAGTTTAGTCCAGCCACTGTGTTTTGTACTTTTGCTTTTTCCAGTTTTTTCAGTGGCTTCTGTTTCTGTTACACCAGAGAACTAATTTAGGTGGTAGAGGTCGTGTGATCTCAGGTGATTTTGAAATTAGTAGAGTTGGTGTTTTTTCAGGGTTTTCTGGGATTGCAGTAAGTACCCTTCCTGTCCTTTTCTATTTAGATAGTTTGGGCCCAAGCGTTTGCTCATACTATTTTCTTTCTGTGTCAGTATTTCCTCTTGTCTAACCGCCATTACATGTTTGGGGGCTTTCTATTATCTTTGGGGTTCTGCTCCGGGGCAGATAGCTTTCCTATTTCTATCTTTAGGTGTAGTTAGTTTCTCAGGCTGTGACGAGAATCTAGGACCAACGTAGGAACGCTCCACGGCTGCCTCTAGTTGCGGTGGTTAGTCAGGTACTGCAATCTCATAGATTCCAACTGCTCTGGTGTATTTCCTTTTTTGCCTGCACTCCTCAGCTACCGTAACATAACAGGCGACTGAAGTTTCTGCTGCAAACTTCCCTTTCTCCAAAGCTGTCTCCGTCTGTCTGACTTTAGCTCACACAGAGCTCTGACAGGAAACTGACTGACTGACCGACTCTGCTGCCTGTCACTAGCTTATATACCCTATGGGTGTGTCCAAGTGTGTGATGGAGTGAATGGATATCGAGCATTAAACTGTTACCTCTCCGCACATCCTCCAGGGTACTGTGTGCCTTACACACCAGGGCTACACAATACCACCAGCATCTCTACCGGAAGGCAGCACTACGGGGTCAAGTACGTGCAGATAAAGGATTGATCTGTTTACCGAAAGGGCTCACAGCTCCCTTCGTCTGAGAGCTCTGATCTGGTGAAGGTGCATGGAAGTTAGGAGTAACAGCACTGAGGGAGAGATAGAAGGCCAGAAAGGAACATACTGAACGGGAGTCTTGGGAAGTGCGACCAATTTACTTGAGGGTTGCTGGACCACGCACCTGGAGGACACAGTGCCAGGCGGGCATCTGTATGGAGCTCAACAGATTGTGAGTAAAAACCCTGAAACTGCATTTGGACTGTCTCCTAGAATCATTCCAGCCAACAGGTGGCATCACGAATAATCATACGAACACTAATCCCCTGTAAATATCCCCTTTTTGTAGAGCACCCAGGGCCACGGACTGAGTCATGGCTGCCGTGACATCCCCCATAGAAGTCGACGGGCTCGGTGCCGAATACCCCACGGCCGTGGTGGGCGACTCACAAACAAGACTTAATACTTGGTGGCAAAACCCTTGTTGGCAAGCATAGTAGTCAGACATATTTTGCAGTTGATGATGAGGTTTGTGTACATGTCAGGAGGAATTTTGGTCCACTCCTCTTTGCAGATCATCTATAAATCATTAAGATTTTGAGGCTGTCGCTTAGCAACTCGGAGCTTCAACTTCCTCCATAAGTTTTCTGTGGGATTAAGGTCTGGAAACTGGCTAGGCTACTCCATGACCTTAATGTGCTTCTTTTTGAGCCACTCCTTTGTTGTCTTGGTTGTATGTTTTGGGTCACTGTCTTGCTGGATGTAACACCTGTGCCCGTACCTCCGCGGGGTCCCCATCGGGGTCCCTGCTCTCAGTCTGCTTCCCATTGCACTGCCTCAGCTCTTGGTCTCTCCCTTGCTCCTGCTTCCTGGTGCGCGGCCAGCAGATCTCCTGGTATGAGGCTGTGGTCCGCGCGCACGCTCCCGGTCTCTTAAAGAGACAGCGCACATTTTTCAAATATGCTGTTAACCAATGGTGTTATAGTGTGTGCTATTTCTGGCCCCTCTGCTATAGAGAGGGCGCTGGAGAAACAAGTGTTTCCTGTTGCTAGTTTCTGGTTCAGTGTTCTGTTGTGCCTGTGTTCTGTTGTGCACTGCCAGCATCCTGTCAGTACCCAGCTATTTCTGTTTGTCTTCTCAGACTACCAGTAGCTCTCTACTTTGTACCCGGGATGATACCAGTGCTGCCTGTTCAAAATCCATCCTGCTCAGCCGTCAGTCACTCCGTTACCCAGGACGACGTCAGTGCTGCCTGTGCCAGCTCCGTCCCCTGCTCTCGCTTCCCACCTGTCAAGTTCAACGCTACCTGTTATCCCTGCCTGTTCACCGGTTCTGCTGGGCCAGCTTGCACGTGTCCGGGGTCTAACTGGAGGTAGTACCTGCGTCCCCTGGGCACTCCAATCTGATCCTGTGGAAAAAACACTCCAAAACATAATGTTTCCACCTCCATGCTTGATAGTGGGGATGGTGTTCTTTGGGTCATTGGCAGCATTTCTCTTCCTCCAAACAAGGCGAGTTGAGTTAATGCCAAATGCTCAATTTTTGTCTCATCTGACCACAGCACCATCTCCCAATCACTCCCAATCACTCACAGAATCATCCAAGTGTTCATTGGCAAACTTCAGACGGGCCTTTACATGTGCCTTCTTGAGTGGGGGGACCTTGCGGGCACTGCAGGATTTTAAACCTTTACGGCTTAATGTGTTACCAATGGTTTTCTTGGTGACTGTGGTCCCAGCTGCCTTGAGATCATTAACAAGTTCCCACCTTGTAGTTTTAGGCTGATCTCTCATCTTCCTCATGATCAAGGATACCCCACCAAGTGAGATTTTGCATGGTGCCTCAGATCGCTGTTGATTGACAGTCATTGACAGTGTCTTACTTATGATTTTGTAGCCCATTCCAGCTTTGTGATGGTCTATGATCTTGCCCCTGACATCCTTAGAAAGCTCTTTGGTCTTTCCCATGTTGTAGAGGTTAGAGTCTGACTGATTAATTGAGTCTGTGGACAGGAGTCTTTTATAAAGATGACTATGTAGGACAGCTGTCTTTAATGCAGGTAACGAGTTGATTAGGAGCATCTAACTGGTCTGTAGGAGCCAGAAATCTTAATTGTTGGTAAAGGATCAAATACTTATTTCTCAATACAAAATGCAAATAAATTTATATAATTTATACAATGTGATTTTCTGGATTTTGTTTTTGATATTCTATCAATGTTAAAATTAACCTACCCTTAAAATTATAGACTGTTCATGTCTTTGTCAGCGGGCAAACTTACAAAATCAGCAAGGGATCAAATACGGTACTTATTTCCTACACTGTGTGTGATGAGACTTTACCCTCTCTGCCAAGCCAGAGAATCACAGAAAATGTTGTCTGCATTAAAGAAACCAAATCATAGGCCTCTGTGTTATTCCTTATAGGGAATCTGTTTTTACACCCAAAATATAACGCTTTCACTGTAAAGTATCTGATTACTTCCATACCTTTATAATAGAAATCTGTGTCTCTGTTGTCTTGTAATACATTGATGATTCTTATGCAAATGAGCTCACATGTGCAGGCCTGGTTTGCCTCTACATCTCCTTGGTATCTCTCTCCTCTTGGCGACAGCCTCCTGACTTTATTTGACAGGTCACTCTTATCAATGAACTGCTACTCCAGCCAACATCTTGCACAGGCGCCATCATTTCAGGCATGGCACATGCGTGGTAAAGTCCTGATGACATTGCAAGAGCTGGAATATCCGCCTGCACATGTGCCATCCCCGGGAATGACAATGTGTGCATGAGATCTCAGGCAGAGGATTAGGACACTGAAATCTCACTGGCACCATCATTGTTCCGGGCAGCACATGTGCAGATGGATATTTTGGCTCTCGCAACGGCATCAGGATGTTACTATGTATGCGCCATCCATGGAGTGACGGAGTCTGCATGAGATGTCGGCAGGGATAGCCGGTCACAGCCAAGAGTAACCTGTCAATCAATGGCAGGAGCCCTGCGTTGGAAGGAAAAAGAGGCCAGAGAAGCTGGAGAGCTGTAAGTACAGACCACACCCTTGTATTTGCAAGTTAGGCCGGGGACACACTCACCGTACAAAAATACGGACCGTATTTTACGGCCGTATTACGCCAAAATGTTGCAGGCACAGCAATCCGTATTTCATGCGTTTTCAGGGTGCGGCTGCGTATTTAGCGCACGTAAGCATCCGTATGCAATCCGTTATGGCATCCATATAGCGTATTTTTCTCGCAACCTGGCAAAATTGACATTTAACGGTTTTTAGGCCTGAAACTCATTGAAATCATCTTCCGTATTTCTCGCAAGTCACACGTCTGGTCCGTGTGTAATCAGTTGTTTTCTCGCACCCATAGACTTTTATTGGCGTACAACGAGCGTAATATGCTGACAATCGCAGCATGCTGCTGGTGTCTCGCACCGTAAGATACGCCCGAGAAAAATACGCATGATCAGAGCTGCCCCATAGAGAAGTATTGGTCCGTGTGTAATGCGTTTTCACGCCTCTCACTCATCCGTATTCCTACCTAGTGTGACACCGGTCTTACTTTTCATAAGAATTTGCTAATGAATTACAAAACAAGGAAGACATGGATTTATAATATAAAGGTATGGAAGTAATTATCATTACAGGATCTTTACTGTAATGATGTGACTTTGGGGTCTAACAGGTCTGACAGGTTCCCTTTAATACTATGCTGCATAATATGGGCAAAATATAAATTAGTGGTCTGCTACATTAGTAATGGCCGGAGCAGAGCCTCCCTCCCCTCAAGAAAAGAGGCGCGGGCGGAGGTCGGCATGACGGGGGGTTGGAGGGGTTTGCAAAGAGGGAGGAACATTCAAATGAGAAGGGGGGGTTGGGGGATTATAAGGCAGTGATGGGGCGGCTCCAGGTGTCAGTTCCTGCCTTGCCCCATCAGTAGTACAGCTCACCATGTCAATGAATGTGGCGCTTTGTCGCAGCCGCCAGGATGGCTGGAGGCGCAGGTTGCGATCCTTGTCCAGGGAGCGCCCGGTCAGTCGTCTGGGGCAGCGCAGCGGGAGAGGCGTCCAAGACGGGTGAGGACTCCAGAGCGGCTTTCGCCTGATCAGGCGCCTC
The DNA here is from genome assembly GCA_033576555.1 of Oophaga sylvatica. Taxonomy (NCBI): domain Eukaryota; kingdom Metazoa; phylum Chordata; class Amphibia; order Anura; family Dendrobatidae; genus Oophaga; species Oophaga sylvatica. The sequence continues at coordinate 543,170,825 of JARQOD010000003.1, read as the reverse complement.
GGGCCTCGCGTCGGCGCAGGAGCCCCTCACGGGCCCCTCCAGGCCGGGCGCCGCGCGGCGCTCGTGCCAGCAGGCCCCGGCTTGGGAGGAATCTGCCCAGCCGGCGAGGCCCTGCGGCGGTAACCTCTCCTCCGCCGCGTTCAAGTCAGGGGGTGGAGCCGTTACGCGCAGGGTGTCTTTTGAGAGCTGGGTCCTCGGGAGGTCGCAGTTGTGATCAGTTTGCTGCGTGGCCTGCCTCAGGCAGCACCGGAGGTGCGTCGGCGGCTAATGGATTGGCCGGCTTATCAGGTCAGCAATTGTCCCCCCTTGATAGCTGCGGGGTTCCAGGTTCGTCGGGGGGCCGCAGGGGCAGAGTTCCTGCAAGGCGGCCTGCCTCTGTTGGCGGCTCTAGAGTTTCGGCGACCGAGGCATCTGTCGGCAGTTCTGGACAGCAGGATTTATCCCCCATGGTGAGCGGGGTTCCAGACGTAGCGGGGGGCCGTCGCAGTGCGGTGAACGTGGGGCGGCCTGCCTACGCTGCTGTTTCTAGAGCTGAGGCCCCTGTGGTTTTAGCGTCGGCCTGCTATACGGCAGGGCTTGGTCAGCTGACCTCGGTGGATAGCGGGTGGGGATCCCACGCGGGTGTCACTGGGGTGCAGCGGGGGGCCATTACTGGGAGCGGCATAGAGGCATCATCGGGTGCTACTGCGACCCAGTCGTCATCGCTATTTGTGGACCAGCGGGCTGGATCCCCAATGGGGTCTGGGCCTTTTTCGCCTGGAGGTCCCGACGGGATTTCTGGATGTCAGGAACAAGTCAGCGGAGTCGTTGTGTCGGATCGCGACAGTGGGGATGCATCTTTGGAGCCAGGTTATCCGGCTGGAGGGCTCACAGCACCATCGCAGCCTGGTGAGTATAATTCTGTGTCAAGTGTCTGTCATTCGTTTCGTTTCAGTCGGGGGTCGGTAATAGTGTTGGGGGGGCTGCTGAAGTAGCCGGGGTTAAGGAAATGTTGGTTGATGTGAGCAATTTGTTGTCACGGTTAGAAAAGGGTTTTGGTTCTCCGTCTCCGGTGTCGGCTTGGGTGGGGTCGCAGGCTGGGGGGCAACTGGTTTCGAGCGGGGTGGAGCAGGAGGGGCATAGTGCCGAACCTGTGTCTGTGTCGGTGCAGACGGAGAAGGAAAAAGAGTGTCGGGTGCGTTTAGATGATAGGGCTCACGGGGAGGTATATGTATGTTTTGAGGGCCCCTTGGGGCGCATTTGAAGAAGGAAGTGAAAGAGCGTATTTGGAAGGATGAGTATGTTGAAATATTTTCTTTATTGCCTCTGGAGAAATTTAATTTAGATAAAAGTAAAAAGGAGGATAGTAAGAAGGAGGAGGAGGAAAAACGGAGGTGGCGTTTAATTCCTCAGACGTTTGTTAATTGGCAACAAGCGTTTGCCATTTTGGCAAGTGTTATCAGAGAAAAAGCTCCAGATAACTGTTCGGCTTTATTTTGTTACTTTGATGCTATAGGGGAGGCATATAGGGTGTATGGGGGGCAGGCTTGGCTGAGGTATGACGAGCAATTTAGGCAAAGGAAGGCTGTTCGTCCGGCAATTCGTTGGGATCAGAAGGATATTGGTCTGTAGATGAGAGTCATAGCACAGAATAAGTTTGGGCATTCCTTTCATGGGGGAGCTGGGGGCGCCAGCCAGAGTAGCAACAACGCTGGGGCAGCGGGGGGAAGCGGTCAAGGGCAAGCAGGTGGAAACAAATTGAGGGTATGCTGGCAGTTTAATGACGGCCAGTGTAAGTTTGGGGCAAATTGTAAATTCAAACATATTTGCTCCAACTGCAATGGCGCCTCACATGGAGCGTCTAAGTGTTTTAAAAAAGGGAAGCAAAAATCTGGGGGTGGTAATTCACAAGGGAGAGACTCCAGTGAGTCTGGAAAGGATGGTCCCTTATCTAAATAGATATGGGGACAAGGAGAAGGCGGCGTTGTTGGTTTTAAGGACGATTTTGTTATTCCGCATCCCCCGTTGTTATTCCGCGGGTACTTAGAAATTTGCGTTCGGCTGTATTACATAAGGAGGTGGTGGGGGAAAAATTAGCAAAGGAAGTTTCGTTGGGTCGCATGGCGGGCCCTTTCTTGTCGCCACCTTTTTCTGATCTAGTGGTTTCCCCTTTAGGTGTTGTTCCAAAGAAGGAGCCGAACAAGTTTCGGCTTATTCAGCATATTTCTTACCCGCGGGGTAGATCGGTGAACGATGGCATCGATCCTGAAATTTGTTCGGTGGTTTATTCCTCTTTTGATGAGGCGGCGCGGTGGGTGAGGAAGTGCGGTCGATGGGCACTTATGGCTAAGACCGACATCGAATCTGCTTTTCGACTTTTGCCGGTGCATCCGAATAGCTTGAAGCTGCTGGGTTGTTTTTGGGAAGGCGGGTTCTTTGTTGACAGGTGCTTACCCATGGGGTGTTCTTTATCATGCGCATATTTTGAAGCTTTTAGTTCCTTTCTGGAGTGGGTGGTGCGAGAGGTGTCCGGTTGTGAATCAGTTATTCATTACTTAGATGATTTCTTGTGTGTGGGTCCGGCAAACTCTTCGCGCTGTCATGGGATTTTGAGAGCGGTTGAGTGGGTGGCGGAGCGTTTTGGGGTTCCTTTGGCGCCTGGTAAGACCGAGGGTCCAACTACTTGTTTGTGTTTTCTGGGAATAGTCATTAACACGGTGGCTTGGGAGTTCAGATTGCCCGAGGAAAAGTTGTTGGCTTTATGGGCTGAAGTGGGAAGAGCGCGCCGTTTGAAGAAGGTGTCGTTGCGGGAATTGCAGTCGTTGCTAGGGAAGCTAAATTTTGCGTGTCGAGTGATGCCGATGGGGCGAGTTTTTTCACGTAGGCTGGCAAGCGCTACGGCAGGGATTAAAGCCCCTCATCACTTCATACGGTTTGTCCGGGGAACTTAAGGCGGACTTGGCAGTTTGGGATTCCTTTCTAGAGGGGTATAACGGGCGCTCATTGGTCATGGCTGAGGTTGTTGGGAATGATGTGTTGGAGTTGTTTACGGATGCGGCCGGCGGTGTTGGTTTTGGAGCCTATTTCAGGGGACAGTGGTGTGCTTCTCGCTGGCCTGGTGAGTGGGTGTCGACAGGTTTGGTACGCAACATAACATTGTTGGAGATTTTTCTGATCCTTGTGGCAATGCACTTATGGGGGCAGGAGTTTCGGGATCGTCGGGTGCGGTTCAATTGTGATAACATGGGAGTTGTTTGCGCTATTAATGGGCTTACTGCATCCTCTCCTCCTGTCGTTCGAGTTTTGCAACATTTGGTTTTGCTATGTTTGGCATTGAATGCGCACGTGGCGGCGACGCACGTTCCGGGTGTAAGGTTCTTTGTCTCTCTTGACATGTTCCTTGAAACTCAGTTTTTCGTCGGCCATTTTGCTTTCTGTCTTTCTGCAGCTCTTGCCCTCAGTTAATATGGAGTTTCCAGTTTTCATGTTCCCGCCCTGATTCTTCCCTCTTGCTTCTTAAGCAGCCTCAGCTGAACAATCAGTGCTCCTGAATCAAGCCTCAGTCAGTCTGTGACCTGACTCCTGGAGGCCTTGGACTTGTACTCCGGCTATTCCCTACTGAGGAATCTTGGAACACTTTTGGACTCTGGAAACCTGCTGTTTGGTGAATCCATGTTTGCAGAGGAATTACGGTACAGAGAAGAGATCCTGAACCTGCTTTGGAGATTTATTGTAGTGCTTGAAGTTACTCTGGCCTGCTGTGTCTCCTGTCGCTGTTCCTGCAAACTGTGTGAACTTTTCAGCATGCTTGTATGAAGTAATACAAGTCATTTCATATCAACCTATGTCTCCTGTGTTTTCCTCGCACCCAAGCACAAGACGCTATAGGAACTGTACACTATACATTACACCAGGTGTGAAGAATGATATAGCTGATTCTCTTTCTCGTTTACAGTGGGATCATTTTCGCTCATTGGCCCCAGAAGCGGAGTTCGAAGGTTTAGCCTGCCCGGAGGAACTGTGGAAGGTGGTTTACGGTCTGCAGAGTCACTGATTAGGGCTTCGTTGGCTCCGAAAACTTGGGCGGCTTATCTGGCAGTGTGGCTTAATTGGGAAGAGTTTTTAGCGACAGTTCCAGTTGTGGGGCATGGGGTGGATCAGCAATGGGCCTTGTTGGCTTGGTTGGGGCAGGGAGCAAGGGAAGGATGGTCTTGTGCTAAAGTATCGCGGGTTTTGGCAGCATTGTCTTTTGGCTTCCGTTTGCGGGGGACTTGTGATTTGTCTAAGACCTTTTTGGTACAGCAGGTGGCGAAAGGTTTTCGTCGAACTAAGGGGCTTGGTGACATGAGGCGCCCGGTATCCTTTGTTTTGTTAGAACGGTTGGGTTTTATTTTGGATTCGATGTGTTCCTCTCGTTTTGAGGTTTTATTATTCCGTTTGGCTTTTTCGTTGGCATTTTTTGGGGCTCTGCGGGTGGGCGAGCTGGTTTCGTGTAATAAGCAGGTGGTAGGCGGTTTGTTGGCTAAAGACGTGCTATTGACGGCGCGTGGAGTTGAGTTTTGGCTGCGTAGGTCTAAAACGGATCAGGAGGGGAAGGGCCGACGGGTTGTGTTGGGCAGTGTACCGGAGTATTCGATGTGTCCGGTGTTATGCTTGCAGCGTTTTTGGGAGTTGGGCCCTGGATTGGGGGGCTCATTGTTGTGCCATGCTGATGGCGGTAGCTTGTCTAGGTATCAGTTTAACGCCATTTTCAAGAGGTCCATTCGAGCGTTGGGTTTGGATGACTCTCGTTTCGGGACTCATTCTTTCCGTATTGGTGCGGCGACCGAAGCGGCAGTTAGGGGTTTGGGTGCGTCATTTATACAATGTATCGGGGGTTGGAAGTCCAATCGATTTCGGAGTTACATTAGGCCTTAATTTGCGACGTGGGGGCGTTGGCCTTTCTGTTGGGGGAGGTGTGATTATTGGAGCAGTTTTGATGGTGTTCTTTTGGTATGTTTAGTATTGTTTTCTCGTTTCAGGTATCCCCCCCCCTGCTGGTTTGGATTTTTGGTCATTCCTTCGTCCACCGGGGAGCGTTGCGAGCTGACGTCAGGACTGATGGTCGGCAACTGGGATTTCCCCGGTCTATGGTGGTGGTGCGATGGCTCGGTTTTCGAGGAATGCAGTGGAGGAGGGTGTTGCCTGAAATTCATGGTTGCGCTCGTTTGGACCGTGCTCCAGATATTTTGGTACTCCATGTAGGGGGAATGATCTCGCGGTACGACCCTTCCGGGAGTTAGTAAAGGACATTAAGCAGGATTGCTTGCGGTTATGGGTGTTATATCCGGGGGTCACCATGGTTTGGTCCGAAATCGTTCCACGCAGGCGTTGGCGGAACATGAGGTCCCTGGCTAAGATTAATAAGGCCAGGATAAAGGTTAATAGGGCTGTGTCTTCTTTTATGGCTCGAAACGGTAACGTGTCTGTGCAGCATTTTGATCTGGAGAAGGGTGAGGGGGATTTTTGGTTGGCCGTGGGGTTCATCTGAATGCCGTTGGTTCGGATATTTGGGCTTTGGGTATTCAGGAAGGTAATGAAAGGGCCATAGCTTTGCGGGTTTAGGGGGTCTCGGGCCATTGAGGTTTCAATGGGGCCCTCGTTGTGGCGGCTCAAGGGGGTGGGGAGAGAGTCCTTGAAGTTGTTTGGAAATTGGTTTGGGGGACTCTGTATAGGGTCTCCACTGTCTGAAGTTATGTGGATGGTGATCTGGTGAAAGGTGGAAGGGGAGTTCACTCATGAGTGGGCGGATCCCCAAGTAGTTGGGTGAACAGCATACCTCGATTTTTGGTGCTCCCGAGCCTGTGGGGTAACGGCTGGGAGTAAGAGGTTGGGTGTTGTTCACAGTTTTGTGGGTCAATTCACCATGATCTTTGGGGCTTCAAGGACTCCTCCCTAATGTTGTTATGGTATATTGTTAATTATTGTTAGTATTGTTTGTACTTAAATAAAGGCTGCTGTGTCCATATATATTCCAAAGATTTATTGTCTCTCGTTATTGGGGAAGGATAACGGGGTTGTTCTGATAATGGGGAACGGGCTCACTTTGGGGAGTCCTTGGTTCTGTACGAGTAAACAGCTTGACAATACCAACGTCAAGTAATGGCCGGAGCAGAGCCTCCCTCCCCTCAAGAAAAGAGGCGTGGGCGGAGGCCGGCATGAGGGGGGGTTGGAGGGGTTTGCAAAGAGGGAGGAACATTCAAATGAGAAGGGGAAGGGTGGGGGGATTATAAGGCAGCGATGGGGCGGCTCCAGGTGTCAGTTCCTGCCTTGCCCCATCAGTAGTTCCGCCCTCCCTCCCTGTATGATGGGGTGTTTTATTTTGTATAAATTTGGGTCATGGCGGCTCAAGGGGTGGGGAGAGAGTCCTTGAAGTTGTTTGGAAATTGGTTTGGGGGGACTCTGTATAGGGTCTCCAGTGTCTGAAGTTATGTGGATGGTGATCTGGTGAAAGGTGGAAGGGGAGTTCACTCATGAGTGGGCGGATCCTCAAGTAGTTGGGTGAACAGCATACCTCGATTGTTGGTGCTCCCGAGCCTGTGGGGTAACGGCTGGGAGTAAGAGGTTGGGTGTTGTTCACAGTATTGTGGGTCAATTCACCATGATCTTTGGGGCTTCAAGGACTCCTCCCTAAAGTTGCTATGGTATATTGTTAATTATTGTTAATATTGTTTGTACTTAAATAAAGGCTGCTGTGGCCATATATATTCCAAAGATTTATTGTCTCTCGTTATTGGGGAAGGATATAGGGGTTGTTCTGATAATGGGAAACGGGCTCACTTTGGGAGTCCTTGGTTCCGTAAGAGTAAACAGCTCGACAATACCAACGTCAAGGAAATACTTGCTTGGTGTTTTGAAAATGCAGATTACAATAAAATTAAACAGGAATATGCTGTGTATGTAGCGGATGGGTAGCATATTTTAGCATCACACGAATAATCCACATAGTTCTGGATATTTTCAGGGGCATGATTACTACAGTCAGACAGATTTGTATTTGCCAGCTTTCTGTTAAACAACTGCAGTTGCCTGAAATCAATTGTTGTGGTATTACGGTAACAAAGACACAATAGAAAAGAACATAACAGACACAGGGGACACAGGGCATACAAACAGGCAGAAATCCTGACCCTGAGTGCACTACAAATAACCCATGTTACACAATATTCATAGGCAAATAGAATCTGTAAGAACTTTCGGAGATAACAGGATGGTAGGATTAATAGTGTAATTATTAGCACCTATAATAGAAACAGACTCTGCTGGATACAATATGTACAAACATGGAGGCTGAGAAGCTGCTTCAAGAAACTGGAATTAAAACACATTACTGGAAAGTTACATAAACAATAGTGCAAATTGCCTCTTCAGAGAAGAAGACGACTTGAAGTCTAGTGCCATCTTTTGGAAGTAGCACTACTAAAAGTCAATATCAACCCTTGCCATATGCCGACTCGTTTTTCAGGGTGTTGCCTCTCTTCAGTGCAAAGCATGTGATTTGATTTGGCTGTATGTGAGGCCGCTGAAAGAGGTCTAAGCGGTAATGTCTATCATACCTTTCAGACCCCAGTAAATGGTCTCTCATACAGCCAAATCAGATCTCCTGCTTTGAACTGAGGAGGGGCAACACCCTGAAACATGTGTCTGCAATTGAGATTCTGGTTTGGCTTTTATTCTAAGTCATATGGCAAGACTCTTTAAAGGGTTGATATTGACTTTTAGCAATGCTACTTCCAATAGGTGGCATCAGAATTCAAGTCCTCTTCTTCACTGTAGAGACAATTTGCATATTTAATTTCCCAGAGGAGCACTGCATTGCCTATAAGTCTCCTTACACTGGCATGTCATGCTCCACAAGGAGAGACGTTACTAATAAACAATGGTGAAATGGACACCCAAGTGCAAAGGAACAGGGGGAAAGTCAAAAACTAACACCCAGGCAGTTTAAAGGTACTGCCACACTAAGCTATCCCGCTAGCGATCTCGTTAGCGTTGCATACTAATGAGATCGCTAGCGGGATTGTTTCTATATCGCTAAATGCGGCCACATTTAGCGATATAGTTAACGACGCTATCGCCGTTAGCGATCTTCTTAACGACTTTAGCGGTACAAAAGTACCGCTAAATCGCTAAGAAAAGGTGCCACACTAGCGATATATACTTACCCAGCGGGAGCGCCGACGAGAAAATAGGGTCCGGAACGATTCCAGCGACGAGCGAGATCACAGCAGGAAGCTCGTCGCTGGAAGCTGCCGCACTGAACAATATCGCTAACGGGATCGCTAAATAGTGACGTTTTTTAGCGATCCCGTTAGCGATATTGTTTAGTGTGGCATACCCTTAAGGCAACAATGTAAATTTTATTACAGATAATACAAACATGTATAAATAGCACAAGCATCAATTACAAGATAAAAAGGAGCGTGAACACACACCACTAAATATCCAATACCCCGGTATTTAACAAAATAGAAACAGGTAAGTATACAAATAGTGCATGGGAATTGTGATACTATATACTGGTCCACAATAGTGAAAACATATATAAATGTCCACCCTAAAGAAATTGGTGTCAAAAGAAGCAATTATATCATCTATGACCAATGAGTGCGACAATTATATGAAAAATAATATAAAAACTAACCAACAATGTAAGCATATAATGCAAAAATAAATTGCACCTAATATGCAACCCCGAAATAATCTAATCAAAAATTCACATACACCTATTGCAAAAAATCAAAACCACATGGTGCCAATAAAAGAACAATCACCATGACCCAGAAATGTGTACAAAGAAAAATCCCAGTGAACCTCGTGATACAAAATTATGGTATATTACCTGGAAACACCTGGGGGAGGAAAAATGTGGCGGTGATAACGCAGCCTAGAACGCGCCCCGACGCGCGTTTCGGAAAGTCTTCCTCCTTTTTATCTTGTAATTGATGCTTGTGCTATTTATACATGTTTGTATTATCTGTAATAAAATTTACATTGTTGCCTTAAACTGCCTGGGTGTTAGTTTTTGACTTTCCCCCTGTTCCTTTGCACTTGGGTGTCCATTTCACAATTTAGGCTGGTTTTTGCCATCCACACTTTGAAGTGGGATTCAGATTTCTGTGTAAATTCATTTCAATTAATTATTCTAATATTTTTTTGATTTTTTATATATATTTTACACTGTGCTGTATTCCATTTCTGTTGCGTTTATTTAATAAACAATGGTGTCAGTCTAAAAAAGTGTAATAAAGATTCTCCCATCAGATTACCCTCAGCAGAAGGTTGTCTATGATTTTACAAACCCGTTTGATTGCATTTCATTTGATCTGTAAGAGAAAACAATGTTTTTCTAGAGATTAAATTTAGTCCAAATTAATACTGCCTTAATTGCTGCGAGCAAAAGGTTAAAATATAAACAAACGTTTTCCTAAACTGTTCTTATGCTGCCTCTGTAAGGAGATCAATGACCTCTGAAGCTGAATGTACAGTGAGGCTTAAATAAGTAAACATCGCCATCTCGCGGCTAGAGATTGTAGCGATGGGAACAAAAAGAGAGCAAACAGGAACTGTATATCGAACCCTGTGTTTCCTGGAGAAAAAGATAAGAAGAAACACCAGGTCATATGACGGCTGTTTCGCAGTTAAGAATCATAAAAGGCCCAGGAGGACAAAGAGGTGCAGGAGTTGACAGCTGAATCTATATCAGGACAGATATATGAAGCACCTGAGCTGGCTTATAGCCACAACCACCAGGGCTAGAGAAACAATGAAGTGAGGCCTGAGTATGGAGTGAGGAACAGTGATAGAGCAGAGCCAGATTCCTGTGAGCAGAGCCAGATCCATGTGAGCAGAGCCAGAATGGTTTGAGCAGAGCCACAACCGTGTGAGCAGAGCCAGAACCATTTGAGCAGAACTGTGTGAGCAGACAGAAGGGACCCATACGATCATGAGACCAGATAGAAGAAATAGGGAAATCATGGGAGCTGTGACCTGAGGCACACCGTACAGTACAGAAGGGACCAGGGCCATGCTTCTGGGGACTCAAAAGCAAGAGGCTTGTGACATACCGAAGCGACATCTTTGTCTTCCGATAGGGCCTGTACAGTGCATATTATTGTAGACATAGTGATTAATAGTAGTGGCCATGGGGCAGACTGATGCATTATAGAGCGAGGTGTTAGATTGAGACATTAATACTTATAGTAATCGTACATTTATTTGCATAGCAGAGTTGAACTGATAGAATAGTTAATAGAATCTTTTTACCCAGAACTGAGTTATTCAAATTGTAAATACTTTACTGTATTCCAATTCTTTGTTAACCTATTCATATTGTACCCTAGTTACACAACTTTGTCTTCATCTTCTGCGCCGTTGCATCCATTACACCTCCAATGCAGTTCCCTGGTCCTCTGTGTCAAATCTTTAGTTCTTCACCCATTCCGGTGCAAGAGGTCAATCTGAGGCCTGTTATTGGCCTTGCACAGCCAAAAGATTGATTTGACGGTCTGAAATGGTGGATGAACGGAAGGCCGCAAGACCAAACACTGGCACAGAGGACAGGTGAGCTGAAATAGTGACAGAGGTGAGAAAAAGTTTTTTTTTTATATATATATATATATATATATATATATATATATATATGTAAGTATATATATATATATATATAATATATATATATATTATATATATATATATATATATATATTGGCTCTTTTCCAGCCCAAAAAAATCTACTAAAATATTGACTGGCTGGTAAAATGAGTGACTTGAATATCAAATATTAAGTCAAGTGAATGACTTCCTGTCTTGAATGTTCCACCACAAATCTCGATATAGTGATGGATGGAGAGCCCTGGATAATTATGAGCTTAGCATAAAGATTTTTTTGCATGAAAATACCATTGCGATATTATAAAGGAGACCACTGGGCTTTTCAGGGTATCTGTTCACTTCCAGATGTAACTGTGACCCACCTCTCTTCAAAAGAAAGCAAGACTGAAAATATTAAATATAGAAAAAAAGGAAATCAGCAGAAAGTGGAAACCTGACATCTCCATTCAGCGATTCTGCGTCTGCAATACATAACTGCTTTATCTGGTGAGAAATGTCTTGAGAGCTTCTATGTGCTGCTTATAAAGATGTTATTACTACATTTATAGCTGAGCTGCCATCTAACCTCTCCACCCACACAAATATCCTGGAGACGGGAGCAAAGAAACCTGCTCATGTTAAGACTTACTGGAGAATAAGCAGGAGAAAACGCAGGAGGAAAGCTTCAAATCTGGACGAAAAATCAGAACGTTATAGTCATTGTCAGAGTTGTATGTTAGAAATAATTTCTTACATTCCAGATAGTGCCAAACTATACTGACGAAGTGTAGTTGGCCATAAAGAAAACAGAACTGCACTGAAGAGGTTAATGTTGCTTGCTATGGGTATTAAATTGGTAGAGGGGAATCTGTTGTGAATAGGCTGGAAATGATTTCTGAGCAGAAGCTACCTCTGGTGGTTACAAACGGTACTGGACTGTCCAGTGAAGATTGTGAGGATTGGGAATCAGGTGTTACTGACTGGTCTTATATAAGGGAGTCACCTTCCATCAGGGTTGCCGGTGATCAATTGTTCTGGTCTCAATCCTTGATTCCTGTTTCCTTGGTAGCCTGCTGTGTCGTGTCTGAATCTCCTGCTAACAGATAAGACATTTTCTTCTTTTTGTTTTTGTGCTTGATTTTTGCATTTTGTCCTGCAGGGTCCCCTCTGGGGGCTTTTTGCCTCTCAGTTCAGTTCAGCCACTGATGTTTGTACATTTGCTTTTTCCAGTTTTTTCAGTGGCTGCTGTTTTGTTTTTGGTTACACCAGAGAACTAATTTAGGTGGTAGAGGTTGTGTGATCTCAGGTGTTTTTGAAATTAGTAGAGTTGGTGCTTTTCAGGGTTTTTTGGGATTGCAGTAAGTGCCCTTCCTATCCTTTTCTATTTAGTAAGTTTGGGCCCCAACGTTTGCTCATACTATTTTCTGTCTGTGTCAGTATTTCTTCTTGTCTAACCGCCATTACATGTTTGGGGGCTTTCTATGTTCTTTGGGGATCTGCTCCGGGGCAGATAGCTTTCCTCTTTCTATCTTTAGGTGTAGTTAGTTTCTCAGGCTGTGACGAGGCGTCTACGACCAACGTAGGAACGCTCCACGGCTGCCTCTAGTTGTGGTGGTTAGTCAGGGTACTGCAATCTCATAGTTTCCAACTGCTCTGGTGTATTTCCTTTTTGCCTGCTCTCCTCAGCTACCAAATCATAACAGTATCACCGGCCCAAACTGAAAATTATATGGTACTCACAGAAGGGAAAAATATTGTGAAAGAAAAAAGTTGTCAGAGTTGTCGGAGTTGTCAGAGATATTTTTCTGTTTGTTGCATTTTTTATTTTTTTTTTTCCTCTGTATCTCTGGGTGCTGGGGAGGATTTTTTTTTCTCTCAATGGAGTTTGCACAGTTGTCTGGCCGTGTGGATCAGCTTGCCACTGAAGTTCGGAGTATTGCTACCTATCTTGCTAGGTTGCCTGTTGTGGAACCTAGGATTCCCATGCCAGATTTGTTTTTAGGGGATCGAGCTAAGTTTCTGAATTTCAAAAATAACTGTAAATTGTTTTTTGCCTTAAAATCTAAGTCCTCAGGGAACGCAGCGCAGCAGGTTCAAATTGTCATCTCTCTCCTGCGCGGCGACCCTCAGGATTGGGCTTTTTCCCTGACACCTGGGGATCCTGTTTTGAGTGATGTTGATGCGTTTTTTCAGGCTTTGGGGTTATTGTACGATGAGCCTAATGTCACTGATCAAGCTGAAAAAACTTTGTTGGCATTAAGTCAGGGGCTTGAGGACGCTGAGTTATACTGTCAGAGATTCCGTAGGTGGGCAGTACTGACCAAATGGAATGACGACGCTTTGGCAGCTCTTTTTCGGAAGGGACAGTCAGATAATGTAAAGGATGTTATGGTGGGATTCCCTGTTCCCTCTGGTCTCAATGATTCTATGTCATTAGCGATTCAAATTGACAGACGTTTGCGTGAGCGGAAAGGCATGCGTGGAATAATGTTGCCTTGTGAACCTGCTTCTGAATCCATGCAGTGTGATAGAGTGGTTTCTGGGGCACAGCGTCATGAATTTCGAAAGCGCAATGGGTTATGTTTCTACTGTGGTGATGCCTCTCATGCTATTTCTGTCTGCCCTAAGCGGGGAAGACGTTTTGCTCGCTCAGTTGTCTTGGGTAGTGTTCAGACTAAGTTTTTGTTAACTGTTACCCTGATATGCTCTCTGTCCTCATTTTCTGCTCAGGCTTTTGTTGATTCTGGAGCAGCTATTAACCTGATGGATTTTGATTTTGCTAAACGTTGTGGGTTTCCCTTGATACCCCTACGGAAGTCTATTCCCCTACTGGGGATCGATTCTACCCCTTTGGCTGAGAATAAACCTCAGTTCTCTACTCAGGTGATAATGAGGGTAGAACCTGATCATCAGGAGAGTTGCAAATTTTTGGTTCTGTATAACCTGCATGACATTATCGTACTGGGTTTCCCTTGGTTACAGTCTCATAATCCTGTTTTGGATTGGAAATCTGTGTCTGTTACCAGTTGGGGCTGTCAATGTGTTAATACCAACACTCCTGTTTTTTCTGCCTCCCCCCAGGCTCAGGATGTTCCTGACTTTTTGATTGATTTTTCTGATGTGTTTAGCGAAAGTAAATCTGCATCCTTACCTCCCCATAGGAGCTATGACTGCGCTATTGAATTAGTGCCTGGTAGTAAATTCCCTAAAGGTCGCCTTTTTAACTTGTCTGTACCTGAACATGACGCTATGCGGTCTTATATCAAGGAGTCATTGGAGAAGGGTCATATCAGACCATCCTCTTCTGTAATTTCCCCCGGGATCAATAAAGTGTATCGTATCGTATCGTTTCACCCTTAGGTGCCGGTTTTTTCTTTGTGGCCAAAAAAGATGGTTCATTGAGGCCGTGTATTGATTATCGTCTCTTGAACAATATTACTGTGAAATATCAATATCCGTTACCCTTGATCTCTGATCTGTTTTCCAGGGTGAAAAACGCTACTTGGTTTACCAAGCTTGACCTCAGGGGGGCATATAACCTTATTCGCATTAAGCACGGGGATGAATGGAAGACGGCATTCAATACCCCTGAAGGGCATTTTGAGTACCTTGTGATGCCCTTTGGGCTCACTAATGCTCCTTCTGTCTTCCAGTCCTTCATGAATGACATTTTCAGGGATTTTGTGGATAAATTTCTGATTGTTTATTTGGATGATATCTTGATTTTTTCAATGACTGGGACTCTCATGTAAAACATGTTCGGACTGTGTTCCAGATTTTGAGAGAGAATGCTCTGTATGTGAAGGGATCAAAGTGTCTTTTTGGCGTTCAGAGGATCTCATTTCTGGGTTTCATTTTGTCCCCATCTGTTATTGAAATGGACCCGGTCAAAGTTCAGGCTATCTGTGATTGGGTCCAACCTACTTCATTAAAGGCTCTTCAAAGATTCTTGGGTTTTGCCAATTTTTATCGTAAATTTATTGGTAATTTCTCTGTTATTGTTAAACCATTAACTGATTTGACCAAGAAGGGTTCTGATGTGGTGAATTGGCCTCCTGAGGCAGTCTCTGCATTTCAGGAACTTAAGCAGAGATTCACTTCTGCTCCTGTTCTACGGCAGCCTGATGTTTCTCTACCATTTCAGGTGGAGGTTGATGCCTCTGAAATTGGGGCAGGTGCCGTTTTGTCCCAAAGAGATCCAGAGACCTCTAAAAGTAACCCATGAGCCTTTTTCTCTCGAAATTTTCTCCCACTGAACGTAATTATGACGTGGGTAATCGGGAGTTATTAGCCATGAAGTGGGCTTTTGAGGAGTGGAGACATTGGCTGGAGGGAGCCAAAGATCAGGTGGTGGTCCTTACTGACCATAAGAATCTAGTTTATCTGGAATCTGCCAAGCGACTTAATCCTAGACAGGCCAGGTGGGCCTTGTTTTTCACACGTTTTAATTTTGTGGTTTCATTTCTTCCTGGCACTAAAAATGTTAAGGTGGATGCCCTCTCGAGGAGTTTCCTGGCGGACTCTCCTGAGTTATCTGATCCTTCTGTTATTTTGAAAGAGGGTGTAGTTCTTTCCGCCATCTCGCCCAATTTGAGACTGGCTCTGGAGGGGTGCCAGGAGGATAAGCCCGAGCGCTGCCCTGTTGGGAAATTGTTTGTCCCGGACCAGTGGAAAAAGAGTGTAATGTCTGAGATTCATTGTTCCGCGTTGGCCGGTCATCCTGGAATTTTTGGTACCAGGGACTTGTTTGGTCGGTCCTTTTGGTGGGCTTCTGTCTGCCCAGGTGTTGACTCTGTTGTGGAGCGTATGCAACAGATTTGGGACCAGGTAGTGGAGAGGTTGTCCCTCTCTCAGGAGAGGGCCCAGCGGTTTGCTAACCGGCATAGGACTGATGGTCCTCGGTTTAAAGTGGGGGACTTGGTCTGGTTGTCCTCAAGAAATATTCCTATGAGAGTGGCATCTCCTAAATTTAAGCCTAGGTTCATTGGACCTTATAAGATCATGGAGATTCTTAACCCTATTTCTTTTCGTTTGCTTCTTCCAGGGACATTTAAGATCCATAACGTGTTCCACAAGTCCTTGTTGAAGAGGTTTGTTGAGCCAGTGGTTCCTACTACTGTGCCTCCTGACCCTGTTTTGGTTGAGGGCAATCTGGAGTATGTGGTTGAGAAAATATTGAATTCTCGTTTTTCTAGACGGAAACTCCAGTATTTGGTTAAATGGAGAGGTTATGGTCAGGAAGACAATTCTTGGGTGTTTGCTTCGGACATCCATGCTAGGAGACTCATCCGTGCGTATCATAGAACTCATCCTGACCGACCTGGTTGCTCAAATGAGGGTTCGGTGACCCGTCCTCAAGGGGGGGGTACTGTTGTGAATAGGCTGGAAATGAGTTCTGAGCAGAAGCTCCCTCTGGTGGTTACAAACGGTACTGGACTGTCCAGTGAAGATTGTGAGGATTGGGAATCAGGTGTTACTGACTGGTCTTATATAAGGGAGTCACCTTCCCATCAGGGTTGCCGGTAATCAATTGTTCTGGTCTCAATCCTTGATTCCTGTTTCCTTGGTAGCCTGCTGTGTCGTGTCTGAATCTCCTGCTAACAGATAAGACATTTTCTTCTTTTTGTTTTTGTGCTTGATTTTTGCATTTTGTCCTGCACTTCTGTGGGGGCCTTCAGGGTCCCCTCTGGGGGCTTTTTGCCTCTCAGTTCAGTTCAGCCACTGATGTTTGTACATTTGCTTTTTCCAGTTTTTTCAGTGGCAGCTGTTTTGTTTTTGGTTACACCAGAGAACTAATTTAGGTGGTAGAGGTCGTGTGATCTCAGGTGTTTTTGAAATTAGTAGAGTTGGTGCTTTTCAGGGTTTTTTGGGATTGCAGTAAGTGCCCTTCCTATCCTTTTCTATTTAGTAAGTTTGGGCCCAACGTTTGCTCATACTATTTTCTGTCCATGTCAGTATTTCTTCTTGTCTAACCGCCATTACATGTTTGGGGGCTTTCTATGTTCTTTGGGGATCTGCTCCGGGGCAGATAGCTTTCCTCTTTCTATCTTTAGGTGTAGTTAGTTTCTCAGGCTGTGACGAGGCATCTAGGACCAACGTAGGAACGCTCCACGGCTGCCTCTAGTTGTGGTGGTTAGTCAGGGTACTGCAATCTCATAGTTTCCAACTGCTCTGGTGTATTTCCTTTTTGCCTGCTCTTCTCAGCTACCAAATCATGACAGGAATCCTTAAAGAAGACAATTTAAATGAACCTTGAAAAATTAAATGTATAATTATATATCAGAGGTGAGTGAATCTTTTGAAATTCAGGTTTGCCAAATTTTTCCCAGAAAATTTGTTTTGTGGCAAATTAATTCACGGCAAACTGAAAGCACTGAAAAGGCTCCAAATGCCGTAAACGTATGTGTATGAAACTCTTCTCTTTTGCTCACACACTAATTTTCTTCACTGCTGTGCTGTCACACACTATCTGTACAGTTTCTAAGTGTTTAATAGATTTCTCTCCCTATCCCAATGACGAAGTTGTGATCTGTGACGTCCTGTCACTATCCAGATTCACCCCAAAATGGCTGCAAACCTCTCCTTAACTCCCACTCTCTGGTCTAGCGAATGCACATTTGCCATGCCCGATTACATAGATTTCCCTCCTCTACTACTCGTGAATTCTTGAATATACCTGAAAACATTTTAAACATAATTTCACCTCCACTTGCTATAATGTTCACATCGGAGCGCCGTTGCTCCAGTTGGCCTCCAATGACGGACAGCTGAATGAACATTTCTTTCAATATCAAATCAATATTTTTCAATCCAATGTGAGGGGCCTCCAGAAGATGTGGGGCCCGTAAGCCGGTGCCTATCTTGCTAATTGATAATCCAGCACTGGCCATTAGATAAACCTATTGCAAAAATGAACAGCAAAAAATATGCGACTGACATAGAATTGATGCACGTGGGCCATTGATTTCTTCACATATCTGAATGTCAGCCCGGCCAATATCAAAATCTAGTTATCTGATATCATAGATGCCATGTGCATTTATGGCAGGTATTTGACATAAATCCAATGCTAGCGATCAGTAATAGCTCTGGAAATTTAGTTTGCTAGCAGATGCTGTCATAATTCATAGTGGAAGCCGATACGCGTCAATGCTGTTGTCAATATCAGAGGCTCGGCTGTTTGGTAGAGGAACATTTTTCAGTCCGCAGTAAGCATCCAACACATGCGGGAGAGGGGCCCATGGCTGCAGGAGTAGCCCCATCCGTGATCCTAATTTTCATCATAAGAATCCCTTCACCAGAAAGAAAGAGCTTCACAGCTTAGAGTTGTTAAGAAGCAGCGGATCTCGCTCTGACAGCCACTTATCAAATGAAGCTGGCTGCAGCTTCCCCAAGCAAAAGCAGTTGTTGGCCATAAATCTCAGACGCTCGACAAGAGGCAATCCAATTAAGATTGTTGTCTAGTCCAAAAATTATCCCTCTATGTGCTTAACAGAAAAATATACCTGAATTGAGGAAGGTGCTTAAATCTCAAGATAATTTTCACATCAAACTGGAGTACAGGAGAGTATTTCATTTGTTGGCAGAAGACCAGAGATTGATGTTCAGGGGGCTCATTAGAATAGCTAAGAGAGCTCCTTTCACTGTCTATGCATCGGCTTTGGCAGAAAAGGGGTCTGGCTTGGCTACAGTCTCTACTATGTTCATGCAAGGGAGAGAGCTGTCAGTCAGCTGTAGCAGCGCTGGGAATAGCCGGCTGACGGTGGTGCTGGACTAGTCTGGTCTCCCTTTAAATCAGTGTTTCCCAAACTCCTGTCCTCACGGGTCATGTTTTCAGGATTTCCATAGTGTTGCACAGGTGAGAGAATTCCTGATGCCTTGATGATACTTCCACCATCTGCGCAATATAAAGGAAATGCTGAAAACATGACCCGTGGGGTCCGTGAGGACTGGAGTTTGGGAAACACTGCTTTAAATGGAACGTGTCATTAATATGTGTTGCAATTAAAATTTTGAACTTTTAAAGAAAAATGTGAAAAAAATATATAAATATCTTTTCCATATTAAAATAGTAAAGTAAAACTGAAATCTTGCAATTTTTACACTGGCCACTAGGCCTTATACTAGACTCATCCTTACTAGTTTTTGCACGGGCATTGGGAGCAATAGACTGTCTCTGACTCATTGACTTTTGCAGAAAAGTTTTCTGGGCATGCTCTGATATGTACAGAGGAAGAGATCACTTATTGTGTATGGTACATGCTGTTTTGTCATCTACTGTATACAAAGCACTTACCTTTTCATTGTAATCCTTTCTGTGCTGATAATGAGACTGCTGAAAACTCATCTGTAGAGAACATGAAGTACAAGTCTAGTATTAAGCTAGGTGAACAGAGTGAACATAACAAAATAGGTCAATAGATCATTTGCTAATAACATCTTCTCATTAATTAATCTCGGTGTGTTCACCAAGTTTGTTTTTAGTTCTCCCTGTTCTACAATCTCCTAGTTGTTAAAAGCTATGAAATACCTGTCTCTTTTGTTCTCTCCGCTTGCAGTCTACAATTATATTGTCAAGATTTTGTCTCATCATCACATAATTATAGTTACAATTCACCAAGTCTAATCATTGCAGAATTAGGACCCGGCTCTTTTCTTGTTCTATTAGTGTTTCTCACGTGCGTTCGCTATGACTACGGAACGCAGAAATGTCTGCTCGGTGTCATTTACCTCTCAAGTGATAAATCCAAAGATTACAAAGAACTCCCACTGTAAGTGGATAATAAAAAGTATAATTTGTCTCTACGAAGCTGCAGATTAAGGCAATGCCTAATAGCCACTTATTATGTTGATCATTACAATTATGCAAACGGATGATGCGGTCCACAAGGCTGGGCTGTTCTTGTACCGCAGTGTAGCATTACCGAGCAGCTGGTCAGGGTCTATCAGATCAGCCATTACAGTAATGAATAGTGTGATCGAAAGTGCTCTACATACGGATATTTTTTAACATGGTTATAACAAAAAAAATATTTTTCAATTGAACCAAAACGCCTAGAAAACTACCAAAAACTACAAAGCTGGAAACATAGACGTCACCTTCTCCACCCCCTTTCGCTATGACTTCTTCACGCATTACAAAATATGCCTGGAAGTCAATCAGCGAGATCCTATCTATGATCCAGTAAAGGTCAGAAGATGTCGCTTCTAGTACGCGGATTCTTATTGGCTGGCTGCACGTGTGCAGGGATCACTTTGATGCCATTTTACTAGAAAATCCAGGTGATGGGATTGAACTACTGAGCATGTACAACCACTGAATATATTCAGTGAATGCACAAATTACTGATATACAGCAAAACAGAACCACACGCCTATTTGGAATTATCTCATAGACATATTAAAATGCAGCAGTTATTTCAGGTGACTTTTCAGAATAAGATGTCATGTGTGTGCGCATGACGAAAAACATTATTTTTAGCCATTATACGGCTTGTATTCTGTTTTTTCCCATCTTCTGTTTCCTTCTAATATTCATTTGTCTCTGAGTTCATGGGTATAGATTAGCTACTACGATGTCTCACTTACATAGTACACAGAGATATGAGAAGATCTACAAAAGTATTCCCCCCATTGGCATTTTTTGTGTTTTGCTACTTCACAACCTGGAATTTCATGTAGACAACATGTGAACATTTGGTTTTCTTTTTATTGTGAAGCAAACAAAAAATAGGAAAAAATGACTGAAAACTTCAGTGTGCATAACTATTCACCCACACCCCCAAAGACAGAGCCTCAATTTGCTGTAATTACAGCTGCAAGTCGCTTTGCATAAGTCTCTATGAGCTTTCCAGAACTGCCACTGGGATTTTTGCCCATTCCACAAGGCAAAAGTGCTCCAGCTCCTTCAAGTTAGATAGTTTCCTCTGGTGAACAGCAATCTTGAAGTCTGACCACAGATTCTCAATTGGATTAAGGTTTAGGCTTTGACTAGGCTCCTCCAAAGCTTTTACACATTTTCCCTTAAACCACTCGAGTGTTGCTTTAGCAGTATGTTTTGGGCCATTGTCTTGTTGGAAGGTGAACTTCTGTCCCAGTCTCAAATCACTGACAGACTAAAACAGGTTTTGCTCAAGAATATCCCTGTATTTTGCACCATCCGTCTTCCCCTCAACTCGGAGCATTTTCCCTGTGCCTGCTGCCGAAAAACATCACCACAGCATGATGCTGCCACCACCATGTTTCACTGTGGGGACGGTGTTCTTGGGGTGATGGACTGTGTTGGTTTAGTGCCAGACTCTCGTTTAACATGAGGGCCAAAAAGTTCAATTTCGGTGTCATCTGACCACAACACCTACCTCCTTACATTTGGAGAGTCTCCTACATGTCTTTTGGCAAACACAAAACCAGCCTTACAGTTTTTGTATGTAAGTAAAGGCTTTTTCCTGCTCACTCATCCATAAAGGCCACCTGTCATGGGTGTATCGCCACGAGGATCGTCGCGATTACACACTCTGACTTCTCACAGCTGAGTTACTGTTTCTTTGTGTTTGGTAATGAGGGAGTTAATTTTACCTAGCTCTTTGCTAAGACTAGGTCCAGCCTCGCCCGGCTGCTTTTGATTATGTTCTAATTAGATTCCTTCATATACCTGCCAGTCTGCTTGTTAGATGCCGGTGAAAGCATTCATGTAGTCTAGCAGACTGGATCGGTTCTGAGAATACTTAAGCTAAGAGCTCCTTAGTTGTTTTTACTCTTACAGCTTATAGTTTATCTCTGAGACCTTAGGTGTTTTTACTGTGTGTGAGTGTTGTATGTAAGACTTTATTTACTTTATTTCTTGTCTTTCTTGTATGTCTTTCTGTTCATTAACCGTTACCTGTTCATTCCCTATGGTGTTAATCAGGGTCCTTCTTAGGACTAGATTACAGTTGGCAGGGATTGATAGGAGACAGGGTTTACGCTGGTGGCCTGGACCTCTGTACCTTTAACAGTACCTCCAGGTAGAGGGATTAGTTAGGACCCCAGTTTAGGGTCAGCATAGACCCCGGTCACCCTCTAGCCGGAGACAGCGTATAACGGATTCCGTATTGACCCACTGGACATTCTGTCAGGTAATTCTATGTTATCATATATCTATGCGCATGTTATATAGGATGTTGCCCTTTTGATATAGATTACTGTCATCACATATATATATATATATCTGCTATACAGCGTGACACCACCTCTATGGAGTGTATGGCTTATTGTGGTCATATGGACAGATACTCCAGTCTCTACTTGGGAACTCTGCAGCTCATGTCTCCTGACGAAGAACGGCAAAACGCACATTGAGGCGGCAGGCTGGGGTCCAGGTCCTCTTCTACATGTAAGCTATATGACAGCACATGCACCTTATGATTAATATAATTGGTTATGCACTTTAATGATTCTGCTCCCTCTTTACACCGCTGTTTGCTTTAGGTTATTTACACACTTGCACCTTATCCCTCTATGGTACAATTGTGCAATATCATGGCTTTGATTTAATATATATTCCCTGCCATTTTGCACTGAAGCTCCCATGCACAAGCACTTTATGTTTTTTCTGGGATAAAAAACTTTTATGTACTAGGCTTTATATATTTTTATTTCATTGAGCGTTTCCTAATAGCTGGTTAATATTGAGATCTTCATTCATTGGCATTTTATGGCCTTATAAGGCAGTATTATTGTACTCTTCATTGTCTAGGTGTAATATTTAAATATCTCGTGCATTACCAACTTGGCTCTGCATGGTGGTTGAATTCCCACTTTATCCTGCTTGGTTTGTGTTACTCTGTTTTATGATACTAATTTCATGTTTGTGATTAATATAATAAATTAATTTGCTTAGTAAAATAACTCTGGACCCCATTTTTTCTTTATATTTAGTTTTTTTTTCAGTGATCTATTGTGGTAGAGAGTTGTTAAAAATAATTTTTGATTTCCAACTGGGATTTTTCTGTGTCTCTAACTTTTTTGTTATGTTGCGCACTGCAGACAAAGGAACATCAAGATTTCTGGAGGTGGATTTGTAACCTTTAGATTGTTGATATTTTTCAACAAATTTGTTTCTCAAGTCCTCAAACAGTTCTTTTCTCTTCTTTCTGTTCTCCATGTTTAGTGTGGCACACACAGACACACAATGCAAAGATTGAGTCAACTTCTCCCCTTTTTATCTGGTTCAAGGTGTAATTTTCATATTACCCACACTTGTTACTTGCCACAGGTAAGTTTGAATGAGCAGCACATGCTTGAAACAAAATTTGTTTGCCCACAATTCTGAAAGGTGCCAACAATTTTGTCAGGCCAATTTTGTGGGTTTAATGTGAATTGATGTCCAATTTGCCTTTATTCTCTATTTTTTTAGGGTTTTTACAATACACACAAAGGAAATAAACATGTGTATAACAAAACATGTGTAATTGTATTAATTTTCTGAGAGAAATACTTCATTTTCTGGAACAATTTCAACGGTGTCAAGAATTTAGGTAATGACTGTATATAGACATACACATTTTTATCTGTAAAAAATGTGAAGCTGGCAAACATGCTTTATGCTGTGGCATAAAAATTGATATTGCTATGGAAATGCTATCTAGCAATCGATTGTAGTAGAAGCCTCCATTCTATAGTGATGACTATCATGCACCATATATTTTACAACCCTCATCCAGCACATTATAGGTATTACCTCAATGCTGATCGAAGTGCAACATATAAATCTCTGGTTATGCTACTACTACAAAGTGAAAGGAGATAAAAACAGAGGCAGTATGCAGAGAAAAGGAAGCAGATCATGGGTCTGTAACACTTACAAGAAGAAATGCACTGGGTCAGCATGTCTCCTATAAAACCCTCTTTTTACACCACTTTGTATAGGGTTTTGGTACTCTAGAAATTGGCAAACCCGAAAGGACTGTGTTACAGTTTGGGTTTGGCAGCCCGAACAAAGCTTGTTCAATGGCCCCATCACAGCCACTTCAAGTATTGGCATGGTTGTGATTGGCAGGTGCACTATGTTACAAAAAAAAAAATGGTGTCGCCTCTATTCCTGATAACCAGCGCAGATAAAGCTGACAGCTGCTGTCTGCAGCACTCAGTTGTCACCTTTATCTTGACTGGTTGTCAAAAATAGATGGGTCCGCACGCCATTTTTTAAAATGATGTAATAAATAATTTTAAAAAACAGAGTGGGGTCCCCCTATGTTTGATAATAAGCCAAGCTAAAATTGGCTATTCCTGCTTGCCCTGATGCCCTGGCAAGCAGGATAATATTTGGGGGTTGAGGTCAGCTTTGTAATGACAAAGATGGAGAGGCATCTAGCAGACGCTCCTATTACTAACCCCATAGTGAAAATTAATAAAGACACATAGAAAAAAAGTATTTTAATTGAACAAAACACTCCCGACAAATCCCCTTTTTTCCCATTTATTAATTTAAAAATCCAAAGTCAAAGTTATACTAACCTGTCCGCCGATAATCCATATTGCTGATGTCCCATGTCGAGCACCAACTCTGCTACATATGGTTGCATTGCTGAGCGATGAAATGAGTAACGTTACCGTTCAGTCCAGCAACCAGCTCTCTCTGAGCTGAGTGTGAGAACAGAGCTGCGTGTGTCTGACGGTGACCTCAAAACCATTATCACGCTTGTCAATGCACCAAGGCAAGTGGTAAGAGCATCTAATAGATGTGCCATTTCAGAAGCTGCTGAGGGCTAATAGTATTAGTCGAAAAGGGGGTCAATATCCATGGCCCTTTTCCAGCCTATTAATATCAGCCCGCAGCTGTCTGATTAGCCTTTGCTGGTTATTAAAAATAGGTGGGACTGAATGCCATTTTTTAAAATTATTTAAATAAATAATAAAAAAATGATGTGGAATCCCTCCCATTTTTTATAAGCAGCCAAGCTAAAGCAGAAGCTGAAGCGTGATATTAATAGGCTGGGAAGGGGCCATGGATATTGGCCCTCTCTGAGACTAACAACATCAGCCCTCCAGATTGGAGTCCTGGCGGGCAAGGACAGATAAGGGCTGGGAATCGGGTCTTGACAGGCATAGTCTGGGTCACAGATCTTGACTGGCGTAAGGCTAGGCCTCAGCTCTTGACAGGCGTAGTGTGACTACTAGATCTTGACCGGCGCAGGGGTAGGCCTCAGGTTTTGACAGGCATAGTCTGGCTCACTGGTCTTAACCATTGTTGACTGGTTCACATTCACTGGCGCGTGATGCCCCTGGCCCGTAGTAGTGACTCGGTCACAACGTCACTCTTAGTGCATTTCCTGCTGGTCTCACACATTGGCGCCAAACTCCTTCCCGCCTTGATATTTTTAGACCTGTCCTGTCTGCAACACTTCCTCTTTCTTATTGTTATGCAGTGTTCTGTCTGACCAGTAGATTGCAGTCTCTTAACAACTGAAAATATATAAGGTACAGAAGGGCTTCAAAACCAAAATCATAGAATCATGCCCTATAGGCAATCCTTTATTGATAAAATACCTCAATGGGTAGCACCCAAAAACAACCGTGATATAAAAAAACAAAAAACAAAGTGTATTCCTAACTTAAAAGCTATGGGGATAGCCTAGAGTCCCTGATGTAGGTCTGGGCTGTCACCTGCCTAACAGCGGAGGTTGGCACCCTAGGGGGAAGCGTTGTGGCGCCCCCGCTCCACGATGGCTGACCCTAGGGTCCCTGTTAGGCCCTTACACCTTAGGGGGTACCTCTACCCAGATAGTAGGGAGACCCCTAACATTAATACAGAGACCAGCTAACATTAAAGGTGACCCTAAGTCCCCAAAGTATTAAAAACAGTTCACAACACACAGGGTGGTAGGAAGTATAATGGAGATTGGCACAGATCTGCTGTACAACACTGCTAGTATACAGCAGCCTCCTTTTATGAACAGGAGTTATGATAAAACTGCCTTCTTGTGCCACAGCTTAATGAAGGTGAATGTGAACAGTCTCATACTTGTTCACTCACTAGTCAAAGCTCCTCCAGTGTATGGGAAATCTAAATGTGTGTGCATACCAGACAGTCAAATATAAGCTAAGATGCAATCTATAATTGTCAGCTATTGGACCAAAAGTCTAGTCTGAACTTATAAACACACTGAAAGAATGACTAGAGCATATAATGACTGGAATAAATAAGACGCATCGGCGTCATGAGAAGGTCATTGACACTTGATTTTAGTGTAATGTTAGGGGATAGCAATATTTGAAGATAAATGTATAAGGCAGCAAGATATAATTGATGTATACCTTCCCTAGCAATGCCCGATGTACCGAATAGGAGATAGGTACAGATATAACATTCCTACAGGTATGGTGCTAAATGGGGAATAGGTATATATATTGCCTTCCTGTACGTATAATACTAATCACCCCTCATCATGATGTGGATACACTGAGAAACTCCATTATAAAATGATATTAATAAGAAATGCGTAACGATACTCATCATTTCTCATGGTCACCCCACCACCATCAATAGTAGCGCCTCAACGCGTTTCGCCCCATGGACTCATCAGGAGGCCAGATGTACAGATGTCCGGTGTCAAAATGACATGGTGCAGAGAGTAACAGATGCTGTGTAACTTCCTCATATTTATATCTGCCGCCTAATGGAGACGCTCCACCCCCCTGTGCGGGCTCGCCTTCATAGGCTCCTCCCCCTTATATGGCTCCGCCAATAGGCTCGTGGGCAAAGCTCTGACCTCATCAGGGGGCGTATCTCTATCGCCCTGCGTCAGAGAAGCAGTGCATGCCGGGAGTAGGAGGGGTGTCTGGGTCCTGACTAGTTGCGTGCAGAGCGGACCTTTACCCCTGCACAGGCTATGCATAACATATGTTCCTGGTGGCGACTCCACTAAAACACAGCGGCCAGAACGGCTAACTTTCAAAGGGCTCATGGCTCACCGGTTCAAGCCCCACCTGGGAGCCTCAATAGTGGGCATACCCCCACATAGATGAGTATGTCCCTAATTTATCCTATCCAACGGAAGATAATCCAAGATGGCCTAGGATAATATTTTAACAGAAATGTATAGGGGGACATAGAACATAAATGGAAAAAGGTCGACAGTAATACGAGAGTCATTCTGATACATAGAATATAATGGTCACCCATTATAGGGGAACATAAAACATAGAATTGTATAGTCAGTTTAATCAAGTGTCCAAAACAACGTCTTGGCTATAGGAAACAGGCAAATGACATCTGCTCGTTTAATCCATATGGTTCGAGTGATTCTAGCCTAAAAATCCATTCACACTCGCGTCTGAGGATAATTTTGTCCACGTCACCCCCTCTCGGATTTAGCTTAACAACCTCCAGAATCATGAACTTAACCTCGCCCATTCTCCCACCATGTTGATTGTTGATGTGTCTCGCAAGGGGAGTATCCCTGTTATTTCTGATGTCACCCATGTGTTCTCCCACCCTCCTTCTAAATTCTCTTTTTGTTTTGCCCACATAGTCCTTGGGACAAGTACACGTCCCCTTATATACCACAGCCGTGGTCTTGCAATTAGCAAAATCTCTTAAATAGAATCTTCTTCCTGTGTGAGCACTACGGAAGGATTTCATAGGTGACATCCATTTGCACAGACTGCAGTCGCCACAAGTGAAGAAACCAATGGGCTTTCTATCTAGTCATGTACCTGCTTTCAACGGTTTTTTGTCTTGGCTATGTACCAGACGATCCTTAATGGATCTACCTTTTCTATAGGTAATGTTGGGTCTTTCACCCACCCAATCTCTCAGATCTGGGTCCATTTTTAGAATGTCCCAGTGTTTCATTAGAATACTCCTAATTTGCATATGCTGAGAGTCAAAGGTACCGATAATTCTGGTGATATCTGTATCATCACGATCTGGTTTCTTATGTAAAAGCTGTTGTCTGTCTGTTCTCCTAGCGTGCTGGAAAGCTGTATCAATAACATGATGGGGATAACCTCTTTCCTTAAACCTCCTCTGCATATCTCCTGCCTGTAGAAGAAACGCATCATAATTCGAACAGTTCCGTCTGAGCCTGAGGAACTGTCCCTTAGGGATGCCTCTTTTTAGGGGAACAGGGTGGTGGCTATCCCAATGGAGGAGACTGTTGGTACTGGTTGGTTTCCGATATATTCTTGTGGACAGATTACCTACAGTTTCTCTTCTAATACTGATGTCCAAAAATGACAGTTCGCTCTTCTGTATTTCGAAAGTGAACCTAAGGTTCAGTTCGTTGGTATTCAATTCATTTACGAAACTTTCAAAATTCTCCTTTGTGCCTGTCCATATAATGAATACATCGTCGATGTATCTGTACCATAGTGTAATCATATCCTGCCACCATCTCTCCTCGCCAAACACCTCAGTTTCCTCCCACCAGCCCAGGAACAAATTGGCGTACGAGGGGGCACAGGGGCTCCCCATCGCTGTGCCCCTGAGCTGGTGGAGGTGCATGCCATCAAAGGTGAAGGAGTTGTGGGTCAGTACAAAGTCAAGTAACCTGACCACAAAGTCATTATGTTCCCCACATCCCACAGACCTCTGTCTCAGATAGAATTCTACACCCTTGATGCCCAGGTGGTGAGGGATGCTACTATACAGGGCTTCGATGTCAATGGAGGCCAACCAGAAATCTTCCTCTAGGTGAATATCCTCTAGTTTGAGTATCAGATCGAGGTGTCCCTCAAATATGAGGGTAATGATGTCACAAACGGACGAAGTATCTCATCGATATATATCCCACAATTCTGGGTGAGGGAATTTACGCCAGACACGATGGGTCTGCCCTTCAAAGGGGCCAGTCCCTTATGGATCTTTGGCAAAGCGTAGAAGGTGGCTAACACCGGAAACTTGGGAAGCAGGAAATTATATTCAGTCTTAGATATGAGCCTCGACCCCAACCCGCCCTCAAGCAGGCCCTGTAACATCTCCTTATAATCCAGCATTGGGTTTTTGCTCAAGACCTCATATGTCTCTCTGTCGAGCAGTATATCTAGGCACATCTTACGGTATTTGGAATGATCCATGATGACTAGATTCCCCCCTTATCCGAGGGTTTGACAATGAGCTGATCATTCTTGCTCAACCTATCAAGTGCCTCACGCTCGCTGCATGACAGGTTATCCTCTTCCCCAAACCCAGTGACCTTAAGTTTTTTGAGATCTCTTTCCACCAATGACAAGAATATGTCAATATTGCTCGTATCCCCAGCAGGAGGCATCCTCTCACTCTTATTTTTAAGTTTAGTGAAGGGGCCCTTACCGTCTTCACTTGACCTCTCATTTTCATTGAGAAGATCACGTAGGGCTTGATATCCCTCCATATCCTCTTCATGTATACCATATCTTTGACACTCCTCACGATCGTGTTGTAGAAAAAACTTTTTCCATTTCAGTTTCCTGCCGAACAGGTTAAGATCTTTTACCCACTCAAAACAGTTAAAGTTATTTGTGGGCACAAAACTCAGGCCTCTTAGCAGTACATCTACTTCCTCCCTTGTGAGCTCATGCGAGGTCAGGTTGATAACCCGTCCCCTGGTTAGTTGAACCGGGTCCTGAGATGATATCCTGTCCTCGCACTTTGCTCCAAAAAAGATGAAGAGGATAAAGAGGAAGATGCAGCTGGGACTAAGGATGAGGCTCCTGCTCCCATGGGGTTGGTTTCTATGGGGAATGCCATCTGGTAACCTCCTCTCGAGGTACCCCTTCCCTTCCTGGAGTACCTTCCTCCTCGACCCCTTCCTGATTGCCATCTATTCCTATGAAAGGATCCTCTTTGTTGTTGTATCCCTCTTAGGCCTATATCAGCACTTTCAGTATCGGAGGTGTCAATATCAGAAGAGGATGCCTCCGATGGTATGTCTTTTTGAAAGTTAAACACTTGGTTATCGCTAAAGTCTTTTAGGTCCCGCTGAAATTGTATTTGCTTACGTTCTTTTAGTAGAGACTGATATCTCTCCACTGACGTTTGCAAAAGTCCCTCCCTTCTGTTAAAGTCCGGATCAGTTTTAAATTTAAGTACTCCCTCAATCAGTCTATTGAGAAGTGCGGTGGACTTTTCGAAAACTTTTTTCTCCTCTATGAGCAGGATTTGCATAAACCTGATTGAGGACTCAATGGATTCCTTATACCAGACGCTCATAAACTCCTGTGTAGCGATTCTAGGTGAGGGATTTATATTGATCCTCAATCCTCTAGGGACAATGCGATTTTTTAGATAGTTTTCAATTGTCCTGATTTCCCACCAGGATTTCAAATGCCCCTTGTAAGCTCCATAGAGTTCATTAAACAGATTTTTAAGAGTCAGCGGACCCGTGGGGTTCGTTGATGTGCCCCCTACGCTAAATGCCTGATTAGCATCCTCCAGCCAAAGATCAGGGTTAATTGGACCTACCAAAAAACTGGCCATAACAAAACCAGAATAAGTAACTGAAAATATATAAGGTACAGAAGGGCTTCAAAACCAAAATCATAGAATCATGCCCTATAGGCAATCCTTTATTGATAAAATACCTCAATGGGTAGCACCCAAAAACAACCGTGATATAAAAAACAAAAAACAAAGTGTATTCCTAACTTAAAAGCTATGGGGATAGCCTAGAGTCCCTGATGTAGGTCTGGGCTGTCACCTGCCTAACAGCGGAGGTTGGCACCCTAGGGGGAAGCGTTGTGGCGCCCCGCTCCACGATGGCTGACCCTAGGGTCCCTGTTAGGCCCTTACACCTTAGGGGATACCTCTACCCAGATAGTAGGGAGACCCCTAACATTAATACAGAGACCAGCTAACATTAAAGGTGACCCTAAGTCCCCAAAGTATTAAAAACAGTTCATAACACACGGGGTGGTAGGAAGTATAATGGAGATTGGCACAGATCTGCTGTACAACACTGCTAGTATAAAGCAGCCTCCTTTTATGAACAGGAGTTATGATAAAACTGCCTTCTTGTGCCACAGCTTAATGAAGGTGAATGGAACAGTCTCATACTTGTTCACTCACTAGTCAAAGCTCCTCCAGTGTATGGGAAATCTAAATGTGTGTGCATACCAGACAGTCAAATATAAGCTAAGATGCAAGACTTTTGGTCCAATAGCTGACAATTATAGATTGCATCTTAGCTTATATTTGACTGTCTGGTATGCACACACATTTAGATTTCCCATACACTGGAGGAGCTTTGACTAGTGAGTGAACAAGTATGAGACTGTTCACATTCACCTTCATTAAGCTGTGGCACAAGAAGGCAGTTTTATCATAACTCCTGTTCATAAAAGGAAGCTGCTGTATACTAGCAGTGTTGTACAGCAGATCTGTGCCAATCTCCATTATACTTCCTACCACCCCGTGTGTTGTGAACTGTTTTTAATACTTTGGGGACTTAGGGTCACCTTTAATGTTAGCTGGTCTCTGTATTAATGTTAGGGGTCTCCCTACTATCTGGGTAGAGGTATCCCCTAAGGTGTAAGGGCCTAACAGGGACCCTAGGGTCAGCCATCGTGGAGCGGGGGCGCCACAACGCTTCCCCCTAGGGTGCCAACCTCCGCTGTTAGGCAGGTGACAGCCCAGACCTACATCAGGGACTCTAGGCTATCCCCATAGCTTTTAAGTTAGGAATACACTTTGTGTAAACACAAATGGTGTGCAATGCTGGGGAATCTCGTCTTTCATTGTACACTCTCTTACAACTATACATGGGGTCATGTCCAGCTTTCAACTGTATCTGCATTCTCATTGCACATATGAAGGTGAACTCAATATTGGAGCAGAATCCTAGCGATGTGACCTTCCTATAACAAATAGTTATGGCATATTTTGTGGGCTTGCCAAATACAGTGTCTTGCATTAGCATTCACGCCCCTTAACATTTTTAGTGTTTTGCTACCTTATAGCCTGGAAATTCACTTTTTTTTTAGGTTTCGCTTCAGTTTATGTAAAGAACATGCCTACATCTGTCAACATTTGGTTTTATTTTTATTGTGAAACAAATAGGACAAAATAATTGAAAACGTCAGTGTGCATAAGTATTCACTCCCTAAAGTCAGTACTTTATAAAGTCTCCTTTTGCGGCAATTACAGCTGCAGGTCGCTTAAGGATAAGTGACTATGAGCTTTCCCCATCTTTCCACTGGGATTTTTGCCTGTTTCTCCAGGCAAAACTGCTTCTGCGCATTCAAGTTAGATGGTTTCCTCTGATGAACAGCAATCTTCAAGTCTGACACAGTTTCTCACTGGATTAAGGTCTGGGATTTGACTGGGACACTCCAAAATATTTAGACATTTCCTCTTAAACCACTCTAAAGTTGCTTTAGCAGTATGCTTTGGGTCACTATCTTGTCTCAGTCTCAAATTACTGAATTACTGAAAGACTGAAACAGGTTTGCTCAAGAAATATCCCTGTATTTCGCACCATCTGGTGGGGAGTTATATTTCACTGAGGTTATTAGCTTCATTGATATAAAGCTGGAAGTTTTGCTCCAGGATGTTATGTGCTGGGTGGGGTTAATAAGCCATGGCAGGGCTAGATCTACAAGTGCTTCTCACTAAATGAGAATATCATCAAAAACTAAATTTATTTCAGCTCTTCAATACAAAAAGTGAAAGTCATATTATATAAAGTCATTGCAAATAGAGTGGTCTATTTCAAGTGTTTATTTCTGTTTATGATGATGCTTATGGCCTACAGCCAATGAAACCCCAAAGTCATTATCTCAGTAAATTAGAATAATTGACAAAAACACCTGCAAAGGCTTCCTAAGCATTTAAAAAGGCCCTTAAGTCTATTTCAGTAGGCTCCACAATCATGGGGAAGACTGCTGACTTGACAGATGTCCAGAAGCCAGTCATTAACACACTCTACGAGGAGGGTAAGCCACAAAAGGTCATCACTAAAGAAGCTGGTTGTTCACAGAGTACTGTATCCAAGCATATTAATGAAAAGTTGAGTGGAAGGAAAAAGCGTGGTAGAAAAAGGTGCACAAGCAACCGGAATAACCGCAGTATTGATAGGATTGTTAAGAAAAGGCCAGTCAAAAATTGGTGGGAGATTGACAAGGAGTGGACAGCTGCTGGAGTCATTGCTTCAAGAGCTTCGACCAAGTATTGAGTGCATTTACTGAACATACATTTCAGTAGGCCAACATTTTTGATTTTAAAATAATTTTTCAAGCTGGTGTTATAAAGAATTCTAATTTACTGAGATAATGACTTTTGGGTTTTCATAATCATCAACATTAACAGAAATATACACTTGAAATAGATCACTGTTTATAATGACTTTATATAATATATGAGTTTCATTTTTTGTATTGAAGAATTGAAATAAAATTACTTTTTGATGACAGTCTAATTTAGTCAGAAGCACTTGTATTATGAACAGGTGGGCGAGACAGCTGGTTACCATATCTCCTCACTAGGGAGGAGTCCAGTAGGTAAAAGTGAAGCCTTTGGACTTAATGATTGTTCTGTGTACTCAAGAAGGGAGTTGACCTTACGAGTTGGGTTCGTGGTAAACAGAGTTGAATCCTGTTCCCTGTGCGGGTAAACCCTGCAGTTATAAGGACTATAGTGAGTGCTGTTTTATGTCAAGAAGACTGAATATGTCTTTTTTTCTGTTTGGACTGGCCTATGAAGCCTATTTTAATAAACCAGTTGAAAATTTAAACAAAAAGCATTCCTATGACTACCTCATTAAGTAGCTGAATGAGTCGATCTACCACAGGTGGTGGCTAGAAGTGCAGGCAAGATTCCCAGGAAGCAAGTGTGATGACTGTAGACAAACTGTATGTCCTGGGTGAAGATGGCTTTAAGGATGAAACAGTGGTCGGACAAAAGACAGAAATATTGGCACGTTTGGGAGTGACCTTGTTTGTCAGGGCACAACAGGTCCACCACTGGGTGTTTCGGTGACAAAACTTCCCTGCTCCCAACAGTTGGACCCTTGGTAATGTCTGTCTGAGGGCATCAATATATCCTGGTGGTCCTGGACTGCACGACATGGTACCTAGAGGCAGTACCCATAAGAAACTCCTCGGCCAGGAGTATAGCCTGAGAACCGGTCCATATCTTTTCCCAGACCAGCCTGCCAAAGGAGATCCTGATGGATCAAGGAACTCCATTCATGTGCAAAGTGATGAGAGAAAATTGTGAGACTCGCTAGATTACGCAACTTAGAATATTTGTATACCATCCGCAAATGGATGGCGTGTTGGAGAGGTTTAACCCCTTTCTGACATTGGACGTACTATCCCGTCCATGTGTCCTGGGCCCGTATGACATGGACAGGATAGTACGTCATCACCGATCAGCCGCGCTCACGGGGGGAGTGCAGCCGATCAGTCCTGGGTGTCAGCTGATTCTCACAGTTGAAACCTGTCACTAAGTGCCAGGATTGGTCACGGACCACTCCCGGCACTTTAACCCCCAGCACACTGTGATCAAAGATGATCACAGAGTTCCGGCGGCTGCAGTGGGGCTGACAGCTCCTCTGCTTCTGGATCGGAGACCCCGCGGCATGCCGCTGGGTCCCAATCGTTCCCATGGAGTCCCGGATGTCGTCACAACGACATCCGGGTCTCCAGGTCAAAGAGATTTCCTGACATGAGCAGTGCATGTCAGGAAGTCTCTGGTTAGTGCACATAGAAGCTGCAGAGCTGCTAGCATCTATAGCATGCAGATGCTGCTTCATCTGCATGCTACAGAAGCGATCAGCCTGCAGAAAATGAGTGTCCCATAGTGGGATAAAGTGTAAAAATAAGAATTAAATAATAAAAAAAATAATAGTAAAATATTTTAAAAATAATAATAAAAAAATCAATATTTATTATATCAATCAATAAATATTTTAGCAAAAAAAATCTAAATAATAAAGGTACACATATTTGGTACCCCGCGCCAGTAAAGATCCGCCCTATAAAACTATCCCACTAGTTAACCCCTTTAGTGAACACCATAAGAAAAAAAAAAAGGCAAAAAAAAATGCTTTATCATCATACCGCCAAACAAAAAGTGGAATAACACGCGATCAAAAAGAAAACATCATCTTGTCCCGCAAAAAAACAAGCCCCCCATACAGCGTCATCAGTGAAAAAATAAAAAAGTTATAGCTCTCAGAATAAAGCGATGCAAAAATAATTATTTTTTATATAAAATAGTTTTTATTGTATAAAAGTGCCAAAACATAAAAAAAATATAAATAAGGTATCGCTGTAATCGCACTGACCCGACGAATAAAACTGCCTTATTAATTTTACCACATGCGTAACGGTATAAACGCCCCCCAAAAGAAATTCATGAATTGCTGGTTTTTGTTCATTCTGCCTCCCAAATACCGGAATAAAAAGCGATCAAAAAATGTCATGTGCCCGAAAATGGTACCAATAAAAACTTCAACTCGTCCTGCAAAAAACAAAACCTCACATGACTCTGTGGGCCAAAATATGGAAAAATTATAGCTCTCAAATTATGGTGATGCAAAAACGTGTCTGCCATGCGCCCAAATAGTGGTTTCCCCCACATATGGGGTATTGGCATACTCGGGACAAATTGCACAACAACTTTTGGAGTCAAATTTCTCCTGTTACCCTTGGAAAATTAAAAAATTGGGGGCGAGAAGATCGTTTTTGTGGAAAAAATATGATTATTATTTTATGGCTCTACATTATAAACTTCTGTGAAATACTTGGGGGTTCAAAGTGCTCAACACACATCTAGATAAGTTCCTTAGTGGGTCCACTTTCAAAAATGGTGTCACATGTGGGGGGGTTTCCACTGTTTAGGCACATCAGGGGCTCTCCAAAGGTGACATGGCGTCCGATCTCAATTCCAACCAATTCTGCGTTGAAAAAGTCAAACGGCGCTCCTTTCCTTTCAAGCTCTGCCATGTGCCCAAACAGTGGTTACCCCCACATATGGGGTATCAGCGTACTCAGGACAAATTGCACAACAACTTTTGGGGTCCAATTTCTCCTGTTACCCTTGGTAAAATAAAAAAAATGCATCTGAAGTAAATATTTTGTGAAAAAAAGTTAAATGTTCATTTTTTTTTAAACATTCCAAAAATTCCTGTGAAGCACCTGAAGGGTTAATAAACTTATTGAATGTGGTGTCACTTTTGGGTATTTTCCATCATGTAAACCCCCTCAAAGTGACTTCAAGTGTGATGTGGTCCCTAAAAAAAAATGGTGTTGTAAAAATGAGAAATCGCTGGTCAACTTTTAACCCTTATAACTTCTTAACAAAAAAAAAATTTTGGTTCCAAAATTGTGCTGTTGTAAAGTAGACATGTGGAAAATGTTATTTAGTAACTATTTTGTGCGATATAACGCTCTGATTTAAGGTCATAAAAATTTTATGCAAAGTTTTCCAAATTTTTGCCATATTTCTGTTTTTTCATAAATAAACGCAAGTTATATCAAAGAAATTTTACCACTAACATGTCACGAGAAAACATTCTCAGAATCGCCAAGATCCGTTGAAGCATTCCAGAGTTATAACCTCATAAAGGGACAGTGATCAGAATTGTAAAAAATTGGCCCGGCATTAACGTGCAAGCAACCCTCGGGGGTAAATGGGTTAATAAGACCCTGAAGGTCATTTTCAAGAAGGTCGTAGATAAGGATGGTCAAGACTGGGACTATCTACTCTGTATCTGCTATTTTCCATCAGGGAAGTTCCACAGGCCTCTGCAAGGTTCTCTCCATTTGAACTGTTGTATGGCCAGCACCCTCGAGGTATCCCGGATGTTGCAAAGGAGACCTGGGAAACAGAAGTTACACCCCACCGAAGCATCATCGAGCATTTGGCCCGGATGCAGGAGAGAATTGCATAGGTAATGCCGATTGTGAAAGAGAACCTCCTCCAGACACAAGAGGCTCAGTCAAGGGTCTACATTCGGTCGGCAAAGCTGAGACAATTTAGCCCTGGAGATTGAGTCATAGTGCTGATTCCCATGGTGGAAAGTAAATTTCTGACTAAGTGGCAAGGGCCATATGAAGTGTTCGAAAAACTGAGTGAAGATTACTATAAGGTCCCCCAGCCAGGGAGAAGAAAACCCTATTAGGTCTACCACATCAATCTGCTCAAGCTATGGCAAGATAGAGAGGCGAGGAAGCTCCCTTTCTGTGGACTAACGCCGGAATCAATGTTGAGGATGTTGAGGTGGTAGAGACACTATCACCGGCCCAGAAACAACAGTGCCGAGAACTGCTCCAGCAAAACCCACACCTGTTTTCAGAGTTACCAGTATGTACTCAGACAGTGGAGCATGAAGTTCTGAAGGAACCGCATGTGATGGTAAACCTTAATCCATATTGAATCTCTGAAGCCCTCTGCGATGTGATTTGGAAGGAGGTCAGAAGAATGTTGAGCCTGAGCGACATCGAAGAGTCGAAGAGCGACTGGTTCAGTTCCATTGTCCTTCTACCAAAGCCAAATGGAGAATAGCGGTTTTGTAATAATTACCGTAAGCTGAATTAGGTGTACAAGTTAGGGCGTTTCTAAGAATTGTGGCACACTATTAGCCTATTAGTAGTTCATCCCGCATTCAGCACTGATAGCAGCTTCCCTGATCAACTCCTTAAAAGCACAAGGTCATCGATAACCAAGTGGACTTCCGAACCAGAAGCGACTTTCCTGGAGTTGAAGCTAGCCCTGCAGGGCCGCCATCAGGGCATTACAGCCCTGACTGGCGTATGGGGCCCGATCAGCAGAGGGGGCCCGCACCGGGCCCCGTCACCTACCGATCGGGCCCCACAGCCCCGCCCCCAGCGGCAAGATTCTGCCGCTCAAGTAACTGAACCTGCGTCCAGGACGCAGGTTCAGCTACTCTATTACCGTGCGGGCCCGCACGGTAATAGTTAACGCTGCCAGCCAATCGGAGGCTGGCAGCTCACGTCAGCGCGCACGTCGCCGGCACCTGACATCATTGTCAGTTGCCGGCGAGTGCGCGCTTTCTCTTCAGTGTGGATCCCTCGCCGCTGGAACGCGGCAAGGTAAGGAGAAAGGTTTTTGTTTTTTTTTATGTTGCAAGCGGCAAAGCTGGAGCCCCGGCAGAATGAAGACGGGGCAGGACTGGGGGCAGAATGAACACGGGGCAGGACTGGGGGCAGAATGAAGACGGGGCAGGACTGGGGGCAGAATGAACACGGGGCAGGACTGGGGGCAGAATGAACACGGGGCAGGACTGGGGGCAGAATGAAGACGGGGCAGGACTGGGGCAAAATGAATACGGGCAGGACGGGCGAATGAAGACGGGCAGGACTGGGGGCAGAATGAAGATGGGGCAGGACTGGGGGCTGAATGGAGACGGGGCAGGACTGGGGGCTGAATGGAGACGGGACAGGACTGGGGGCAGAATGGAGACGGGGCAGGACTGGGGGCTGAATGGAGATGGGGCAGGACTGGGGGCTGAATGGAGACGGGGCAGGACTGGGGGCTGAATGGAGACGGGGCAGGACTGGGGGCTGAATGAAGACGGGGCAGAATGAAGACCGGGCTGGACTGGGGGCAGAATGGAGATGGGGCAGGACTGGGGCAGAATGGAGACGGGGCAGGACTGGAGGCTGACTGAAGATGGGGCAGGACTGGGCAGAATGGAGATGGGCAGAATGAAGACGGGGCAGGACTGGGGGCAGAATGGAGATGGGGCAGGACTGGGGCAAAATGGAGACAGGGCAGGACTGGGGGCTGACTGAAGATGGGGCAGGACTGGGCAGAATGGAGATGGGCAGAATGAAGACGGGGCAGGACTGGGGGCAGAATGGAGATGGGGCAGGACTGGGGGCTGACTGAAGATGGGGCAGGACTGGGCAGAATGGAGATGGGCAGAATGAAGATGGGGCAGGACTGGGGGCAGAATGGAGATGGGGCAGGACTGGGGCAGGATAGAGACGGGGCAGGACTGGGGCAGAATGGAGACGGGGCAGGACTGGGTGCAGAATGGAGACGGGCAGGACTGGGGGCAGAACGGAGTGTAAGGTTCTGTGTATTGTTCCTGAAACTCAGTTTGTTCGTCAGCCATTTTACTTTCTGTCTTGCTGCAGCTATCTTGCCCTCAGTCAAAATGGAGTTTCCAGCTTGCATGTTCCCGCCCTGATTCTCTCCTTTTGCTTCTTAAGCAGCCACAGCTGAGCAATCAGTGCTTCAGAAGCTAGCCTGCAGTGAACCTGTGACCTGACTCCTAAAGCCTTGGACCTTGTACTCCAGCTATTCCTACTGAGGAACTCTGAAGCACTTGTGGACTCTGAACCCTGCTCTTTGAAAGACCCACGTTTGCATGGACTTACGGTAACAGAGAAGAAGATCCTGAACCTGTTGTGGAGAGTGATTGCTGAGCTTAGATTACTCTGGCCTGCTGTGTCTCCTGCTTCTGTGTCTGCAAACTGTGTGACTATTTTTGCCAACTTGTATGTAGTACAATTCATATAGCGTCTTGTGCTTGGGTGCGATGAAAATACATGAGACACAGGTTTGATGTAGAAAGTCTTGTATTACTTCATACAAGTTGGCAAAAATAGTCACACAGTTTGCAGACACAGAAGCAGGAGACACAGCAGGCCAGAGTAATCTAAGCTCAGCAATCACTCTCCACAACAGGTTCAGGATCTTCTTCTCTGTTACCGTAAGTCCATGCAAACGTGGGTCTTTCAAAGAGCAGGGTTCAGAGTCCACAAGTGCTTCAGAGTTCCTCAGTAGGAATAGCTGGAGTACAAGGTCCAAGGCTTTAGGAGTCAGGTCACAGGTTCACTGCAGGCTAGCTTCTGAAGCACTGATTGCTCAGCTGTGGCTGCTTAAGAAGCAAAAGGAGAGAATCAGGGCGGGAACATGCAAGCTGGAAACTCCATTTTGACTGAGGGCAAGATAGCTGCAGCAAGACAGAAAGTAAAATGGCTGACGAACAAACTGAGTTTCAGGAACAAGTACACAGAACCTTACATTACTCCCCCCTTAGGGACAACCTCCGGATGACCTCAGGCCAGGCTTGTGTGGGTACCTCTGATGAAACTGACGGAGCAAGCGAGGAGCATTAACGTTATTGACTGGTTCCCATGAGTTGTCCTCCACTGGGTAGCCCTGCCATTTAATCAGATATTGTAACTGATTTCTATACAACCTGGAATCTAAAATCCTTTCCACCACAAATTCTTCCTGACCATCGACTAGCACTGGGTCAGGGCAAGGAGAAGAACGTCCAGGAAACGTATTGGGTGTCGCAGCCTTTAGTAGGGATACATGAAAGACAGGGTGAATTCTCATAGTTCTGGGCAGTTGAAGACGACAAGCAACGGCACTTATAATTTTACTGATTTTATAGGGTCCAATGTACTTATGTCCCAACTTAGACGATGGAATCCTTAACTTAAGATTTCTGGTTGACAGCCAGACCAAGTCTCCTACCTTGAAAGCTGGTGCAGGTTTACGAAATTTATCTGCTGCTTTCTTGTACCTTTCCTGAGCCGATTCCAGATTCTCCTTTAGAAGATCCATATTCTTCTGTAAAGACGTGATTCTTTCAGCCACTGCTGGTAAAGGCGTTTCTATGGGAAATCGTGGTAGAATGTTAGGATGATAACCTAGATTAGAGTAAAAAGGAGACTGCTTAGTGGAGGCACTCTGAGAGTTGTTATACGAGAACTCAGCTAATGGAAGTAGATCCACCCAATCATCCTGTAGGTGGCAGATAAAGCAGCGGAGATACTGCTCCAGGGTTTGATTGGTTCGTTCGGTCTGTCCATTAGTCTGGGGATGAAAAGCCGAAGAAAGGTTTACTTTAATGTCCAATGCTGCACAGGATTTTTGCCAAAACCTAGAAGTGAATTGCACCCCTCGATCCGAAATAACCTCATCCGGTACTCCATGTAAGCGAAACACATCTTTAATCATCAAATCTGATGTCTGTTTTGCAGTGGGTAAGCCGACACAAGGGATAAAATGAGCTGCCTTTGTTAGACGGTCAACCACCACTAGAATGGTGTTCTTCCCTTGAGAGGTTGGTAACTCCACAATGAAGTCCATAGAAATGGATCCCCACGGGCGGGACGGGGTGGGAAGAGGCTGTAACAGACCAGTTGGTGAGGAGCGAGGTGTTTTGCATCTTGCACAGACTTCACATGAAGTGACATAGTTTAAAACATCCTTCCTGCAAGTGGGCCACCAAAAGAAACGAGAGAGAAATTCCTGTGTCTTTAGAATTCCTCTATGCCCAGCTATCTTGGAATCGTGAATGAGTTGCAATACTCTCAATCTGACTGTTTCAGGAATATACAGGCGTTGTCCCTGAATCCACACACCATTCTTAAAGACAAGACTTACGTCCCTTGGGGGTTGTGCCAAAAAGGAATCCGCATGGTATGCTTCCTTGATGTCCTTAAGTAGGTCTTGATTATGAATTACTCCTAGGAATCTAGAGTCAGGAAGAATAGTCTTAGGAGGAGTAATTGGACGTGTCTCTGCTGAGTAAATCCTAGAGAGTGCATCAGCCTTTCCATTGCGCGATCCTGGTCTATAAGAAATGATAAAATTAAATTGGTTTAAGAAAAGATTCCAGCGAGCCTGGCGAGGAGTCAGGCACTTAGCCGACCTGATAAACTCAAGGTTACGATGATCTGTCAGGATGACTATTTGCTGTGCAGCTCCCTGAAGAAGGTGTCTCCATTCTTTGAAGGCTGGCAATAATGGCCAACAACTCTCTATTGCCCACATCGTAGTTCCTCTCAGCCGAAGACAACTGCTGGGAAAAGAAGGCACAGGGATGCAAGACATTCTTCTCACCTGTTCTCTGAGAGAGTATAGCTCCAACGGCACAGTCTGAAGCATCCACCTCTATTATGAAGGCAAGCTCGGGGTTGGGATGTACTAGGATAGGTGCAGTGGTAAATTTATCTTTTAGACGGGAAAATGCTTCCTGGGCTTGGGGAGTCCAGGAGAACCTAGACTCTTTCCGGGTAAGTTGGGTGATAGGTGACACTACCTCAGAGAAATTTCTAATGAAACGTCTATAGAAGTTGGCAAACCCGATAAAGCACTGTACCTCCTTCACATTTCTAGGACTTGGCCAATCCTTGATGGCTTGGGTTTTGCTTCCATCCATACTAATTCCTTGTGTAGACAGTACATACCCCAGAAATTGAATTTCGGTCCTATGGAATTCACACTTTTCAAGTTTGATGTAAAGATGATTTTGTCTTAGACGTTCCAAGACCATTCTCACATGTCCATGATGTTCCTCTGTGGAGTTAGAAAAAATTAGAATATCATCCAAATAAATTACCACGAATGTATCTAGGAGATCCCTGAAGATGTCATTCACCAAGTGTTGGAAAGTGGCTGGGGCGGTACTCAGACCAAAAGGCATAACTAGATATTCAAAGTGTCCATAGCGTGACCTGAATGCAGTCTTCCATTCATCCCCAGGTCTAATACGGACTAAGTTATAGGCCCCACGAAGATCTAGTTTAGAGAAAATTTTGGCATGTCGCACTCTCTCCAATAACTCAGGGATTAAAGGCAATGGATAACGGTTTCTAATAGTAACCTTATTGAGTTCCCTATAGTCTACGCATGGTCTCAGAGATCCATCTTTCTTCTTTACAAAGAAGATGGGTGCACCTGCAGGAGATGAAGAGGGGCGTATGAAGCCCTTGGCTAGATTTTCGTCTATGTAATCCTTTAAAGCCTTTAGCTCGGGCCCCGCCAGGGGGTAGATCTTACCAAAAGGTATCTCTGCTCCAGGCAATAATTCAATTGGACAATCATATGGACGGTGAGGAGGAAGCTGGTCAGCGTTCTTCTTGTCACATAAATCCACATAGTCCTGGTATACAGCTGGTAGTTCAGGGACTGACATGGTTCCTTTAGGAACAGAGCAAGCTGAAACTTTTGGACTCATCTGTTTCTCTGGAAAGTGTAATTCCTTGGTCTCCCAGTTAATCGTAGGATTCTGAGCCTGCAGCCATGGTAGGCCTAGAATAATGTGAAAGTGGGGAGAAGAGATAAGCATAAAGGACAGTTTCTCTTGATGATCTTTACCCATAAGAACCCTCAAAGGCTCTGTTTCCTGATCCACTGGTCCAGAGGTCAGCAGGGAGCCATCCACAGTTTCCATCTGTACTGGAGTAGCCTTCTTCACTGAACGTATCCCCTGTTTCAGAGCAAAGGAGACATCCATAAAATTTCCACTTGCCCCTGAGTCG
Organism: Oophaga sylvatica; assembly: GCA_033576555.1. Taxonomy (NCBI): domain Eukaryota; kingdom Metazoa; phylum Chordata; class Amphibia; order Anura; family Dendrobatidae; genus Oophaga; species Oophaga sylvatica. Next base: position 543,128,000 of record JARQOD010000003.1, on the reverse strand, counting down.
ATCATAGCAGAGCTAGACACCCAAGCTGAGTCAACCCAGAGTTTGATGGAAAGAAAGCAATGAGAATTGTTTTTCTTACAACTCAGCTGGGACACCGCTGAGGAAACTTGAAAAATGGCAGCGTTTACACAGTCAACGTCCTCAGAGGTAACGGAGTTTAAGTCAGAGAAATCAAGATCTGTTGCTGCAGATCTCTCTGGAGCCTGAGGCTCGGACCTGACAGATCCCCTCTCGCAACACTCACAATGAATGAGTGCTGCAGTAGTCTTACGAGAACGGCTGGGGCAGTTTATAATGAAGTGCCCTGACTTACCACAATAGAAACATAGATTTTCCTTAAAACGATGTTCCTTGCGTGCATCACTAACCCGACGTTGTAAAGAGTCTACCTGCATGGGTTCAGGTTCAGGTTCCCGTGTAATCCTACTCAAAGGTTCCTTAGCTGGAGAGGAAGGTAGGAAAAGGTAAGTGCGATTGCTTTCGAACCATCTCTCTTGCCTGCGTTCAGTCAGACGAGTATCAATACGGATGCAGTAGTTAATAAAGTCACCTAACGCAGTGGGAGGGTCGGCACGAGCAAGTTCATCCTTAATCAGTGGAGATAACCCCTTTCGAAAAATAGATTTTTTGGCGGAACTGTCCCAGGTGGTATCAAGGGCCCATCTCCTGAAATCCAAGGCATATTCAGCTACCGAGTGCTTACCTTGGCGCAAAGCTAACATGGCTGCTTCAGCTGTTGCACCTCGATTGGGGTCATCAAACACCTGCCCCATGGCTGAAATAAAAGCATCAAGGTGATTCAAACAATCATCCTCAGTCTCAATCAGAGGGTTTGCCCACATCAAAGCCTTGTTGGTAAGCAACATAATTATAGTAAGCTCCTTAGATCGTTCAGTGGGAAATTGTGAAGCATGTGCAGAAAAAAAAAGATTGCATTGATTAATAAATCCCCTGAATTTCTCACGTTCACCGCCAAAACGAAAAGGGGGCAACTTGGGAATCCCAGAACTCGGGGCTACTGCAGGAGCCTGGACTCGCTCTTCTAGAACCTCAATCCTGGCTCGCAAATCCTGGGCAGTCTGTCCAAACACTTGCAAATTGTGATTAGTGAGGTCCTGTAGGCTTGAAAAACGGGTCTTTATATTCTGCAAATCTGCAAGGATATTATCAGTCACTCCGCAAAGTTCCTTTATGCGGGCCTCCATTTTCCAGATCTTTTAAGACAGGAGTACTGGAAGAAGAGGAGAGGAGAAAAAAAAAAAAAAAAAACAATAGTGTTTACCTGT
>JARQOD010000003.1:543115087-543126614 GCA_033576555.1 Oophaga sylvatica | reverse complement strand
CACCTCTGATAAAGTTTCGAAAAAACCTGGGACAAAGTTCCGAATGGCAACCCTGAAACGGAAAGTGGCAGGTGATTCTGGTAGGCTTACAGCAAATCTTAGAAGTTCCTGCGGGCGGGAGGGGAGGCCCCTGAAGTGGGGCTTTTTTTTAAATCTAGGGAAAACCCATTACCGAATTTTTTTGTCTAAAAGGGAATTGGATTTATAACTCCATTCTGAATCTTTTGAGCGAACTACTTGTTCAATGGTTTGAGATTCAGATTGTTCTTGACTCTCCTGAGGTTTCATTTTTGGAAAGAGAGGGGAATAGTGACCCACTTTTCCTCTACCCAACAACTCACATATTTTTTGAAGAGATCTTGGTGCCCCTAAACTTCCAAATTTTTCCTAAACCACAGGGGGAGATATTTTTCTCTGGGGCGATGGGATACCAGTTCTATTTTTAACCTTCCTTAATTTGAGACCCACCTTTTTGGGCCCTTTTTTCCATTCTCGCCGAGAACAAAAGCGGGCCCCCTAGGGCCCGGCGTCATTGTTTCTGGGTTTTGGGGAAGTCCAAACATAAAACTCCAATTCCCTATTTTGATTTAGAACCCTTATATTTTCCCCTGCGGGGTCTACCTTGCCTTATAAAATGTTGTCTAGGGAAGGCGGTTTCTTCCAAAGGATTGAAACTTTTTAGGTTTTCCCTTGGAAATTTTTTTTTGCTATCTGAGGCCTCCAGAAATCACCCAAATGCCTGCCCAATACCTTTGATCCTGCAAATGGTAATAACATAATTTTATTTTTAGAGGCTTATCCCCCGCCCAGGATTTAAAAACCAAATGCCCCCGGGACGCTTTGGGAAAAGACTTTTTCTGCAGAAAACCCTGACTGACTCAGCCGGGTATCAGCCAAAAGGCTGTTGCTACTTAATAAGAGGAAGAATTCAAAATTTCAGCTCTAGGGGTCCAATTAGCCAGTTGATCCTCCCAAAACTCATCCAAAACCAAGACCTACACCAAGTACCGCAAAATGGTTTTTTTATTAAGGGCCCCGAAGACCCCCAGGCCCCTTTAAGGAGCAAAATACAAAAAACACCCTTTGGGGCCCCCCCGAGGAAGAGTGGGTTTTCCACTCCAAACGCGCGCGGGGAGGGTGGTCAGTACAGGCTTCTCACCATTTTCCATTTCTCTTGTAATTTGCTCACCTGGCCCTTTTTTTTCTGCTGGTAAGTGAATTTCTTATGTATTTTTACACATGCTATTTTGTTGAACTACATATTGTCCTATGCAGATTTTGGATGGATACCAATTATTTGTCCTTTGGGGTTTGCTTTGCTTACTTATTCATATAGGTGTGGGTTTTTTTTTTTCCCATGACACCCATTTAAAGGGCGCCATTGGATGCATTTGTCCCCATTTGCTATTTCACCCTGTCTATACATATATTTTTTTAGACTTGTTTTAAAAAAATTTTTGTATTTTTTATAACCTAGGACGTTGTTTCTTTTGGTTTTTGAATAAATCACCCCCTGCATAAACTGATGCGTCTTATTTACCCAATCTCAACACCCCTCGTTTATCCAATTATCACCGGAATAACGTCTCTCTTTTTAAAATCCTTTGTAATTGCACAGTACCGACTGCCACCTGAAGCCTAAATACTTCAGCAGAAAACACTAAATTTTTTGGGGAGATAAATGGCACACAACACAATAAAATGATACATAAAACTACAACGAAATTTAAAAGAAAAACGAAAAATTAAAAAAACCCACAATAAAAACCCTTCCAAAGGCCCCGGGGGGAGCTTTTACAAAAAACACCACATTTAGCACCACAATGGCACCATCTTTTGATTTAACAGTGCATATTTTTATCAAACCCAACTATTTCTCTGATAGCTGCATCACTAAATATGGGGAATCTTTTTTTCCAGTCAACTTTTACCAAACATCCTGGACCTACCAAGTCAAAGGGCCCAAAAACTCAATGCACACGAAAATTTTACCCAGGGGGGAAACAGAAACAACGAAATCACCGTGCCAAGCCTACTATGGTCTGGCAAGACGCTGCAGATTCCCACCTCCTAAAAGACAGCGGTCAACTCTCTCACACAGCAATAAAACTTTACAGCAGGTGCAGGGACAGACTCACTGATCGAGGGGAGATTAAGGGGGGCATCTCGTGACCATTGCAGTAGTCCTTGTGCGGGTTATAGGGGTATGGGGGGTTTTCCCAACTATCAGGAGCACATAATCTGGGATATCCACCCCCAGTTTTTACAACACAAGGTTATTTTGTGACCTACAGAACAGGATTCAGGCATTTTAGGTTGGGCAAGGGCCCCGCACACATAGCGACACACCAGAAATTTTCCCACAACGATATTATTTGTCAGATCGCGGGTGTGCCCCCGCACAAAATCCTCTGACTCCAAAAAGGGCAGACTCAGCACATCGGGACAGCGACACTGGGGGTAACCGCAAAAGGGTAGCCACCTGAACAATATCGCTAACGGGATTGCTAAAAACTCACATTTAGCGATCCCTTTAGGGGGGGGGGGGGGGGGGGGGGGGGGGGGGGGGGGGGGATTGAGGAAGTTGGGAAAAGGGTGGGGAAGTTGGAAAATATTTTTTGGGGGGGGGAAAAAGTAAAATATCGCAGTGTGGCCCCTTTTCTTAGCGATTTAGCGTACTTTGCCCGGGCAAAAACTTAAGAAGATGCTAACGCGATAGCGTCTTTAAACTATATCCAAATGGGCCGCACTACGAATAGAAACAATCCCCTAGCGTCGCATTAGAACGTAGTTACTGATCCTACGGGGTTGATATGTGGCAGTACCTTTTTTACCCGCATGAAAATTTTGGAAAACCCCCTGGTAGGGGGCTGGGAACCAAAGGTACACATCGGGGGTTCCCGGCGCTGCCGGGGCCCGAAACCCGTGTTACCTTGGTTAACAGCTCCCCCGAGCAGCATCTGATCTAAAGGACACACGGTTTCTAGGGCGCCGCCCGCGCCTGGAAACTCGATTTTTTACCTTGGGTTATCAGCTGATCGCTGGTCACCTCCTGCCACACCAGCGATGCGGCTGCCGCGGAGACCAACGATCAAAAAAATTCCAGGCATTCAGGACGTTTAGCATACCCACCAGGGGGGATGATCGTCGCTAAATGCACACAGCGAATGCGGGGAGATGCTGTGCGTCAAAAAACTATGACTCAGCAGGAAATCTCGCTGGGCGAGATTCACGTGGGGTGACGGGGGCTTAAGTTCAACTGGCACTTTTGCGCGTTTATGCAATTTTCAGCTGTTTTTACAGAAACCACACAAATAAGACTCAAAATCTCAGCACACATTTTTTTTTTTGTCAACAGTATTTTGTGCTTACTTTTTTTTTGGGACATAAAGCTTTCCCCCTTTTTCAGGGTTTTTTTTTCAGCGTTTCAGAAATGAGTGATAAAAAAAACGAAAAAGCTGCAAAAACAAGGGATTTTGGTAAAACTTCCCGTAAAACCTTTCACAAAGAAGGGAGGGAGACACAGGAATTCATTACGAGGGGTGGGGCGGGAGCCCCAGACGGGAGTCACCTCAATCAAAAGAGTGCGACGGGCTGGCCCCCCCACCCGGGCTCCTCCTACTCAGCCCAGTCTTACCAAAACTTTTAGGAAAAGACCAAAACCCCAGCGGAGCAACAAAACCCCCTTCTGAAGGAACTTCAGAGAAAAACCAAGGATACGGGTTATCAGCAAAGAAAGCAAAAACCACAGAGTTCCAGGTACTACTCACGGGAACCTACTACGCGATAGCTGGCATGCTGAACAGAGCCTTAGCGCGCTGACCCAGCCCAATAATCGCTATCAGATAAGGTCGCGCGCAACGAAAAAAATCAACACACTTCTGCCTCGGAGGGGGCTGTGTCTCCCCCCTTCCTTTGCTGAAAAGGTTTTACCGGGAAGTTCTTACCAAAATCCTGTTTTCAGCTGCAGAAAGGAAAGGGGGGGAGACACAGGAATTCATTACTGATGGATCCCAAAGCATTCAAAAATAAGGTGGGAAAAAACCCAAAAAGAGGCGAAAACCCAACAACCTTAACAACAAAGCCAACCAGCGCTAAACACAAGTTCATCCAGAATTTTAAACACAGCTGCCGCGGGCCCACGTCCGAGGGCTGCATAGGGGAAGCACTGACTCCATTTAAAAATTTTCGTAAACGGGGACAGAGCCCAAGTTTCCCCCCGGCAACGCACTGCCGAAGCACCTTGGTGAAAACCCCACGATAAGCCACAGCCCCGGGGAATGGGCTTGAATCTTAAGGGAAAAATTTCACCCAAAGAGGGTAACTTCCAATAACGACCGACTCCAACACTATAAATCCGGGAAGCTCGTGACCATGCCGACAGACTAACCAAAAAAAAGGGATCCGTCTTACAAAACCTTGATAAAATAGATAAAACTTAAAGGCCCCATAAACCAATGTGTGTAAAGCCGCTCTTTCACATTCTTCGACCCGGGACAGAATAAAGGAAACACAATATCCGGGTTTGACTAAATTGGACCCCACTTGGCAAAAAATCACCCCGATGCAAGCACTACACGATCCGGAAAAAACTCCAGAAAAGGACAACAAAAAAGAGCTCCACTCAAAAACTCTCCTCAAGGAAGTGACGAAACAAGGAAAGCCACCTCCAAAAAAGTAAAGAAAGGCTACAAAACCATGGGCTAAAAAGGGTTTATGCTGAAGACCTCCAAAACAAGGCGAGCCGCCAGGAACAGGGGTCCCTTTCCCGGGGGGAAAACTACAGATATACCTCGAAAAAGGGAGACACGTCCTATTTGAAGCAATTTTTTCTCCGGAAAACCAAAAGGACAAGCAAAAATCTGACCTTTTCGGGGTGCGATGCCAAACCTTGTCTACCCATGCTGCAGAAAACCCAACTTTGGGATGGAAAATTTTCCGGTTCCGAAGGACCCAAACACCACGAAAAAAGGTTTCCCCCCAAAATTTTTTGGTAAATCCTAGTAGAGGGCCGGGTTCTTGCGCACGAAGGGGACAATGACCCTCCCCAAAACCTCTACGCAAGATTTTTGGCTCAAACCACCCGTAAAAAGCAGGGACACAAGTCCGATACAAACGGGCCCCGAGTCAAAAATCCGGTTGAAGAGGGAGGAAAAGGAGGTGCCCCAACCGCATTTGTCGAAAACACCCTTTTGGCCTCGGAGCTATCAAAAAACTAATTCTCTTATCTGATCCGACCAACTAAGGGAAATAAAATCCGGGGAATACATAACACTCGAACTGATCCCCTGAGCCACTAGAGCATCCCCCCCCACAGCCTTCGGTCCTTGTACCTGGAAAAGAACGTCGGTAACTTGGGATTTGGCCTATGCCACAAATCCCTTTTGGGGGTTCCCCCCCGAGAGCACAGATGCAAAAAAACCGGGGGAGGCTCCATTCCCCGGATCCACCCCCTCACTGAAAAGCCGCGTAATATTTTGAACCCCTGGAAGTGATCGCCGACAAGGCTGGCACACTGGCCTCTGCCCAAATCAGAATTCGGACACCTCTACCATGATCTGGAACTCCTTGTCCCACCTTGGTGATTGATATAACGCGACAGCCGTCGCATTGTCTGTCTGCACTCGGACTGGCAACCCTCAAAAGGACCGTCCAATGTTGGGGCAAAGGAAAATCGCCCTCAATTCCCGGATGTTGATCGGAAGAACAAACTCTTCCGATGACCATACCCCCTGAATCCAGAGATTGTTCCAAACACCCCCCCAGCCCGTCAGCTGGCATCGGTTTGGTTATGACTGACCACTTCGGAGGGAGGAAAGACTTTCCCCCGGAGAAAAGCCCCTGGACGTAACCACCATTCTAGAGAACCCGCACCGCGCGAGAAATGGGGGACACTGCAATCCAGCGATTGCGACTGGTTCCATCGACTCAAGAGAACCTTTGGAGAGTCCTGGAAAAGGAACTGGGCAAAAGGAATTGCCTCCAAAGGACGCCACCATCAGTCCCAGAAGACGCATACACTAACGTAGGGACATTGCCGTTGAGGATTTCATAATCTGTACATGTCGAAGAAGACATGACGTTTGTCTGGTGGTAGGGAAACTACCGACCGAAACGTGTCGAGATGCATTCCCAAAAAGAGGATTGTCCTCGAGGTTCCAGGGACGACTTCTCCCAATTGACCAGCCAAACCCAAGTCCTTCAGAAAACTGAAGAGACAAATCCCGAGCCGTCAACGCCTCCTCCTCCGAGGAAGCCACGATCAAAAGATCGTCCAAAAAGGGAGAATCGAAAACCCCTGTCTTCGAAGGATTTCCATGAGGGCGCCAAATTTTTGTAAAGACCCTTGGCGCTGAGGCTAAGCCGAACGGCCCGAGCCACGAACTAGTAATGATTCGACCTATGGCAAATCGAAGAAAGCCTGATTGAGCCTTTCCGATGGGAATATGCAAATAGGCGTCGCGAATGTCGATTGACACCAAAAATCGTTCTGTTGACAGAGTTTCCAAAAACGGAGCGAAGCGACCCAGCGAAATTTCCGGGCATGAACATCCCGGGTTTAAAATCGCATGAATCCAGATCGGGCGAAATTGTTCTTTTTGGGAACTTTTAAAAAGGTTTTGGAATAAAAACCTTTCCCTCGGTCCTCTGACGGAACCGGTATCACTACAACCTTTTGTAGCAGAGATTCGACCTCTCGCTGTAGAGCGACAACAAGCTCGGGTTCCGACGGAACGCGAGATTGACAAAAAACATTTGGGGGTCGAGAAGCAAACTCATGAAATAGCCGCCGACACTATCCGCGATACCCAGGAATCTGGAACGCGAGCCATCCAAGTCGCCTTGAAAGAAGCAGGGGACCCCCCACTCGAGAATCCTCGAGTGGACCCCTGGGGTCAATCCGACTTCGGGCTTCTTGTCAAGTTCCCGCTTGTCCTGGCGGAAACTCCGCTTCCAGGGAGTACGAGTTATCTGAGAGATTTCTTTCCTGAGAAGGAAGGACGACCCGATCCCCACGAGGAAGACTAGATCGTCCCGGCCCCGAAAGGGCCGCCGACCACTAAAAGACGCCAGGGTTACTGGACACCGAGACCATGGCCCAAAGCTGTGGTAATGCTGATTCCTTCGCCTTTGCCTTGGAAATCAGCTCTGTGAGGGCGGATCCAAAAAGATGCCACCCTTGTAAGGTAAGGCCAACAACCCTTGTTTGGAAACTGCGTCCCCGGGCCCCCTGTCTGAGCCATAAAGCTCTTCTGACTTGACCCGCTGAAGCTTGCGCTTTGGCCAGCAGAGATGCCGTATCCAGACCGGCACAAAGATATAACAGGCTGCCGTTTCTAACCATTCACAAGTTTCCCGTATCTCAGATAACGAATTCATTTTGCAACCCCGTCTTCAACGTGCCAACCAGCCTAGAGAAGCTCTAGCAGCACACAGGGATCCTAGCACGGGCTCGGAATCCATAAACCCGCACCTCATAGCTTGCTTTTGCCGCCAATTCTTTTTTTTCTATCCAAAGGCTCCTGTAAGCTCGCTTTCCCCCTTAATGGGGAGTAGTGAGGATTTACTAAGCTGAGATAAAGACAAAATCCCACCTCAGAGCAGAAAGTCCAATTAGCCTTAACTCCGCAGAGCAAGGGTAAAGTGTATCCAAGAAAAGCGTTTCCATGAAAACGCTTATCTGGAAAATAGACGTTCCTCCTCTATTTCACTATTAAGCTCATCCAGAGCTGGCAATGTGTACGCGAAGCACGGGACTCCTGGGAAAAGCGAGCTGATTTACCAGGACGACTAGTTTACCTCCTCCGTAAACTGTAATATATCTCTCATGGCTTCAATTAATGCCTCCTACGCTTCGCCATAGAGGAAAGCCCCTGCGGCTCGTCCGCATCTGAATCGGATATTTCTCCATCCAATTTAAAGGGGAACTCTGCCCAATATCAGATATACTGACTCGCTCCGTTAGAGGCCGGTAACGGCCTGCGTCGCTTCCTCTGAGAGGAATTAGCAGACACATATTGACCTAAAAGTCAGACAATTGTTGATCAAATCGAGCGATATCATCCAATTTTTTCAACCGCTGTCGACCGCAGCGCTAGACGCCGTGGAGGTCTGCGTATCTGATTGCCGCAATGGCACTGGGACGTGGTCCGCAGCATCGAACTCTGTTCAGACATGTCTCACCCTTGAAAGAGCAGGTCAAAGCGGTAAAACCAGCAAAAACTATGCGGTTTTTTTTTTTTTTTAAACGCTGAAGGGTTAACCTCCACCAAGGCAGGGTTACCCCAGCGTATTCAGTAAAAAAAATTTAGCTGGTAGAAATAACCCTCAGAGGGTTAATATTGCAAACTCACCACAATATATATATATTAGTGAGCCCCAGCCAATTTTATGTCTCTAATGAACTTGCAGCTGCAGGATAGCGATCGCTGCGCTGCGGGGTGAGGAATTCAGCACTCACCCAGCTGGCCGTGGTGTCTTAAGAGGAGAGGAGCGGTCTAGGAGCCCGGGAGCCTGTGTAATGGCCGCCACAGTGAGGGAGTCGCAGGAGAAACGCCAGAGCGCGCGTCTTCCTGCTCAGAAGACCGGGAATAGTTGGGCCACGCCCCCTGCTAGCTCAAATAATGAGCGCGAACGTCCCCCGCTCCTGCTCCCCCTCTGTCCTGCAGTATCTGCCTGCGGACAAAAGATCACCACATCTACAATGTAACAGCGCTGTCACCGCAGCGCTGAAGCATACTGACATACAAGTAAAAGCGCTGCTCACCCAACGCAAAGCACTCACACATTATTATAATAAAAATTGTGTGGAGTACTCACCACTTAGCGCCACAGGACCCTCAGGGTTTCTGGCGCTATGCCCATGCTTCCCCCAGGGGGGGAAGCGCAGTGACCGCACGTGTGTGGTTTTTCGCCCCCGCCAGGAAAACTCTCCCATCCCCCAGGCCGGCAAGATTCTGCAGGACCATTAGAGTTACAGATCCGCCAGGGGAGAGGCGTGAAATACACTGATAAACATGTAATAGCGCTGCTCACTCAGACCTAAAGCACTCACACATAATTTTAATAAAAATTTTGTGTGGGGTACTCACCACCAAAAGCGCCACAGGGGCCCTCAGGGTTTCTGGCGCTGTGCCCCTGCTTCCCCCCAGGCGAGGAACGCAGTGACCGCACGTGTGGTTTGCGTCCCGCCAGGGAAAGCTCCCCCCATCCCCCAGGGGCCCGGGAAGGATTCTGCAGGGACTTTGATAAATACAGATCCGCCAAAGGGGGAGGTTGGGGTACAGCACGCTGGTACCCCTAGACCCTAACCAACTGGGGATCCAAGTCTCCTGTCCGAATATAAAATAATAAAATCTTCTGAGGACGCTTTAAAAGCACGACCATCCTCGGGACCTAAAATCTTAAGGAAAATCCACACAAACAACATCGCAAAGGGATTGCAAAAAAAACGTCACTATTTACGATCCCGTTAGCGATGTTTTTTGGTGGGGCTCTCCAGCACGAGCTTCCGCTTTATCTCCTCGCGCGGGAATCGTTCCGGACCCAAATTTATCGTCGGCCCCCCGGGGTTAATATATACGCTAGTTGGCACCTTTTTTAGCGTTTTAGCGTACTTTTGTACCGCTAAAGCTTAAGGAGATGCTAACCGCATGCGTCCTTAACGACATCCTAAATTGGCCGACACACGATATTTAAAAAGATCCCGCTGGAACGCAATTAGTATGGGTCTTACGTATCCTAGCGGGATTTTTTATTTGGGGAGACCTTTAAATGGAGCTATAAAGGGCCCCGGGGTGGAGGGCCAGCCAGTCACACCTTTTTATCTAGGGGACACCTGATCTGGGCCCGCCTACCCCTCGGTAATGAATCCGTGTCTCCCTCCCCTTTCCCTTTTCAGCTGAAACACAGGTTTTGCAGGGCTTTTGAAGAAAACAACAAGACAGCATATTAAAAAACCCCTTTAAATTTTATTTTTCCTAAGGATGGCATTTTTGGGTTTGAAAAATTTAATTAGTGAAGCTACAATTAAACATGGCCTACAAAGGGTGAGATTGAACAATGCCTGTGGGAACCAAGGATAAACCCTGTCTGAGCAACAAAGGCTGACCAAAGTGTGAAAAGTTAAACAGTGTTCTACAAAACCAATGCACTTGTCAGTATCTTCGGGAATTTTTCCCAAACCCAAATTTACCTCCCCGCTGTTACATTTGTATGTTATTTTTTATAACATACTGATGTCTTTTTTGGTGGCTGTTCATGCGTCTGTGATGGAAGAAAGGGAAACTTTGGGGATCCTGAAAAATAGAGCAAAAAAATAAAAAACTCGAAACCAAAAAAAGCTTTTTTTAACTACTTTTTTTCTCCAAAGAGTGCAGGTTTTGCAAAAAAAAAAAAACCCACAGCACAAACCCTAGTGTGAACTTACCCTTTAAAGGGGCAGAGTGAAAACGCTTTAAAGGATTGTCCCAATATGGATATAGACTTTTTCATTTAAAAAAAAAAAAAAAAAAAATCTTATTTTTTCACCCCTTTTTAAAGGGGAATCTTTACCCCATTTTGCAAAACAGATAAAGATATTCCTGAAAAAGGCGTCCTATAAGTAACCATCGGTATCTACAAAATCCTACACCCCCGTTTTTATCCCCAAATACCTTTTTGTAAAGTTCTTTTTTCGTTGCAATCTAAAATTTGCTGTTTTTTGGGGGAGCAAAAAGGGTTTTAACCATTTAAGTATAGGTCAATCTAATGAAAGTTTTTAAACTTGATTAAACCCCCTTTAAATTTTTTAGAAAACATAAAAAGTGGCCCTGACCCCAATATTTAGATTTCATTTTCATCTTTTAATTTTTAGAAAAAAAAACATGCGCGAACAACTCTGTACACAGGAGGTGACGAAGTGATGAAAGGGCTATATCCCATTTTTAAATCACCTTTTTCTAAAAAACTTTAGAGAGGGATCCTGCTATCCTGAGAACAATTTTTTCTGAATTTTTCTCCCTTTGGGCCCCCACTTTCTGCATATTTCACCTATTCCTTCAATCTTAAGTATGGCCCACAACAAAGGTTTTTCCCCGGAACTTCAGGAAAAGACCACAGATTTTTACTGACGTTCCTCCACAGCTGAGGCATTTTCGCAAAAGATCCCCGGGGTCTTTTTTCCTGGCTTCCAACAAAAAAAAAAACAGGGGGGCTTTTAAATGAAGCCGCCCCAAAAACACAAAGGGCTGAACATGCCCCCAATGCTGTGCATAATTGTTCTTTTTTTTTTGGCGCTTTTTCAAGCGGTTCGAGGTAAAATCACTTTTAAAAAATTGTTTTCACGTATCCTTTTAAAATATGTTTGGCAGCCACCCCGAGTGGTGCTTGCACACTGATCAAGGGAATCACCTTACCCAAGAACCTTTTTGATCTGATCACGTGCCGATTTCAAAGAGCCCTCTTTGAAGGGGTACCAATGGAAAAGTCGCTTTTACCCTGTAGGGAAGGGGAACGACAGTCTGCCACATTATTTTCAGAAGTGCAT
>JARQOD010000003.1:543097578-543114987 GCA_033576555.1 Oophaga sylvatica | reverse complement strand
CCCCCGCCAGCTGGGGAACTACACCTCCCAGCCGGGCCCCCCGCCAGCTGGGGAACTACACCTCCCAGCCGGGCCCCCCGCCAGCTGGGGAACTACGCCTTCCAGCGTGCACCCCGCCAGCTGGGGAACTACACCTTCCAGCGTGCACCCCACTCCCCCCCTTGACCGGGGGAACTACACCTCCCATTTGGGGAACTATAGCTCCCAGTGTCCCCCGCCAGCTGGGGAACTACACCTCCCAGCGTGCACCCCGCCAGCTGGGGAACTACACCTCCCAGCCGGGCCCCCCGCCAGCTGGGGAACTACACTTCCCAGCCGGGCCCCCCGCCAGCTGGGGAACTACACCTCCCAGCCGGGCCCCCCGCCAGCTGGGGAACCACACCTCCCAGCCGGGCCCCCCGCCAGCTGGGGAACACACCTCCCAGCCAAGCCCCCGCCAGCTGGGGAACCACACCTCCCAGCGGGCCCCCGCCAGCTGGGGAACTACGCCTTCCAGCGTGCACCCCGCCAGCTGGGAACTACGCCTTCCAGCGTGCACCCCCCCCCCCTTGACCGGGGGAACTACACCTCCCATTTGGGGAACTATAGCTCCCAGTGTCCCAGCGTGCACCCCCAGCCGGGAAACTACACCTCCCAGCGTGCACCCCGCCCCCTTGACCGGGGAACTACACCTCCCATCTGGGGAACTATAGTGTCCCAGCGTGCACCCCTCCAGCTGGGGAACTACACCTCCCAGCGTGCACCCCTCCAGCTAGGGAACTACACCTCCCAGCGTGCACCCCGCCACCTGGGGAACTACACCTCCCACCCGTGCACCCCGCCACCTGGGGAACTACACCTCCCAGCGTGCACCCCGCCACTGGGGAACTACACCTCCAGCGTGCACCCCGCCACTGGGGAACTACACCTCCCAGCGTGCACCCCCCAGCTAGGGAACTACACCTCCCCAGCGTGCCCCCCCACCTGGGGAAACTACACCTCCCAGCGTGCACCCCGCCCCCTGGGGAACTACACCTCCCAGGTGCACCCGCCATGGGGAACTACACCTCCCAGCGTGCACCCCGCCACTGGGGAACTACACCTCCCAGCGTGCACCCCGCCACTGGGGAACTACACCTCCCAGCGTGCACCCCGCCACCTGGGGAACTACACCTCCCAGCGTGCACCCCGCCACCTGGGGAACTACACCTCCCAGCGTGCACCCCGCCACCTGGGGAACTACACCTCCCAGCGTGCACCCCGCCACCTGGGGAACTACACCTCCCAGCGTGCACCCCGCCCCCCCTTGACCGGGGAACTACACCTCCCATCTGGGGAACTATAGTGTCCCAGCGTGCACCCCTACAGCTGGGGAACTACACCTTCCAGCGTGCACCCCCTCCCCCCTTGACCAGGAGAACTATACCTCCCATCTGGGGAACTATAGCTCCCAGTGTCCCAGCGTGTGACGCGCACCACATGTGGGTACCAGGGCTATGGGACACTCGGCACCGAGCCCATGGAAGTCTATGGGGATGTCACTGGCAGCAGAGCTCGGTCCGTGGCCCTGGGCGGTCATGCAATGGGGGATATTTACAGGGGATTATAAAGATTAGTTTGTGACGCCACCTGTGGTTTCTGATCAATTTGACCAGCGCTGCAATATGGATCTTCTAAGGGGATGTTATGGGGCAGCAAGATGGTGAGTGTCCCACAGGCGAGACTTTTCCCTTGAAGTCTATGGTGGTGCAGATAATAAGTCAGTCACACACAATTCAGTCTCTTTCCATACCTTTACTGATGTTGTTGGCAGGTATGTCCTGGGAAGCTGGTCAGGTTGGAGAATGCACATTCAGGGGATTGCTGAGCAGGTTTAAGGCCTCCTTTCTCCTTGAAGTGTATGTGAGTCCTAACTTGCATGAAGTCAAGTTTAACTCCTACTGTAGCAGCTACGCCCGGCTGACATTGTGGTAGAGCCTTCTCCATCTCTGATAATCAGAGGTTGGAAAGAACGAAGTCCTCTATGCAGTGCACTTGCTAAAAGTCCTTGTTCTCCCTGACTCCAGTTACGTATCAACGCTTAGGGCTACCTTCTGTGACTTGAAGTCCAGCAAGGATTCCGGTGTTTCTTATTACTAGCCGTGAAGTACTAGCAATGCTTCAGACCCCGGTGTCCGGTTAATTAAGTGAAGATGATCTGTCACCTTGGTCACTTGTCCTTCTTTCTCCACTCGCCTGTCGCCCTGCTCTTGCCCTTAACATAAGCACGGGTAGCAGTAGGTGTAGTTGTCAGTTGTTCTTCCAAGCTCACTGACCTGTTCTCAGTTGCCTCGTTGTTATAACTGCTGTAATCCCTTTCCTTCTTTCCTTCAAAGACTCTGTCCAGAGTGGCTATCAGGAACTCTGTCAACTGATTTCATGCTCGCTCTGAGAGTCACTTCCCACGTTCTTAGGAACACAGGCAGCTTATTCTGAGTAACAGCTTCAAAATTCAAATGTAGCTCTGACTAGGCTAGAGTGATTCCTTTCCACTCGTACTAGCCTCCACTTCAGTACAAAATGAACTACCTGAGCTCTGTCAGGAATCAGTCTTCTCTCCTCTCCCTCCTAGACTGAACTGCTCTGTCCTGAGACAGCAAACTGGTCTGAATCTCCCTACTGACTGAACCACTACTGCTACGTCACACTAACTTAAATAGTCTAAGTTGCCCTCTGGTGGCAGTGTTGGAAGTGTGTGATGTGAATGAATATCAGGCTTCACAATTACCTTATCTGTGCACTCTCCTGGAGACATGTGTACCAAGCGCAGCTGGGCCACACACGTGCACCCCACCAGCCGGTGAAACTACACCTCCCAGCTTGCACTCCCCTTGACTGGGGAACTACGCCTCCCATCCGGGGAACTACACCCCGCCAGCTGGGGAACTACGCCTCCCATCCGGGGAACTATAGCTCCCAGTGTACCAGCATGCACCCCTCTAGCTGGGAAACTACGCCTTCCAGCGTGCACCCCCCCCCCTTGACCGGGGGAACTACACCTCCCATCTGGGGAACTCTAGCCCCCAGTGTCCCAGCATGCACCCCACCAGCCGGGAAACTACACCTCCCAGCGTGCACCCCCCTTGACTGGGGAACTACGCCTCCCATCCGGGGAACTACACCCCGCCAGCTGGGGAACTAAACCTCCCAGCGTGCACCCCGCCAGCTGGGGAACTATGCCTCCCATCTGGGGAACTATAGCCCCCAGTGTACCAGCATGCACCCTTTAGCTGGGACACTACACCTCCCAGCGTGCACCCACCTCCCCCCTTGACTGGGGAATTACGCCTCCCAGCTGGGCAACTAAACCTTCCAGTGTGCACCCCGCCAGCCGAGGAGCTACGCCTTCCATCCGGGGGAACTATAGCTCCCAGTGTCCCAGCGTGCACCCCCTCCCCACTTGACTGGGGAACTACGCCTCCTATCCGGGGAACTACACCCCGTCAGCTGGGGAACTACGCCTCCCAGCCGGGCAACTACCCCCCGCCAGCTGGGGAACTACACCTCCCAGCTGGGGAACTACCCCCGCCAGCTGGGGAACTACCCCCCGCCAGCTGGGGAACTACCCCCCCGTCAGCTGGGGAACTACCCCCCCGTCAGCTGGGGAACTACCCCCCGTCAGCTGGGGAACTACCCCCCGTCAGCTGGGGAACTACCCCCCCGTCAGCTGGGGAACTACCCCCCGTCAGCTGGGGAACTACCCCCCCGTCAGCTGGGGAACTACCCCCCCGTCAGCTGGGGAACTACACCTCCCAGCCGGGCAACTACCCCCCGTCACCGTCAGCTGGGGAACTACCCCCCGCCAGCTGGGGAACTACACCTCCCAGCCGGGCAACTACCCCCCGTCAGCTGGGGAACTACCCCCCGTCAGCTGGGGAACTACCCCCCGTCA
The DNA here is from genome assembly GCA_033576555.1 of Oophaga sylvatica. Lineage (NCBI taxonomy): Eukaryota > Metazoa > Chordata > Amphibia > Anura > Dendrobatidae > Oophaga > Oophaga sylvatica. The sequence continues at coordinate 543,111,077 of JARQOD010000003.1, read as the reverse complement.
GCTGGGGAACTACCCCCCGTCAGCCGGGCAACTACACCTCCCCCCAGCCAGCCGGGCAACTACACCTCCCCCCAGCCAGCCGGGCAACTACACCTCCCCCAGCCAGCCGGGCAACTACACCTCCCCCAGCCAGCCGGGCAACTACACCTCCCCCCAGCCAGCCGGGCAACTACACCTCCCCCAGCCAGCCGGGCAACTACACCTCCCCCCAGCCAGCCGGGCAACTACACCTCCCCCAGCCAGCCGGGCAACTACACCTCCCCCAGCCAGCCGGGCAACTACACCTCCCCCCAGCCAGCCGGGCAACTACACCTCCCCCAGCCAGCCGGGCAACTACACCTCCCCCCAGCCAGCCGGGCAACTACACCTCCCAGCGTGCACCCTCCCTCCCCCCTTGACCGGAGAACTACACCTCCCAGCCGGGCAACTACCCCTCGCCAGCCGGAGAACTACACCTCCCAGCCGGGCAACTACCCCTCGCCAGCCGGGAGAACTACACCTCCCAGCCGGGCAACTACCCCTCGCCAGCCGGAGAACTACACCTCCCAGCCGGGCAACTACCCCCCGCCAGCTGGGGAACTACGCCTCCCAGCGTGCACCCTCCCTCCCCCCTTGACCGGGGAACTACGCCTCCCATCCGGGGAACTAAACCTCCCAGTGTGCACCCCACCAGCTGAGGAGCTACGCCTTCCATCCCGCTAACTATAGCTCCCAGTGTCCCAGCGTGCACCCCACCAGCTGGGAAACTACACCTACCGGCGTCCAGGGAACTACAATCCCCTGCCAGGGAACTACAACTCCCTGCCTGCTCTTCCCCAGTCTGGGAACTACCTCAGTGTCCACCATCTCCCTCCCCTCCCCTCCCAGGAACTATACCTCCCAGCGTGCAAGCACCCAACCCAGAGAACTACACCTGCCAGTGGGCAAACCCTCTCAGTATCCCAGTGTGCACACCACCACCCCAGCAAGGTAACTACACCTTCCAGAGAGCAACCCCCCAGCCAAGCAACTATACCTCCCAGCCATACAACCTCCCCAACCCCTCTCGATGGGGATCTACACCTCCAATTGGGCAAGCTTGGGAACTGGTACACCCACACCTCCTCCTCGCCGGGGAACTACACCTCCCAGCCATGCAACCTCCCCCCCTTCTCCCACAGCCAGGGAACTACACCTCATAGCGTACGATCCATCCCCCTCTCCCCCCGTTCCCACAGAACTACACCTCCCAGCGTGCAGTCCCCCTCCTCACGGAACTACTACTCTGAGTGTGACCCTTACCTCCAACAAGGGAGCTAAACCTCTGTGTGCCCCCCTTACAGATTCCTGGATGGAATGCTGGTACATGTAGTGACACCACTGATTAGCGAGTCACATGGTGTCAGTCTAACCTATGGGCACAACTACACCCTATGCCATCTCTATGCAAATAGTAGTGTGAGAGCATCTGCAACTCTTTAAATTATTGATATTCAGCTGTATAGCCCCATGTGTTTAGTGATGCCTAAGTAGTTACCCCACGTCTATAGAATAAGTACCTGTCGATTTCATATGTGGCACCCCATCCACTCTTGTGTAGAGCTCTTTGGTGGTCCTGGCCCACCTTTACATGGATGCCTTGTAGCAATCAGGGGCTTTAAAGGGTTTAATACATACTTTATGACATTGCTAACTGATCGGTCATCAGTCTAAGATCGGTGGGGGTCTGATACCCGGCTCTCCCACTGATCAGATGATATCTGCTGGCTGGATGTAAACAGTGTGGAGAGCTGGAACAGCACAGCTCTGTGATGGCTGCGGTTCAGTACGGCTCCTTATCGCCTGTTCATTTGAATAGGAGACGAGATGCAGTCCCCGGGGGCCCCCCCACAGTGTACACAGCTGTGCTATTCCAGCTCTGGACATGGGTTGCAATGGGCCAGCACATGAGCAAGTAAAGTGATGGTCTATGCTGTGGATAAGTCGTTGTTAGTCCCAGAAAACCCCTTTTAGTTGTCCATTTTAGATAAAAATTGTGAGGACTTGCTGATCTGATGGGCATGGGCGGCTCCTTACCGTACCGCAGATGTTAGGAATAGGAAGGAATGCGCATGGTTTGCTGTCCTTTGAGTCTGTAGGTGCTGAGCCTGTGCCTGAGGCTTTTTCCCCCCTGTAAGTGGAGGATACATGTTTATGGTGGATTCATGTAAAAAGTGTTATCCAACCTAAAAAAAAAAAAAAAAAAAAATATGTAACACAAAGTAACTGTCCATGTCTCTTTTTCCTGAGCGATGCATCGCTGACGCTCCACCAGTCCTCTGTCCTTGTTTGCAAGCAGCCAGCACATAACGAGTGATTGCCTTCATTAGTCTCATGCTCTACGATGCTGCTCAGCTCTGCGTCGTGAATCGTGATGCTACGTGTCCATTAAGGGCACTGATGGGCTGCTGAACTTGTGCGCTGGCGGCTCTTAACCAATGAAAGGGGCGAGCTGTAAGGACTTCATCTTCTGTGGTGTAACATTTGCAACTTTCCCCCCCTCAAACTTACATAACCCTCTAATGCTATATCTCGGATAGGTAGTCTGGCCAGTGTAAAAGGAAAATGACAGTGAAAAGGAAATTGATAAGCTGCCATTGCAAAATGGATTTGTCATGCACTAAAGGCACTGTCACACTTAGCGATCGCACTAGCGATCACGACAATGACACGACCTGGCGAGATCGCTAGTGCGATCGCTATGTGGTCGCTAGTTAGCTTCCAAACACATCTCATCAGCGATCTGTATAACGACCTCTGTGGTCGTTGGGAAAACCTAGTCCCGCCTGCGCCGCTGGTAAAGTCGTTCATAAAGGGTGTCACACTCAGCGATTCAGGCTCACCAGCGGGACACCAACGACCAAAAAACGGCTCAGAACGTTCATAAGCTATCAGCGACATCTCAGCAGGGGCCACATCGCTGCTACATGTCACACATAGCTAAGTCGCTAACGAGATCGCTACTGCGTCATAAAATCGGGGACGCAGTAGCGATCTCGTTAGCGATCTCGCTTAGTGTGACAGTACCTTAACAGTAGGACAGTTTTTTTTTTTTTAAGCAGCATTAATTCCATGGCACTGTACGTATGATAAACTACAATTATTTAATTATAATAATTATTGGACAGTGCCACTGCTACTTCTGATTTGAATTGCTTAACTAGCTGGTATAAATCGGGCACAAGCTTTGCACTAGGTCTGTACTCTTGCATGTGGTATACCATAGATCGGGCACAAGCATTGCCCCAGGTCTGTACATCTGCTTATAGCTGGTATAGATCAGGCACAAGTATGCCTCGCTTTTTATCCGCACCAAACGGACTCTCATGCTTAATACGGTCTTTCTGGTGTTGTTTGCATACGTTATGTAACGGTCCCGTTCTCTATCGGTAATTCTAGAGCAGAGTATAGTTATTACTAAGATCAGGTGTGATCCAGTTGGATGAACATGTAGGTGGGCTGCACTGCTGGAGTAAATCAGTTCTTCAGAAATTAAGATGGAAAAAAAGTTTTTTTTATTCACAACACTTTTCAGCGCTGTACTAGTGTCTTTATCAAGTGAAAAAAACAAAGTGTAAACTTGTTGTGAATAATAAAACCTTTTGCTCATAATTTCTGAAGAATTTATGGTACTCCAGCAGCGCAGCCCACCTACGTGTTCATCCAACTGGATGAAATATCTCCTGGAGGATTTATCCACCAGCCACGGGGCAGCAGCAGCGGTTTCTCTTCATGCCTACATAGGAGTTGTGCCTGTCACAACTGCACCAGCCTGCTCAGGTTCAGTTATGCCATGATATGAGGCGTGTGCCCACTATTTAAGATGGCAGATTTTCTTCATTGAACTCTGTAAAAATTGGGTACAACCGTTGTTGGCACTGTAGTGACCCTATTGCTTATTTTGCTTATAAAGCTTATTTTGCTTTAATTATTGTATTGTTAACGTTGTTACTTATGACTTGTGTTTTGAAACTGTTAAATTGTAAAGCGCTGCGGAATATGTTGGCGCTATATAAATAAAGATATTATTATTATTATTATTGGCCTTGGGCCACACTTTCCTGAATGACAATATCTAACACAGGCCATACATAATCAATAGCTGCTCCTCATGGACTGCACAGTATGGGTAAGTGGTTTATTTAGGGAAGAGTGCTGTGCCAGCTTATGATGGGAGTGTATAACGTTCATTTTCTCTATATTATGAGTGGGATTGTTAAAGTCTAGAAAACCTCTTTTAATCTTCTGATTGGAGGGGTCTTGTGTGGTAAGGCTGTAAATATTTAATCCGCACTGTGTATAAGTGACATGTCTTCTGTGTCCCATCCTATAGCATTATTACAATCCTGTGCATACGTTTTCATTAAGCTAAGTGTTTTAATACATGTGCCGTTCAGCTGCCAGCGGGGCTCTGCATTATTGAGATCTGCACTTAATTCATGAATCGTTCCTACAGATCTCCTTTTAGTGGTAGGACTAGTATAGCTAAACGATGCAGCGACTTGGCTGTCACTTTCTCTTTTCTTATAGACTGCCTTCACCTAAAAGGAGTTCTTACATCACAACTGGAATATGATACTGTGAGGACTGTATATGAGACAGCTGCCTTGACTTCAGCAACTAAACTAATGTTCTTCCTAAATGTCCTACACGAGTTTTACAAAGTGAGTCCTCATTGGAGTAAATCCATTTAAAGGTGGCATTTCTGGAGAAATTCATATTTTATTCAGACAAAAATAACTTCCAAAGATGTTGGCAGAAAAATCTTAGGCTGATAGGCTGTTGGTATCTGAGATTTCTCATTCCCCAATACTTTAGTTCTTTTTCCATGCAAAACATGGACTGGGATCCTGGAGGTAAGTGGTGCAGGGCAGCCTGACCTTCCTGAACCTCAGCCCTCTATTAATCAGAACTGAAAGCTGAACACCTAATTTCTATGCCTGTGTTCCCACTATTGTTCTTAGGTCTGTGTCAAGGTCCTCGAGCTTTCAAGGGAGATGAGTAAAGTTGGATTTAATGTCTGTTATGCACTTTTTGCAACATTTCTTCTTTGCTTAAATTGGGTGGGTCGAGTTGTAAGCGCTGTTATTTAGCAGATGGATACAATATTCATATTCTATCTCTTAAACATTGAAAAACTTAGAGCTCATTTAGACTGACTGATTGAGGAAAGAGTGTTCTTAGGCCGCAGTCAGACGGCCGTATAAATCGGCCCGAGATCAGAACACAGTGCACGGACTGACCGGCTGTTCTCCTGACCCGAGCCCTTAGGAACACTAGCAAGCTTAAAAATCATCGTTCTCGGCAGTACATCAACCTGTTTACTATGCACAAAGAGTGACTGTATGGGCCCTTAGACTAGACGGTCTTAAAATACAGATAAATATATGCTATCAAAAGAGAAAACAGAGTATTATTATTATTATTATTATACATTTTTATAGCGCCATTTATTCCATGGCGCTTTACATGTGTAAAGGGGCAAATATAGACAAGTACAGTAAACGTGAGCAATACAAGGCACACACAAGTACAGAAGGAGAGAGGACACTGTCCGCAAGGGCGCACAATCTACAGGGTTGTGCCATAAAAAATTAATTTTATTAAATATAATGAATTTAAAATACAGATTGCTTAAATAATGCCAAAGGCTGCAATGCCAAGTGCAAAAAACAGGAGAACCTACATATTATAAATCTTGGTAATACCAATTGCAAGTATGTATGCAAGATAGATAAAGAATGGACCTGAGCCACTAATTGCTAACATGCATGAGGTATGATGTTCTACTGTAAAATGTGCATATAAAGTACGTAAAGAGTAAAAGTAAAGACTTACTTTAGTAACCAGGTTATAATGAAGGAGCTCCTGCCACCCCAACGCACGTTTGCGTGGTCACTTCCTCAGGAGGCGTCAAAATACACCATATTTATCAGTTATTCATGCTGATGTATTGTAATTCTAAGTTTACACCACATTTTAGTTGTCTTACTTTGTGCCAGAATGTGCGCCATAATTCTGGTGCATTTTTGACCCACTGTGCTGCTCATTAGACAATGTTTTTTCCTGATGAGACACAACTCTTTATAGTGAGGCCCTGTGTCCTTTTTGGAACATGCCCATTTCCTGTTGGCCCCTACATTTTTGGGTAAGTTTGATAACTGTTCCATTGCTGATCTGAGGAGAGTACAGTCTACTTGAGTGCTTGAGTTTGCGTGACATTTAGGCACCAAAATACTTTGGCTTATGCTGGTGAAAACCAATTCCTTATCGTGGATCTGAATGTAAAGGATGTTTTATATTCACACAACCCTTTTTCTGGCTTTAGCTGTACATTTCCTGTGCATTGGACGCTGCAAGGAAAATGTATGTTAAAATGTATTGTCCAGGATTTGTATGTTGATGACTTTTTGCAGCTCTATCCGCAGCCGAGTTTAGAGTCAGAAAAGCAATGTGTGCCGTACACTGAAATGTTCTGCTGCTGAAGTTCACATAGAAGTGAATGGGAACGGCCCAGTTATCTTACATGGGTTTGGTATATTGGCCATCCTTGTAGTGCGTGAATGGGGCATTCTGACTGCATCACATACAGCTAATATATATGGGTAGGTGTTGTCTTTCAGCTATGTTTCTGATGGTTTTATATCAGACATTTTCAAAGGTTTATTCTTATATTGGCTCTTTTTGGAGCATATTGCTCCCTGCCTTCCTGCTTGCCACTGATCCTGATTGACAGTTTGGGCCAGTGGCAACGCTCCACTGATGACCTAAACTGTGCTCTCCGATACTGCGAGCAGCATGGGGTGTGCAGGAGCACCGAAGCTAGGGTGATCCAGCAATGCAGACCACTTCAAAGTATAACGAAGAGCCTAGAAACTAAGGGAACGGCTACTGCTGATACGCTGCCAAGGTGGACAGTAACTGAGGCCAAGTGCAGTAAACTTAAGAAATAAAAATCCCTCTGGTCTTGAACTGAGATGATTTTTGCTAACAAGCAAGTGGCAAGGTTTCTTGCTTTTTACAAGCACTGCAACTTTAACCATGTAAAACAATGCGAAAACCCCTTTTTCTTGGCAGTGACTCCAAGAGCTGAGAAATGATCATCCAGTAGTGGACTCTATCCCTGGGTTGTGTAATGTTAATTGCCTCGCTGCAGACAAGTTCTTCATCATTGCACCAACACAAGGGTGGACTTTAATCTGATTTACTTGCATTTTCCATGTCGGCAGGGCAGGCAGATGTAATTAATGGTTAATCAGGTGCCATAACAAGAAGTAGTGTTTTTTTTTTTTTTTTTTTTTACTAGTCTCACTGCAGAGAGCTGCTCACAAACATGTACACTGCACATGGATCTCTCCTACTTGGCACAGGTTACCTTTTGCGCAAGTTCTTATTTAAGCTGCCAGATGCGCTCCAGGGAAAGGCAGGACCTGTATGTCCTTTTTTTTTTTTTGTATCTTTTTTGCATCTTTCTACTTTTCTTTATAGCACTTTATGTCAAGCACATACCGCCAGCTAATATAGATATTTGAATAGTTGAGGTAAGGTGGGTAACGTTTTACTGCTGTTTAGTAATGTAACTAAAGGACATTTCTGAAAAAGCAGTGACAAATATTAAAGGACTGCACAAGTTTCAGTCTATATGAAAGATTGTGAATTATCCGGATAGCAAGCGTGAAGGCCGACGCTCGTCTGAGTCCTGACTTAAAATAATAGATGGTTTTTTAATTAATCCACAAGAAGACTGTTCTCTATTATTCTGGTATGACTCCTCCATAGACAGGAATGCTCGACTCAGCCATGTGTTCTTTGAGAGCGCCGCAGCCAGACTCCTATGGCAGGGATGCATCTCCATGGAGAACGAGCAGATCGACTACTGACGTTCAGCAGGCCAGATCCTTCTCTCCCGCTGCATCATCTGTTGGGATGAACCAGAAGGCCACCATACACATAAGATTGGTGAATGATCCTGCCGACTGCAGGTTCGGACGACTGTAATGTATATGTACAGGGCAGGTAGGGTCACACTATACGGCATAGCAACTGAAGAAAGGTTTGAAAGTTAAGAATAGAAGATCCAGGAGACGGCATTGCTGGATGTTTATTTTTTATTCTATTGGACCCGAATTTCCTCTTTCCTCTTCTTTAAAGAGGATCTGTCATCAGATTTCACAATACAAGCTGCAAACATTAGAGATCTCTTGGACTTGATAAGCAGGTGTATTTACTTTGAGGGTATGTGCACAGGTTGCAGATTCTGTTGCAGTTCTGCAGCAGATTTTGCCTTGCAGATCTGCAGCAGAACTGCAAGTGATGTACAGTACCATTTAGTCAATGGAAATCAAAAAACGCAGTGCACATGCTGCAGATTTTTCTGCGCAGATTTGGTGCGGATTTAAAACTGCAGCATGTCACTTCTTTTGTGCAGAACTGCAGCGTTTTGAGACCTGCTCCATTATAGTAATTTGCAGGTCTCAAAAGGCAGGGAAAATCTGCACAAAAACTGCAGTAAATCTGCAGAAAAAAAGGATAAAAATTGCGCAGATTTTGACCTGCAGTTTCTGCCAAGAGATGCAGATTCTGTGCAGAAAATTCTGCAGACCAATCTGCAACGTGTGCACATACCCTAAAAATCTGTCAGGCTTTATTATGAAAGTTCAACTATTTTAGGCGCTCCTAGCCTGAATAACAGCTTCTCACTGTCCTTCCTCCCCTTACTGCTCAGTACAAGCTGCAGCTGTCAGTCAGTCTGGTTGGGTGGAGATGGAATACACTTGGAATCAGCTCTTACACTCTATATAGCTGGACTCATACAGTGCTCAGGATTACACAGCCATTTTAACATTCAATTTCAAAGTACACCAGTCTAATCAGGTCTAATATATATTTAATAATGTCTGCAGTTTGTGTTGTAAAATCTGGGAACAGATCCACTTTAATTCAGACTGCATCAACTGCCCTTACAGGTGAATTTCTCACTGCTTTCCCAAGTCATTAAGCCCCCCATAACATTAGGTGATTGTCTGCATCATCTGGCTGCACATTTGTGTCCCAAATTCAACAGTTTCATAGGTTAATATGTGCGATCTCTCCCGACTCAGGGCGGTCATAGTCCGCTCCTGCTTGCAAATCTCCTGCTTCCCATGACATCACGTTGGCAGAGCAGTTCCTTGTCTTCTGAATTGCTGTCTACATGACTTCACAGCAAATGAGAATTGCCAGCAGGAGCGGTCTGGCAGGAAACCACAGTCTGTTAGTTGTCAACTATCTGCCTATAAGTGCTTAGCCCCATAAGTAAAATGGGTCATTCCATGGTAACTTACATTACAACATAATATGGTAACTTGCGTTACAGTGTTTTTCCTATGAAGGTGACTCATTTAACCATCACCTTGTAACGTAAGTTACCTATTTTCTCGTTATAAAAACTGTTGCATTTAACTTGAGAGGTTAAAATAAATTTGTTAAAGTTGCTTGGACTATGTTGTTTTAATACAATAAAAATAGTGCTTCTCCCCTGTTTACCACAACAGATAATTTGGCAGTCTCATGATCAGGGCCGGCATCAGCACCCGGCATACCCGGGCAAGTGCCGGGGTCCTGAGCAGGCGGATAAAAGCGGTACCAGCGCTGCCACTGGGCCCCCCCCCGCCTGCTCAGGGCCCCGGCAGCAGCCGGCGCAATACTCTCCTCTCTCCGCTGCCGCAGCTCCGGCTCCAGGGCCTCACAGCAGCGCCGCTAAATGAGTCATCATTAGCGGCCGGCTGTGGCAGAGAGAGCGAGGACGCCGGACAGGTGTGTTGTAATGCTGTCTTTGTGTGTATGTAGAGAGTGCTGTGGTGCTGTATGTGTGATGGTGGTGGGGGGAGCAGTGGATGAGATGGGAGGCGATGATGATGATGATGGGGAGGCAATGATGATGATGATGGGGAGGCAAGATGATGATGATGGGGAGGCAATGATGATGATGATGGGAGGCAATGATGATGATGATGGGGAGGCGATGATGATGATGGGGCAATGATGATGATGATATGGGACATGATGATGATGATGATGGGCAATGATGATGATAATGGGGAAGCAATGATGATGTTGGGGAGTCTTTCCACAGCGCCCTTTCCTGAGCCTTAACAGCGCAGAACGCAGCACAGTGCAGAGGAGAGCTCCATATTTTGTATGGAGCATTATAGGGGGACCAGTATCCTGTATGGAGCATTATTTGGGGTCCAATATCTTTATGGAGCATATTTGGCCATATACGTATGGAGGACTATGTGGTGCCATAATATTGTATGAGGACTGTACTGTCCATCTGTACTTGCGCTGTGAGGATTTGGCGTTTTGAGCTATGATACACTCATGTAATAAAAGAATGAGTGTTTGCATCTACTATACCATATTCTCGTAGTATCTGTGCATGATGAATCGTGGTCTGTTAAAGGGGCCCATTGAGACTCTTCGCCCGGCCCATAAAACCTGGAGCTGGCCCTGCTCATGATGGACAATTGCCTTTCCTTTTTTTGTAACGTAAGTTACCAAGTAATAACACTGTATTTGTATTAATTTATGTTAAAAATAAAACGTGCGAAATTTAATGTACAATATACATTCACTCATTTTTGTGGCTGCCTTCAAAGAACAGTCTGTAGTCCAGTTTATGGTTTGTGATTGTAACTAAGTTACCATGGAATGACCCAATAAAAATCCCGGATAAGCCCATTAAGTACTGTCAATTTTGGGGAAACACAAAAAAACACTCTGCAATGTTTTTAAAATATGTTAAACGATTGTTGACACTTGTTTTCAGTAGAATTCTGCAAGTAAATCTGGTATGCATGATAGCTAAAAGACTGACAGTAACATCCAGCTCTGAGACTTCTCTGACTCGTCAACCAAAGTGATAGTTGCAGTTTTATACAATTTATATTTCGCAATTTTTTGTATTTCCTAAATTGAGTCTTGTCTGATACCTCATATTGAAATATTTGTTCCTTCTGTGCGTCGTGAACAACCAGACTAGAGTAATTGTACTGCACTGTTCACAATTCCAGTGTAAGCCTTACACATCCGCGGGCTTGGCGACGCCGATTTTACCAGCGCGATGTGCAAAGCTTTCACACTTCGGGAAATGCTTATTTTGCCGAGATGGTTGTACTGATGCTTGAGACATACCATCGGCAAAAAAAACCAACAAACGTGACATGAGGTTTTCCGAGCGAATTACATTTGATCCACAACCTGAATTTAATCTGCCATCGGCCTAATGAGTTGCGATACCCATTGGATATTTTCTCGGCGTCGGAAAACCGGGGCGGTAAGCGCCGCCATGGCCAGCTAAGAATCCCCCTACACAGTGTTAATCTCTTCCCACACCTTGGGAGTAGTAATGAAACAATGCAGGAAGTTGCAACTCCAGCATTTGTGTCAGTCTCTGGAGAAGTAGATGTTTCATTGTTTGCAAAGCTTTGTACTTGATGTAGCACATTTTCCATTGCAGTAGTATATAAACCCCAAACGTGCAAGAGATTTCTGGGATTTAGAAATTACAATTACTTTGTTCCAACTGTTATATTTTAGAAAAGTAAGAAATAACATTTTAGTGGAAATTTAAAGAGAGCCTGTTGGTTCATGTTTACACATGTAAGTAGAATTATGTTCATACTGCTTAGTTATGGATTATCTGGCCTAAGGGCCCCGTCTCACATAGCGACACACCAGCGATCCCGACAACGATATGAACTTGTCAGGATCGCTGGTGTCGCTACATGATCGCTGCTGAGCTGCCAAACAGGCAGCTCAGGCAGCAATCAGGACAGCGACGCTGCAGGTAACGTCGCTTAGTAACCCGCAGTGTACGTTGGATACCGGCCCGCTGATGCAGGGAGCTGGTAACCAAGGTACACATCGGGTTTCCAGGCACTGCGCGGTGCCTGGATACACTGATGTGTACCTTGGTTACCAGCTGATCGCTGGTCTCCTGCCTGCCACACGCAGCGATGCGTGCCTGCCAGCGGGAGACCAGCGATCAAAAAAAAAAAGTCCAGGCATTTCTGACACGACCAGCGATTCACAGCAGGGGCCTGATCGCTGGTACGTGTCAGACATAGCGAGATCGCTGTTGCGTCACAAAACTTGTGACTCAGCAGCGATCTCGCTATGTGACACGGGGCCCTAAAAGTGAAATATGCATATAAAACCTGTAGACTTGAACTGAAAATCTGCACTAGAGGTCAGTTTACACTGCGTGTGTTTACACAGTGTGTATATTAGATTTTTAGTCTGGCAAGTATTTACGATGTGGAAACATGTCCTTGAAGAGGACCTGGCGTGTTTGTCTGTACACATGTATATCTGTATTGTTGTTCCTTTATAAAGATGTGTCCTCAAGGATCACGACTCGTTGTCACCAGTCATGACGATCAATGACGTGCTGCCAGTCACCTCTTAATGATTAATTGATGTGAATACACAGATAGCCAAAATGTTTGGCTTTTTCCCCACTTGTCTATTTGTGGATGCCATAACTTGCAAGTCACACCACAACCACATTCACTACCCGGCATTGTGATGTAGGTGTGTCGTCCTGGCCGTTACAGGTTGGGACAATGTGTCTCATAGTCTTGATAGTATCCAGCCAGTGCTGACTGTGGGGGCACATCTCTTTGCCAGAGGAAACTGTGCTGCTCATTTGTTAGTAAGTATTCAGCAGGATTAACACCACAACAGAGTTATGGGAGAGGATGTTCTGCAGTTCTTTTCATGGGAAATACAAATATGCATCAAAGGGACCTGACATAGTAGATTTTCGCTGCTTGAGCCTTATTCAGTGTGAATTAGATACTCCATTATTTCGGCACCGTATGTTTTACTCTGAAACCTTGCGGCAGAGTAAACATATCTGGAGAAGTTGTTCGTAGTCCTTGGCTGCTTTTTATTATATATATTATATATATATATATATATATATAATTATATTTTATATATAATATACACTTTCCTAGTGTGACAAATCTCACTGTATGTGCACAGCGGGAGACCTGTCAGTCATGAGTGGGGCAGGGACAAGTCGCTGGGTTACTTACCTTGCACTAATCGTACAAGAGTCTAGTCCTCTGCTGCACGTCAATTCTAGACTGCCAGCTCAGTTCTCCGAATGAGTTAACGGTACTGCACAACTAATAACAATCCCGCTAGCGATCACGATAACGACGCATACTAATGCGATCGCTAGCGGGATTGTTTCTATATCGCTAATGCGCCACATTTAGCGATATAGTTAACGACGCTATCGCCGTTAGCGATCTTCTTAACGACTTTAGCGGTACAAAAGTACCGCTAAATCGCTAAGAAAAGGTGCCACACAGCGATTAATACTTACCCAGCGGGAGCGCCGACGAGAAAATAGGGTCCGGAACGATTCCAGCGACGAGCGAGATCACAGCAGGAAGCTCGTCGCTGGCAGATGCCGCACTGAACAA
>JARQOD010000003.1:543024068-543097478 GCA_033576555.1 Oophaga sylvatica | reverse complement strand
GTGGTCTTATTCCTGAAGTCTCCAGGGAAAACCTTGTTGTGGGCACATACCTTAAGATTGAACGGAATAGGTGATAATATGCAGAATAGTGAGGGACCAAGAGAACAATTCAGAAAATTGTTCTCAGGATCAGCACGGATCCCACCTCTCTAAAGTTTAATAGAAAATAGGTGATATTGAATGATGGATATAGCCCTTTCATACACTTCAGTCACCTCCTAGTGTACAGAGTTGTTCGCAGCATGTTTTATTTTCTAGAAATTACAAGATGAAAATGAAATCTAAATATATGGGGTCAAGGGCCTACATTTTACTGTTTTCTGAAAAATTGAAGGGGTTTAATCAAGTTTAAAAACTTTCATTCAGATTTGACCTATTACAGTACAATGGTTAAATCCATTCTTGTCTCCCCAAAAGTCAGCAACTATTAAAGGGAATCTGTCACCCCATTTTGCCTATATCAGATAGATATGCCTGAATAGTGCGTCCCATAAGTAACCTATCAGTATCTATCATATATTCTGACACCCCCGTTTTCATGCCCAAATACCTTTGTAAAGTTCGGTTTTCTGTATGCTAATCTGGGCGGTCCGGAGGGCGGTGTTTTTTGCTTCCTCCCCCTCGCCCGCTCCTCGGCTTCTCTTGCATAGGTCCGTCTGTGCATAGCACAGACGGCTTAGTGTTCCCGCGATTGCGCGTTTTAAAATCCCCCGGCGCCTGCGCAGTGTCCTTTGCCCAACAGTGGGCAAAGCATAAAATCATTACAGCGCATGCGCAACTATTTTTGGTCACTTTCCTTGCCCCGGAAGTCGTCCAAGGCAAGCAGTCATTTGCGGGGCAAGGAAAGTGACCGAAAATAGTTGCGCATGCGCTCTAATGATTTTATGCTTTGCCCACTGTTGGGCAAAGCACACTGCGCAGGCGCCGGGGGATTTTAAAACGCGCAATGCGGGAACACTAAGCCGTCTGTGCTATGCACAGACGGACCTATGCAAGAGAAGCCGAGGAGCGGGCGAGGGGGAGGAAGCAAAAAACACCACCCCCGGACCGCCCAGATTAGCATACAGAAAACCGAACTTTACAAAGGTATTTGGGCATGAAAACGGGGGTGTCAGAATATATGATAGATACCGATAGGTTACTTATAGGACGCACTATTCAGGAATATCTTTATCTGATATAGCCAAAATGGGGTAACAGATTCCCTTTAAAAGGGGTGAATAGATAAGATTTTTTTTTTTTTTTTTAAATGAAAAATGTCTATATCCATATTAGAGGACAATCCTGTAATGCAGTTTTCACTCTGCCTCTAAGGCTAAGTTCACACTAGGCGTTTGTGCTGTGGTTTTTTTTTGTAGCAAAACCTGCACTCTTGGCAGAAAAGAAGTAGCATTAAAAACGCTTGTTTTGGTGCGATGTTTGCTATGTTTTTTGCTCTATTTTTCAGGATCCCAAAGTTTACCTTTACTTCCACCACAGACGCATGAACACAGCTCACCAATAAGACATACAGTATGTTCATGAAAAAATACACATACAAATGTAACAGCTGGGGGAGGTGAATTGGTCTGGAATAATTTACCGTAGATACTGACAAGTGCATTGAGTTTGTAGAACACTGTTTAACTTTCACACTTTGGTCAGCCATTTAGTTGCTCAGACATGGTTCAATCTCAAGGGTATGCCACACTAAACAATATCGCTAACGGATCGCTAAAAAATGTCACTATTTAGCGATTCCGTTAGCGATGTTGTTGTGTGCGGCAGCTTCCAGCGACGAGCTTCCTGCTGTGATCTCGCTCGTCGCTGGAATCGTTCCGGACCCTATTTCATCGCTGGCGCTCCCGCTGGGTAAGTATATATCGCTAGTGTGGCACCTTTTCTTAGCGATTTAGCGGTACTTTTGTACCGCTAAAGTCGTTAAGAAGATCGCTAACGGCGATAGCGTCGTTAACTATATCGCTAAATGTGGCCGCACTTAGCGATATAGAAACAATCCCGCTAGCGATCGCATTAGTATGCGTTGTGATCGCTAGCGGGATTGTTTAGTGTGGCAGTACCTTCACTCCTTGGTTAGCCACAGGCATTGTTCAATCTCACACCTTTGTAGGCCAACGTTTACATTGTACGCATCACTAATTAAACTGTACTAATCCAAACTGCCATCCTTAGGAAAAATCACAATTATAAATGGGTTTCATATTATACTGCTGTACTTGTTGTTTTTTTCAAAAGCCCTGCAAAACCTGTGTTTTTGCAGCTTTGTCAGTTTTTTTCATCACTCATTGCTGAAACGCTGAAAAAAAACGCTGAAAGTGACATGCTTTATGTCCAAAAAAAACATGCTAAGCACAAAATACTGTTGACAAAAAAACAATGTGTGCATGAGATTTCTGAGATCTTATAAGCTGTGCTGGTACTGTAAAACACAGCTGAAAATTAGCATAAACGCAGCAAAAGTGCCCAGTGTGAACTTAAGCCCCCGTCACACACAGTGATCTCGCTAGCGAGATCGCTGCTGAGTCACTAGTTTTGTGACGCAACAGCGATCTCCCCTGCGATATCGCTGTGTGTGACATTCAGCGACGATCATCCCCCCTGGTGGGTATCGCTAATCGTCGCTGAATGTCCTGGACATTTTTTTGATCGTTGGTCTCCCGCTGGCCAGCACGCATCGCTGCGTGTGGCAGGCAGGTGACCAGCGATCAGCTGATAACCAAGGTACACATCGGGTTTCCAGGCGCCGGGCGGCGCCTAGAAACCTGATGTGTACCTTAGATACCAGATCGCTGCTGCAGGGGAGCTGTTAACCAAGGTACACATCGGGTTTCCAGGCACCGTGCAGCGCCTGGAAGCCCGATGTGTACCTTGGTTACCAGCTCCCTGCACCAGCGGGCTGATATCCAACGTACACTGCGGGTAACTAAGCGATGTTACCCACAGTGTCGCTGTCCTGATCAGTGCTGAGATCTGCCTGTTTGGCAGCTCAGCAGCGATCATGTAGCGACACACCAGCGATCCTGACAAGTACATATCGTTGTCGGGATTGCTGGTGTGTCGCTATGTGTGACGGGGCCCTTAGCCTAAACCTCAAAATAGCCTGAATCCTGTTCTGTAGAGATCACTAAGATAACACTTGTGTTGTAAAGCTGGGGGTGGATATCCCAGAATTATGTGCCCCATGATAGTTGAGGAGACCCTCCCATACCCCCTATAACCTGCACAAGGACTACTGCAATGGTCACAGAGCATGCCCCCATTAATCTCCCATACAGATCAGTGAGTCTGTCCATGCACCTGCTGTAAAGTCTCTGATCTGCTGTGTGCAGAGCCGTGCACTCGCTGTCTTCTTAGCAGAGGTGGGAATCTGCAGCAGTCATATGCCAGACACATAGCTGAGGCTATGGCACGGCTGAGTTACGTTGTTTCTGTACCTCCTGGATTAATTTATCGTGCTGCTATTGAGATATGGCCTTTCGTACTTGGATAGGTCACCAGGATGTTTGGTAACAGTTGCACATGGACAAATAAGCCATATCCCCATATTTAGTGACTGCAGCTATCCAGAAATAATAGTTGGTGTCTTGATAAACTATGACACTGTTAAATCAATAGATGAGTGCCATTGTGATGCATAAATGTGGTGTTTTTAGATAACGCTCCCCCTCCGTGGGGACACTTTGGAAGGTTATATTGTGGTGTTTTTTTAATTTCTTCGTTTTGCTTTAATTGCGTTGTAGTTTTATGTATCATTCTATTGTTGTTCGTGTGCCATTTATCTCCCAAAACATTTAGTGTTTTCTGCTAAAAGCTATTGAGGCTTCAGGTGGCAGCTCGGTACTGTGCAATTACAAAGGATTATAATGAGGAGACGTTATTCCGGTGATAATTGGATAAACGCAGGTGTAGTCTAGAGATCTGGGTAATAAGACTGCATCAGTTTATGCAGGGGACTGATTTATATCAAAACCAAAAAGACACAAACAGTCCATAGGTCTATAAAAAATACAAATTTTATTAAATCAAGTCTAAAAAAATATATGTATAGACAGGGTGAAATAGCAACATAGGGGACAAATGACATCACAATGTGCGCATGATAAATGGGCTGTCATGGCAACAAAACACTACACCTATATGAATAAGTAAGCAAAGCAACACCAAAGGACTAAGTAATATGGTATCCCATCCATACTCTGCATAGACAATATGTAGTTCAACATAAATAGCATGTGCTAAAATACATAAAGACACATATCACATTACCAGCAGAGAAAAAAGGCCAAGGTGAAGCATAATTACCAAGAGAATGGAAATGGTGCAGAAGCCTGTCGCCTGACCACCCTCCCCGACGCGCGTTTCGGAGTGGCAACCCACTCCTTCCTCAGGGGGCGCCAGGGTGTCTTTATGTATTTTAGCACATGCTATTTATGTTGAACTCCATATTGTCTATGCAGAGTATGGATGGGATACCATATTACTTAGTCCTTTGGTGTTGCTTTGCTTACTTATTCATATAGGTGTAGTGTTTTGTTGCCATGACAGCCCATTTATCATGTGCACATTGTGATGTCATTTGTCCCCTATGTTGCTATTTCACCCTGTCTAGTATACATATATTTTTTTAGACTTGATTTAATAAAATTTGTATTTTTTATAGACCTATGGACTGTTTGTGTCTTTTTGGTTTTGATATGAATTCTAGCAGTTGGTCGTATTAGTCCATGTGGCATCCATTTATTGGTACTTTGATATTGGTTACTTCAATAATTTATGGCACATATTTTACCATTCATGTATTTTGCCAGTGTCACTATTACTTTAGGGGACTGATTTAGTACAGGACTGCTTATGTTGGCGACAGTCTGCAAATTGATGTGCCCAGCTGTATCTGAAAATGTACCTTCCCTGCAGCCCCCAGTGCTGTAAGAAGACCACTAGAGATGAGGGGAGGGAGCATTCAATGCAGAGAGCCCTGAGTGCGGCAAGTAAAAGGGGCATCCTCCCAAAATTAAATCTCCCAAACTCTGAGAAAATAGGGGTAATGCAAGCTAAATCCTTGTAATGTATAAGTAAAGATGTATATCTTAGTACCGTGTTAGGCTACTTTCCAGGACGTCCCCCTGACAGCACTATGGAGGACGTCCTCCTCCTCCTTACAGGGACAGGAAGCACACGAGAGGTTAAAAGGTCCCACTCCTCCCCCTATACCTCAGTGTTTTTCCTGTCCCTGCATGGAGGGACACACGAGAGATCGCTGCGAGGAACGCAGTAACTTACCGGGCCCAGGGGGATCGTGCGGTTCGTCCAAATCCTTCCCCCTGTCAAGAGGTCCAGAGCCGAAACTCCCTCCTTGGGAGTCCCTCTGCTCCAAAGACCGGGGGCGGACGAGCTCCCGGGTAAGAGCCGCTCCTTCCGTTGGGAGGCTCTCGGCTGAGGCGTCTTCCTCCTGGTCCAGGGAGGAACGCCGAACAGGCCTCGACTGGAAACTGAGCGTCACTTCCGGTGACGCGAAAACGTGAGGTCAGCGGGCGTTCCGGAATAGAACGCAGGAGGTCGGAAAGCGTCTCAGAGGTATCGCAAAACTTCATGCGTTCGGAAGTAGAACGCAAAAAGGTATGGAAAGCGTGTCGCGTTTGGTTTTTGCGTTCCAGGTGGAACGCAGTATGGGCGGCGCTAAAGACGTCGCAGAACACTATAAAAGCGCGCGAAAGGTAGCGTTTGAATGCTGATCACTAATCTGGTAACAGAGTACGTGCAGCAGCTACCATAGTAGTCCTAAGGCAGCAAAGTAAACCTTTTCTGCGGATGGACATGGAGTCTGAGAAATCCAGAGAGGAGGCAGGGGTAAGTGCGCATAGCGCAAAAACTCCACTCTCACTAAGTAATCCAGACTCGATCCTTAGTATACATATTGTTGTATTACTTAGGACAAGGATACTTCATCTACACCTTTGCAGACAGTGAAGAGAGGAAAAGCCTCGGCGAAAACTAATCGCTGTTCTACATGTCAGACGAAGCTTCCTGACGCTTATAAAAAAGCGGTCTGTTGTACTTGTACAGCAGTAGTCTTGGAGCAAGAAAGATCTTCGTTATTATCTGACTTGAGGATCTTGATTAAGGAAGAAGTGCAGGCATCATTATCAGCTAGTTCACAACAGCAGCCCACTAGTCAGGGTCCAAGCCGTAAGAGATCTAGGATGGAGTTGGAAGAGGAACCGGATCTGGAATCAGAAGAAAACATGGAGCAGTACTCGGAGCAGGAAGAAGGTGAAGTTCAGACGGAAGTCCAGGAAAAGGCCAGGAGGTACCTGTTCCCGGTGGAAGATACGGATGATTTGGTCCAGGCTGTAAGAAGTACTATGCATATGGAAGATGTCCCACGACCCCAATCCAGACAGGATTTGATGTTTGGAGGTCTTACAGCTCAGATCGATAAAGTTTTTCCTATTAGTGACCATATAAAAACCATGATTCTGTGTGAATGGAAAGACGCAGAGCGGAGACTGGTAATGTCACGTGACTTTAAAAATCGTCTTCCTTTCGATCCTGAGGAATCAAAGCTGTGGGAAGAAACACCTAGAGTTGATGTGCCAATTGCAAAAGTGGCTAAAAAGACTTCGATTCCTTTTGAGGACTCTTCAAGTCTAAAAGATCCTATGGACCGCAAGGCGGACATCCTCCTTAAGCGGGCCTGGGAGTCTTCGGCGGCCTTAATAAGAACCAATATTGCGGCTACTTCGGTAGCTAGGTCTATGTGTTTCTGGATGAGTCAGTTGGAGGATCAACTGGCTAATAGGACCCCTAGAGCTGAAATTTTAGAATCTCTTCCTCTTATTAAGTCAGCAACAGCCTTTCTGGCTGATACCTCGGCTGAGTCAGTCAGGTTTTCTGCCAGAAATAGCTCTTTATCCAATGCAGTCCGGAGGGCTATTTGGTTGAAATCCTGGTCGGGGGATAATGCCTCTAAAAATAAATTATGTTCATTACCATTTGCAGGATCAAAGGTATTTGGTCAGGCATTGGATGATATTCTGGAGGCCTCAGATAGCAAAAAAGGATTTCCAGAGGAGAAGCCTAAAAAGTTTCAATCCTTTCGGAAGAAACCAGCCTTCCGTAGACAACCATTTTATAAGGACACAGGTAGACCTAGCAGGGGAACATATAAGGGTTCCTATACTCAAAATAGAAGAAATAGGAGTTCACTGTTTGGATCTTCCTCAAAACCTAGAAAGCAATGACGCCAGGCACATAGGGGGCAGACTTTCGTTCTCGGCAGAGAACTGGAAAAAGGTCACCAAAAACGAGTGGGTCCTACAAACTATAAAGGAAGGTTACAGAATAGAACTGGTATCCTATCCGCCCCAGAGATACATATCTCCCACTGTGGTTCAGGAAAATTTAGGAATGTTTCAGGACATCCAAGACTTAATCTCTTCAAAAGTCATTGTGCCAGTTGTTGGGTCAGAGGAAAAGTCGGGTCACTATTCCTCTCTCTTTCCAATAATGAAACCGTCAGGAGAGTCAAGAACAATTCTGAATCTCAAACCATTGAACAAGTATGTTCGCTACAAAAGATTCAGAATGGAGTCTATAAAGTCAAAAATTCCATTGATAGACAAAAATTCGGTAATGTGTACCCTAGATTTAAAAAATGCCTACTATCAGGTGCCCATCCATCCAGCCTCGCAGGAACTTCTAAGATTTGCTGTAAGCCTACCAGAATCCACCTGCCACTTCCAGTTTCAGGGTCTGCCATTCGGACTAGCTTCTGCTCCCAGAGTTTTTACGAAGCTAATATCAGAGGTCGTAGCCTATCTAAGAAACCAAGGAATTGTAGTAATACCTTACTTGGACGACTTTCTGTTAGTGGCTCGATCAGCAGAAATTCTGAATTACCATACAGAGCGAACAATGGCGGTACTAGAATTTCTCGGTTGGGTGATAAATCGAGAGAAATCTCACTTAACTCCCAGTACAAAAAGAGTATTTTTAGGAGTACTCCTCGATTCAAGAACCAGAACAGCTTTCCTGCCAGAGGTCAAGCAAAGATCTTTGAAAAAGAAAGTGGCAGAGATGGTAAAGAACAGAGTTACCATTCGAAGAGCTATGCAAGTTCTGGGAGTAATGACATCATGTATACCATGCGTCAGGTGGGCTCAAGCTCATTCAAGACCCCTACAAAGAGAGGTGCTATCGTGGTGGGATCGTCATCAGTCATCCCTAGACAAAAGGATCCACCTCTCGGCAAGAGCAAAGAGGTCGTTAGTTTGGTGGGCACAAAGCAAAAATCTCAGAAGAGGAGTTCTTTGGATTCCATCCCCATATATAGTAATAACTACAGATGCAAGCGCATGGGGTGGGGAGCCCATCTAGAAGGGAAGTTTCTTCAGGGCAGATGGCCAGAGAAAATCAGACGAATGTCATCGAATTACCGAGAGTTGTATGCGATCTGGGAATCCTTGAGAAGGAATCAGGACCGTTTAAGAAACCATCACGTCAAGATCCTATCGGACAACATGACAGCAGTAGCCTTCATCAAACATCAAGGAGGCTCTCGATACAGAACACTGCAGGACCTTGCAGAGAAGATATTTGTATGGGCAGAACGAACGATCCTTTCCATAACTGCAGTTCATCTGGAGGGTTCACAAAACCTAGTGGCAGATTATTTAAGCAGACAGAAGATCTACCCGACAGAGTGGGAGTTAAACCAGAAGGTCTTCCGGTTATTATGTCAACGTTGGGGAACACCTCAAGTGGACCTATTTGCTACAAGGAAAAATGCAAAACTACCAAGGTTTTTTTCACTGAACCCAGCAGACAATCCAGAAGGAGTAGATGCCTTGAGTCAGAGGTGGAACAAACCTCTAAATTATGCATTCCTGCCAATAGCATTGATACCAGCAGTTCTGAGGAAGATAAGGGAAGACGGTGCGTCAGTGGTACTAATAGTTCCGTTCTGGCCGAGGAGGAGCTGGTTTCCTCTACTGGGGGCCATGACCAGAGAGGATCCAATCGAGCTTCCCCAGTGGAAGGACATAGTGCACCAGGGACCAGTTCTACACCAGGACCCAGAAAGATTGCACCTGTCAGCCTGGATCCTGAACGGGACATTCTAAAAGCTCGTGGTCTTT
Organism: Oophaga sylvatica; assembly: GCA_033576555.1. NCBI lineage: Eukaryota > Metazoa > Chordata > Amphibia > Anura > Dendrobatidae > Oophaga > Oophaga sylvatica. Next base: position 543,088,341 of record JARQOD010000003.1, on the reverse strand, counting down.
CAGATCAAGTGATAACAACGATCCAGGCCAGCAGAAAACCTGTAACTTCAGCAATATATTATAAAATCTGGAAGAAGTTCTGTCTGGAAGGTGGCAGGTCTGATGTTGTAGCCGGAGTCCCGGATGTTCCGCGAGTACTGGATTTTCTTCAAACAGGGTTTAATATGGGTCTTAGACCTAGTACACTTAAAGTACAGATCTCAGCTTTAAGTACTTACATGGATTACCCTTTAGCTTCACACCCTTGGGTAGTTAGATTCGTTAAAGCAATCCAAAGATTAAGGCCTACTATAAGGCAATTGTCTCCCCCCTGGGATTTAAATCTAGTTCTGGGGGCACTTTGTAAAACTCCTTACACTCCAAATAAGGATTTGCCTATTTCTCTCCTATCAATGAAAACAGCCTTTTTGGTAGCTATTACCACAGCCAAAAGAATAGGGGAAATTCAGGCTTTATCCATTAAAGACCCATATATGCAGATCAGAGAGGATCATGTGGTATTGAAACTAGACCCTGCTTTCATGCCCAAGGTAGCCTCTTTGCAAAATCGCAACCAGGAAATAATACTTCCATCCTTTTGTGAAAAACCTTCGAATGTTAAAGAACAAGCCTTAAGGTACTGCCACACTAAACAATCCCGCTAGCGATCACGATAACGACGCATACTAATGCGATCGCTAGCGGGATTGTTTCTATATCGCTAAGTGCGGCCACATTTAGCGATATAGTTAACGACGCTATCGCCGTTAGCGATCTTCTTAACGACTTTAGCGGTACAAAAGTACCGCTAAATCGCTAAGAAAAGGTGCCACACTAGCGATATATACTTACCCAGCGGGAGCGCCGATGAGAAAATAGGGTCCGGAACGATTCCAGCGACGAGCGAGATCACAGCAGGAAGCTCGTCGCTGGCAGATGCCGCACTGAACAACATTGCTAACGGGATCGCTAAATAGTGACTTTTTTAGCGATCCCGTTAGCGATATTGTTTAGTGTGGCATGCCCTTTACACTCCTTGGATGTTAGACAGGCAGTAATTGATTACCTGGAGGCCACTGGGGGCTGGAGGAAAGACCCTAATTTGTTTATTTTGTATGGAGGTAAAAATAAGGGTAAAAAAGCTTCTAAGCCTTCCATCGCAAGATGGATTACCACCTTAATCATAAAAGCTTACAGATCTGAAGGTGTAGTTTGTCCCATAAAAATTAAAGCCCATTCTACCAGGGCCTTGTCAGCATCATGGGCAGAAAGAGCAGGAGCATCTTTAGAACAAACTTGTAAAGCAGCCTCTTGGGCTACAATAAATACCTTTTGCAGGCACTACAAACTAGATGTGCTAGCAGGACAACAGACGGCATATGGTAGAAAAGTATTACAGGCCGTAGTCCCACCCTAGGAGGGTTTCTTTGGTACTCTCCATAGTGCTGTCAGGGGGACGTCCTGGAAAATGGGTATTATACCTACCGATAATTCGGTTTCCAGGAGTCCATCCTGACAGCACGGTTAGTTCCCTCCCTTGTCTATGTTGATTTATATGCTAATTCATATGATGTAATATGTTTAAGTAATTAAATATTGTCACTTGCATTGATCCATGGTATGGTACTTGTCAAATCACTGAGGTATAGGGGGAGGAGTGGGACCTTTTAACCTCTCGTGTGCTTCCTGTCCCTGTAAGGAGGAGGAGGACGTCCTCCATAGTGCTGTCAGGATGGACTCCTGGAAACCGAATTATCGGTAGGTATAATACCCATTTTCACACTTGCGTTTTTTTGCGCTGCGTTTCGAGCGCACATGAAGCGCATTAAAAAACGCATGCAAATGCTTGTAAACGCTGCGATATTTAGTCGCATCAGCATGCGTATTTCGACAAAAAAACGCAGCATTTGTCAGCGATTTCATGCGTTTTTGCATGCGTTTGCGTTTTTTTGGCGCATGCGTTGTCTATGTGTCACATTTCTATCATCTCTGGCTCTATCATCTATCATCTGTCTCCATCATCTGTCTCCATCATCTGTCTCCATCATCTCTGTCTCCATCATCTCTGTCTCCATCATCTGTCTCCATCATCTCTGTCTCCATCATCTCTGTCTCCATCATCTCTGTCTCCATCATCTCTGTCTCCATCATCTCTGTCTCCATCATCTCTGTCTCCATCATCTCTGTCTCCATCATCTCTGTCTCCATCATCTCTGTCTCCATCATCTCCAGAAAAATCGCGTGCGTGCAAAAGCGCTGACGAGCGCAAAGCCATGCGCACGCCAGCGCCCCCATAGACTGCAATGTTATTTTTTGCGCATAGCGTGCGCACGCGTTTTTTTAAAGCGGTTGGCCGAGAAAAAAAAATGCAACATGTAGCGTCTAGCGCGTATGGGCGCACACCGGGAAAATGCGCAGCGCACGACAAACGCACATGAACGCGTGCAAGCGCTAGACCCTGCGCCCGCCATGTTAAAGATAGGGGAACATTGCGCATGCGTCCGATAGCGCAAGATGCGCTGCGCAAAAAACCGTAAGTGTGAAAGTAGCCTTAGCCAGTAGATAGCCTGTGTTGTGTACAAATATGTGATTCTTCAGATTTTGTATTAGTCTTTGCCTGATGAAGAGACCTGAGTAGTCTCGAAAGCTTGCAATTTGTTACCATCTTTTCAGTTCGGCATTAAAAGGTATCAACCACTGAGGACTCTCAATTCTAAACATTTTTGTAATGTATAAACACATTCATATAACGCTGCATGAACCGGTCCTCATCCGGTATCCGTACAAGTGCGAGAGAGGCCTGCGACAGGAGTGGGTGATTGGAGTTATAGAGGAGGTTAATCTTTAGTGGAGCGAAGAGTATGCTTAGGGTGGTGGATGGAGAAAAGGGAAGAGATTTGTGGTGAGAGTGATAACTTTATATTGATCAAGGAAAAAAGGGAAATCTCCAGCATTGACTACACAGGTAAAACTTCACGTTTATTGAATCTTCATAAAAAATGACATGCTGGCATACCACTGAATACCCAGAGGGTGACCGGCTAGGGCATTTCGACTAGACAGTCTTAATCGTGGTCTGCTTTGTGGGATTTCTAGCAATATTTTTTTTTACCTTCCCCCTCCAAAACACCCGGTATTGGCTAATTGATTAGAGCTTGTAAGTACAATTAACCCTGTGTTACACGGTAGGGAAAAGACACACAAATATAAATGTAAAAAACTATGGTATTCAGGAAAAAAATAGAATACAGTATATTGCAATATTAGATTGTCTTTATGTTCATGCCCTGTGGGGCTCTTGTATGTAACTTGAAAGTCCAGTATGATTCTGTGTTGAGAATTTTTCTTAATTCACCCCCTCCACCCCCAAATGGTTAGAAAAATTCTCAAGAGTCAGACTGGACTTTCAAGTTATACAAGACCATTACACAGCCACTAAAAATCGTGTACGCATTTATATATACATTACATCTTCATGTATTTCAGTTGTTTCTTCTGGGCTTGGGTTCTTAGGCCTCTTTCACACATCCGTTTTTTGACTTCAGGCACGATCCGGCGTGTTGTCAAAAAAACGGATCCGTACGGATCGTTTTTTTAACATTGACTTTCATTAGCGCTGGATCGCGCCTCATGTCATTGCGTTGCATCAGTTTTTGTCCGGATCCAGCGGAAATGTACATTCCGGCGGCCGGACAAAACGGTGACTTGCAACGTTTTTTATTTTTTCCGGAGCCGCCTGATAGTGCCTGAAGCGGCGCATGAGGCAGCCGGAAATCAGGGACTACTACTACTACTACATTTTCCACTGTCTCCGGACCTGCAAAACTTCTTTTTCCGGGTTCAAAAGTACAGGTCGGATCCAGCAAAAAAAACTGATCCGTCGCATCAGTTTTTTTAATTGCAGCGCCGGATCCGTCCCTTCAGGCATTCGACGGATTATGCCTGACACAAAAAAACGGATGTGTGAAAGAGGCCTTAATCCAACTTCAGTGGGGGATACACATGCAAAGTAGCTTTCCTGAGATTGATGGAGGGATAGCGGACTAGCCTAACGATGGGACATTGGATATTAGTGGGATCACTCAGGCCGTGTGAACTTCAGTCTGGGGAAGAAGACAGGGCATGAGGAGTTGGCAAAATACAATGCCCTCCGACAGATTCTGCTTCTTCTGATTCAATGGGACCGTTTATCCACAGCCCACACAAAAAGAAGAGACCACAACTGCAGAGGAATGAGTGAGGAGGACTAATGGGGTCACGGTTATACTGGAGAGTGGCATTTTTGCATTGATTTGGTTGTGGGCAAATTTAATGGAATTTTTTTTTACTTGTATGAACGTAAGTATTTGCCATCTTTCATAGTATACTGATTAACCTTACTCAGTGAGATCTGTGACATTAAGGGTAAGTTCACACTGGGCGTTTTGCAGCAAAACCTGATCTTTTGGTAGGATAGAAAATGCAGAAAAGCATGTTTTTCGCGGCGGTTTTGGCATACTGATAAAGTTTAGTGTTGGGGGGAGGTAGGGAGTCCTATTTCTTAGAATCATCAGGTTTGGGCACAAAAATGCAGGAAAACATGATACCTGCGTTATTTTAGCGTTTTTTTCCCCACTCATTCAAGTCAAGGGGTGAATAACACTGAAAGAAAAGCTGAAAGTGACATGCTCTATATCCAAAAAACCATGCAAAGCACAAATTACTGATGACTAAATAACCAAGCTGTTTGCATGAAGTTTCTGAAATCTCATAGGCTTTACTGGTACTGTAAAAAGCAGCTGAAAATTAGCATAAAAAGCGTAAAAAAAAAGCAAAAACGCCTAGTGTGAACTTAGCCTAAAAGTGTAGTCTGAAGAAACTATACAGAATCCAGCCCAACTTTATTGAACACCTGGATTCTCGCGGCATGAAATTTGCTAAGAAAGGACTCCTTATGTTTGCTACATTTCTACCATAATGTCTCCGTTACCTGAACTCCCAAGATGTTGACGTACGGTATATGTTGGATGATTTTGCAATATCTATATAAATTAGGAAGGTAGATGGCTGAGGACCAGCCGAGCTTTGGCTCCATTCTCTCAAACATGAATCTTTTCTCCTGGCAGAGGACGATGTCAGATGCATCAGGTCCATTAGTGCTACTCATCAAATTATACTGGCATTGGAATAGATGAAGAGCAGGCCCCAGTCTGTGCATGAAATGTGCTCTTAATTGAAGAATATCATTTCTGCAAGGTTCCAGAACCACGGGAACCAATGTAGCTAAAACTCTGCAAGGGGAACCTGACGGATGATTAATGCTGCAAGAACCAAGGTTAACATTAAAAGGGTTGTCCTGGTTTGGCACAAAAGCCTGTAGTCACTCTATGTAGACTACATACATGTGACCACAAGTATGCGATGTGCATACTTCCGGCCCCTTTTCGACTAGACGCGCGCGGTCTCCCTCAATTTACTTGCATCGAGCGCGGCCATACATGTCTAATCAGAATGTGGCTGGGAGTTTGCATATCGCATCCTTGTGGGCAGAGAATCCTTCACGCACAATGTTAGGATTCACAAGTCTGCTGTCTCAGAGTGACAAACTTGTGTCGAACCTGGACATTACTTTTGATCCCACCTGAGTCTGACCACGCTGTATGTTTTACTCTGACATGCCAACTGGCTGCAGACTTACAGCCATGACTAGTCCCAGAGGCAGGTCCCAGACAGTTTCTTCCTAACCAGCTCCTTTGAGTGCACAGGTCTCTACTTATGGGGTCTGTGTATAGGGAGAGACCTGTCAGACTGGGGCAGCGCAGCAGAGAGGTGGCAGGGGACCTGCCTTCTGATTGTGGTACACATAGTGGTTCAGGCAGCGTGAGTATCCTGTCAAGGTTCTTTTAAAAGTGCCTACCTGTTTAATAGTGGTTAGGCGTAAGGGAGAATAATACCTGGTGCCGCTGATCTGCCAATTTAGGGTCCTCTCTTCTTTACCGAAAACATGACTAACCTGAGACTACTGCTGTTTTCTCAGACTGGACCGTGCTGGGTATATTGTTGCAAGTCTCTGGGTTTTGGGTTGTTTTTGTATTATTGGTTGTAGTAGTGTTTTTCATTTGTGTGATTTATTGTAATAAAGTGGAGGAAATGATGTGGTCATGTATTGCTCTGCTAGGACTGTTCAGGCTTGTCTAGTCTCCTAGCTGAGCTCCTCTGGAGAGACTCTGCCCCCGGAGATTAGCTACAGCGCTTACACCTTGTTTTTGCACAGTAACTTGTTTCAAATAATTAACCAGGTTACATACATTTACTTATGTTTCAGGTGAAAAAAAAAACTGTTTTGGGAAGCAAAGTGTGTGAGAGTTATAGCCACTGGATGCCATCACCGGATTGTATATTGTATAGATTCAACGCTTTTGGCACATTCTCTTGTGTTCACAGAATTATAGAAGTTCAGTATCTGCAAAGCAGTGTTACCAGTGAAGGGGGCTGGCTAGCTGTCTCACTTCAGCCATCAGCACACTCTTCCATCACGTCTCATTCAGAGATATAGCTGTTAAAGGGAACCTGTCACCTCATTTTTCGCATATAAGCTGCAGCCACCGCCATTAGGGGCTTATCTACAGCATTCTGTAATGCTGTAGATAAGCCCCTGATGTAACCTGAAAGATAAGAAAAACGAAGTTAGATTATACTCACCCGGGGCGGTCCGGTCCGATGGGTGTCGCAGGTCCGCGTCCGGTGCCTCCCATCTTCATGCGATGACGTCCTCTTCCTTCTGTTGCGGCTCTTACGCAGGCGTTATTCTCTGCCCTGTTGAGTGCAGAGCAAAGTACTGCAATGCACAGGTGCCGGGAAACGTCAGAGGGGCTGCATCTTGTATGCAAAAATGAGGTAACAGGTTCCCTTTAAAATGATGCCGAAAATCAATCCTGTTCATACACATCACTGGTCAGGTGTGGAAGCAGGGAGGAAGTTCTCTTCTTTACCTGGGCCAAAGCGGAAGAGGATGGATATTGCTCATGGTCTGCCAGATACATTTGTGCTTTCATATATTCTGTTCAGTTAATTCATGTTACAAACAAATCACTTTTTATATGTCTGGACAACCCTTTTAATGATTTCCTAAAAGCATTGTGTCCTTGTTTTGTATGTGAGATGTCAGAGCAGCGTTCTACCTTGTTGTTGTAGCTTGTTCTCTTCGGCTTTCCATAAATATATGTGGTGAGCTCATGAATTGGATATGACAGGCGCTCCACACCCTTCTGCTGTACAAGGCTTGTGTTAGACTTGTTTCCTTGAAACTCTTGCAGTCCTGTGCGGAAAGCCTGGAAAGGTGGAGTGGTCAGCGCTATGTGTGGGACACTTACTGGGGGCCGGGGCACTCAGAAATAAGCTATAACTCCCCACACACACACACTCTCTTTCCATACACTTTGGATAGTTGATCACAACAATGTTTTGGGTAACAACGTGTTCAGCAGTCCGAAAAAGTCATGAAATATGTTGATCGTGGATGTCCCATCATTCAGCGCTTGTTCTGTGGCTACACGGCGATGCATGTCGCTCAGCAGCGGTTCTCAAGGCACTGTGCGACTTGTCTCAAACTCGCTATCAGATGACTACCGCAACGTCACAGCAATAACATAAGCGGCCAATTCGCAGTGATTTGTGGCAAGTGAGTCGAGTGTAACTTGTGACCAGCGATGGAAAATGAAACGCATGTGGAGGCATTTGGCAAAGTCAAAATACAACATTAAAGGAAATGATAAAATGGGATGTCTCTGCAACAATGCATTCTCATTGTTGCACACTCATTTTGCGGTTTAGCCTTTGGCCTTATTGTACAAACTTTTATCACAACTTTTTATTAAAATGTCAGTTTGTGGCTCACTTATGTAGGGTCATGTGCAGAGAGATGTCCAGACCATAAGTACGCAGTTAGAGATGGTGAATATTTAATACATGTAGTCTTCAAGGCTCCTTCTACTGTTTGTGTCCTTTGCATACTGGTAATTTAAATCACTCAAATCAGTAGTTAAGGTCATAGTAAAAAAAAAAAAAAGCTTCATTAGTTTGTATTACTGCTCAGTGTTACCATCCATCACTAACCTGACAAAATGATAGCAAAGGTTACTGTCCATAGACTTTTCTTGCCTGTAAAACTGCAGGTGTCCTGCTGTCCTTGAAGGCTTTTCTTAAGGCCCCGTCTCACATAGCGACACACCAGCGATCCCGACAACGATCAGGATCGCTGGTGTCGCTACATGATCGCTGCTGAGCTGCCAAACAGGCAGCGATCAGGACAGCGACACTGCGGGTAACGTCGCCTAGTTACCCGCAGTGTACGTTGGATTCCAGCCCGCTGATGCAGGGAGCTGGTAACCAAGGTACACGTCGGGTTTCTAGGCACCGCGCAGCGCCTGGAAACCCGACGTGTACCTTGGTTACCAGCTCCCCTGCAGCAGCGCGCTGGTATCCAATGTACACGTCTGGTTTCCAGGCACAGCCCCGCGCCTGGAAACCCGATGTTTACCTTGGTTACCAGCTGATCGCTAGTCTCCTGCCTGTCACACGCAGGGATGCGTGCTGGCCAGCGGGAGACCAGCGATCAGAAAAAAGTCCTGACATTTCTGACACGACCAGCGATTCACAGCAGGGGCCTGATCGCTGGTACGTGTCAGACATAGCGAGATCGCTGCTGAGATCACTGTTTAGCAGCGATCTCGTCCTATGTGAGACGGGACCTTTACTGAATACATTTATCACTATCCACAAAATAGATGATAAATAGGGATAAGTAAATGGATTCACAGGACCCTGGTCCTTTGGGGCTGCTTCTGTACCTACTGGAACATAGCCCTGCAAACCTCCTCCTTGCTTAGAACCACAACTTCTCTTCTGATTAGTAGATGCAACGTCTTGCATGTGTCACACCGTAACAATGACTTTACGCTGTGACGCTTGTGACTTCTGGAGCAGGGCCCTCATTTTTTATTTGGTGGACTTTCACTACTTGGAGAATGAAGGTCCCACCACTGCTCTAGTCATTTGTATGGTAGTGACTGTTGTCAGTCGCCTGGAAGTGAACGGAGCAGTTCAAGTGGGCATAGTACCACTGCATCCACAGTGCCAGGGCTGTGGAGTCGGTAAGCCAAACCTCCTTCTCTTCAATTTCCCAGACTCCGATTCCACAGCACTGGTCACTACTGAGCATGTGCATAAAGTGCAGCACAGATTCATCTCAACTCCGACCCCACAGCACTGGTCACTACTGAGCATGTGCATATAGTTCAGCACAGATTCATCTCAACTCCGACCCCACAGCACTGGTCACTACTGAGCATGTGCATAAAGTGCAGCACAGATTCATCTCGGCTATGACCCCACAGCACTCGTCACTACTGAGCATGTACATAAAGGGCAGCACAGATTCATCTCAACTCTACCCCACAGCACCCATCACTACTGATTATGTACATAAAGTGCAGCACAGATTCATCTCAACTCCGACCCCACAGCACTCGTCACTACTGAGCATGTACATAAAGTGCAGCACAGATTCATCTCAACTAAAAGCCGAGATCCTTAGATCAGGAACAGAACAGACATTTATAGGACATTTCATAACTTTCCCAAATTCTTATGAAAACATTTACAGCACATCCTGCACTGAACTACTGTACCCAGTTTATTAGATATTTAGGAGTAGGTCCATTTCATACCAACTCCATCAAAATGAACAGACTCCACAGCACTGGGCTTTTGGGACCACCATTCTTTGGATTAGTTTGCGCCTGAGAGGTTGGACCCCAGCCATCATCCATTTGTATGGATAGGTTATAAATGTATTTAGTGATACAACTCCATTAAAGAGTAAAGGTTGCGCACATTGTTGTAAGTGGCCCGGACTGCTCCGTTACTCGGTGATTTCTTTCCTTTATCGACATCTACATCCTTCCCGGCTTTCAGTGACACGTATGTAATTATGCTTGCGGGAACATAGATCTCTTGGCCATTTTGCATCCACACAACATCTGTAACTTCAGTAAGTAGTAGTTTTTCATCTTCCCAGAGCTCTGTACGTTTTCTCCTGGCAGGTCTCTCCTAAGAAGATGCGCCTGTCTGGATAGCTGTAATTGGAGTGTATCTCTGGGAACATTGCTGTTTATAAATTTAACACTTCGCTTTCTCACATCAAAACTTTCCTGCAATCAATATTCAGTAGGTTTAGTGATGAAAGAACTTGTGAGGTACGATTCAGAATCGGGCCTTGTGGATGTATATTGCAGTAAGCTGTTATGTGCTGATAGCGTGCCCTCGTTTCTCACATCTCTCTTCTTTACAGCAAGCGAGGGCTGAGCAAGAAGAAGAATTCATCAGCAACACATTGTTTAAGAAGATCCAAGCCTTGCAGAAGGAGAAGGAAACGCTTGCAGTGAACTACGAGAAAGAAGAGGAGTTCCTCACTAATGAACTGTCACGGAAGCTCATGCAGGTGATTAGATCCTCGCACATGGCGGCAGCTTTCCCGGAATCATGTGTCCTATGGCAGACGGTATTACATTTACAAAGCCCGCTGGCTCCAGATGTTCAGTTAATGGAATAATTGCTCATATAGATGCATATGTATGCCATGCACTTTGCCATTTTGTGATTCTGACCTAAGAAAGCCTAAGGGGTTTATCTGGCGCCTCTCAGTTCTGTTTTGGGAAGGGAGAGGTGCTGCTTAGGTTGCGTCTCCTGTCCAAGTGTAGACTGGTCTCGTACATGACCAGTAGGTATTGTACGCCTGACACTTAATTGCCTCGCACTTAATACGACAATGAGTGGCAAGTGACTGTCAACACTTTTGACATATATCTGCACAATGGAAACTTACTGGAACATTTCAGTATAGTTTAATCGTTTTTTTTTCTTCTGATCTTATTAGTAGGACTTGTATTATCTACAGTGCATAAGATAGTGGAGTGTATCCCAGCTGGTCAAAGTATGGCGTAGCTGGCCCATTGATTTCAATGGCTGGTGTCGAATGCATCTTTATGGAATTACATTTCTGGTGGCTTTCTTTCTGCCTCCATTTATGCTGCTCCCAGCAGCAGAATTCCCTCCGATCAGCTCATCATTGAGACATTTTTCACTAGGGGTTTGTCTGATTCACGGGACCCCTGTAAGCATCCATCCGAAATCTGAGGTGTTAATTAGATGTCAGCCTCTCAGAGCGGAGCCTGGAAATGCAGAATGATTTCCTCACTAGTTATACTAATGTATAATTGCTTCCAAACAGAATAATGAACTCATCAGTTCCATCATCTTTTCTCTGATTCCGCTTTTTGCTGCAAACACGATACACGTGATCCCGTATCCTGCTGTATATTTAGACTGTGTTGCATTTTTCTTTTACCTCTGTACAATGCTAATCAAGTTCATGGCAGGATTGCAGAGGTTTGATTGATTTTGTAGACTGAATATTTCATGTGCTGGCAATCTGTGTCTATGGCGTCGTAGGCCCTATGAATGTCCGAGGCTCTAGGCCCGGCCTGTGCGTGCATTGCATCGTCGGCCAGTTGAATAGTTTGGCATATAATGATACACTTTCCCCTCTTTGCCTTCTGTTTAGTTGCAGCACGAGAAGGCAGAGCTTGAACAACACCTGGAACAAGAACAAGAGTTTCAAGTTAACAAATTAATGAAGAAAATTAAGAAACTGGAAAATGACACCATCTCCAAACAGCTAACACTAGAACAGGTAATGCACTGTACTGGCAGGGGGTAGAGCTAAGCTGCAATACCACACACATCCCATATAGCAGAGTGGTGCTGTGCTTGGCGGAGAAAACAAGCCGCTACAGTTGCAGTCAAATTTATTCAGCCCCACTGCAGATTCAATTTCTTTCAACAAAAATGTACAAATTTTGTCGTTTACAAGCAATCAATAAAAATGTAAATAGCTCAAAACAACTAATATACAAGTGGTTTCTCCGAATACAACACAAAAGGTCTCTTATTGCGTACTACAGCCTCAGAATTATTCACCCGCGGACAACCATTTATAGTGCTTCGTAGAGCCCCTCTGGCTGGTATAATTTGCTGCAAACGTGATGCCTATCCAGGCAGCACCTTCTGACAGCGTGCCTGGAAAATCTACTCATTCTTCATGGGCAATGACCTCCAGGTCACTAATTTTCTTAGGATTTGTGAAGGCCATTACTTCACATAAACCCATCAAGAATTTTCTATGGGGTTCAAGTAAGATAATTGTGATGGTCACCCCAAATTCTTCCGTTGAAGGGTCCAATGACGTTTCAGATTCATTGTCATTTTTTCTTAGGATTTCCTGATACTTGACTGACTCCATCTTGTCCTCAACACGCTGCAGGTTTACAGTTACTGAGGAAACGAGGCAGCCCTAGAGTATCACAAAGCCTGCTCCATGTCATGCTTCCCTGTAGGCAGGGTGTTTTTTTTTTCGACATGTGCATTATTCTTATTCCTCCAGACATAATGTCGATCGAGAAGCTTGAAAAGTTAGTTTTGTATCTTCGCTTCACAGAACAGAATCCCAGAACTTCTGTGGCTTACACATGTGGTTTTGAGCATATTGGAGCTGACTCTGGTACTTTTGGGTCAGTAGGGGTGTGCATCTTATTTGGAGACCTTCAGCGTTTAGTCTTGTTCCTTACTGTGAATACTGAGTCCTCAGTGCTTACTGCTGGGCATTTGCAGTCACTCAAGTGGTTTTTGACCTGCTGTCTCTGGAATGCGGTGGCAGTCGGCGATGGCTTCCTCTTCCTGCCACATCCAGGTAGTGTATGTAGCCAGTGGTTCTTTAACTTTCAACTTACGAACTCTGCTTCCAGATGAGTTTTTAGGCACATTCAATGTATTTTTCTTCTTGCATCTTTTTTCCTTGTTTGATCAAGGACATGATCAGTTTTCCTAACTTTTTGGACCACTTTCTTGACAATCAGGGAATATTAGTGAACCTGAAGCCATTGCCCAGTAAGGATGGACCAAGATTGCTTAGGAACGCTGGCAGACGCTGCTGTCATTACTTCTGCAGCATGTGATAACAGCCAGAGGGGCTCTAAGTACAAAAGACGCTATATGATGGGGTTGAATAGTTGTGACTGCAGTAGTCACTTGTTACATTAGTCATGTTGTGCTATTTGAATTGTTCTGTTTGGTTTATGGTAAACAGCAGGAAGTCTGTAAATTTTACTAATTAACTAACTTGTAATGGGGGATAAGTGACTCGTATGATTGGCAAACGTACAGTTACGATCTCGTGCAGTGTATTTATATCCATTTCCTTCAGCCCCTGTAACAGTAGCAGTCGGGCATGGAATTTCTCTCCCATTCGGGAATTAACATGCAGTGTGTCGGGGAGATGGGGTATTGCAGTGTTTAAGTGTGAGAAGACCATTCTAGGCAGGTTTTGGTCATATAACTTTTGGGTTCAAATTGTGCATTTTTTTTTTTTTAAGTTCTTGGATCATTTAACTCCATTTTGCTGCCATCTCAGATTTTATCTACAGATTGATTTCTGCAGTTATGTAGAAATTCCTGTTTGTGACTTAAGGTACTGCCACACTAAACAATCCCGCTAGCGATAACGACGCATACTAATGCGATCGCTAGCGGGATTGTTTATATATCGCTGAGTGCGGCTTAACTTAGCGATATCGTTAAGGACGCTATCGCGGTTAGCGATCTCCTTAACGACTTTAGCGGTACAAAAGTACCGCTAAATCGCTAAGAAAAGGTGCCACACTCAGCGATAATACTTACCCAGCGGGAGCGCCGACGATAAAATAGGGTCCGGAGCGATTCCAGCGACGAGCGAGATCACAGCAGGACGCCTCGTCGCTGACAGATGCCGCACACAACAACATCGCTAACGGGATCGCTAAATAGTGACGTTTTTTAGCGATCCGTTTGTGATGTTTTAGTGTGGCATACCCTTTACACGGATGACTTCAGTCACAGCAGGCTCTTCAGTATTTTCTCTACCTATTAATTGGTCACACTTGCATGCAAGGATTGTTGTAGGATATGCCTGAATTGCTGATGTACTAGCTTAAATAACACTGTAGGCCAAGTTAAAGGAACAGAAAAAAAGTTGAAGGATGACAGACGATACCTGTGAGAATGGAGATTAGCAATCGGCAGATTTTATCTTGGGCTATGGGATGCTGAGGTGAGAGCGAAGGCTGTAAATTCCCCGGTAAATAGATTATAACTAGGCTGGAAGTGGCCATATCATTTTCAGTGAGCCGGTTCCCATTCATAATTCTAATCTTTTTATTTATTTATTTTTTTAACCCCTCTCTGACATTAGACGTACTATCCCGTCCATAAAACCCGTGCCATTCTGCCCATGGACGGGATAGTACGTCATAGGCGATCAGCTGCGCTCCTGAGGGGAGCGCAGCTAATCGCCGCCGGGTGTCAGCTGATTATCACAGCTGACACCCGTGACTGTGTCAGGAGCGTGTGACGGACCGCTCCCGGCACATTAACCCCTAGCACACCGCGATCAAACATGATCGCGGTGTACTGGGGGCACAGGGGAGGATCGCGCAGGGTGGGGGCTCCCTGCGCGCCCCCCTGAGACCCTCAGACCAGCGCGATGTGATCGCGCTGTTCTGAGGGCTTCCTCCCTCCCAGGACCCGGATCCAAGATGGCGCCGGGGTCCTGGAGGGAGGCGGCTTCCTCAGTGCCTGCTGCACTGCCTGAGCGCATCGCTGGTGTGACAGAGTGCTGTGCACACTGTCACACCAGCGATTTGATAAAATACAGTGATGTCCCACCCTGGGACAAAGTAAAAAATTTAAAAAAAATAAAAATAAAAAACATGTTATAAAAAAAAAAATCCAAAATAAAAATAAAAATAAAAAAAAATATTCCCCAATAAATTATTTCTTCCTGTAAATAAAAAAAACAAAACATAAAAGTACACATATTTTGTATCGCCGCGTCCGTAACGACCCCCCTATAAAACTGTCCCACTAGTTAACCCCTTTAGTGAACCCCTTAAAAAAAAAAAAAAAAAACGAAGCAAAAAATCAATGCTTTAACATCATACCGCCGAACAAAAAGTGGAATAACGCGCGATCAAAAAGACCGATATAAATAAACATGGTACGCTGAAAACGTCATCTTGTCCCACAAAAAACGAGCCGCCATACAGCATCATCAGCGAAAAATTAAAAAAGTTATAGCTCGCAGAATAAAGCGATGCAAAAATAATTATTTTTATATAAAATTTTTATTCTATAAAAGGCCAAAACATAAAAAAATGATATAAATGAGGTATCACCGTAATCGTACTGACCCGAAGAATAAAACTGCTTTATCAATTTTACCACACGCGGAACAATAAAAACGCCTCCCCCAAAAGAAATTCATGAATTGCTGATTTTTGTTCATTCTAACCTCCCAAAAATCGAAATAAAAAGCGATCAAAAAATGTCACCTGCTCAAAAATGGTACAAATAAAAACGTCACCTCGTCCCGCAAAAAATAAGACCTCACATGACTCTGTGGGCCAAAATATGCAAAAATTATAGCTCTCAAAATGTGGCGATGCAAAAAACTATTTTTGCAATAAAAAGCGTCTTTTAGCGTGACAGCTGCCAATCATAAAAACCCACTATAAATAGTAAATCAAACCCCCTTTTATCACCCCCTTAGTTAGGGAAAAATAATAAAATTAAAAAAATGTATTTATTTCCATTTTCCCATTAGGGTTAGGGTTGCGGCTAAAGTTAGGGTTAGGGTTGGCGCTAAAGTTAGGATTAGGGTTGGGTTGGGATTAGGGGTGTGTTAGGGTTAGGTTTGTGGTTAGCGTTGGGACTAGGGTTAGGGGTGTGTTGGGGTTAGGGTTGGAGTTAGAATTGGGGGGTTTCCGCTGTTTAGGCACATCAGGGGCTCTCCAAATGTGACATGGCGTCTGATCTCAATTCCAGCCAATTCTGCGTTGAAAAAGTCAAACGGTGCTCCTTCACTTCTGAGCTCTGCCATGCGTCCAAACAGTAGTTTATCCCCACATATGGGGTATCAGCGTACTCTGGACCCGAAGAGTTATTGTGCAATTTGTCCTATTTCTTCTGTTACCCTTGGGAAAATAAAAAACTGGGGGCGAAAATATCATTTTTGTACAAAAAAAATTATTTTTTTGTTTTTACGGCTGTACATTATAAACTTCTGTGAAGCACTTGGGGCTTCATAGCGCTCACCACACACCTAGATAAGTTCCTTGTGGGGTCTATTTTCCAAAATGGGGTCACTTGTTGGGGATTTCCACTGTTTAGGCACATAGGGGCTCTCTAATGCGACATGACGCCCCCAGACCATTCCATCAAAGTCTGCAATCCAAAACGTCACTACTTCCCTTCCGAGCCCCAACGTGTACCCATACAGTAGTTTTCTCCCACATATTGGGTATCAGCTTACTCAGGACAAATTGGACAACAACTTTTGGGGTCCAATTTCTCCTGTTACCCTTGTGAAAATAAAATATTGGGGGCGAAAAAATCATTTTTGTAAAAAAAAAAAAAGATTTTTTATTTTACGGCTGTACGTTATAAACTTTAGTGAAACACCTGGGGGTTCAAAGTTCTCACCACACATCTAGATAAGTTCCTTGAGGGGTCTAGTTTCCAAAATGGTGTCATTTATGGGGGTTTCCACTGTTTAGGCAGATCAGGAGCTCTCCAAACACGACATGGCGTCCAGCCAATTCTGCGTTGAAAAAGTCAGACGGCACTCCTTCCCTTCCAAACTCTGCCATGCACCCAAACAGTGGTTTACCCCCACATATGGGGTATCAGCGCACTCAGGACAAATTGCACAATAACTTTTGGAGTCTTGTTACCCTTGGAAAAATAAAAATTGGGGTGAAAAGATCATTTTTGTGGAAAAAATATGATTTTTAAATTTTACGGCTCTACGTTATAAACTTGTGTGAAGCACTTGGGGGTTCAAATTGCTCATCAAAAATCTAGATAAGTTCCTTAGGGGGTCTAGTTTCCCAAATGGGGTCATTTGTGGGGGGTTTCCACTGTTTAGGCACATCAGGGGCTCTCCAAATGCAACATGGCATCCAAACTCAATTCCAGCCAATTTTGGTTGGAAAAAGTCAAATGGTGCTCCTTCCATTCCGAGCTCTGCCGTGCGCCCAAACAGTGGTTCCCCCCCACATATGGGGTATCAGCGTACTCAGGACAAATTGTACAACAACTTATGTGGTCCAATTTCCCCTTGTTACCCTTGGGAAAATAAAAAAATTAGTGACTAAAAGATAATTTTTGTGGGAAAAAAATAGGATTTTTTATTTTCATGCCCGGGCATTATAAACTTGTGTGAAGCACTTGGGGGTTCAAAGTGCTCACCAAAGATCTAGATAAGTTCCTTAGGGGGTCTAGTTTCCAAAATGGGGTCACTTGTGGGGGTTTCCACTGTTTAGGCTCATCTGGGGCACTGCAAACGGAACATGACCCCATCAACGTCTGCATTCCAAAACGTTACTACTTCCTTTCCAAGCCCTGCCGTGCGCCCAAACAGTTTCCCCCCCCCACATATGGGGTATCAGCGTACTCAGGACAAATTGGACAACAACTTTTGGGGTCCAATTTCCTTGGGAAAATTCAAAAATTTGGGACTAAAAAATCATTTTTGTGGAAAATTGATTTTTTTTTTTTTTTCACACCCAGGCTTTATAAACTTTTGTGAAACACTTGAGGGTTCAAAGTGCTCACAACAGATCTAGATAAGTACCTTAGGGGGTCTAGTTTCCAAAATGGTGTCACTTGCGGGGGGTTTCCACTGTTTAGGCGCATCAGGGGCTCTCCAAACGCGACATGGCATCCAATCTAAATTCCAGCCAATTTTAGTTTGAAAAAGTCAAACTCGCTCCTTCCCTTACGAGCTCTGCCGTGTGCCCAAACAGTGGTTTTCCCCCACATATGGGGTATTGGCGTACTCAGGAGAAATTGCACAACAACCTTATCTGTCCATTTTCTTCTTTTACCCTTGTGAAAATAAAAAAAAAAGTTTGTAAAAGATAATTTTTGTGGCTAAAAAGTAAAATATTCATTTTTTCCTTCCACGTTGCTTTAGTTACTGTGAAGCACCTGAAGGGTTAATAAACTTCTTGAATGTGGTTTTGAGTACCTTGAGGGGTGCAGTTTTTAGAATGGTGTCACTTTTGGGTATTTTCTGCCATATAGACCCCTCAAAGTGACTTCAAATGTGAGGTGGTCCCTAAAAAAATGGCTTTGTAAATTTTGCTGTAAAAATGAGAAATCGCTGGTCAACTTTTAACCCTTATAACTTCCTAACAAAAAAAATTTTGGTTCCAAAATTGTGCTGATGTAAAGTAGACATGTGGGAAATGATATTTCTTAACTATTTTGTGTGATATATTTCTCTGTTTTAAGGGAATAAAAATTCAAAGTTTGAAAATTGCAAAATTTTAAAAATTTTCGCCATATTTGCGTTTTTTTCAAAAATAAACGCAAGTTATATCGAAGAAATTTTACCACTAACATGAAGTACAATATGTCACGAGAAAACAATCTCAGAATCGCGAAGATCCGTTGAAGCGTTCCAGAGTTATAACCTCATAAAGAGACAGTGGTCAGAATTGTAAAAATTGGCCCGGTCATTAACGTGCAAACCACACTTGGGGGTGAAGGGGTTAAATAGGTTTAGACTTAATCAACTCTATGGGGACCTTTTTGGCTGCAATACCTGTAATCGAGTAGCATTGGCAGCCTATAGAGGATTGTCTTAGCTGATGCAATAGTCACCTATATAATTTTTTTTTTTTTTTTGAGTGTAAATGGGAGGTATCACAAACTGATCTGTACTGCATGTATTGTTTTTGTGGTGCAGATAGATTTATGCCCAGGCCCTAAATTTAGCATATAATTTTTTTATTTTTTCATCCCAACACGCTTGTCTAATGAATTTTCAGCTATGTCCACTAGATGGCACTAGACTTTAGTAATTCTGCAAGTTGTGCTTGGTTGTGTCTGCAGCTAGATGCAGGTCGCAGCTCCATTGTGCTACGCAGGTGAAATCGGGTGAGAGATTTAGAGGTTATGCTATTAGATTCTGATAGTCAATTTTCTATTTCATCTGCTTACTGGAGCCTGGGGATATTTTTGGAAGTCGGGTACATAGTTGTAGGCCAAATTGTTTGCAGCTTAAAGCAAGGCCTTCACTTATTAAATTAGGTAATGAAATGGCTCTTTTTACTGGTTGTCTTAGAAAAAGGATCAGTTTTCTTTTGTCCCAGTCTCAACCGTTCAGCATCTGTTCGTTTTCTAACAGAATTATTTTTATTCACTCAGCTAAGACGTGAAAAGATTGACCTCGAAAACACCCTGGAACAAGAGCAAGAAGCGCTAGTTAATCGTCTCTGGAAGAGGATGGACAAACTTGAAGCTGAGAAAAGGTTGGTTTTTCATGCAGAGGTTTTATGGGTAGCTACTAAATAACGGCTGCATTTGAGAAAAACTGTTTTTAAGATGTCCGATGTAGTGACCGTACGACGGCTCCTTCCCATCCACTACAGATCCATAGGCAATGAACGAGGCAGAAGCTGAACAAGTGCACCTCTGCTCCATTCACTATGGGGTTGCAGAGTTAGTACTCTGCATCGCTTTGTGGTCTCAATAGTGAAACCTCCAGGAAACTGGCAATACAATCAATTTTATATTTTTACAAATTTCTAAAAATTTTTCACTACTTAAATATCAAAAAATACAAGACTGTTCATGCTTGCTTACTGCGTACTTGTACTGACCTGGGTAATATAGTGAACATGGTAAATAAAAAACAATTGTGGAGATGAGGGAAAACAAGCAGGCGGCAAGGTGTATTTAAATGATTGGCTAAGATGTATACAGACATTGAATATGACATTTGAACTTTATTACTGCTACATTGAATATACTTTCTAAAAATTAAGGTACTTGACACATAAATTGGCCAGTTCATGAGAGCCCATCAGCCATGTCAAGATGACTTTTCTTTGATGGGACTCACCCTAATATTCATCAAAAATGCCTCTCCCAGGCTAAAAGGTTACAAATGCACTAATAAGTATTCCTGAATCATGGTAGCGGTGTTTTTAATTAAATATAACTGTGTTGTGCACCCTGTAAATGTTACCTTACCTGTCAGCCAATAACTAATATGCTAAGCCTTACTGCTGTATGTCGTCTCTGTAGGATTTTGCAGGAAAAATTAGACCAACCAGTGTCTGCTCCGCCTTCACCCGTGACATATCGATGGAGATCGACTCCCCAGAAAACATGATGAGACACATACGTTTCCTTAAGAATGAAGTAGAAAGGCTAAAGAAGCAACTGAGAGCCGCTCAGCTACAGCGTAAGTACACCTGCTCTGTGTCTCTTGTGGATGATTCATGAGTGTCCACCTGGGTCAGATGTGCAAATGGAAAATCCGCTTTATAATACAATATCTCTGTTGTGGATGCTCTTTTACAAAATCCCTCACACGATGGTGCAGAGAAAATCTGCAGTGTAAATTTAACGGCCAGCACTACACATTTGAGCTTGTCGGGATGTTTTTTTTTTTGCTAGGCTGAAATCTGCATTAATAAATCCACAGCATTTCTGCTGCAACATCCTTATTTGGTGCGATTTTGCTGCTGCGGTAATATTGTGCGTGGACATAACCTAGTGTTAAATTATTGTAAATCCTGCATTGATCGGCATTAATTAGCGAGCAAAAATGGATCCTGTATTTTTCCTCTCTGAATACAGTTTAAGACAACACTTGTATTGAGGTTTTCTCCCCACTGACTGAAAGCTCAGAAAATCTTCATAAAATGAAACTTTCTAAATGTACTGACCCTGAATTACAGAATTCATAGTTCTGCGGAGATCTTTCAGGATTTAGTATGTTTTCTCTAGTGATTTCTGCCTATTGTTAGTGAGCAGCTTGTCCACTGTTTGTAATGATGACTTGACGGGTTGACGCTGCAAATCAGAGGTCAGTGTAACATGGGTAACGCAAAGTATTTATAAAGCGAAGACTCCATCCGTTCTGACTTATTGTACACGTATTTAAAGGATTAATCCGAAACCCAAAAGTAAATTTCTATTAATCTTCTATAAACTAAAATCTTTTCTAATTTGTCATGGGGAAGAATTCCCCACCATTCACACTGTACTGCAACTTTATGCTTCTGTTTTTATTACCTTCTTCCTATGACGACTCCTTTGAGTATCCCATCATGCACTGTGGATTCTCAAACGAATCTTCATCTGCAGACGGAAACTGCTGTCACTGCCCTTTCCCGGACATCCCTATGCTTCGCATACTACTTTTACCACTTTGAAACAAAATGTCATTAGGGGGCAGTGACGCATTTGTTCTCTTGGCCCTTGAAACGAGACGTCCGTTTTGTAGGCTGGGCTGTGTATTTTCTACTGCCCATGTGTCGGTTGTAAAGCCCGCATGCTCTGTGCTCTTCCTTCATCGCTGACATTCAGTGCACGCCTCCTTTACATCAGCTGTACTCGCGCTCTCAGACCATGAAACGAGACATCACCAATGACCTCCTTTTCATTAGCTGAACAGTGTACATTCTCCCGCCCTCGTCACTTTTCTCTTCATTCCCTCCTCAGCGCGCTACTGCCAGTAATCTGTGATAGGTTTATTGATTCCTTTGCACATGCACCCATTTTTGTCCCGCAAATGTCTTTATCAGAGGCCCTGATTGTTTATCTTTACTGGTCTTGGGGTCATGTAATTTTCAGACATTTTGCGGGACTAACTCTTTACCTGCTTGTGTCCGGATGTAACTCCAGGACCACTGAACCAAGCGTAACAATGGGAATTGGGTTCTTACATCCAAAGTACAGTATTCGCCGGTATGAATGAAGGTTTTGACAATTCACCCTTTATGCCACAGACAGGTTTTTTCCCGCCTTTCACACTTTAGATGTTTTTTTTCGGTCCTTGGCGTCTTGCTCACATATAAAAGGCTTGTAAAAACAAAACAAAACATGGCCACCAGAAAATGCAGAATAAACTAAAGAAGGCATTAATGCTGATGATAAATGAAGCTGCTGATCTTTTGCTCTTGGTTTTGCCCTTGAACACTGTTTTCTCAGTATTTTCAGGCGATAAACTTTTTTTTTTTGGTGCTTATCAGATTGTAGAATCCTTTTATCTGATATCATATTTCATAAAGTGGTGGACGTGAGTCAGCCGGTTTTATAGATGGCCGACCTCTAGATCAAGTAGTTTTACGCTTGAAAGTTTAAGGGTAGATAAACTATGCGGCATGGTGTGACCTGGGTAACGCCCAACATGTCTGCGTCAATTGGTAACCTCTTCCCACACCTTGACACTATACATTCCTACATTTCTGTGTACATTATGGCTGTCAACCACTGATGTACTTTTGTGTCCCGGCTGTTTAGCTCCATAAGCACGGAGAAGTTTCCCTTCTTACCAGAAATGGTATGTTGGTTCAGTATCTGTTATGTAAAAGCCACTGGGCCGTGCCTGTACAATGCCGCAGCTTAGTAACGGCAATTAGTGGGGATACACACACTTCTTCCGAGGTCCAAATTATCTTCATCTTTAACCCCTTCAACCCCCCGTATGCATATGTTGTGACTCCTCGTTTAATGCGACTTTCGGCTCTCAGCCTGCATGCTTTCAGGCATATGACAGCTGAGCTGATCTGATCAGCTGTCATGTGCCCCTTAAAGCCGCGGCTGAAATAGTGATCCACCCTCGTTTAACATGATAAATGCCGCTGTCAAACTCTGATAGCGGCATTTAACATGATCGTACCGGAAGCACGTCACTAGCTCCATCCATCGGCACCACTGTCACATGACCGCGGGGCAACTATGGGTTGAAACCCCCCGTAGTTGTCATTGCCAATCTGCTATGAGCGTCTTGGCTGGCGTTCATAGCAGATGTTCAATTTGTGCTACACATAGCAGGGCTAAACATCTCCGCTTCAAGGACACTATTAAAACAAGTAATAATAAGTGTGTTAAAAAAATGTTTTTAAAAATATAAAAGGTCAAATCGCGCTCCCCTTTTGCCTCATTCAAAATAAAACAATAAAAAAATACACACATTTGGTTTTGCTGTGTTCAGAAACTGCCCGATCTATCGAAATATAAAAAGAATTACCGTATATACTCGTGTATAAGCCGCGGCACCTAATTTTGCCTCAAAAGACTGGGAAAACTTATTGACTCGAGTATAAGCCGGGTATGCATTGTCCCTTAATCCCTATTTTGGTATGCATGGTTCCTCATCCCCATCCTGGTATGCGCGACTTCTTATTTCCATCCTTGTCTGCATGGCTCCTTATCGCCATCCTTGTCTGCATGGCTCCTTATTCCCTAACCTTGTATGCATGGCTCCTTATTCCCTAACCTTGTATGCATGGCTCCTTTATCCCCTATCCTTGTTGCATGGCTCTTTATTTCATCCTTGTCTGCATGGCTCCTTATTCCATCCTTGTCTGCATGGCTCCTTATTCCCATCCTTGTCTGCATGGCTCCTTATTCCCATCCTTGTCTGTATGGCTCCTTATTCCCATCCTTGTCTGCATGGCTCTTATCCCATCCTTGTCTGCATGGCTCCTTATCCCAACCTTGTATGCATGGCTCCTTATTCCCTACCTTGTTGCATGGCTCCTTATCCCCATCCTTGTCTCATGGCTCCTTATCCCATCCTTGTCTGCATGGCTCCTTATCCCCATCCTTGTCTGCATGGCCTTCCATTACTCCCCCATCCTTGTCTGCATGGCTCCTTAAACCCCATCCTTGTCTGCATGGCTCCTTATCCCCATCCTTGTCTGCATGGCTCCTTATTCTATTTTTTTTTTTTTTTGGCAACTTCACTGCACTTTAAATTTTTTCACGGTTTTCCAGTACATTATATGGTAAAATCAATTGTGGCGTTCAAAAGTACAACTTATTCCGCAGAAAACAAGCCCTCACACGGCCATATTGATGGAAAAATAAAAAAGTCATGGCTCTGGGAAGAAAGGGAGGCAAAACGGGGAAAAAAACCCGAAAATGGTGCAAGATGAAGGAGTTAAGGGTTTAGGGTAGGGGAGCTAGAAGTGCTTTGCCTGGAATATTACACAGACATGGTCCTGTCTCTTCCTTTGATGTCTGGCGTTCAGTGTTAGTATGGCAGTCTCTATGGCAGTCACTGCATAGACAGAAGGGGGCTGGCCCATGTATATAAATGAGCAATAAGCCAGCCACCTTCAAAATATTGGAGGTCTTCATTCAGTCATTGATGAAGATGCGGTGCCGGACTATTAATCTTCTTACCAAAGTATCATGTTTTACAATTAAAATTCTATTTTAATTACTTTTATCTGATACAGACACTGAGAAAATGGCCCAATACTTGGAGGAGGAGCGCCACATGAGGGAAGAAAACTTAAGACTTCAGAGAAAACTGCAGAGGGAAATGGAGAGACGGGAAGCCCTGTGCAGGCAGCTATCGGAAAGCGAATCCAGCTTGGAAATGGATGACGAGAGGTTCCGTTTCTTAGTCTATCATGGCAATATATAGCCGTATTGAGCGTCATTACAGTCATACCTTTCATCACAATCATTGCCCACTTGTCTTGCATTGAAAAAGCACAAGATAATCTTCTGAGAAGTTTCATTTTTATGCAGCTGTAGGGAATTATAAGATTAGATTTGCTTCCACCAGGATTTTGTTGCATTTATCAAGCAAAACCAAAGTATTGGAAACACTTTTTTTTTTTTTTTTTTTAAGATATGGATGAAAATCCTCTTTTAAACGAAAGGGGTGCATTCATGGGTATTTTCATCTTAGTTTTCAGACAGTGTGACCTATTGTTCAGCTTGTTTTTTTTTTTGCTGGCCCTACACATAAGATTCCTATGACAGAGTGCTCATTTGGCCAATAGCTGTATCCCCCAGTTCCCCGTGGACCTCCATTCATGGATCCGCCCAGCGGATATGTTCATCTCTGTAGGGAGGGAAGGATTCTTTCTTGCACGTGTCTGGTAGCATGTAGCGCCCTGGGAACAAAGGATTGGGCTTGTTGAAATCCGCTCTGGTTCAGATTGCCCCACGTAAAGTAAACTCTCTTGTGCCATTTTCCACCAGTGACACGGAGACCTTTTGATGCATTGGTAGTAAGTATGGTGGGTGCAGATTTAAACTGGATATGGCCTGTTGTAGTATCACAGCGCTAATGATTTTCATTAACAATATTAAAATTGCTCAGGTCGTTCTGTCCATGGCCAACCTCACTGCGCAGCCCATTAAATCTTCCCAGTAGTGGAAGTCTAACACGGTTATCATTCAGTAGCCAACAGGTTTCCCGCCTACATAGCTGTTACGTCTTCATATAGTATGCAGCATGACAGTCAATAACCAACTTCCTTTCTCTCTTTAGATATTTTAATGAAATGTCTGCACAAGGATTAAGGCCACGAACTGTGTCCAGCCCAATACCATACACCCCATCCCCAAGTTCCAGCAGACCCATTTCTCCTGGTAAGTTGTTATATAGCTGTACAGCTGTGACTGGGCGCTGCACTGATGGGATTTATGGCTGGTCTGTGCATGTGTCTAGAGCTGCAAATAGTTTGACGAGATGAAATTAAAAGCAAAAAATAAGTAATCAGGTTCATGATAACTCTTGTCATTGGAACAGTTTGTCACCCAATGCTGGAAAGTTATTAGAAATGTAATAGAGACAACTAATTTTGCAAAAAATTACAGAAGTGGCAACCAAAATATAGAAACTGTATGGCCTCATCAGATGGTCGAATTGTATATTTGATCATCTGTATTATGGCTGCAAGTCCCAACCTAACCCTAGGATTTATGGCTCAAACTACCAGTCATTGGAATCCGTGATGCTGCTCATTCGGGTCAGTAGGCTCTTAGTTATCCCTGAACTAATAACTGCTGTTTTGTCAGAATATCCTGTATAGCCATTGATGTTTGGATGAACAAGTTTACATGTTTATTTCATGAGGGAAAGGGACATAAGCAGCAGACATTTATTTCCTGCATGTAGCATACTTTTGTGCTTCCCCGAAAATAAGCACTAGCATGATTATGCAGAATTTTTGGATTCTGCTTGAATTATAAGCCGTACTCCAATAATAAGCCCTAGTTACAGTCCAGGCCTTTAACTGTGGAAGTGTAAAGAAACTGAAGAGGAGTCAGGTTGGTATGTACCACATGTGCAGTGTGTGTATATACTATATATGTGTATGTGCAGTGTGTGTGTATATACATGTGTGTGTGATAACATGATTATATTTGAATAAATGTAGATTTTTTTTTTTGTTGTTCAAGAATAACTGGGCTGTTCATGAGGAAAAAGACACCCCCTGAATACAAGCCTTAACCCATCTTTCAGAGCAAAAAATAATATAAGACCCTGTCTTATTTTTGGGGAAACACGGTAGAAACTTTGTGCTAAGTGTCTTAAAGGTATTCCCAGAATTGCATGTTATCCCAAAATCATGGGTTAAGGGGTAACTTATTGATAACTGGTAGTCTTAACTGTGGCGACCCCCAATGATCCCAAGAAGGGGCATCCGGAACCACAAGAACAAGGTTTTGCAGAGTTTCTTCTTGAAAGGAGCAGAGATGTGCATGTGGACTTCCGCTCCATTCATTTTGTATGAATGATGGGGAAAATCTAATAACTGTTAAAACCAGCCATTTTTCTAAGATACTGTCAATCAGAGGACCCCCAACTCCAGAGCCACCAACAGATCATGGTTTCAGGGTGTCCTTAGCAATGAACAAGTAATGGAATTATCACATGTTTAATAGTCAGGAAGTCCTGAAATATGATCTGTTGGTGGCTTTTGAGGACTGGGGTTGCTGTATATGAACACTCTAATCTCTCCACAAACGTGCACTTTACTTGGCCAGGTATGGATGTTTGTGTTTTGAGGGGAGGCAAACCGTTCGCAGAAGAGTATACCCACACATGATGAATTTGCCGTGAAAATGCCCCAGCAAGTCCACAGCAGCAATACGCACTTTTTTCAGGCAATGCTAGTGTTTGTGCTTCATTGTCTGCAAAAGGTGAAATATCCACAATATAATTTGACACTTCTAGTCAATTTACGTTGCAGGTTTTTCCTCCATTTTTAGGAATGAGGTTTCATGAAGACTCATCCACAACGCCTGTAGTACAATATGCAGCAGATTTTTAACCGGCAAAGCCACCGTCTGTGTGGACGTACTGTAGAAGCCATCTCACATGCACGGGGACTAGTTCTTGCCGTCATTTCCAGTCAGTGGACAGTAGAAAGGAACACATTCACATTAGATTAATGTTGGGGGTATCACAGTCTGTGAAGGGGCAGCCTTACTTAGAATACATGTATTAAGTTGTAGTGAACGTTTGTCCTGTACAACCTTGTGCTGTGTGTGACATTTATGTTCTGTGTTTTAGGCTTGTCCTATGCCAGTCACAATGTTGGCTTCACACCTCCAACCTCCCTCACTAGAGCTGGAATGTCTTATTTCAATTCTCCAGGTTTACACGTGCAGCACATGGGTTCATCCCATGGTATTACAGTAAGTAACGAGTGAAGGGGTTTACATCTTTTAAAATACTAATTTCAAAAAGGAACAAAACGTGTAACTTGTCTATTTAAATATCCCTTTAATACATTAATTGTTCCATGAAAAAACTTCCACCCTAAAAAAAAAAAAAAATTAAGGAAAGACCTGAGCCTGCACCATCAGGATTTCAGGTTCCTTCCTGGGTTTAATACACACCCAACATCCCTGGTTGGTTTTGGGGAGTACTCTGATCTGGCCATTTAACCTCGCAGATACTGTGGTCAATAGAGATTACAGCATCTGGGAAAGGGCACTTCAAAGTGTTGAAAGCAGCTGAGGCTAATGCATTTTTGGATGTACCCCAGAATGTTTCAAAATATAACTTGTCTATAATAATAATAAAAAAAAAAGTTGTATGGTTAAATATAAAAACAAGTGCTGACTCGTGGAATGTGAGGCCAGAATGTGTTAATATTGCACAAAATGCTAAAAATTAAATTTTTTGGTTATGCCGCAATTCTACCTACCCATCCTTAAAGTGTAAACTAAAAGCACAAAACACAGTAGTGAAATTGCCGTGTGATGCAAAAGTAATGATTAAATTGGCTAAATTTTTTTTCTTAAACTGTCTTAACCCCTTCCTGACCTGTGACACACGTATGTGTCATGAAAGGATCGCGTTCCTGCGGGTCGGGTGACCGGGGTTACTGAAAGGTCACCCGACTCGCAGGCACAAGACCCTTTGTGCTTCACCACAGGGGGTTGGCTTAACCCCCACGTGGCTACGATCTCTCTGATTGGCTGTTAAAAGTGAAACAGTGCTCCCTTTATTCCGAGCCGCGACGTGTGCCCAAACAGTGGTTTACCCCCACATATGGGTATCAGCATACTCAGGAAAAATTGCACAACAACTTTAGGAGTCTAATTTCTCCTGTTACCTTTGTGAAAAAAAAATTGGGGACTAAAAAAATTATTTTTGTGGAAAAAAATGATTTTTTATTTTCACAGCTCTGCGTTATAAACTTCTGTGAAGAACTTGGAGATTCAAAGTGCTCACCACACATCTAGAGCAGTTCCTTGGGGATCTAGTTTCCAAAATGGGTCACTTGGGGGGGTTTCTACTGTTTAGGCACATCATGGGCTCTGCAAACGTAACATGACGCCCGCAGACCATTCCATCAAGTCGACATTTCAAAAAGTCACTACTTCCCTTCCGAGCCCCGACGTGTGCCCATACAGTAGTTTTCTCCCACATATGGGATATCAGCGTACTCAGGACAAATTGGACAACTTTTGGGGTCTAATTTCTCCTGTTACCCTTGGGAAAATAAAAAAATTGGGGACTAAAAGATCATGTTTGTGGAAAAATATATGATTTTTTTTTTTCATGCCCGGGCGCTATAAACTTCTGTGTAGCGCTTGGGGGTTCAAAGTGCTCACCGCACATCTAGATAAGTTCCATGCGGTGTCTAGTTTCCAAAATGGGGTCACTTGTTGGGAGTTTCTACTGTTTAGGCACATCAGGGGCTCTGCAAACGTAACATGATGCCCGCAGACCATTCCATCAAAGACTGCATTTCAAAACGTCGCTACTTCCCTTCCGAGCCCCAACGTGTGCCCGAACAGTGGTTCCCCGCCACATATGGGGTACCAGTGTACTCAGGACAAACTGTACAACAACTTTTGGGGTCCAATTTCTCCTGTTACCCTTGTGAAAATAATAAATTGTGTGTTAAAAAATCAGTTTTTGAGGAAAAAAATTATTTTTTATTTTTATGGCTCTGCATTATAAACTTCTGTGAAGCACGTGGGGTTCAAGGTGCTCACCACACATCTGGATAAGTTCCTTGTGGGGTCTAGTTTCCAAAATGGGGTCACATGTGGGGGGTTTCTACTGTTTAGGCACATCAGGGGCTCTGCAAACGTAACAAGATGCCCGCAGACCATTCCATCAAGTCTGCATTCCAAAATGGCGCTCCTTCCCTTCTGAGCCCTGCCGTGCGCCCAAACAGTGGTTTATGACCACATATGAGGTATCTGTGTACTCAGGAGAAATTGCCCAACAAATTTTAGGATCCATTTTATCCTGTTGCCCATGCAAAAAAGAAAAAATTGATGCTAAAATAAAATTTTTGTTGGAAAAATTAAAATGTCCATTTTTTCCTTCCACGTTACTTTAGTTCCTGTGAAGCACCTGAAGGGTTAATAATCTTCTTGAATGTAGTTTTGAGTAGCTTGAGGGGTGCAGTTTTTATAATGGTGTAATTTTTGGGTATTTTCTACCATATAGAACCCTCAAAGTGACTTCAAATGTGAGGTGGTCCCTAAAAAAAAAATGGTTCTGTAAATTTTGCTGTAAAAATGAGAAATCGCTGGTCAACTTTTAACCCTTATAACTTCCTAACTAAAAAAAATTTTGTTTCCAAAATTGTGCTGATGTAAAGTAGACATGTGGAAAATATTATTTATTAACTATTTTGTGTCACATAACTCTCTGGTTTAACAGAATAAAAATTCAAAATTTGAAAATTGCGAAATTTTCAAAATTTTCACCAAATTTCCATTTTTTTCACAAATAAACGCAAAAATTATCGACCTAAATTTACCACCAGCATGAAGCCCAATAAGTCACGAAAAAACAATCTCAGAATCGCTAGGATCCGTTGAAGCGTTCCTGAGTCATTATCTCATAAAGGGACACTGGTCAGAATTGCAAAAAATGGCAAGGTCATGAAGGGGTTAAATACCCCAATGCAAAAAAAAAAAAAAAAAAAAAAAACAATCCTTCATAGAGCTATGTCAACAAAAAAAAGTTAACACCCAAATGTGGAACTGTAAGCAACATGAAATTCCTGTGGTCCTGGACAAAATAAAATGGGCTTTGTCCTCAAGAGGGTTACACCTGTGTCCATTTGCACTGTTACATTATATATAGATCATATAGGGGGGACCTGATCTATACAGAAGTACAAAGGTTCAGGTCTAGTTTAATTCCTTTGTTCCCACCAGTAGATAGTTCTGCTGCCCCTAAATTCATTAGACCACAGTTCATAACTCTGATAACTGCTAACCAGTTGTCCAAAAATGAGTAGTGAATGCCTGTAAGATTATATGCAGATGGTGGTGGGTTCATAGCCTTACAACAAAGTTTCCATTTTTATGGTTAGAGGTTTTCGCCGTAGAGAGAGGCCAACAGTTGAGGGCCAAAACCAGTTGATCTGCAAAATGAAGGGGCCATGGCACGCACTTGAAAGAATTAGTGTTTGTCTCTATAATACTCAACATAATTATGCGCGGGGGTCAGTTTCTACTTTGTCTGATAAAATATGCTCTTATTTGACTTTTTTGTCTTTTCCCCCCCAGAGACCCTCCCCTCGAAGGAGCAACAGCCCTGACAAGTTTAAGCGTCCCACTCCACCTCCATCTCCAAACACCCAGACTCCGGTGCAGCCTCCACCCCCGCCACCACCTCCAGCACAACCCGCTGTCCCGTCAGCTGCATCTCAGTCCGCCACTTCCCACAACTCAGCGCATCCTCCCTCTCAGCCCTAGTGCATGTCCTCCGCAGTCTCTGCATCCTGAGTCGGACTCATAACATGGAACAGTTTACTCAGAGCCAAAGGCTTACTTGTCATATTCGGATTTGACTTTATTTGCACTGAGGTTACATAGGCTTCACTGTCTGATTGTGTCGTAAGTGTCCGTCCCAGACATCAGCCCGTGTTATGGGTCTGACGGCGTTAACGTTCCCATTCCATGTACGTTAGTATCCTGGCTGGGACGCTGCTCCTCTAATGAGCAGGACAACCTTACTCAATGTTAGATCATGCTGCTCAAATGCTTTTTCTTTAAGGCTTTTAGGTTTACATAATAAAAGGGATACTTTTTTTTTCTTTTTCTCATGGATTGTGCATAAACGTTATAAAGCATGATGGTTTGATTATTATTTTTTTTTTTTCTTTTTTTCGGAGGGGAGGAAGGGGTTTGATTTTAGAAAGTATCCCATATATCATAAATCACTACATGCGAGTAGTCTTAGACTGCAGCTGCTGAGAGATGCACATCTTCCGCCCACGCACAGTGGAAACTAGTAACGCCAAGCCTGTTTGGCTATCTGATAGCAGAGCAGTGATCTGATATAACAGCATGTTTATTATGTTGCAAAAAAAAAAAAATTATAAAGGCCTATAAAAGCACAGTGTTAAATGTACAAATCGTGTGCTAGTAAGGATGTGTTAGGTTTACGAGGTAGTCAAGTTATCCAGTGCCTGTAACTCACATACATCTTCTAGCTAGCTATACATAAACCAGACACGGCGGCGTCCATCGGCACAAACCATAACTGATGCAACAATCACCAAACCAAATCCTCATCTATTAATGACATGGTAGTAAAATGTGGGAATCCTTGTTTAACTATGTGGAATGTATTGTAAATGGATCTTAAGATTTAATTGTCAGTTTTAGGTGACTCTTATCCTATAAGCTGTCCGCAAATCCATTTCTATGACTCACAGTATTTAGCGTTTTTTTCTTTTTTTTTAAAATATGTATACACTTGGCTGTACAAGCTATAAAAAATATATCTTGGCAGGTTTTTTTTTTTTTTTCTTAATTGCTCAAAGTATTTTTTAGTAATTCACGTAAAAATCAACCTTGAAAATACCCTTGAGATTGAAATTTTAGCAATGTACTTGGCAGCACAGCCAGGCATTTTGTATTGCTTAATAGAAGCAGGACAGGTTACCTATTGAAGTAGCACAGCTTGGCACTAATGAATGCTTATTCAGCAGAATACTGTTAGCCGGTACAATGTATAAAGAATTATTTTGAGTACAAATTTTTTTTTTTTCATTTAGCACAAATAAATTGTTTGGGTTTCACTTTGCAGTGGATCACTGTGTGTCATTATTATTGCCTCCCTTTAATTGGACATGAGCAGATGGAAATTCTGTTTTAAGCTTAATGGGCTATTTCAATATGTAGTAGGTGTAATATTATTATTATACATTTTTATTGCGCTCTTTATTCCATGGTGCTTTACATGTGAAAAGGGGCAAATATAGACAAGAACAATAAACTGAGCAATACAAGGCACACACAAGTACAGAAGGAGAGAGACCCTGCCTGCAAGGGCTCACACTCTACAGGGATGGGTGAGGATACACTAGGAAAGGGTAGAGCTGGTCGTGCGGTGGTTCAGCAGACTGAGGATCACTGCAGGCTGTAGGCTTGTCGGAAGAGGTAGGATTAGCAAATACCTCCAATTAGAAATGTAGTACAGTTCTTCTGATTCGCTATATTACTTACCCCAAGTGCAGGACATTGCAATAACTTGGATATCCATGGTTTCGACCACTCATAGTTGACGGTTGGCTCTTAGTGGTCGTAACCACGGATACCTAAGCAACTGCAATGCCCTGCAGATGGGGTAAGCAACATGGCTAATCAGAAGAACTATACTACGTTTCTAATTGGTGGTGTTTGCTAATATTATTATTACACCTTCTACATATTGAGATAGGATCTTAGAGATGGGAATACCCCTCCTTTTTAATTCTTTTTTTTTTTTTTTTTTTTTTAAATAACCTGGCAGCACATTACATATGGAACTAGAAGTATGTTTTGGTATAGAGACCCTTGTCCCTCAACAATTTTTTTTTTTTTTTTATATATATATATCAGACAAGCGGAGCACTGGGGAAGTGATTGATTTTTTCCAAGTTCATTGATAATGCCCCCAGTGCTTTTCAAACTCCTTTCCATATGGCTTCGGCGCTAAATTTCCCATCACTGGCACATCGGCTTGCTACAAGAAAAAAATATGTATTATATTTATATATTTTATTGGGAGACAAGAGTCTATACAGCAACACCTTAACCTCCATATGTAAAAATGTGCTGACAAGGTTCCCTTTAAGTTGGCACCTACACGGATTACTTATTATTTTCCAAAGTGGCTCGCGAACACTGTGGTATTGCAGCTCCATGCAAGCTCTAAGTTGCATGGAGCTGTAATATGGCACCAATAGCTGTCCATGGAGCCATACTGTTTTCTTCTATATGCCTTCGACCTTATACAGAGGTTTCTTTATGATCGAATCCAATTTCAGCAGCAGATGGAAGGAAGGGAGACAGTCATTACTAGTGGGTAGGCGGAGCCCACACAGGATAGAACACCTCAGATTAAAAAGAGTGTTGACCGGCCCCTCCAGCTTGGGCTCCTCCTACTCCAGCTCTCCAGTCTAAAATTTGAGGTCACAGAGGATAGTCGCTGCTGGAGCAGCTCCTCAGAAATTTTTTTTATTTTTATCAGACAAGAGACTTGGACCCCCGTGGTTTTGAGGTCTCAGGGGTCTCAGCGCTGCTGGACCCCCACCCCTCCCTTGGCGGATCTGTATTACCCTTTAAGGTGGTCCCTGCAGAACCCTGCCGGCCCCGGGGGATGAGGGTTGCTTCCCTGGCGGGGACGCAAACCACGCTTCTGGGGTCACTGCGTTCCCCGCCCTGGGGGAAGCGATGGGCATAGCGCCACAAATCCCTGGGGGTCCCTGTGGCGCTCAGCTGGGTGAGTACTCAACATTTTTAATGTTTGAGTGCTTCAGCGGCTGCTGCGGCAGCCGCTGCTACATGTATTCAGTTGGTGATGTGTATTTTTGTCCGCAGTGAATGCCTGCAGGACATGGGAGCGGGGTAGGAGACGGAGAGCGGAGGAGTCGCGCGCGCTTTTTTTTGAAGCCGCGGGGGGCGTGACTTCGCGCCTTCCCAGTCTTTCGCGGGCAGGAAGCGCTCTGAGCGCGCGATTTTCTCCTGCCTCTCTTTTTCCGGCGGCCATTACTGAAGATGGCAGACTCCTCGGGCTCCTCAATCAAAGTGTCGCCTCCACTTACCCCCTCCTGCATCGCTACCATCGGGCGACGGATCCCTCTAATGGGCCGCTCTCCCCATGTGTCTATTGGCTGTGAGACGTGCTCCGGATTATTTGAGAACAGTTAACCCCTCACCACCTCTAATGAAAGCGGCTGGTGCTAGGATGATTGATATGGAACCCTCTTCGCCTCCCTATGAAAGAGATGGTGGATCGAGGACGTATGGACGCGCCAGCCATCGGTACTCCGAGCCAGGAGGCTCCGCAGTGAGTACATCACATGCGGTGGCGCCGCCTGGATTACCGTCTTTTCTACCGTCGCAGCCGCCTTTGCGATCCCGTTCGGGTCGCACGATCGGCGTCACAAAAATTTAAGTCCCCGATTGCGATCTGGGCGAGGTTGCAAGATCGGCGCCGCCCGCTCTTGCGATCTCAACGGCGTCACAAGACCGGCGCTGCAAATTTAGGCCCCGGCTTCAGACCAGGTTAGGCCTCAAGAGGAGGGCGGGCTTACCGCGCTCCTAGTTGGCTCCGCCCACATCGCGCGCTGTGCAGGACCCGGCCATTGGCAGGAAGTGTTTAGCTCCTCCCTAGTTTCTCCTGCTCTTCCCTCCCATGTCTTCTGGCGCTTCTCATGACCCACGAGAAGCGCAAAACAGCATAATCTCGGCAGCCATCTTCCGGTCTCTCAGATCAGCACTGCGATACCAAAAGGGCTATTCTTCAGCTCCTCATCTTCCTCGCGTGGGCTCGGACACAGGACCTGGGTAAGCTTACACAGCGCTTAACCCTTCCCCTGCAGCAGGCTCTCAGGTACAAAATATGTCCCAATTAAAGGGATCTAAAAGGCCTGACAAAAACCACACTGTGGTGTATGCCGCTTGCGCTTCATGCAACGCTACCCTGCCGTCAAAGCATGGTTCCCAATTCTGTGCATCATGTGCCCAAGAGCCCACTGCTTCCACCGCTCAGGAGTCCCCTACTACCGTTCAGGAGTCCCTACCTATTCCTGATCCCAAGCCGGGTCCTTCAGGGTGGCCTGCGTTTCTGGCGCAGTCTATGGATTCTCTGACTAGGGCCTTGGATACCTTCCGTGGCTCCTCTTCTAGCCAGGGTGTCTCTTTTCCACAAAGGGGCCCGTTAGTCTTCAGAGAGACCTCATGAGAAGGGGCCGACCCGCGTCATCAGCAAAGCGGCCGTCTGGAAAACGCCGCCATAATACATCCCCCAATCCATCTAGCGGTTCGGCATCTGCGAGCTCAGGACGGACCGTCTCCCAGATCCGGTACAGGATCAGTCTCGCGTATCTGACACGCAGACCTCGACGGCGTCAAGCGCAGCGGTCGGAGGTTTAAGTGATGTCAAAATGGAGGCCCTCATTCGTTCTATTGATGGCCTGTCTGACCTTCTAGGTTATTGGGTGTCAGCTAGATCCTCTCATGGCAGGAAGCGCCACAGGCCGGTGCCATCCTTTCCGCGTAGCGACTCGGAGATCTCTGGTATGGAGGGTTCCCCTTCAAGCTCGGATGGGGAGATGTCCGATTCGGATAAGGAGGATCGGCAGGGACACTCTGCCTCTCTTTTGGGCCGTACAGAGGCTTTTATTGGAGCCATGAGGGAGGCGTTGCAGTTACCGGAGGAGGTAACTAGACGTCCTGGTAAATCGGCTCGAATGTTTCATGAGTCGCATAGGTCACGATCAGCATTACCATCTCTGGATGAGCTTAATGGGACAGTGGAGAAGGAACGCCTGTGTCCAGATAAACGTTTTCAGGGGACACAGTTTTTTTGAGACACTGTATCCGTGTTCGACGGAGTTGATTGATAATTGGATTCCTTCTCCTGAAGTGGATGTTCCCTTTATCCCAGCTTAGCAAATCCTCATTACTTCCTGTTAAAGGGAAGGCGAGTCTGCAGGATCCGCTGGACAGAAAAACAGAGATGGCGGCGAAATCCATCTACGAGGCCGCGGGTCATGGATTCAGAGCAGTACTAGG
Source organism: Oophaga sylvatica (assembly GCA_033576555.1). Classification (NCBI taxonomy): domain Eukaryota; kingdom Metazoa; phylum Chordata; class Amphibia; order Anura; family Dendrobatidae; genus Oophaga; species Oophaga sylvatica. Next base: position 543,051,906 of record JARQOD010000003.1, on the reverse strand, counting down.
ATCCATGTGTGCTTGTAAAGCTTCCCTGAGCTGGTTGGATCGTCTACAGACGGCGTGGCAAGATGGATCCCCGCTATCCGAGGTAGATGGGCTTTTCAAGTTGTTGGAGGATGCAGCCCAATATGGCAGTGATGCAGGTTTGGATACTGCATCACTGCTGTCCAGGGCGCAGTCCGCGGCGGTCACAGTCAGGAGAGCACTGTGGCTTAGAGAGTGGACCGGGGACGCGGTTTCCAAGCAAGGTTTGCTATCTTTAGCTTACAAGGGTGGTCAGCTATTTGGTTTTGACCTCACGGAGCTGATTGTCAAGCACTTCGCTCGGTTGTGGCGGCCCTGTCGCAGAACGACTTTTTGGTGTCAATCGACATTCGCGACGCTTATTTGCATGTTCCCGTCGCTCCTGGAGGACTTCGGGTGGCTGGTCAATTGGGAGAAGTCGTCTCTGGAACCGTCGCAGTCAATCCTGTTTTTGGGGATGCATTTCGACACGGTACGAGCAGTGGTGTCCCTGCCTCCAGACAAGCATATGAAATCTTCGACAGCAATGTCCCTTCGAAGGTGTATGCGCCTTCTGGGTTTGATGGTGGCGTCGATGGAGGCACTTCCGTTTGCCCAATTTCATTCCAGGGCTCTCCAAATGCTCATTTTGAACCGTTGGGATCGATCGCAGGCTTCGCTGGATTGCAGTGTCATCATCTCCCACAGGGTGCGAGAGTCTCTAGGATGGTGGTTACGTCCGGAAGCGTTATCCCTGGGGAAGTCCTTCCTCCCTCCGAGGTGGTCGGTCATAACCACCGATGCCAGCCTGACGGGCTGGGGGGGGCTAGAACGATCTCTGGATTCAGGGGGTATGGTCGTCGGAAGAGTCTGTCCTGCCGATCAACATCCTGGAATTGAGGGCAATTTTCCTTTGCCTCCAACACTGGACGGTTCCTTTAAGCGGTCTACCAGTCCGAGTGCAGACAGACAACGCGACGGTGGTCGCGTATATCAACCATCAAGGTGGGACGAGGAGCTTCAGGCTTATGATGGAGGTGTCTCGGATCCTAGTATGGGCCGAGGCCAGGTGCCAGCCATCTCTGCGATTCACATCCCAGGAGTTCAGAATATCACGGCAGACTTCCTCAGTCGCGAAAAGATGGACCCCGGAGAATGAAGTCTTCATCCGGAAATTTTTGCACTGCTGTGCTCCCGTTGGGGAACTCCCCAAGTGGATTTGATGGCATCCAGGTTCAATGCCAAGTTACCGACGTTCATGTCCAGGTACAAGGACCCGAAGGCTGTGGCAGTGGATGCTCTGGTGGCTCAGTGGGACCAATTCGAGCTAATCTATGTGTTCCCGCCGATATCCTTACTTCCTCTGGTGTTGCGTCGGATCAGACTGGAGAGAGTCCCGGCTATGTTGATAGCCCCAGATTGGCCGAGGAGGACGTGGTTCTCTACGCTGGTGTCGCTTTTGGCAGCGCATCCACTTCCACTCCCTCTTCGCCCGGACCTGTTAACCCAAGGGCCCGTTCGTCACCCGGACCTGAAGTCTCTGTGTTTGACGGCGTGGCTCTTGAGACCGAAATCTTGAGCCGTCAACGTTTTTCAACCGAAGTCATTGCCACTCTGCGAGCTGCCAGAGGTCCGGCTACTACTAGGATTTATCACAAGATTTGGGAAGCCTTCTTTTCGTGGTGTTCAGGTTCTTCAAAGAACCCGAGGATTTTCTCCATTCCCAATTTGTTGGCCTTTTTGCAGTACGGGCTGGACAAGGGTTTGGCAGTTAGCACTCTGAAGGGGCAGGTTTCTGCTTTGTCCTTGCTGTTTATGAAGGCTATCGCTTCGCGTAGGGACGTACGTTCCTTTTTTCGCGGAGTAACCCGTCAGTTTCCGCCGCGGAAGGCGTTTGTGTCTCCTTGGCGGCTCAATCTTGTCTTGGAGGCTCTTCAACATGGGCCTCTTGAGCCTATGGACTCTGTTAGCCTTTCTTTGCTCTCTTGGAAGGTTGCTTTCCTAGTGGCGGTCACTTCTTTGAGAAGGGTTTCTGAGTTGGCGGCTCTTTCTTGCTTGCCTCCTTTTCTGGAGTTTCACCCGGATCGCGTAGTGCTTCGCACACGGGGCGACTTTCTACCTAAGGTGGTGTCACAATTTCATGTTAACCAGGATATTGTGTTGCCTTCGCTTTGTCCGGAGCCGAGGAATGCGAAGGAACGGGCCTTGCACACATTGGATTTAGTGCGGGCTTTGAAGTTCTATTTGTCTATTACTCAAAGTTTTCGGAAGTCGGATTCTCTGTTTGTGATTCCAGCAGGTCGTCGACGTGGTCAAAGAGCTTCCAAGGATTCTATAGCTCGTTGGTTTCGGTCGGCCATTTTAGAGGCTTACCGACTTAAGGGCGAACCTTGCCCGATTAAGATTCGAGCTCACTCCACGAGGGCTGTGGGTTCATCGTGGGCCTTTCATCAAGGAGCCTTCGGCAGCTCAGCTCTGCCGGGCGGCGACCTGGCGCTCCGTCCATACATTTACGAAATTTTATAAGTTGGACGTCAGTGCTTCCGCTGATGCGGCCTTAGGACGTAGGGTCCTGCAGGCGGCTGTAGTTTAAAGTTCTTGTGAACTTGTATTTAGCGCTAGTTGCACATTTATTTAAGTTGTTGGGAATCTGCCTCTGTTGGTTTTTTGCCCACCCTTAATTTTTGGACTGCTTTGGGACGTCCCACTAGTAATGACTGTGTCTCCCTTCCTTCCATCTGCTGCTGAAAGACGGATTTTGGTAAGACCTTACCTGTAAAATCCTTTTCAGCGAAGGAAGGAAGGGAGACACAGATCCCTCCCATGGCAGAAGTGTGTTGTTGTGTTTTCAGATGTGGCGTGACCCTTCTCTGATGGCAATTATCTGGGCTGAGGTCGGCGCGCTAAGGCTCTGTTTCCAGCATTGCCAGCTCATCGCAGTGATCAGGTTCAGTGAGTAGTACCTGGGACTGTGTGGTTTTTTCTGTTATATGCATAACCTGTCTACTTGTTTTTTTTTTTTCTCTGAAGTCTTTCAGAAGGGGTTATGTTGCTCCGCTGGTGATATTTGCTCTTCCTTAGCTTGTGTACGGACTGGAGAGCTGGAGTAGGAGGAGCCCAAGCTGGAGGGGCCGGTCAACACTCTTTTTAATCTGAGGTGTTCTATCCTGTGTGGGCTCCGCCTACCCACTAGTAATGACTGTGTCTCCCTTCCTTCCTTCGCTGAAAAGGATTTTACAGGTAAGGTCTTACCAAAATCCGTCTTTTACAGCTTCTACTTTTGTTACAGCAGTATTTGCCTATGCTCTATCCTTCCCCTCCGTCACCCTTCCAGTATCAGTGTGTTCAACCCACTGATGTTCATATCAATCCTGCTGAGACCTGTGGTTCCCCAACCAATCACCACTAACATTACTTTTGCAAGTTACCCTTAAAGAATATCCTGACACCGAGCAGCACTGCTGAACAATTTCCTTCCAATTGGGGTTTTTATTACACTTACAAGACAAATGTTGAAAGCGCATGAAAAGTACAGTATATGAAACACTCGGCACGACCGCTTCTACCCAGCTGTCAGCCTCTTCCTGGGGCAAAAAAAGACGCTCGTAGGTCCCATTATTGTATTAGCCGTGACCCATAAAGGGTTCATCCCCCATATCAAACCATTCTGCCACGTTCAGTAGAAATTTTTACGGAATTTCTTCCAATAGCCCTTTTGAAAAGTAAAAACCTGGGGCTAAAACAACATTTTGGTTGACATTTTTTATTTTTTTTTATTTCCGCAGCCCAATATTACACAATTCTGTGAATCATCTGTGAGTTTAAAATGCTCACTGCACCCCTAGACGAATTCCTCAAGAGGTCTATTGTCCAAAATGGGGTCACATGTGCGTGTTTGCTGTTTTGGCACCATAGCGGCTCTTCAAATGTGACATAGCGCCTGCAGTAGTCTATCCCTGCAGAATCTGCGCTCGAAGGAGCGAACTCTGACAGCAACATTTAACATGCGCTTCCTGCAATCGTGCCGGAAATCCGCCCGTCGGTGACCCCGTCACATGATCGCGGGTCACCAATGGGTTGGCATGACAACCAGAGGTCTCCTGGAGACATCTATGGTTAGCACTGCCAGATTGCTATGAGCGCCACATGCCAAAAGTGAAGAAAAAAGGTTTTTAAAAAAGTTAACGTTTAAATCACCCCACTTTTGCCCCATTCAAAATAAAACAATAAAAAAAATCACACATACATATATTGGGTATCGCCGCATTCAGAATCGCTCGATCTATCAATTAAAAAAGGATTAACCTGATCGTTAAACTGCGTAGTGAGAAAAAATGTCAATTACGTTTTTTTGGTCGCCGCGACATTGTATTAAAATGTAATAACTGGTGATCAAAAGATCATATCTGCACCAAAATGGTATCATTAGAAACGTCAGCTCGACACGCAAAAGTAAGCCCTCACCCAGCCAAAGATCACAAAAAAGTGGAGACGCCATTGGTATCAGAAAATGGCGCAATTTTTGGAATTTTTTTCACAACTTGGATAATAAAGAACCTAGACATGTTTGATGTCTATGAACTCATAATGACCTGGAGGATCATAATGGCAGGTCAGTTTTAGCATTTAGTGAACCTAGCAAAAAAGCAAAACAAAAAACAATTGTGGGATTGCGCTTTTTTACAATTTCACCGCACTTGGAATTTTTTTTTCTCGTTTTCAAGTACATGACATGGTAAAACCAATGGTGTTGTTCAAAAGTATAACTCGTCCCACAAAAAAACAAGCCCTCACACAGCCATATTGATGGGAAAATAAAAAAAGTTATGGCTCTGGGAAGAAGGAAATGCAAAACCAAAAATACCTCTGGTCGTTAAGGGGTTAAAAGAATGATGATGTAAAGTAGACATGTGGGAAGTGTTGTTTAGTAACTATTCTGTGAGACCTAGTTCTCTGGTTTATGGGGTTAAAAGATAAAGTTTGAGAACTGCTAAATTTTTGCCAAAATTCTGATGTTTTCACAAATAAAACAAAAAATATCCACCTAAATTTACCACTAACAAAGTACAATGTGTCACAAAAAAACAGTCTCCGAATCGGTGGGATCTGTTGAAGTTTTCCTGAGTTATTACCACATAAAATAATCAGAATTGTAAAATTTGGCCTGGTCAGAAAGGTGAAAATTGGCTCGGGGTGAAGGGGTTTAATATACGCTTTGTGAACCTGCCCTTACAGAGGTAATTAGGGCGGTTTATGACACAATTTGATGGCACATTTTCTTTAAGAAAATAAAAGCGTTCTCCAGTGTAACATTGTTTGTGCAGCTTGTAAGAAAAAAAAGTATCCAGCCCTCTATGTATCTATCCAAATAAATTATACGGCTTGTGCAGACAACCATTAGAGTTGAGCGATACTTTCCGATATCCTAAAGTATCGGAATCGGAATGGTATCGCCGATATCACTAAAATATCGGCGATACCCGATATCGATACCGGAAGTCCCATGTAAGTCTATGGGAACAAAATATCGAAATTAAAAAAAAAACCATTCTTGCCTTGTTGGTTAATTGTACATGAAGGAAAACAACAAAGAGTAATGTAGAATGTATTGTGGAAGGTTGAGGAGACATTAAAGGCATAGATGTTTAACCCAATCAAATGGAATAGCATAAATATTTTTTTTTTTAAAGATGTTCGGATTGACGAAGAAATTGACAATGTTAACGTTTTTTATATTTTGGCAAATATGTATATTACACAACTTCCATGCTCTTCATCTTCACCTTTTTAACTTTTCACACACTTTCTCCTTCATAATCTTCTGCAGCATCATCTTTTTCATCAAATTATTTTTCATCTTCACCTTCTTTATCTTCTTAAACTTCTTGCTATTCATCTTTGTTAACATTACTCATATTCTTCTTATTAAACTATTATTCTTATTCATATTCTGCTTCATCTTCTTCATCATATTCTTATTTGTGACAGAGAATCCTGTACTTGTAATCTGTCAAAGTATGAATTTTTCATCCTTCCGTTCTTGCTGTCACAAAAGATTTAAATTACAACAGTATTTGTCCGTGTTCAGTTTAGCCTGCAGCAGCAGGCATTTTCCAGGGGCACCACGAGGAGGAACGGACTCACCCCCATACACTGCTTAGTCTTCTTCTGCTTATAATTTAGAGCATATATTTTGCTCTTCATTTTGGTCTTATACTTCATGTTCTTCTGCTTTTAGATCTTCTGCTTATTGTTCTTGTGTCTCTTGTTCCGTATCTTGTATTTGTAGCACAATCTTGTACCAGCTGATGTTACTGGGACACGGTTACTAAGCAGGAGGTACCTGTGCTCCAAAGCACTACCAAGGACCAGCAGACGTTGCTGGAACTCGGATACCGAGATGGAGGCACCTAGGCCAAAGGCACTGCGGAGAACCAGCTGACGGTACTGGAACCCGGAGGGGCAGCAGAAGGAAAAGAGCCAATGGCACAACCGAGGACCAGCTGACGTTACTGGGACACGGTTACTAAGCAGGAGGTACCTGTGCTCCAAAGCACTACCAAGGACCAGCAGACGTTGCTGGAACTCGGATACCAAGATGGAGGCACCTAGGCCAAAGGCACTGCGGAGAACCAGCTGACGGTACTGGAACCCGGAGGGGCAGCAGAAGGAAAAGAGCCAATGGCACAACCGAGGACCAGCTGACGTTACTGAACCCCAGTAACACAGGAGCAAGTGTTGACTGTGCTAACAGCACTTCCGAGCAACAACTGGCGGTGTTGGAGCCCAGGGTCAAGGAGGATGTTTAAATACTAGATAAAGTAATTTCCTTGTTACCTGTCAATTTTAAATGTCTATACTTCAAACAAGAGAAAGATAACCTTTACTACCATAAGATGATGATTTCATTTAAACTAATATCTAGATAAATAAAGAATTGACAAACATAAACACATACATTAACATGTTGAACAGCAATGCAAACCACAAAATAAATTAGTTAAGGAATCTGCTATACGGTTGTACATAAAAGCATACAAGTACATATCTGAATCCATTAATGATGGATAAGTAACAGTATGTACACCATTTTTATTGTATAGACAATGAATGTCTGACTTCAAAACATCATCAGCATTACAAGTTATCTGTGACATTACTAAAATGTTACATTTGCTGAATAATGTCACTAAACAGTTTATACAAAATTATACAATTTCCATCATGTAATACTCATAATATGTGGCAATAATCATGTTTATTAACAAACATAACCTTTAAAAAGTGCATAGTGCATAGTGAAAATTGCTAGTTATGCCTGACTGTCGACTTGCAAGCATGACAACGGATAGATAAGGTATATATAGATGAGACTGCATAGCCACAGATGGTGAATGGCGATGTAATACTGTACCTCAATAAAGTGTGCGTCACTACTACATAATTTTTTTTATATAGCTTTATAAACAGGGTACGTGGATGTATGCTTGCGCCTTTGTTTTGACGCACAGACTGCCTTCCTGCTGAGACGCGTTGGGTAGTGAACAGTTGTGTGCAGTGTTCACTGTAGTCTGAGGTTTTCCTTTTTGGAGTGCAGATCACGCTCCAGTTAGTTCTTCAACCACTGCTGGTTGTAGTCTGCTGAGCGTGTGTCACTGGCACATCCTTGAAATTTTTCTATAATTGTTGCTGCTCCACTCTATTACAAATAAATAAAATCTATTAGTGTGACGCGCTTCCATCCGTATACAATACATTGGTTGCAAACACTATAGAAGTACACAAAGGGGCCTTTCACACCTACTGAACAGTTGTGTGCAGTGTTCACTGCAGTCTCTGCGGAATAACCACACTTAGGCCTTATAACTTTTCAGACTTTCTTTATCAATCTACCAAGATGAAGAAGGCAGGGAGTAAGGCACGTGGTCGTGGAGTTTCTTCAGGGAGAGGACGTGGGGATTCTGTGGCTGCTGCGGCCCCCAGTGACACAGCATCCACCAGTTTTCCCCGTGAGCGTTCCTTTATGCGCACTTTTGTAGGAGCTCGGAGTACCCCCCTGCTGCGGGAAGAACAAATTAAAGCCGTTGTTGTTTGGATCTCAGCCAATGCATCGACTTCAATTGCTTCCACCTCCTCTCAGGACCACAGCACTGTTGGGCAACCATCTGTCTCTTCACCGCCTGGCAAATTGCCCAGGCAGTCAGAGAGTTGTGTACAGGAGCCAGCTGAGTGTCTGCTTCTGTTCTCAGAATCTATTGGCTTGCAAACAGGGGCCCAGCCAAGCAGCATTCTGTAATGTGAAGAAGAGGGAGTATGCAGTGATGCGCAACAGCTGTGTCTCTCTGAATCTGAAGAGGCGGGTGAGACAGTGCCGATGGTCAGCACACCGCAGAACGCATCTGATGATGATGATGAGACCCAGGTGCCAGTTTCTGTTGAGCATGGTGCTGGCCAGACCACCCAACAGCAGGTGTTGGAAGAGGGTAGTGGAGATGATGAGGTCCAATACCCAACATGGCATGAAGAACAGGAAGGTGGTGGGAGCAGCTCAGAGGAATAATAATAATATTTATTTATATAGCGCCATCATATTCCGCAGCGCTTTACAGTTTAGCAGTTTCAGAACACAAGTCATAAGTAACAACGTTAACAATACAATAATTTAAGCTAAATAAGTCGCCCCTGCTCGTGACAGCTTACAATGTACAATGAGATGGGGGAGATACAAAGTATAGGTGTTTATATACAATGGTGCATTTACAATGATGTTCCAGCCATCTTAAGGGACTGAGGGATGGAGATAGTGAATGGGCTAGAGACACACACACACTTACACAGAATACATAGAATGACTTTGATTAGTGAATGTGATAGGCCGCTCTGAACAAATGTGTTTTGAGGGAGCGCCTGAAACCATGCAAATTGTGGATAGTCCTAATTTCTTGGGTACAGCATTCCAGAGGATTGGCGTAGAGCAGGAGAAGTCTTGGAGTCGGGAGTGGGAGGTACGTATTAGTGCAGAGGTTAGTCGAAGTCGTTTGCAGAGTGCAGCAGTCGGTTAGGCCGATAATATAAATAAGGGAGGAGATGTAGGGGGGTGCTGCACTGTGGAGAGCTTTGTGGGTGAGAACCAGTACTTTGGTTGAAAGCTGGGAGAGGCCTAGAGAAATGGTTAGTGATAGAAGGAAGATAGAGGAAGACATTGCCCCAACGGTACAAACAGGAGGGAGAGTTAGGCTGCAGACTCGGTTGCCTGTAGCCTCCAGTTTGGCACCTGTTCGGAGCAGTTGTGTTCCAAAAGTCAAAACGTGCGCTCCCAGGACTTGCACTGCGTGGTCCTTTTTTCACACACTTGCACATGATATTTGCTATGTGAAATGCAAGCTGTGTAATCAAAAATTAAAAATAGCTAAAAGTGTCAGTCACCTCAATACCACAAATATGTGGAAACATGTGCGGACAAAGCACGTAGTTGAGTTACAAAGACACACTGGAGATGTAGGCCAACCTACAGCAGCACCTACATCTTCAGGTTGTGTTGAAGCCTCTTCATCGAGCTCACACACAGCTGGTTATGCTTCCTCACAGGATCGCCATGGAAGAACCTCGGCCACTGTTGTCCAGAGACAAACTGTTATTCCACACACAGCAGCAAGTTCCCTGTCATCCTCACACTCCCAGGCCACAAAACAGCCAGCGGTAGCACAGGCATGGGATAAAAGACGGCCATACTCCGCAAACCATGCACGAGCACAGGCTCTGAATGCTGGCATTGCAAAACTCCTGTCCCTTGAAATGCTGTGATTCAGGCTGGTGGAGACAGACAGTTTCCGTAACTGAATATCATTGTCAATCCCACAATACAATGTGCCAAGCCGATTTCATTTCAGCAGGCAAGCCGTCCCTGGTCTGCAAAAGCATGTTGAGGGAAAAATTAAACATGCGCTACTAAAAGCCCTCAGTAGCAAGGTCCACCTGACCACCGATGCGTGGACCAGTACCCATTGTTATGATCTGCTACAACCAGTAAGGAAAGAAGGGAATTCTGTCCCTACAATACAACTAAGCTGAATCCCTACGATGTAACGGGGAACCTGATCCTGCGACCAGACCCGCTAAAGTCCTCATCTAGTGTGAACGAAGACCTATAGTTGCGAGGGAGTAATCCCTACAAGATCTAGGGACTGGGAGAAAAGGTGGACACCTCCTAGTCCTAACATAAATTGTAGCATGGATAATTAAACAGAAAAATAAATACTTTGTGATCCTAACATCAAGCAAAACTCACAGATTAAGGCACCTAAGCACCCGGCTAGCTTAACAGTAGATAATACAATGAAGTCAAGCAAAGCCAGAAGGGCGGAGCCAGACTAAATAGGGAAAAAAGGTCATGTGACCAGCAAACTGAAACAAAACCTAACAAGAGGGTTCTAACACCCATGGCCAGGGACAATACCTTTCCCTCACTGCCCATTGGGTCAATGTTGTGCAGCCGGGTACTGATCTTGCGAGTGGCGCTGTACGTGTTCTGCCAACTCCAAGGATTGCAGGAATCAAGTCTGTACACATTGATTCCTCCTCCTATTCCAGTTCCTCAGAATCATCGCTGCAGGAGCCGTCACGGTCTACCTCCACATGGACCCGTGAACGTTTACCTGTTGCGACCGATATGAGCACAGCCGTGTCCAAATGTCAACAGGCCATCCTGAAATTAATTTCCATGGGGAATCTTAGCCACACAGCGCAGGAGCTCTGTAATGCCATAAAGCAGGAGAGCGACGTGTGGTTTTTGGAAGAGAATCTACAGGCAGGCTTGGTAGTGTGTGACAATGGCCGAAATCTGGTGTCAGCTCTGGGCCTTGGCAACCTCACTCACATACCATGTCTGTCATATGTGCTCAACTTGGTCGTGCAGAGTTTTTTGAGGGACTATCCGGATCTTGATGCACTGCTGCACAAGGTCCGCCTAGAGTGCGCTCACTTGCGACGTTCCAGCATGGCCAGATCGCTGATTGCAGCTCTGCAACGCAGATTTCACCTTCATGAACATCGCATTATATGTGACGTACCCACCAGGTGGAATTCCTCGTTACATATGTTGGAGCGGTTGTGTGAGCAGCAGCCAACAGTAATGGAGTATCAGCTGCATCAGGCGCAGTCAACTCGCAATTTGCGGCGTTCACACTTCACCACTACTGAGTGGGCCTCTATAATAAGAATAATAATATTATTTATTTATATAGCGCCATAATATTCCGCAGTGCTTTACAGTTTAACAGTTTCAAAACACGAGTCATAAGTAACAACGTTAACAATACAATAATTAAAGCAAAATCAGCCGCCCCTGCTGGTGAAAGCTTACAATCTACAATGAGGTGTGGGAGATACAAAGTACAGGTGTTTATATACAATGGTGTTTTTACAATGATGGTCCAGCCATTTTAAGGAAGTGAGGGATGCATGGAGATAGTGAATGGGCTACACACACAGAATTACACATAGAATGACTTTGATTAGAGAATGTGATAGGCCACTGTGAACAAATGTGTTTTGAGGGAGCGCCTGAAACCATCCAAATTGCGGATAGTCCTAATTTCTTGGGGTAGAGCATTCCAGAGGATTGGCGCAGCGCGGGTGAAGTCTTGGAGTTGGGAGTGGGAGGTACGGATTAGTGCAGAGGTTAGTCGAAGGTCGTTTGCAGAGTGCAGCAGTCGGTTAGGCCGATAAATATAAATAAGGGAGGAGATGTAGGGGGGTGCTGCGCTGTGGAGAGCTATGTTGGTGAGAACCAGTAATTAGAATTGGATCCTATAATGAATGGGCAGCCACTGCCAGTGTAATGAGTGGCGAATAACTCTATGAAGGATATCTGCCACGTTTTGCGTGCGTTTGATGAGTCAACGCGGATGGCGAGTGCAGATGATGCACTAGTCAGCCTGACTGTCCCCCTTATCTGCCTGCTTCAAAAAACACTGCAAGCACTAAGGCATGAGGTTTTGGAAGAGGTGGAGGATGAGGAGTCACAAATTCCATCACCTTCTGGACAGTCAGCGCAACGTGGTTCTTCACAAAGGGCTGGAGGACTTTCAAAGTACCATGCTGTATCAACAATTGAACCTCCAGAGTCGCTGTCTATATTTTCATAACCATTACAAACTTTTAATGTATTTACAAAGCACATAATGTACATTTTTTGTCTATCCTTTTGTAATGCTATTGTGTTTCCATAAACTGATGTTACAGAATTATGATACAAAGTTTTTAAATTTTGAGTTTTAAATTTTGTAAATTTATATGTATTTGAAGGACTTTGTGAGGAGGATGAGGAGTCACAAATTCCATCACCTTCTGGACAGTCAGCGCAACGTGGTTCTTCACAAAGGGCTGGAGGACTTTCAAAGTACCATGCTGTATCAACAATTGAACCTCCAGAGTCGCTGTCTATATTTTCATAACCATTACAAACTTTTAATGTATTTACAAAGCACATAATGTACATTTTTTGTCTATCCTTTTGTAATGCTATTGTGTTTCCATAAACTGATGTTACAGAATTATGATACAAAGTTTTTAAATTTTGAGTTTTAAATTTTGTAAATTTATATGTATTTTAAGGACTTTGTGAGGAGGAGTCAATGGAGGAGGAAGACATCGCTCCAGAGGGAGGTAGACAATGCTCTAGTCAGTATGTAGACCAAGGGTGGGGTGATGCACAGCAGGCGGAGATGACGCCTCTTGCAGGGGACAACGTTTCTTGGCCAGTTGGGAGTCTGCAGCACATGGTTGATTTCATGCTGCAGTGGCTGAGAAACGACCGCCGCATCGAACACATTCACACCACGTCTGATTATTGGGTGTACACCCTCCTAGACCCTCGCTACCGGGACAACTTACAAAGCCTCATCACACCGTTGAACCGGGAGCGTAAAATGCGGAAGTACCAAGACACACTGGTGCAATCCATAATGTTCTCCATTCCAGCCAAGAGCACTGCTGCTGCTACTGATTTACAAAGCAGCTCTGTGCGTCGAGGCAGTGGAGACAGCTCTGCAACAAGAGGGAGCACAAGCAGCGCCTCTGCACAGGGCAAGACCAGTATGTTCCAAATGTGTCGAAGTTTTGTGGCAGCGCCACCAATGTCTACACCATCCGAGACGGCTCCAGTCAGCAGGAGGCAACATTTCCGTAAGATGGTTACAGACTACATGTCTTGCCCTCTCAGTGTACTCTCAGATGGCTCTTCCCCATTCAAGTTTTGTGTCTCTAAGCTGGATACATGGCCAGAGCTTAGCCAGTATGCATTGGAGGTGCTGGCTTGATCTGCTGGCAGTGTATTATCGGAGCGCGTCTTTACTGCTGCAGGTGGTGTACTAACAGACCGTTGCATGCGACTATCCTACGATAATGTACAACGGCTTACTTTTCTGAAAATGAACTAGGCATGGATCTCGCCTGAATTTGCCTGTCCGGTTTCAGATTAACTAACTGGTTGACAACGTTTTCCATGTCTCCTGTTATGTTCATCTTTCTACCACCTGAGCTATACTCCCTGGGCTACAACACTGCCAGTTGCTGCTCAGAAGTGTCGTGTCCACAGACCAATACACAAGCTATAGTAATAGTGGGGTTCAGTAACGCCTGCTGTTCCCCTGCTGTGTGTCCGGCAAAAATTACTGCTACCTAGCTACACATGTTTAAAAAAACATGACATGTTAAAGTGGCTAGTGCTACACATAGATATCAGGCTACACCCTTATTTCTAAGCTGTAAACAAGTGAAACGTCAAATTTAAAACCATTCAATGATTAGTGTTGGTAACAAATCTGTAACTAAATAATTGTGACATATTATGGCAGATATCCACATGTCTAACACAAAAGCATACTTATGCTATAGGGTACTGATGGTGAACCTTCTCACTCCATAACTTTGACCAATCCAACTCACATCATGCCTCAAATGCTGCAATGTTGGAAGTGCATAATGTGGGTTGAACTTTGACAACAGCTGCAGTGCGAAGGTTATCCTTCTGTGTTCTTGGCTTTTAAATAAAAGCATACAAGTAAATATAATAATACATTGTTGATTAAGGGACATGATGTACACCTGTAATATTGTGCAAACAATGGATGTAGGACTATTCCTCTTCAACATTACTTATATTTGTGTCATTTGAAAAAATACATATTTTAGTTAAAAATTAAAAACCCATGTTCAGTAGCTGTGAAAGGCCCGTTTGTGTACTTCTATATTGTTTGCAACCAATGTATTGTATACGGATGGAAGCGCGTCACACTAATAGATTAGATTTATTTTAAATGGAATGTAGCAGAACCAATTGGAGATAAATGAAAAGGATGAGCCACTGAGACACGCTCAGCAGAGTACAAGCAGCAGTGCTTGAACATGTAACTGGAGCGTGATCTGCACTAAAAAAAGTAAAAAACACAGACTGAAGTGAACACTGAAACACAACTGTCCACAATCTGTGAAAAGCTCCTTTCTGTACTTCTATAGTGTTTGCAACCAATGTATTGTATACGGATGGAAGCGCGTCACACTAATAGTATTAGTGTGACGCGCTTCCATCCGTATACAATACATTGGTTGCAAACACTATAGAAGTACAGAAAGGAGCTTTTCACAGATTGTGGACAGTTGTGTTTCAGTGTTCACTTCAGTCTGTGTTTTTTACTTTTTTGAGTGCAGATCACGCTCCAGTTACTTGTTCAAGCACTGCTGCTTGTACTCTGCTGAGCGTGTCTCAGTGGCTCATCCTTTTCATTTATCTCCAATTGGTTCTGCTACATTCCATTTAAAATAAATCTAATCTATTAGTCTAATAGATTACATTTATTTTAAATGGAATGTAGCAGAACCAATTGGAGATAAATGAAAAGGATGAGACACTGAGACACGCTCAGCAGAGTACAAGCAGCAGTGCTTGAACATGTAACTGGAGCGTGATCTGCACTAAAAAAAGTAAAAAACACAGACTGAAGTGAACACTGAAACACAACTGTCCACAATCTGTGAAAAGCTCCTTTGTGTAGTTCTATAGTGTTTGCAACCAATGTATTGTATACGGATGGAAGCACGTCACACTAATAGATTTGATTTTTTTTTGTAATATAATGGAGCTGCACCAATTCCACAAAATAAAAAAAAAAAAAAAAAAAAAAGAGTCAGTGACACGTGCAGATGCCTACAAACAGCGGTGGATGCAGAGCAAACTGCAGCGTCACCTGCACTGTCACACACACACCTTGCACAGAGCTGTTAAAACAACACTGGCAAAATGAAGCTTTACACAGCGGTTGGTAAACTAGCCTGCCTCAAGCACAGTAGTACACAAAATCGCAATATCTAACTGTCCCTCAGAGTGAGCAGAGTAGCGTTCTGTCCCTTACTGAGTTCACAGCACAGTGACGCTAAAATGGCGGCGGCGCCTTTTATAGTGCATTCTGACATCATTTCAGCAGCCAATCACAGCCATGCCATTAGTTAAGATGACCGCAGCATTACAGGATGTGCCCACACTTCGTAGGATTCCTCATTGGCTGACTAAAATCACATTGCCTGTCTCAAAGAATTATGGGAACTTCCGATTCCGGTATACGATATGGAAAAAGTATCGGAATTAAGTATCGGAATTCCGATAACGCGAATATCGGCCGATACCCGATACTTGCGGTATCGGAATGCTCAACACTAACAACCATATTTTCAGTCCACGTTTCATCCTACAAATCATCGGATTGCACTTGGACATATGTTATTCTATGGGGCCGTGCGTATGTCTGAATTTTTTCCTGAGAACGAATCTGTCCAAGAAAATAAATGGCAGCTTTCACGACTTGCATCCATAATAAATCAGACAGCACTCGGCAATGCAAGTCCATGTCAACCCCTATCCAGCATATCTCGATAAATCCACCATTTGTCTAAGTTAATATGAGAGTATGTAAGAAAACATTGTCTGAATTTCATCCAGAAAAAAAAAAACAGTTGATTTTTCATCTGTCTTAACATCCGATGGGCATTAGTGTTTATACATCAGCCGTTAGGAAATTGAGTTTGTTCTTGTAAATTTCCTATGTTAACAACGGCAATGTATCTGTCCAAATTGGATGCTATACATATGATCAGTATGAGATCTGATTTTTTTTTTAATGAGGTCTGTTATTTTGTTGGATGAGTAAAAGTACTCTTTTAATCACAATAAAAATGTATTGAAAACAAAAAATGCATGTAATGTGAACTAGCCCTAAATACAGTACCGTATTGATCTATAGGAAATTACCACAATAAAAAGGCACAAAAACTGCACTAAATGTGAATTAAAGTTACATCGTATCACTTTAAAACTTATATACTTAAGAATTTAATACATTGTCCAATGAGGGTTGTAGACTTTTCATAGGTCCTTTCTAATCATGTGATCAGAGTTGCAAAACAAAAACGACCTTTATTTTTCTTGTAAAAGAAAAGCCTATAGGTGATTGGTAACATTATATGTAATTTGAAGAACATGTCGTAGAATCTATTATACAGTATGTGTATATAAAGATGGGAGGAATATGCTGTTTTTTTTTCTTTTTACGTGCGGCACAAATAATGTACTAGAGTGTTTTTATATCAATATATGGGAATCTTTCAGAAGTTTTATCTTTTTTATACGAATGCATGGGCATTTTTATGAATTCATGTAAGAAGGTTATTAATATGGTTCATTGATATAGGAGATAAACTTGTCAGGGCTCATTGCTAATTTAATCATGTGACCTTCTATCATACCTAGATTGCCCCAGGAAGAAGCTGACAGGTGAAACCAAAGGTCAAGTAGAACATCTGATTCTGCTTAACTAGCTCAACTTTACTTAACAGTCTCAGTTCAGTAGATGGCATCATACAGTATTGGGCATAACTTTCATTTCCATTACTAAGGTTCCTGATACAGTACATGTTCACATTCTCCATTTTTTTCAGCATGTTCTATCCATCTGCTTATTAGACCCTACAGCCCCATGGATTTTCTGATAGGCTCTGCAGTACTCACAGGATCTGTACTGTCCCTCTCACGCGTTTCCCTGTCCATCTTCCACATAAGAGGGTGACCAGGACGTTCATGTCCTCCCTTTATTAGAAAAACGGTTATAACCTGTGTATGAAAAAGCGGTTTATATTGCATAGAACCTAATAGGTACTAAGGTGCACGGTTAATGTAATATGTGGATGACTCATTGTGTTCTGATAAATATATTAGATATAGGGAAAGGATAAGATTAGGACATAGGTTAAGATTTAGCTATAAGATAGGATTGGGTGTAGTGAAGTGATGGGCACAATAAATTCACGAAGTAGACAGGTTTAGGATAGAAGCAGTTAATGTGTTCAGGCACAGCTCTGGCACGGGAGGGTCAGGGCCAGTTAACAAGAGGAACACTTCTTGGTTAGAGCAGGGAGAGTGAGAATTTAGATGGAGAAATAGCAGTAGTTGAAATCCAGAGGGCTCATGGCACGGGCTGTTCAGCAGCAAGAGAATGTCATCCATAAAACTTGGAGCTGACATTCTTGGAACGTCCAGGGCCTATGGTACAACTGAGGCCCTGAGAAATGTGCCTCAATATCTTAGGAGAGGAACTTGGACAGTGAATCACAAATGGGAATTGGCATGTGACTCATGGCAGCTGTAGAGATGGACGGAGTATCCCAGGGGCTAGAGATGCCAGACCAGGAAGGGATAGCTGAGGGCAAGCGGACATCAGAACCTTCTATATTATGGACTTTGGAGACAGAAAACTTTGGGCCCAATACTTTGTGTCTTATCATGATGAAAATGGACAGTTAAGTAAACTTCTTAAATAAAAAACGAATTCGATGTCACCTAATGTGTGTGTGGCGGTTCCTGAAGTTGAAGAACTGGAGAAAGCAGAGACCTGCGACCAAAATGTGAGTGTTATGCACCACACGAATAGCACAGAAGAATTGGGACACTGTTTATTGGTAGGGTGCCAGGGTGTGAGAACATAGCAGCCGCTCGCTTGTGACTACCGCCCTGCGCACCTTACATGCCATCAACTGAATCCCCCTTTCTAACCTAATCCCTATGTCCCATGCTATACATTTTACTCTAAACTTAATCCTAGACTTTCCCTACACACTATACATGAATAACATTATACATGGAACTTTACAGAACAGTGAATGAATTTGCTGGACCTTGGTCCAACGTCATTAGTCCATGGCCGCTGAACAGGGAACTGGCGAACTGCCTCTTTACTGCTGCCCCAGCAACTCTTCTGATCAGTAGCCAACACATCATCTATCATCGCAATGATATTGCACCAGACCTAATCAGAAAAGGCCTTGGGAATTCCAACATTTAGAAGGCAGATTGCAGGGCTCCTGTTCAGCGGCCACGGACTACTAACAAGTCTGCTAAACCTAGGTCCAATGAGTTTAGTCACTATTGTTTATACGGAACCTGCCATGTCCCCAAACAGTATTAACTTTGCAGATCAAGGGTCCATCTGCAGGTTAATCGTGTTCTAAAGCTATGCGGCCTTTGCACTGAAAGACAGGCTATGGGGAAGAAATTGACTTTATTCCTCCCAGCAGCCTCCAGCTTTCAGTCATAGAGATGCTGCTGACTCTACTCAGTCACCGCTCAGTGCATAGTGAACAGCAGCTATAACCACACCGGGCACTGACTGACAGTCGACAATGTGCTGATTCTGCGGAGTTGGCTGTCAGTCAGTGCCCGGACGTGGTTACAGCCCCTGCTCACTATGTACTGA
Organism: Oophaga sylvatica; assembly: GCA_033576555.1. Classification (NCBI taxonomy): domain Eukaryota; kingdom Metazoa; phylum Chordata; class Amphibia; order Anura; family Dendrobatidae; genus Oophaga; species Oophaga sylvatica. The sequence goes on along the minus strand of JARQOD010000003.1, from coordinate 543,033,109 downwards.
ACAGTGTCTAAGGCTGCGCCTCTATGACTGAAAGCCGGAGGCCATTGGGAGGAATAAAGTTAATTTTCTCCCAGTAGCCAGGCTTCCAGTGCGGCGGCCACATGACTTTAGAAACTATCCTGCAGATTAAAACTATATCTGCAGGTTAATATCGGTTTTTGACATAACAGGTTCCCTTTAAAATCTTTCCTTAATCATGATTATCACATAATGGAGGATTTAAGTAAAGGGAGAAGAAAAAGTTTTTGTTTTTTCTTTTGCCAACTGGAAATGAAAGCTATGCCCAATATACAGTACATAACTGCAGATGGCCCCAACTAGAGTGGATTGCCCACTAGTGTTGAGCGATACGATACCGCAAGTATCGGGTATCGGCCGATATTAGCTGTATCGGCCTTTCGATACTTAGTTCCGATATTTTCCATATATCGTATACCGGAATCGGAAGTTCCCATAATTCTTTGAGAGGCAATGTGATTTTAGTCAGCCAATGAGGAATCCTAAGAAGTGTGGGCACATTCTGTACTGCTGCGGTCATGTTAACTAATGGCATGGCTGTGATTGGATGCTGAAATGATGTCAGAATGCACTATAAAAGGCGCCGCCGCCATTTTAGCGTCACTGTGCTGTGAATTCAGTAAGGGACAGAACGCTGCTGTGCTGACTCTGAGGGACAGTTAGAGATTGCGATTTAGTGTACTGTGCTTTAGGCAGGCTAGCACCAACCGCTGTGTAAAGCTTCCTTTTGCCTGCAGTGTTGTTTTAACAGCTCTGCAAGGTGTGTGTGAGTGCAGGTGACGCTGCAGTTTGCTCTGCATGCAACGCTGTCTGTAGGCATCTGCACGTGTCACTCACAGACTCTTTTTTTTTTTCTTCAGTGTAATTCTTGCTGCTCCATGCAATTTAAATTTTAGTGTGACGCGCTTCCATCCGTATCCAATACATTGGTTGCAAACACTATAGAAGTAGACAAAGGAGTAGCCTTTCACAGATTGTGAATAGTTGTGTTTCAGTGTTCTCTTCAGTCTGTGTTTTTTATTTTTTGAGTGCACATCACGCTCCAGTTACTTGTTCAAGCACTGCTGCTTGTACTCTGCTGAGCGTGTCTCAGTGCCTCATCCTTTTCATTTCTCTCCAATTGGTTCTGCTCCATTCCATTTAAAATAAATATAATCTATTAGTGTGACGCGCTTCCATTCGTATCCAATACATTGGTTGCAAACACTATAGAAGTAGACAAAGGAGTAGCCTTTCACAGATTGTGAACAGTTGTGTTTCAGTGTTCACTTCAGTCTCTGCGTAATAACCACACTTAGGCCTTATAACTTTTCTGACTTTCTTTATCAATCTACCAAGATGAAGAAGTCAGTGAGTAAGGCACGTGGTCGTGGCCGTGGAGTTTCAGCAGGGAGAGGACGTGGGGATTCTGTGGCTGCTGCCGCCCTCAGTGACACAGCATCCACCAGTTTTACCCATGAGCGTTCCTTTATGCGCACTTTGGTAGGAGCTCGGCGTGCCCCCTGCTGCGGGAAGAACAAATTGAAGCCATTGTTGGTTGGATGGCAGCCAATGCATCGACTTCAATTCCTTCCACCTCCTCTCAGGAACACAACACTGTTGAGCAACCATCTGTCTGTTCACCGCCTGTCAAATTGCCCAGGCAGTCAGAGAGTTCTGTACAGGAGCCAGCTGAGTCTCTGCTTCTGTTCTCAGAATCTGTTGGCTCGCAAACACGGGCACAGGCAAGCAGCATTCTGCAATTTGAAGAAGAGGGAGTATGCAGTGATGCGCAACAGCTGTGTCTCTCTCAATCTGAAGAAGCGGGTGAGCCAGTGCCGATGGACAGCACACCGCAGAACGCATCTCATGATGATGATGAGACTCAGGTGCCAGGTTTTGTGGAGCATGGTGCTGCCCAGACCATCCAACAGCAGCAGGTGTTGGAAGAGGGTAGTGGAGATGATGAAGTCCGAGACCCAACATGGCGTGAGCAACAGGAAGGTGGTGGGAGCAGCTCTGAGGAAGAGACTGGCCCAACGGTACAAAGAGGAGGGAGAGGTAGGCTGCAGACTCGCTTGCCTGTAGCCTCCAGTTTGGCACCTGTTGGGAGCAGTTCTCTTACAAATGTCAAAATTGGCGCTCCCATGACTTGCACTGCGTGGTCTTTTTTGACAGACTTGTAGATGATATTTGCTATGTTAAATGCAAGCTGTGTAAGCAAAAAGTTAAAAGAGGTAAAAATATCAGTAACCTGAATACCACAAATATGTGGAAACATGTACGGACAAAGCACGTAGCTGAGTTACAAAGACACACTGGAGATGTAGGCCAACCTACAGCAGCACCTACATCTTCAGGTCGTGTTGGAGCCTCTACCTCCAGCTCACACACACCTGGTTCGGCTTCCTCACAGGATCTCCATGGAAGAACCTCGGTCACTGTTGTCCATAGACAAACTGTTATTCCACCCACAGCAGCAAGTTCACAGTCATCGTCACACTTCCAGGCCACAAAACAGCCATCGGTACCACAGGCATGGGATAAAAGATGGCCATACTCGGCAAACCATCCACGAGTACAGGCTCTGAATTCTGGCATTGCAAAACTCCTGTCCCTTGAAATGCTGTCATTCAGGCTGGTGGAGACTGACAGTTTCAGGAACTTAATGGCATTGGCAGACCCACAATATAATGTGCCAAGCCGATTTTATTTCAGCAGGCAAGCCGTCCCTGCTCTGCAAAAACATGTCGAGGGAAACATTAAACATGCGCTACTAAACGCCGTCAGTAGCAGGGTCCACCTGACCACCGATGCGTGGACCAGTACCCATGGCCAGGGACGATACCTTTCCCTCACTGCCCATTGGGTCAATGTTGTGGAGCCGGGTACAGATCTTGCCAGTGGCGCTGTACGTGTTCTGCCAACTCCAATGATTGCAGGAATCCAGTCTGTACACATTGATTCCTCCTCCTACTCCAGTTCCTCAGAATCATCGCTGCACGAGCCGTCACGGTATACCTCCACATGGACCCGTGAACGCTTACCTGTTGCGACCGATATGAGCACAGCCGTGGCCAAACGTCAACAGGCCGTCCTGAAAATGATTTCAATGGGGAATCTAAGCCACACAGCGCAGAAGGTCTGGAATGCCATCAAGCAGGAGAGCGACGTGTGGTTTTTGCCTGCGAATCTCCAGCCAGGCTTGGTAGTGTGTGACAATGGCCGAAATCTGGTGGCAGCTCTGGGCCTTGGCAACCTTACTCACATACCATGTCTGGCACATGTGCTCAACTTGGTCGTGCAGAGTTTTTTGAGGGACTATCTGGATCTTGCTGGACTGCTGCAGAAGGTCCGCCTAGAGTGCGCTCACTTGCGACGTTCCAGCATAGCCAGATCGCGCATTGCTGCTCTGCAATGCCGATTTCGCCTTCCTGAACATCGCATCATATGTGACGTACCCACCAGGTGGAATTCCACGTTACATATGTTGGAGCGGTTGTGTGAGCAGCAGACAGCAGTAATGGAGTATCAGCTGCATCAGGCGCAATCAAGTCGCTCTTTGCGCCGTCCACACTTCACCACTACTGAGTGGGCCTCTATGAAGGACATCTGCGACGTTTTGCGTGCGTTTGATGTCTCAACGCGGATGGCGAGTGCAGATGATGCACTAGTCAGCATGACTGTCCCCCTTATCTGCCTGCTTCAGAAATCACTGAAAGCACTAAAGGAAGAGGTTTTGGAAGAGGTGGAGGATGAGGAGTCACAAATTCAATTACCTTCAGGACAGTCAGCGCAACGTGGTTCCTCACAAAGGCCTGGGCAGGGCTCACTTTGTGAGGAGGAGGAGGAGTCAATGGAGGAGGAAGAAATCCCTACAGAGGGAGGTACACAACACTCTAGTCAGTATGTAGAGCGAGGGTGGGGTGATGCAGAGGAGGCAGAGATGACGCCTCTTCCACAGGACAGCTTTTGTTGGCCAGTTGGGAGTCTGCAGCACATGGTTGATTTCATGCTTCAGTGCCTGAGAAACGACCGCCGCATCGCCCACATTCTCACCACGTCAGATTATTGGGTGTACACCCTCCTAGACCCTCGCTACCGGGACAACTTACAAACCCTCATCACACCGGGGAACCGGGACCGTAAAATGCGGGAGTACCAAGACACACTGGTGCAATCCATACTGTTGTACATTCCAGCCGAGAGAGATGCTGCTGCTACTGCTTTACAAAGCAGCTCTGTGCGTCGAGGCAGTGTAGACACCTCTACAACAAGAGGGAGCACAAGCAGCGCCTCTGCACAGGGCAAGAGCTGTATGTTACAAATGTGGCGAAGTTTTGTGACAGCGCCAGCAAGGTCTACACCATCCGAGACGGCTCCAGTCACCAGGAAGCAACATTTCCGTAAGATGGTGACAGACTACTTGTCTTTCCCTCTAAGTGTACTCCCAGATGCCTCTTCCCCTTTCAAATTTTGGGTCTCTAAGTTGGATACATGGCCAGAGCTTAGCCAGTATGCATTGGAGGTGCTGGCTTGCCCTGCTGTCAGTGTATTATCTGAGCGCGTCTTTAGTGCTGCAGGTGGTGTACTAACAGACCGTCGCATGCGACTATCCTCAGAGAATGTAGACCGGCTTACTTTTCTGAAAATGAACAAGGCATGGATATCACCTGAATTTGCCTGTCCGTTTTCAGATTAAATAACTGTTTGGCAACGTTTTCCATGTCTCCTGTTATGTTCATCTTTCTACCACCTGAACTCTACTCCCTGGGCTACAACACCGCCATTTGTTGCTCATAAGTAATTGGCAGGGGTACTGACTCCTGGCCAGCCTGGTTACAGCACGACAGCTGTTTCCTGGCAGTGTGAACGTCAATTATCCTCCAATAAGTTGTGCTGTCGTGTTGCATTCGGGTTAGCCGACTCTATGGTGCCTGCAGTTTAGGTGATTCCTATGTGTGCTGTGGGATATGTAAATAAAGGCTGTTTCCATTGTGACAATAGGACAAGCACCCACTGTAGGACTGTGTGATTCGGTAACTGCGGACGGCTTGCGTCCTGTCAACTTACATTTTCATGGGTGCTACCCGTCCGGGGTCCAGTACCGTCAACTGGTTCTCCCCAGTGCCTTTGGCCTAGGTGCCTCCATCTCCGTATACGAGTTCCAGCAACGTCTGCTGGTCCTTGGTAGTGCTTTGGAGCACAGGTACCTCCTGCTTAGTAACCGTGTCACAGTAACGTCAGCTGGTACTCGGTTGTGACATTGCCTCTTTTCCTTCTGCTACCCGTCTGGGGTCCAGTACCGTCAACTGGTTCTCCCCAGTGCCTTTGGCCTAGGTGCCTCCATCTCCGTATACGAGTTCCAGCAACGTCTGCTGGTCCTTGGTAGTGCTTTGGAGCACAGGTACCTCCTGCTTAGTAACCGTGTCACAGTAACATCAGCTGGTACTCGGTTGTGACATTGCCTCTTTTCCTTCTGCTGCCCCTCCGGGTTCCAGCACAGTCAGCTGGTCCTCGTTACTTCCATTGTCTTGTTCCATCTGATACCCGTCCGGGTTCCAGTAACGTCAGCTGGTTCTCGGAAATTAGACGACCTTAAAGACCACCCAGAAGAAGATGACGACAACAAGGACGACGAGCATGAAGCCAACCAGCCTGAACACCATCACAAAGAAAAAATAAAAGATTACCCTGAAGAAGATCACCAACAGGACAAAGAAGGTTAAGACAAACTACAAGATACAGAACAACAGACAGAAGAACAATAAGCAGAAGATCAAAAAGCAGAAGAACATGAAGTATAAGACCAAAATGAAGAGCAAAATATATGCTCTAAATTCTAAGCAGAAGAAGACTAAGCAGTGTATGGGGGTGAGTCCGTTCCTCCTCGTGGTGCCCCTGGAAAATGCCTGCTGCTGCAGGCTAAACTGAACACGGACAAATACTGTTGTAATTTAAATCTTTTGTGACAGCAAGAACGGAAGAATGAAAAATTCATACTTTTACAGATTACAAGTACAGGAATCTCTGTCACAAATAAGAATATGATGAAGAAGATGAAGAGGAAGAAGATGAAGAATTTGAATATGAAGAAGATTAATAGTTTAATAATAACAATATGAGTAATGTAAACAAAAACATGAATAGCAAGAAGTTTAAGAAGAAGGTGAAGATGAAGAATAATTTGATGAGAAAGATGATGCTGCTGAAGATTATGAAGGAGAAAGTGTGGCACTGGCAAAAGTTAAAAAGGTGAAGAGCATGGAAGTTGTGAAACATACATATTTGCCAAAATAGAAAAAAGGTTAACAACATTGTCAATTTGTTCGTCAATCCAAACGTATTTCCAAAAAAAAATATATTAATGCTATTCCAATGCATTGGGTTAAACATGTATGCCTTTATTGTCTCCTCAACCTCCCCCAATACATTCTACATTACTCTTTGTTGTTTTCCTTCATGTACAATTAACCAACAAGGCAAGAATGTTTTTTTTTTAATGTCGATATTTGGTTCCCATAGACTTACATTGGACTTCCGGTATCGGTATCGGGTATCGCCGATATTTTAGTGATATCGGCGATACCATTCCGATCCGATATTTTTAGATATCGAGCAGTATCGCTCAACACTATTGCCCACCAATAGATGTGACAAGGGTATGTTATCGCTTAGCACTGAGGGGGTCTGACTGGGGATCTTAAGACATTAGTTATGTGATGCAGCTGCTCCAGTTATTTTCTCGACAAGAGCGCTCCCATCCAGCTTGTGCAGAAAACGACAGCACCCATCTATTCATTGAATCCAATCAGTTCTTTGCACATCCCCCACGGTTGTAATGAGCATGTAGAGAACTACAACACAGAGAGAATTACTACTTAAGGCCCCTTTCACACGTCCGTGTTTCCGGTATGTGTGGTGACAGTTTTCTCACGTACCGGAGACACTGACACATGTAGACCTATTCAAATGAATGGGTCTATGCACATGTCAGCGTGTTTTCACAGACCGTGTGCAAAACACACAAACGTCCGTTTTCACATGGACCGCAAAGCGTGCCACACACGTGCACACGAAGAACAGTGCACACTGTCCTCCGTGTGCACGGTCGGCCGCCGGGGAAGAAGCGGCTACTATAAGCCGCTGTCCCCCGGCGCTGGTGCTGAAGCCGGCTGTCATTCTCCCCTGCCTGCCTGCGAGCAGAGGAGAACGATGAGCGTTATATTAAAGTTCGAATGACAGCAGGTGGGGGCTTTTGGGACTGTTATCCCCATCATCCGACACCTGCTTTCATTCAGACTTTAATATACCACTCATTGTTTTCCTCTGCTTGCAGGCAGGCAGGGGAGAATGACAGCCGGCTTCAGCACCAGCGCCGGGGGACAGCGGCTTATAGTAGCGCTACTTCCACGGCGGCCGTACGTGTGGTACTGATGAGACACACGGGTGGCACACATAGCACACATGGATATCTCCGGTACCGGAGATATACGGACGTGTGAAACCGGCCTTCAGAGAAATCTAAACTCCAGACTCCAGTACTATTATTCAGACACGTAATTTGGCATAAAGAGACCTAATTATTGCGGTAGTATAAGTTGAACTTTTGACATCCTGAAGGTTGACTTATATTGCTGTAATCTGTTAAATGACAGCTTTTATGCTGTTTTCATGAAACTTTAACTTGCATAGGTTGTGGTCATTACTGAGCAAATAATTTTTTTCCTTTTTTGCTGTTTGGCATTAAAGGGAACCTGCTAGCATAACAACTGTATTTACCTGCTGCCATTTTGGGAATCTGCAAGTAAATAATGGTTAAAACGTGCTGGTGTCTAACTGGAAATGCTTCTACAGGAAGAAAATGAATTTGTATTCTCTCTGCAGCTGCTCACTTCCACTCATTGAGGCAGACCCACTGCAGTGAACAGTCAGTGCTCAGTACACAGTGAGTGCGCTGTAATCACGGCCACTGCACTTTAGGGTTCGCTCGCATCTGCATATTAAAAATCGCTCTGATGTTCATCCTGAAATGTTGGACGAATGTCATGCGTATGTCATTCCGTTATGTCATGCAAGTGCTATGCGAGTGTTTGTGTTTTTTTCTTACGCAGAATCTGTATGACATCCATTTTTAACATTATCTTTTACTTACTATAATGCTCTATGTTTAAAGCTAGTTTACAACACCTATAAAGCAAGCTTATATAAAGACTCTGCCGGGTCTTGCAGAGGGCAGTGTGAGCCGGGAGTGGCTGATGCTGAAAGCCTACATTATGGAGTATCAGAACGAGTCTCCATAGGCTTTTAACGACAGAATCTGGGAACGTTGAGGGAAGCCCTGGACTACGTTGGGCCTGCATGGGAACCTTATTATCTAATAAATTGGCGAAAGACGGATAGTTTTTGCTTTTGTTTCTCTCTTTTTATGTTATTCAAGTTTCTATTTGTGGACTACATCGGATTCCCTGAATTACGTTGGACCTGCATGTGTTTTGTTAATAAATTGGTTAACCAGGGAAAGTGCTGGGACTGTTTATTCAAATAAAGTTTTTTTGTGTGTGTTTTTTACTACTGGGTCAGTAATAAGGTAATGGGGGTGTATCATAGACACCTCTCCATTACTAAACGAGGGATTGATGCCAGCTGTGCTTTTGACAAGTCATAGCTGACATTAACCCCAAGCTTCATTACCCCGATTGCCATGGCCCCAAGTTAATTGTGAAGAACGAAGACGAAGCACCAGAATTGACCAACATTTCTGGGGCTGCTGAGGGCTGGTATTTTTAGGCTGAGAAGGGACCAATAGCCATGGATCTTACCAGCCTGATAATATCAGCCCACAGCTGTCTGCTTTACCTTTGCTGGTTTCATAAATAGGGGGGAGCCCACGTTATTTTTTTCATTTATTTATTAGGTTAAAGAAGCCTAAAAATCTCAACACAAAAAACTCCACAAACAAGGCACTAAAGAGTGCAAATTTATAATAGTATGTGGGTTAAATCTGCAGGATATCTATCTATTCTGTCTATCTAAAATGAAGA
>JARQOD010000003.1:542970576-543023968 GCA_033576555.1 Oophaga sylvatica | reverse complement strand
ACAGTCAGATGTCAGTCAGGGTATGGTAGCAGCTGGCCATGCTTCCTTTGACTGAAAGCCTGAGGCTGCTGGGAAGAATAAAGTTAATTTTCTCCTGGCAGCTGGGATTTCAGTGTAAGTGCCACATGGCTTCAGAGCGCTGTTAAACTGTAGACTAACCCCGTATCTACAGGTTAATTGCATTTTTCTTGCACTTGATAGATTGCCTTTAACCTTAAAGAAGATCTCTTACCAAGTCAAAGATGCACATTTTTTCCTATTACAGTATTCATGCTGCTCCCTTGAATATTTGTTTTGCTTTTTTTAGTCCACAATATGGTTCCAGACATATGGGCCTTTCTACCTGATGCTCATTTTTATGGTCTTCACTAAGTGGGTTTGGTTCTCACGATACTCTGGGGGCGTGTCTTTAGACAATTGTGCCTTATTGCCCTGCAAGCCCACCCCCTTGGTAAAGATAATAAAAAATAGCGCCAACTAAAAAGGCCCACATCTCCGGAGCCGCATGGCGGATTTTAAAACAACAAAAACTGGAATACTCAGGGGAAAAGCGTGAATAAAACAAAGGCAAAAACTGCCCACACTGGTGACAGATCCTCGCTAATAATTTGGAGCTATATATGGAATTAACTCTGTGGCTGCCTGATGAATAGTAGGATATTTGTAGTTCTGTAACAGAAATTCAGAGAGCTGACCTTTCTATAAAAATTTATCAACCTAAAATGTTGATCTGATTTAGATAAAAAAAAAACACTACGATAGATTCTTTTCTAATTATAACTCATCTGAAAAGACAATGAAGATGTCTGAGAAAGTCTGATATAAACAGGTGCAGGGAGCAGAGATAGATGACTCACCCAGACAACTTTGATGTCTGAGCAACCCAAAAACCCAAACTAATAAATGACACATAGTAATGGAGGTATTAGGACTCGGGAGCTTCGGGTGACACCTTTATCTTGGGGATCGGAGATCGGAGCTGCATGTGTCGCACTGATGCAATCCTCCCTGCAGTTACACTTTTCTGAATTAATAGCTAGATGAGTGAGGTATGGGATCATTGTCTCTTCACTACATGTGACTCTCTATAATTGACACTGAGATGTCTAAAAATGAATATTTAAAAGATTAGAATAAAAATAAGAACAGACAGGAGGAATCAAAGGAATGAAAACTGGAGAGTCGTTAATGATAGAAATTCACTTTAGTGGAGAGATCACGGTACCTGGGCTGCACTTACAGAAATGAAGAATCCTCCATGGTATAAAATGAAGGTTTTTATAATACACCAACACTTTTTGGTGCCTTTTTCAAGGTTAAAAAAAAATTATAGATGTCAAATGAAGCGTTCCTTTACTGTGAAGGTACTTTGTTGAAAATATAGGGGAATTGCTTTATGCGCAGCCATTTAGCAGGCTATAGATGCAATTTATTGATGGAGTACACTTTGTGAACAGTTCTTTTATTACCGATACTTCTAGGAGAGACCTTGAGGATGGAATTCTTTTATTCTGTGCTTTATTTTATGTTGTTTTTTGCACTTGGTATGTTAATTGTTGTGGTGCAACTATGTTAGGATGATCTTCATTTCCTTTCATTTCCCTTCTTTCCTCTTCCTGCCTAACCCTTTCCTCTTTTCCTGTGCTTGGTTGCCTTTCTTTTTTTCTTTTCCCTTTCTTTCCTTTCCTGACCCTTTATCCCCTATACTGTAAAAATCCCCTAACAAAAAGAATATTGAAACAAAGTCGCAAGCTATTGCCTATCCATATGATAAGAGATTACTAACTGGTCACTGTAGGTCCGGTAGCTGTGAACCCTAGTGATCCCAATAAGGGGTCTCTGAAGAGCCTCCTGTTGAATGGAATACACGCTCCGTTCATTGTCTATGGGACTGCTGGAATACCGTGCTCTGCTATTTCCAGCAGTCCCAGTGACAATGAATGGAGCAGAGGTCCAGCATTTGCATCTCTACTCCATCCAAGACTAGGCTCCGTTTTTGAGATTCAGAAAATCTGTTATCAGGATCCCCGAGGGTCCCTGTTAGGAGACCCCCACTGATCATAAAGTTATTCCTTACCTATCCTATGATTAGGGGATAATTGGCAATATTGAGGAATCCTCTCTAACAGCTTATTTGACAAGAAATGTGCAAATTGACCCTAGGTGCATCATCCAGATAACTGCGATGTTAGTTTTTTCAGCTGTGATTTTTTGGCAGTTTGATTACCTATTCCACTTAAATGTGTTTTGTGACATCGAATCTGGTGGGAAAAAAAAAGTGTTACATGCCTAATTTTGCATGTAACACTTTTTTATTTGCATTTTGTTATGCAAATCCCACGTGAAATGGCATTCAGCATCTTTCAGTGGAGTGTGGACGGGAATCAGGGAAGCCCACTAAGGGAGAAGATGAAAATTCTACAAAGATGTGATTGGTGGTTGGAAAGAAACTCAGGACCCCAGCGAGTCAACAGTGGTGACCACTGAGCCACGCAACATGTTAACATTACAAAATAAGTCATGAAAACTCTACCGAATATTCGGTTAGTACCGAAAAAGCCCAGCAGCTTGCACGGTTAATTGCAATAATTTTGGATTTTTTTGAGAATGAAAAAAAACATTGTGGTCGAGTAAACCAATATCTGTCCAGATGAGAGAAGTGTAAGAACTATAGCCGGACGAGCTTTATCAGCAGGAAGCAGAATTTTGAGAAGGAAAGGCGAAATAATAATATAACAACTCAGAGAAGACAGAAAATATCTAGAGGCAAGTAATTTACAAGCCAAAAGGAATAGAGCATGCGGCTTTACCTGTAGACCGGCTGATGCCACCCGGGACCCCATTGCAGCTTCAGTGCCAGGATTGAGCTTGCACCTTACGACAGAGGGTCTGACAGAGTGTCACGAGAGGTCACGACAGAGGTCACGACAGAGGTGTCACGACAGAGGAGTCACGACAGAGGAGTCAAGGTTGCGGAAAGTGAGAGGGAATATTTTTGTTTGTGTCTCCATTATATGGTGCCCTCCTCCTCCTCCTCTTTCTTCTTCTCCACCCCGCTTCACCTCCTTTCCCTGCCTGACATCAGTCCAGTCTGAACCAGTTCCCATAACTGCAGAGGGTGGAAGATAATGAAATAGGAAGGGAGGGGGGTAGGTGCTGCAAAATGTACAGGGAACCCAGGCGCTCACATAGCTGTTGGCACAAAGATCCCTAAATGGTACCTTGTGAAGAGCCAGGCTAGTGACAAAGAGCCAGAAGCTGTGCAGCCGCCCACGGCGTCACCTCTCTGCTGCCTGTCTGTTTGTGCTTGTCATTTCCCAGGCTGCATTATTATCACCAGTGTCATCAATAACACATCTAGATTTACACGCACAAGTCCTGCACACGTTGCATATGTCCTCTCCTCCAGCTAAATGCAAAATATGAGTGGAAAAAAAATCATGTGATGCAGAAAGTCATAGGATGGAAATTTCATATCCTTCTTTTTTTTCACATGTCAGCGATTTGCGAATGGATAAAAAAAATTGTTATTTTTAAAATAAAAATGAAAAAAAAAATTGTAATTGATAAAATGTAATGAGATCAAGGAGTACAGGGAATACTGAGTGCAATTGCAGGCCACACAGTTAGGGCAGGTGCAGATGACTGTATTTTCGATCCAACAAAATGTCAGATCGACCTCTGACCAATGTTATTCTTATGGGGCCGTGTACATATTTGAATTTTTCCTTAGAGGAAAAAATAGCAGATCGCAATTAGTTATGCCAGTCAATGAATCTGTTAAAAAAAATCAGACCGCACTCAGATGACATCTAAATGCAATCCGATTTACACAGATTGACAGAATGGAGAAGATGGAGACCTTTTTTTACATTTTCTCATCTGAGAAAATTTCATCACACTCTGATCAAACTCTAATCAGAGTGTAATTAGTGCAATCAAACTAATTGAGGGAAAATATGGTTGTCTGTACCTGCCCCTACAGACACTGATGACCAACTTGCATCATCCATTCCCAAGCCTTCAGATGGTCATTTATAGATAAAAATTTGGCATGGCCACTGGGTACTGTAAGGAGATGGACAAGTGAGAAGACTCACACAGATAATGTCTAACAGAGTGTCTGCAAGTAAACACCGCCATCTGCTGGTCAAACATGATAGGAAAAGGGAAAGCAGAGAGAATTGCATAAGCAGGGACTAAAGAGTGATGTGCATGTTTCCTCAGGGAAGAGATGTGGAGGAGACACCGGGTCAGGTGATAGCTGGTGAGCATTTAGGCTAAGTTCACACGTTCAGGAATATTTGCGTTTTTTTCGCGTTTTTTCCACGATTTTCCGCGTAAAAATGTGAAAAAAATGCAAGCATTAAGCATCCTATACATGTTAATGGATTCCGCATGTTTTGGCCACATGTTACGTTTTTTTTCCGCGAAAAAAAACGCTTCGCGGAAAAAATAGCAACATGTTCATTAATTTTGCGTAATCTCAGCGGAATCGCCGCTATTGGAATGAATTGAACCGCTTACTTTCCGCATGTGGCTATGCGGAATGTAAGCGGCTCATGTGCGATGGTACCCAGGGTCTGGAGGAGAGGAGACTCTCCTCCAGGCCCTGGGTACCATATCCCTGGTAAAACAATAATTAAAATAAAAAATAATGATATTCTCACCTTCCGGCGGCTCCCGCAGCCTTCCCGCCTTTCAGCGACGCTCCCGGTCCCAGGAGTCCTTTGCGAGAATCACCCAGATGACGTAGCGGTCTCGCGTGATGCTACGTCATCTGGGGTCTGTCGCTAAGGACTCCTGGGAACGGGAGTTGCCGGGAGCGTCGCTGAGAGGCGGGAAAGCTGCGGGGGCCGCCGGAAGGTGAGAATATCATGATTTATTATTTTTTTTATTATTTTTACATTAGATCTTTCTACTATTGATGCGGCATAGGCGCATCAATAATAAAAAGTTGGTCACACGAGTCAAACACTATGTTTGACTCGTGTGACCAACCTGTCAATCAGTTTTTCAAGCGATGCTACAGATCGCTAGGAAAACGCTAGCATTCTGCAAGCTAATTACGCTTGCAAAACGCTAGTTTCTGGCGGGAATACGCATACAAAAAAATGCGTATTTCCCGCGGCAGAGAAGTGCGGGATTGCCGCGGAAATTTCCGCGGCAATTCCGTAACGTGTGAACTTAGCCTTAGTAATTATAAAAGGCCCAGGAGGGCAGTGAAGGGAGAAACCTGAACCTGTAGCAGGACAGATGCGCGGTGGAGCGAGGTTGGTTTATAGTCTTCATTACAAAATGACCAGAACCAAGTGAAGAGTTGATTGAGCAGACCCAAGTTAAGCTGTGAGTGACCAGAACTGACTGAAGAATGCGAGTGGGGAGCCGAGTGACCAGACCGGAACCCAAACCAAGAGAAGAACTGAGCGATCAGGGCCGAGAGAATAATCAAGAGGTCGAGACCGGAGCTAAATGAAAGGAGCCAGAACTGAACAAGCGGGACCAGATCAACTAGAAGTGAGCCGATCGTGTTAGAGGGACATTTATGAGACCCATGACGTGAAGTGCAGACGTACGGTACACAATGGGACTGGAGCTACGCTTAGGGAACTCAGGCAGCTAGTGCAACTCAGCAAGAAAGGACTTACGGCCTAACGTTGTAGTAGTATAGACTCTCGTAAGAGTCTGAATCAGGGGTGAACACACCGCCGGTGCAGCCACACCTTGCAGGGCGGCTAATAATGAGGGCAATCAGGCCTGTTTCTCTGGCCTCGTGGCTCCGAGGGGCTCCTGGCCAGATAGCCTTCATGTGCGCTGGGCAGGGAGCAATCTCTGCAGCTCTGCTGCCTACAAGAAAAAGTGGCAGGGGAGCGGAGCTGCAGGGATCCGTCCTCTGCTTTCTGCCCCGCGCTTCCTGTCTGACACAGTCGCACGGCTGGATAACATCAGCATTCAGCGCGCCTATGTCAGAGAGAAAGCTGCCGGCAACGATGATACTGAGGGGGAACGTGCGGAGAGGTGAGTGGTGGTAAGTCTGAATGGCAATACATTAGTAACAATGATGAAGCTGTTTTTACAGCGACACGGGTACGTCATAAGGGATAACCTGTACCAGGGCCTTTCCTGGGTGACTTTGCCCTATACATAGGGCTATAGCTTATGACTTTAACCAGCCTGTTTTACTCTTTTTGTTATTAATGCATTGCCATTCAGACTTCTGCCCTTGCTAGGTTACTGACTAAGGCTAGTTTCACATTTCCGGCGGGCGCCTTGCGGCGCCCCCGGCATTTTGCCGCAGCGCCGCATGTGAAAACCTTTCACACTTCCGGCGGCCAAAATGCGTTTTTTTGCCGGATGGTTTCTGATGCTTGGAGAGATAAGAAACCATCCGGCAAAAACAAAAAACGTTACATGCAGCGTTTTTTCCGGACGCCGCAATGTACATTTGCGCCACATCGGGACAAAACCGCATGCAACGCATTGACATGCGGCGCCATCCGGCGCTAATGCATGTCAATGCGAAAAAAGCCGCATGTGGCGCATCAGATTTTCAGATGCGGCGCTGCGGCAAAATGCCGGGGGCGCCGCCAGGCGCCCGCCGGAAATGTGAAAGAGGCCTTAACTGCATATTTGTCAATATTGCTACGTTTGAAAGCCACATTGTACAGTCTATATCGACTGTTTTGCACAATAATACAGCTATTATTTTGTGATACTATTGTTGGTGTTTTACACTGTTTATATCATTGTTATTACCGCACACCATTGCCAGGGAGTGTAATCCCTTTCCTTGGCTGTGTGGTTGTCAAATGCTGGATAGCTACAAGATCTTCTCACAAAATTAGAATATCATCAAAAAGTTCATTTATTTCAGTTCTTCAATACAAAAAGTGAAACTCATATATTATATACAGAGTGATGTATTTCAAGTGTTTATTTCTGCTAATGTTGGTGATTATGGCTTACAGCCAATGAAAACCCAAAAGTCATTATCTCAGTAAATTGGAACCAGAGGAGAAGAAATCTTTGGATATTATCCACGCTGCTGAATAAGACATAAATCCAGACTTGATGAAGTTTATTCAACGCATTTCAAAGTATATATAGTTACTTCTTCATCGTATTATTTATGTTTTATTCGTCAGCGCGGTTAATATCCACAGATTTCTTTTACTCTGGTTCTGATACAGTCACTTGCTGACCCGTGGATCTGCTGCAGCTGGTATCTTTAACCCTGCTGTGGAACCATGAAAAAAATCACTGCTTTGGTACCATGGGGTCTACATGACCCCATGCTCAAAATCGTCAGATTTCATTAAAATGAACATGCTGGCTGTTCAGAATAATCAAGTTTTATTCTGTCATCATTTCAGAAAACACAGTTATGAAATCAAACGTAACTTTGAAGTGATTTATTTGTCTTCATCAAACACAAACTGAAATTTATACCAAAATGCTTTACTAATAACTAAAAGTATTCAAATTCAATAAAAAAAGGCACAATAACTGCAACTGTGTGGATTTTAGTTAAAACATAATGACCACGAATGATCTAGGTATAAATTTAGTCCTTGCATTCACTGCACATCATAGCGCCATGTTCTTCACAAATGATCTTGCAGTCATTGCAAACAAATCTCGTCTTTTTGTCCTTAGATCGAGAACAAACATAGCACCGTTTGCACTGTCCTGTAACACTGCTGGGTCGAAAGTGACGCCGATCTCGTCTAGCCATTATTTATTTACAATTATATTACAAAACCTGTGAATAA
Source organism: Oophaga sylvatica (assembly GCA_033576555.1). Taxonomy (NCBI): domain Eukaryota; kingdom Metazoa; phylum Chordata; class Amphibia; order Anura; family Dendrobatidae; genus Oophaga; species Oophaga sylvatica. The sequence continues at coordinate 543,016,196 of JARQOD010000003.1, read as the reverse complement.
ACAGAAAACATTCAAAAAAATGTCAGACAATAAAGGTACAATGGGGTCAGCAGAGTCCCAAACACAGAAAATTGAAAATAACTTTGAAACAAAATTGAAAAACAAATTCAAAATATCATCACCATAAGCAAAAATATGTTACTTGAAAATACATAGAAGGTCAATATCTGAGATTGACCAGCTTTAGAAATATTTCAGTTTATTTAGCGCTGGGGGTCTATATGACCCCGTTTTTCCACAGCACGGTTAACAATACGTTTCTCGCTTTATCAAAAAATTAATCAGGTTAGTATAATCTGAGCACGTACTATGAATGTCCTTCGAATAAGACCCTATTTTGCGCTGATTTCTGCTACAGCTTCATCATTAGTTATCTCAGTAAACTAGAATACTTTATAACACTAGCTTGAAAAATGATTTTAAAATCCGAAACGTTGGCCTACTGAAATGTATGTTCAGTAAATGCACTCAATACTTGGTCGGGGCTCCTTTGGCATCAATTACTGCATCAATGCGGCGTGGCATGGAGGCGATCCGCCTGTGGCACTGCTGAGGTGTTATGGAAGCCCAGGTTGCTTTGATAGCAGTCTTCAGCTCGTCTGCATTGTTGGGTCTGGTGTCTCTCATCTTCCTCTTGACAAGACCCCATAGGTTCTTCATGGGGTTAAGGTCAGGCGAGTTTGCTGGCCAATCAAGCACAGTGATACTGTTGTTTGTAAACCAGGTACTGGTACTTGTGGCAGTGTGGACAGGTGTCAAGTCCTGCTGAGAATGAAATTTCCATCTCCAAAAAGCTTGTCGGCAGAGGGAAGCATGAAGTGCTCTAAAAATTTCCTGGTAGACGGCTGTACTGACCTTGGTCTTGGTAAAACACAATGGACCTACACCAGCAGATGACATGGCTCCCCAAACCATGACTGACTGTGGAAACTTCACACTAGACCTCAACTAGACCTCAAGCAGCTTGGATTGTGGCTTCTCCACTTTTCCTCCAGACTCTGGAACCTTGATTTCCAAATGAAATGCAATATTTACTTTTACATTTAATTTACTAAGATTTTTTTATCAGACGGCACACAAACTCGTAGAGTTTTATAGATCCATTCACGCATCCGTGAAAATCACGGATCTGAGAATGAGATCTGTGAGGGTCAGAGAATGTTCTGTTTTGATCCGATTTTGAGAATCACAATAGGACATGCTCAATGGGCCTGTAAAAGCGCGCAGCACACTAGCACTGCACACAGATACAGGAATGTAGACTTATTATGTATACCACAGTCCCTTAGTATATATAGTACTCACTTATTATGTATAGCACATTCCCTTAGTACGTAGTGTTCTCACTTATTGTGTATAGCACAGTCCCTTAGTATATAATGTATTCACTTATTATGTATAGCACAGTCCTTGAGTATATAGTGTATTTGCTTATTATGTATAGCACAGTCCCTTAGTATATAGTGTACTCACTTGGATAAAGCACAGTAACTTAGTATATAGTGTACTTGCTTATTGTGAATAGCACAGTCCCTTAGTATATAGTGTACTCATTTATTATATAAAGCACAGTCCCTTGGCGCATGGAAGATAAGAATAATTTTTTTTCTGATGGGGGCCATGCATACCAGAATTGGGTTTGGGGGCCATATTTACCAGGATAGGGATGGGGGCCTATCATACCAGGATAAGGATGGGGCCATGCATACCAGCATGGGGATGAGGGAGGCGATGCACACCAGGATGGGGATGAGGGGGCCATGCACACCAGGAAAGGGAAGAGGGGGCCATGCATACCAGGGTAGGGATGAGGTGGCCATGCATAACAGGATAGGGATGAGGGGGACATGCATACCAGGATAGAGATGAGAGGGTTATGCATACCAGGATAGGGATGAGGAGGCCATACCTACTGTATATACCAGGATAGGAGATATGAAGTACAGAACTGACCACATTTTTTGCTTCATTTTTTTTTTAATTTCCTCCTCTAAAACCTGGGTGCGTCTTATGGTTCGATGCGTCTTATAGTCCAAAAAATACGGTATGCATGTGACTATATATATATATATATATATATATATAATATATAAATATAGATAGATATATATACTAGATGGTAACGCATCGGGTATTCTAGAATATGTATGTAGTTTATTTATGAAGATTTAAGAATAATGCTATGAATACACAGGATTTTCTGGGTATACATTATCATTAAATGTTATGCTTCATAGAACTTAATACAACTGAATGAAATATAACAGAGGGTAGAGGCTGCTGGGTGTATATAGAGCTGCTGCTCTGCTGCGGGTTATATAGAGCTGCTGGGTGGTATATAGAGGCTGCTGGGTATATATAGAGGCTGCTGGTGTATATAGAGGCTTCTGGTGCATATAAGGCTGCTGGGTGTAAATAGGGGCTCTGCTGCTGGGTAATGGAGGCTGCTGGGTGTATATAGAGACTGTTGGGTGTATATAGAGGCTCTGCGGTGTATATAGAGGCTGCTGGTGGGTGTATATAGAGGCTGCTGCTGGGGTGTACGTGGAGCTGCTGCTTGTGGTATATTGGAGGCTGCTGCTAGGGTATATGTGAGGCTGCTGCGCTGGGGTATTGTGAAGCTGCTGCTGGGGTATATGGAGGCTGCTGCTGCTGGTATATGTGGAGAGCTGCTGCTGGGTATATAAGAGGCGTGCTGGGTGTATATAGAGGCTGCTGCTGGTATATGTGGAGGCTGCCTGAATATATGTGGAGCCTGCTGCTGCTGGGTATATGGAGGCTGCTGCTGGTATATAGAGGCAGCTGCTGTGGGTTACGTGGAGGCTGCTACTGGGGTTTACGTGGAAGCTGCCGATGTGGTACTTCGGCTGCGTTAACCGTGACCTCCATGTGGCAGATGATCTCCTGACGATGCAGTGGTGTCGTGGTTCAAATCCTTGTCCAATTCGCGGCCGACTGCGCCTGTCGCTGATTGGTCGGTCTGGCGGCGGATTTCCGTTACAGACAGACAGAATTAGACAATTATATAGTAGATATATAATAGCTTTGTCAGTTTCAGGTTCTTTGCCTGTCCATGTATGGTTTGTTCCAGTAGCCCATTTATCATCAGATTGTCCTGCTTCCTCGACATCTGATTCTAGGGGTGATAGAGCACTTGGGAGCAGTGACCCTAGTTGGAATTATGGCTACAACAGATCCTAGGTGAACATTGAGCTCTCTGTCCAGAAAAGCGCAATGCTGGGAACAGATAAGATCCTGTGCAGAACCCTCAACTCCAGCCCTCTGTAGAGACCTGAGAATGAGAAAGGACAACAAAGACAACCCAGTGGGGTGAGTAGGAAGTTTTTTTGCTTTGTTGCCATAAAAGGAGGGTGCCCAGACACATTTCTTCACAGGCCCCAAGCTATTAGTGTCCAACCGTGCCTGGTGGGGTGTGGCATTATTGCCAAAGTGACAGGGTAACGACGGTGAGGGTAACGATTGCTCATCCATAACGCACCACAGACAGAATAAAGAATAGAGATGCTCATACCTATTATAAATGTTTAGTGCCTTGCATGATAGGGTTAATTGTTTTATCTGTTATTGCTGCTTATTCTCAAGAAGTGACTGATGTCTGAATTGTAAAATATTGTATGCACTCTAGTAATCTTCTAACCTCTTTATTTGTATCCGAACCATTCAAATTGTTGCGTTAGAGTATAAATAACCCTTGTTAAGTTTCCTCTGTGTCTTCATCTCTGCGCTGTTGCAACCCAAACACCTGTTTACAATACCACAGTAAAGATTTTGGACAATGCACAGCTTTTTCTAACCTACATTTAGATTACTAGGATTACTGGTACACATGCAATTAGAGGATTATATTTCAACAGATTTCAGTTTGGCACTCCTTCTCATTGCAAAAGATTGCCACCCTTTATGCCAATGCTGGACAAAGTACCATATCTTTTAATCTGACCTCTACTCAGCTTTTTGGTAAATAGTGCAATAATTTTCTAATTTTTATACTTTCTACATGAAGAAGTGATTAATGATTAGCAAGTGAGTAGCTTTGTGCAATTTGTGCATTCAGGTCTTATTCTACCAAGAGCATTAATTGAGGTTTTGTATGTTCTCATTGCATTAAGTTTCTTCATATTTACACGCACAAATCGGGCAAAGCTGAGGAGCAAATGTGGAATCTAGCAGTAAGTAGAATGCAGAGGTCGGTGCAGGATAGAGATGTCTGTAGATCTTGCCTTCACTCACTCTTTTTTCTTTTCTGTTTTCTTAACACATAGCAGCATAAATTACCAGCTGTTGTAACTTGATCCAGGTGACATAAGAGGAAGGGATGAGGATTGAAGAGCTGCTCACCACAGCTCACTTCACAGCAGAGATGAGTATGTACAGTATAATATGTGTAACTATATGCAGTTTAATATATATATATATATATATATATTTTTTTTAATGTGTTCATTGATATGTGTGTATAATTTTAATGTATGTGTGTAATGTGTTTGTACAATAAATATATTTCTTGTATGCATATGTGTAATGTTAAAGCACTGGCAGATGCAGGCAGAAAAGGGCCCCTGTGCAAGAACAATATATGGGCCCTTTGCAGCCCAAGAGCTCTTAAAAAATGTAAAATTGCACCAGCTTTAGAAGTAGAAATGGGCCCCCTTACCTCTTGAGCCCCTGTTCGGCCGCACAGGTTGCACCAATGATATGTCCGCTCCTGTGTTAAAGCATAAATGTGTTATGATATGGTAGCCGAGGAGGACAGTAACAAAAATAGCCAAGGCAGCCAGTCACCCAGAGAGGTTGGTAACTAATGGATTGCAGACCCCTAAACTAACCGCACAACTAGAAGCAGCCGTGGGACTTACCTACAATGACCTAGACGCCTCGACACAGCCGGAGAGTTAGCTAAGCCTAAAGATAGAAAGGGGAAAGCTAACTACCCCGGAGTAGCGCCCCAAAGGAATAGGTAGCCTCCACACATATATTGGCGGTGAGACAAGATGAAATACAAACAAAATAGAGTAAGCAAACGCTGGGGCCCAAAACTGTCTAGATAGGACGGGACAGAAAAGAATACTTTCTGCAATCCAGCAAATCCCTAGGAAAAATTCCAACACTTCTGATTCAAAAAAAATACTGAACCACACGATCTCTCCCAGCTATATCAGAACTCTGATGTGAACAGGTAGCTACCCAGCAGCCACTGAAATAACAGGGACTGAACAAATGACCAGAAATAACTGAGAAACAGAGACCAGCGCAGGCGCCAGCAGGGGTACCCGGCTGACCATACTCAGAAGGCAGAAAAACAAAAGAAAACAAAACCACAGAAACAAACAAAAAATAGCTTATCTGAAAGTTGCAGGAGACTGCAGCAAGCTGACTTCCAAACTGGACCAGGAAGAGACAACTAATCACCGCGAGGATCATGGGAAAGTTACTCCCTTAAATCTCCCCAGTCATCACTCCCAGATTGCCAATCGTCCGCAGCTGAATCCTCAGCTGAAGGGCCTCTATCAGTCAATGCCGCTTCATTAATATCAACAGCCACCAAGGGAGCCCCAACTCAGAATCCAGAATCCAGAGCACTCACAACAGTACCCCCCTTGAGGAGGGGCCACTGAACCCTCACCTGCACCACCAGGCCGATCAGGGTGAGCCTGGTGAAAGGCGCGAACCAATCTCTCTGCATGAATGTCAGAAGCAAACACCCAAGAATTGTCCTCCTGACCATAACCTTTCCACTTAACCAAGTACTGGAGTCTCCGTCTAGCCAGACGAGAATCCAATATCTTCTCCACTTCATACTCCAGATTGCCCTCAACCAAAACAGGCTCAGGGGGCGCAGCCATAGGAACCACTGGCTCAACAAACCCTATAGTGAATCGATGGGGTATTGTCAAGAGGAAGATGAGAGACACCAGACCCAACAATGCAGACGAGCTGAATGCTGCTATCAAAGCAACTTGGGCTTCCATAACACCTCAGCAGTGCCACAGGCTAATCGCCTCCATGCCACGCCGCATTGATGCAGTAATTGCTGCAAAAGGAGTCCCAATCAAGTTTTAAGTGCATTTACTGAACATACATTTCAGTAGGCCAACATTTCGGATTTTAAAATCATTTTTCAACCTAGTGTTATAAAGTATTCTAATTTACTAAGATAATGACTTTTGGGTTTTCATTGGCTGTAAGCCATAATCATCAACATTAACAGAAATAATCACTTGAAATAGATCACTCTGTGTGTAATGACTCGATATAATATGAGTTTTACTTTTTGTATTGAAGAACTGAAATAAATTAACTTTTTGATGATATTCTAATTTAGTTAGAAGCACTTGTATATTGCATCAATAAATATAATTTTTAATGTAAAAATTAAAAAAGCACACATATTTGGTAACGAATAACGATGTGTCTGGAACGACCCGACATATACATCTGTTCCACTTGTTAAATCCTTAAGTGAACACCGTAAAAAAAAAAACTAGGCAAAAAAGTGTACTTTTTAATCATACTAATGAACAAAAAAAGGAATAAAATGTGATCAAAAAGTCGAATGTAAATAAAAGTGGTATCCCTGAAAATGTCATCTTGTCCTGCAAAAAAAACCCGCCATACAGCTACATCCGCAGGAAAAAAAGTTATGTCTCTCAGAATAAAGCATTTAAAAATAATTATTTTTTCTTTAAAGTAGTTTTTATTGTGTAAAAGCACAAAAACATTAAATAAAACCCAGTCTTATCAATTTTACAACACACAACGTTAAAAAAGAAATGAAAAAAAAAACACTTTCTGAATTGCGGGTTTTTGTTCATTCTGCCTCTCAAAAATTGGAACAGATCAAAAAACATTATGTAACAGAAAGTCGTACCAATAAAAACGTCAACTTGTCCCGCAAAAAACAAGCCCTCACATGACTCTGTCAGCAGAAAAATGATAACTCTCAAATATGGCGATGCATAATTTTGTTTTTGCAAAAATAAACTTATGTCTTTTAATGTGTGACAGCAGCCAAATATTAAAAAACTGATATAAATCTGGTATAGCTGTTATCGCACCCACCCGATGAATAAAGTTGCCTAATCACTTATACCGCACGAGGAACTGCATAAAAAATAAATAAAACCAATTCCTCACCTGCTGATAATTTGTTCATTCTGCCTCCTAAACATTGCAGTAAGGCTTGACGCACATTTATCCTGTGCGCTATGCTGAGTGTTAGGCCGGGATCACACATGCGAGGAAATCGTCCGACACTCGCATGTGAAATCCCAGCTCTGGCGCCGGCACTCGGGAGTGGAGCGAGCGGCTGCATATAACTACATGCAGCGGTGTGATCCCGGCCTTACACCGGGTTTTCCATGTAAATCTCTAAAATACGTGATTCAGACAGAACCTTGATGGTAATACCGACTCAGATGGAGACACTGTGGATGCAGTCTGTTCTATGATCCAGCGGTGTATGTCTTTTTAGGCATGCATAAAAGCGTGATCGACCACAGCTTTGTGCACTTCTGAAAAGAAAGACACCAATAAACAGAGGTTAGACGGAGTCCAGAGTAACTCTGCTGCTCATCATAGTGAATGGACCTGCCGGGCATGTCATCTGAATTACTTCATTCAGAGATTTAGATTAAAACTCTGATGTAAGTGCTCAGCGTAGAGCACAGGATAAATGTGATCCAAAATGTGAATTCAAAATGTTCCCAATAAAAGCTTCAACTCAACCCACAAAAAAGCAAGTCCCCACTCATGTCAGTCATTTGTTAATGGAAATTTAGAGGGCTTCCACATTACTGGTAGCAAAAAGGCTCAGGAAAGCGCTATAACTCCTCACACCCCAAAAGAAATCCAGTGAATTCTGTGTGCCCAAATCCAAATTACCTCTTCCTTCGGAGCCCCAGTGTGCCTAAGCCACATTTAGCGTCCACATATCTGGCATTTCTGCAGAAATGAGAGCCTGCCTAATTTATGGGTGTGTATCTCCAGAAACATGAGCTGGGCATAATTTACTGAGCACTACAACATACTAGGCACTACAATGGCAGAATTGCAATTTTCACTCAGAAACATCCGTTACTGCTTGTTTCTAGAAAACAACCATGGAGTCAAAACATCACTACCCCTGTAGATAAATTCCCAAAGGGGTATAATTTCCACAATGGGATCAATTGAGGTGGTTATTCTGCTCTTCTAGCACTCTGCATATGGAGTCTGCAAACTATTTTAGGAAAATCTGTACTCCAGGAGGCAAATAGCGCTCAATCCCTCCTGAGTCTCGCCGTATGGCTAAGCAGTACTATACAGCCACATATGGGATATTTCTAAGTTTCTGCTCTTCTGGCACTTAGGGGCTCTGTATATGGAGTCTGCGAACTATTCTATGAGAATTTGTTCACCGAAAGTCAATAGCGCTTTCTCACTTCCGAGTCTCGCCATGTAGCTAAGCAGTATTGTACAGCCATATGTGGGTTATTGCCACATTCAGCAAAAATGATGTGACAAAATTTAGTGCCATTTTACCCATTTGTAAAATCTGGGGCCAAAACTAAATTTTGTGGTAAAAATTGAATTACTTATTTGTTCACTGCCCAATGGTATAAAATTCTGTGACACACCTGTGGTGTCAATATGATCACTGCACCCATTCATTGAGTGGTGTTTGTAAAATGGGGTCACTTATGGGGGGTTCTGTTCTGGAACCTTAAGGGCTCTGCCAGTGTGGCATGGTACCCTCAAATCATTCCAGCAAAATTTTCACTATAATATGGCACTTCTTCCCTTATGAACTTTGCACTGTGCATCAAAAGTAGTTTTCACCAACATATGGGGTATTGGTGTACTCAGGAGAAATTGCATAACAAATTGTATGGTCCATTTTCTCTTGCTACCCTTGTGAAAATAACAAATTTGAGGCTAAATTTTTGTGAAAAAAAAGTAAAATGTTAATTTTTTCCTTCCACATTGCATTAATTACTGTGAGGCACCTAAAGGGTTAATAAAGTTCTTGGTTGTGGTTGTGTACAGTTTAAGGGGTGCAGTTATTTGAATGGTGTCACTTTTCGGTACTTTCTGTCATACTGGCCCTCAAAGTCACTTCAACTGTGAAGTGGTCCCTAAAAAAATAGTTTTGTCAATTTTGTTGGAAAAATGAGAAATTGATGATCAACTTTTAACCCTTGTAACTTCCTAAAAAAAATAACAAGTTAAAATTATGTTTAAAAAATGATGCAGATGTAAAGCAGTCATGTGCAAAATGTAATTTATTAACTATTTTGTGTGACATAACTCTCTAGTTTAAGAGCATATTAATTAAAAGTTTGAAAGTTGTGAAATTTTCACCAAATTTTCAATTTTTAAGTCATATTGAAAAAAATTGTATCGCTATCATGAAGTACAATATGTCACGAAAAAACAGTCTCGGAATCAGTGGGATCGGTTGAAGCGTTATCCTATTTGTATTGAAAACTGCAGTTAAAAAACCTTTGTAGATATTGCTGTGTGAAACTATCCATTAACCCCTTAGTGACAGAGCCAATTTGATACTTAATGACCAATCCTATTTTTACAATTCTGACCACTGTAACTTTATGAGGTTATAGCTCTGGAACGCTTCAATGCATCCTGGTAATTCTGAGACCGTTTTTTCGTGACATATTGTACGTCATGTTAGTGGTAAAATTTCTTCGATATGACTTATGTTTAAAACATTTAATAAAAAAATGAAAATTTGGCAAAAATTTTGAAAATTTTACAATTTTCAAACTTTTAATGTTTGTGCCCTTAAAGCAGAGAGTCATATCGCACAAAATAGTTCATAAATAACATTTCCCACATGTCTACTTTATATGAGCACAATTTTGGAAACATAATTTTTTTTTTTCTTAGGATGTTTTAAGGGTTAAAAGTTGACCAGCGATTTCTCATTTTTCCAACAAAATTTACAAAACTATTTTTTAGGGACCACCTCACATTTGAAGTGAGTTTGGGGGGTCTATATGATAGACCTAAAAGTGACACCATTCTAAAAACTGCACCCCTCAAGGTGCTTCACAAGAGCTAAAGCAATGTGGAAGGAAAAAAATGAGCATTTTACTTTTTCACAAAAAATTTAATTTGGAACCAAACTTTTTTATTTTCACAAGGGTATCACGAGAAAATGGACACAAAATTTGTTGTGCAATTTCTCCTGAGTACGCCAATACCCCGTATGTGAGGGAAAGCCACTGCTTGGGAGCATGGTAGGGCTCAGAAAGGAGGGAGAACCGTTTGACTTTTTGAACGCAAAATTGGCTGGAATCAATGGTGGGCGCCATATCGCGTTTGGAGACCCCTGATGTACCTAAACAGTGGAAACCCCCAATTCTAACTCCAACCATAACACAGCCCTAATCCCAACCCTAACTCCAACACACCCTTAACCCCAACCACAACTCTATCCCCAAGACCACCCTAACCCCAACACCACAATCCTAACCCCAACACAACCTTAACCCCAACACAACCCTAGCCCCAACCCTAACCCTAGACCAACCCTAACCCTAGCTATAACCCCAACTATAACCCCAACCATAACCCTAACCCTAGCTATAACCCCAAATATAACCCCAACCCTAACACTAGCCCCAACCCTAACCCTAGCACAACCCTAACCCTAGCCCAACCCTAACCCTAGCTATAACCCCAACTATAACCCCAACCATAACCCTAACCCTAGCCCAACCCTAACCCTAGCTATAACCCCAACTATAACCCCAAACACAGCCCTAACCCCAACACCACCCTAACCCCAACACCACAACCCTAACCCCAACACAACCCTAACCCTATCCCCAACCCTAACCCTAACCCCAACCATAAGCCTAACCCTAGCCCAACCCTAACCCAAACTATAACCCCAACTGTAACCCTAACACTAGCCCCAACCCTAACACTAGCCACAACCCTAACCCTAGCCCAACCCTAACCCTAGCCCAACCCTAACCCTAGCTATAACCCCTATTATAACCCCAACCATAACCCTAACTCTAGTCCAACCCTAACTCTAGCTATAACCCCAACTATAACCCCAACCATAACTGTAACCCTAGCCCCAACCCTAACCCTAGCTATAACCCCAGCTATAAGCTCAACCATAACCCTAACCCTAATGGAAAATGGAAATAATTTGTATTTTATTTTATTATTTTTACTTAACTAAGGAGGTGATAAAGGGGGGTTTGATTTACTAGTTTTTTTTATTTTGATCACTGCGATAGGATCTATCACATTGATCAAAATGAACCAATAGGGAAAATTTCCTATTGTTGCCATGCATCGGCCGGCAGATCTGCATATGTGCAAGCCATTTTCTTCCCTGAAGAAGATGTCGCCAGCCGGCGGGGATGCAGGAGGGTCCAGGGACACCGGAGGTATCGGGGGGGATCAGGGGACCCCATTTCTCTCTCTTCTGATGTGCGATTACATCAGAGGAGAAAGAAATCAAATGGGAAATTGGACTTTTTTTTGCGGTCACCATTATTCCGTGAATACCGGCGATCACAACACTGGGATCAGTAAAAACCGACCCGAATCATGATCTCTGGGATAGCTGAGACCCCGGAGATTTTCCGACTCTGGGGGTTGCGCTATCCACTTATTTCTCAGCACCGTTAAAAAGCGGTGCTGAGGCATAAGTTCCCTTAACTGCTGCCGTTAAAAGGCGTATCGGCGGTCGTTAAAGGGTTAATTTCACTGTCACAGAATGTGTACTTTCTCCCTGTGCTTGTGAGAGATTATTGTTGTTTGCTCTTTTAGTCGTGACAATTGTAATGTAATTTTGCATGTAAGATTAGTAGTTATGATCGAGCACTAAATTGCTTGAGTGCTTGGTACTCAAATCGAGCTGGTTGAACGCTCGGATGGTCTCAACTCGAGTACTGAGTATAATGGAAAGTCAATGGTAAACTCTAGCATTTTTATGGAAGACTCTAACACATGGGGCTGGGTAGGTAGGAAAATCGCTAAAATGTCTGAAAATAGCACTCAAATGGAATGGGAACAGAATGGGGAAGGTGCCTGTGTGCATCTCTGACTCCCAGGTTGTCGCTGGGAACAATGTTGGTAGAGTATTACTCCACATTTATGAACTGAAACCATACAAAACCAAAGATAAAATGGATTTTACAGGAAAAAATTATAGGAAACATTCTTTGCTGTATAATGACTTGTACACAAGGCAAAATTTAAAAGAGAAAAAAAATCCTGCCTCCTCAACACCTCAGACTATGTGCCCATGATCAGTAATACTAGCATTCTGGACGCAGTGTATTTTCGTTGCATCAAAATTGCTGCATTGTACAGTGCAAGAAGAGTGGATGGGATTAATAGAAATCCCATGCCCACTGTGCTTTTTTATGCTGCATAAAATCACCATGCCGCAGTATGTCAATTTCTCTTGTGGGACATTCAGTCTTTTGTGCGGAATTTTCCCATAAACTTGCATTAGATGTGGTAAATGTGAAGTTAAAAAAGCACGTGCATTGTAAGTGCGTTTACACAATTGTTTTTAGCATGGTTTTAATAAATATATACCAGAAATTACTTTAAAAAAATGACTTGGATCCTCCCTATTTTGGATAACCAGCCAAGGTAATGCAGACAGATGTGGGTTTATATTATCAGTCTAGGTCCCTGGTTATTGGGCCCATCCCAGCCTAAAAACACAAGGCCACAGCCACCCCAGAATTGGCGCATCATATTAGATGCACAATTCTGGCACTTTGCCCGGCTCTTCCCGATTGCCCAGGAGCAGTGGCAATCAAGGTAATGGTCATTGGGGCTGATCACACAGAAAAAAAACCACCAGTCAGAATGGCGGCATTTCAAATGCTAGGAATTTGGACACTACTCCCAAAGACAAAGGTGCAGAGAAGAACAATTTGTTTTTATGCACAATACCACAGACACGGGTGCAGAGTAGAACAATTTGTTTAAACGTACACTACTCCCACAGACAAGGGTGCAAGGAAGAACAATTTGTTTTTACCCACACTACTCTCACAGACATGGGTGCAGAGTATAAAAAAATGGTTAGGCACACTGCTCCTGCAGACAAGGGTACAGAGTGGAAAAAAATGGTTAGGCACACTATTCCCACAGACACAGGTGCGTAGTATAAAAAATTGGTTTTAGGCACACTATTTCCACAGACACTTGTGCAGATTAAAAAAATTTGACTAGGCACACTACTTCCACAGACAAGGAGGCAGAGTATAAAAAATTGGTTTAAGGCACACAACTCCCACAGACATGGATGCAGAGCATAAAAAATTGGTTAGGCACACTATTCCTACAGACACGAGCGCAGAGTATAACAAATTGGTTAGGCACACTACTAACATAGACACAGGTGCAGAGTAGAAAAAAAGAATTAGACACATTACTCACACAGACACGGGTGCAGCGTATGTAAGCAGGTTGAGGGATGCAGTGACAGGCAGGAGGCAGAGCAAGGGTTAACAAAATATAACAAATTTAATAGAACAAGTAATTCACTCCTCGCAGGGAGGTAAATGGTTAAAGGCAGAATAATAGGAGTAACAAATGTGAAACAATAGCAGTCCAATGAAATAACTTATCATATCTTATGTGATCCTCTGCAGCAGATGATCCCACAGGGAATATAGAACCGGCAGAGTTTGGGGGAAACATTCTCAGATGAGTTCCTTTAAACAGTGGTCAGTCTTCTGGCAGCAGCAGTCAGTCTCGGGTACCTTTCGCTGAGTCCCTAGTCCAGAAACAAGTGTGGCCGAAGAAAACAAGGCCACAGCACTCCCAGAGTCACACAGAAATGGCGTGAAGCAAGTGGCAGGGAAGGCTGCAAGACTCTGTCCAGTATCCGGATCTCCCTCCTTGGCACATGCGCGGTACTCACAGTCAATGGGCGCACGGCACCTCTCTCTCCGGCAGCTGCAGAGCACACAGCACCTCTCTCCGGCGGCTGCAGAGCGCACAGCACACTATCTGCGCGGCGGTCCCACTGCAAACGGCGGGGAAAAACAATGCGGCCTGTCGCGGAGCCAGCACCTGGAGGGGAAGCAGTGCGCTGCACATCTCGCTGCGCGCTGCTGCTGGTTGGCGCCAAACTGTCCCCTGCTGCGCGCGCTTTCCCTTTTATTTTACCCCGCCTCCCTGGGTCAAGAGGCTGGTCCAGCTTCTCATTTCTTCCCCCAGGCAACAGGGGAGGCAGCCTCAACAGTTCTGGACCTGGCTCGGTACAGGTAACCGCAGCCCAGTCCTCTTCCTTACAAGTACACACAGAGAGGCTTTTTTGAAAACTGCGCACACCCAAAACCTAGTGCTGTCCCTCACTCCAGCTGCGTCCTCTCCATATGCTAAGCACAGCAGAATGGCAGTGGCACCCGTGATCCGGCATTTATACAGTCTGGCCAATCAAAGCCAAGCCAATACTTGACATGGCTGTTATGGCTCCGGAAGTGCCCACAACCTAAAAGCTTGTTGATTGGCTTCAGCCTTTCAATAAACTCTATTTGCCATTCTAACCCAAACAGTAAACTGGACTTCTGATAAAAGGTCTGCTTCTGGGGTTCGGTACCGGACTTTGCAATGGATTTACAGTACAATTGGATCTTATTGTAATGTGTAGGTGTCCAAATACTTTTTTCTATATACAGTACAGACCAAAAGTTTGGACACACCTTCTCATTCAAAGATTTTTCTGTATTTTCATGACTATGAAAATTGTAGAATCACACTGAAGGCATCAAAAGTATGAATTAATACATGTGGAATTATACATTACACTTTACAAAAAAGTGTGAAGCAACTGAAAATATGTCTTATATTCTAGGTTCTTCAAAGTAGCCGCCTTTTGCATTGATTACTGCTTTGCACGCAGAAAAGGTGAACGGATGGACTCTACATGCCTGGTTCCCACCGTGAAGCATGGAGGAGGTGGTGTGATGGTGTGAGGGTGCTTTGCTGGTGACACTGTTGGGATTTATTCAAAATTGAAGTGGTGAGCAGTCCAGCTCACCCCAAACCATCTCGATTGGGTTCAGGTCTGGTGACTGTGGAGGCCAGTCATCTGGCGTAGCACCCCAACACTCTCCTTCTTGGTCAAATAGCCCTTACACAGCTGGAGGTGTGTTTGGGGTCATTGTCCTGTTGAAAAATAAATGATGGTCCAACTAAACGCAAACCGGATGGAATAGCATGCCGCTGCAAGATGCTGTGTAGCCATGCTGGTTCAGTATGCCTTCAATTTTGAATAAATCCCCAACAGTGTACACCAGCAAAGCACCCCCACACCACCTCCTCCATGCTTCACGGTGGGAACCAGGCATGTAGGTCCATCCGTTCACCTTTTCTGCGTGCAAAGCTGTAATCAAAGCAAAGGTGGCTACTTTGAAGAATCTAGAATATAAGACATATTTTCAGTTGTTTCACACTTTTTTGTAAAGTGTAATGTAGTAATTCCACATGTGTTAATTCATAGTTTTGATGCCTTCAGTGTGATTCTACAATTTTTATAGTCGTGAAAATACAGAAAAATCGTTGAATGAGAAGGTGTGTCCAAACTTTTGGTCTGTACTGTATATACGAATAAATTTAGTTACAAAGAGCCAACAAGGTTCTGGGTGTTTTGGGCACAGACCTCTGTGAAACTAACATTATAGAATAAAGATGCTTTTGCCAGCAAGTTTGCCTTTGAAAGAATCTCTCGGCATGTACACGTGATACAACTTTTCTGGTTCACACGTTCCCAAATTTTTAATCTTTATTGCTTCTCATGTAGGAATTATCAGGAAGAAATATTTCATCTTAATCGTCTCAGAGGGTCATAGAGAGTGGCGCAATAGACTTATTAATGGAAAATTTGGTCATAAATAACAGCATTAAAGCCATTAGCAAGCACAAATAGACAGCTCAATTAAGGAGAAAAGCACAAAATCGTGAGACAAGCGTAGGATTATGTAGCATGCATTCATTCTGACAAAGATTTTTTAAGTATGTACACCAGCCTAATCTGGTCTGAAAGAGCTATTTAACCCCTTCCTGACATGTAACGTACATATACATCAATTTTTGGTGCAGGTATGTGTTATACAGCTGTTATATGCCTATAACAATTGCTGACAGCAGGATTTACATGGTTAGAATCACCCCTAGTCACGGATTCAAGTCAAGTCCCTGAGCGCTGAACCAAATCCTACAGGTGGGGACTAAATATTTGGATAATAATCTAAAAATAAAAAAAAATTTTTTGTTATTACTGCATCTGTAAAAATCCGATACTCCATAATATAAAATTATTTAACCTTTACGATAAACATAGCAAAAAATGAAAATATAATCTCCCTTGCAAAATAGAATTAAAAGTGATCAAAAAGTCTTATGTACCCCAAAATAGGGCCAATAAGAACTATTGCTCGCCTGAAAAAAAGATAACTCACAGAAAATAATAAATTGATGAGTCTCAAAAAATGGTGACGAAACCACATTTTTCATAAAACGGTTCTGAAAACCAGTAACATATAAAACAACAATATAAAATTGCTAAACACACAGTGTCATAAAAACGAAACCCCCAAAAACAGCAGACTTGCTTTTTTACAGTATTTCAACCCACGTGGAATTTTTTTCCACGAGGTTTCAATACATTATAAGGTAAGGGAATGGTGTCAATCAAAACTACGACTCGTCCCTCTATTATTTGTAAAGGTGATTATATACATTAGATACGGACAAATAATGAACAATATTAATATAAACATGATAATTTTAGCAAAATGGTGACACTCCGTTTTTGTCTGTAATGAAGTCGGCCATGTTTTAACTTTTTGCCTAATTCACAAACAACCATTAAGACATTTTTGTGTGAAAGGCCTTCAGCCAAGACTGAATGTTCTTTCAACAGAAGAGCGGAGTGAGGCTGCCAGACCATCTGTAATCGCAACTTATCTCTCCTGAGAACAAAAGGATTGAGTTTTGAAAATCAGCATGTCGATCCATGATCCGTCAGGGGAGATTTGGGCCCCAAAATACATACACTGCACCCCATTTATCACATATAGGTGCAGGTTGTAGTATGATTGTCCCCCAGACGATAGTTTTTAGGGTAAGGGCACAGAGTGTCTTTTAGACAGCAGTGCACACGTATCATTTTTGAAGCAGAAGACACTTCAGGAAAAGGTCGGCTGTGTTTTTCCCGAAGTACTTTCCTGACCTCTTTTTGGACGAATTTTGAGGCAGTTTTTGCCGCCACCCCCATTTTTTTTACATTTTATCTATAAAATAGAGGTTGCTTCCAAGCAGAAGTTACCAATGTATGGACCGGTCATTTCTTTTAGGCCATGTGCACATGTTGAGTATTTGGTGAGTTTTTTACCTCAGTATTTGTAAGCCAAAACCAGGAGTGGGTGATAAATGCAGAAGTGGTGACGTGTTTCTATTAACTTTTCCTCTAATTGTTCCGCTCCTGGTTTTGGCTTACAAATACTGAGGTAAAAAACTCACCAAATGCTAAACATGTGAACGTGGCCTTCTGAAGCCCGAAGCTGTTAAAGAAGTGTAAAAGTCGTCTTAAATTGCTGTGCATAGTCTGTTTTATGTTTTTTTAAGCACTTTTTCAGGGGGTTCCAGGTGGTATCTGCCTGAAAAAGACATTGTGTGGCCATACCTTTACTGCAATGCAAAGATGTCTTTGAGCTTTCCACATATGTGTAATTGGATGCACTTTACACTCTTATCTGTCTTCATTGTAGAAAGCAATGAAAGGCACACTGCAAACAGTGATAATAAAATATTCACACGCTACATGCAGAACAGATATGTACTGTATATAGTAGAGGACTGGGACAACTACCTTACAGGGACTATCTAATTAAGGATACTTAGTCAATACTTTGCCACCTAGCTAGTAAACTACTGTCCATATATTTACTCATGGAGCCTGGTAAAATAAGTGCTGCTACTGGTAAGTGCTGATATTTTTGGGTTATAAAGCAGTGGGTCACAGTCCAGTTTAGGCTACATTCATACATAGAAAAATGCAAATGCAATTTTTATTGATGAATTACAAAAAAGTTTAAAAAGAAGTACACAAACATAATACAAAATATCAATGACAAGAGAGAAGGCAAAAAACCCTAGATACCGCTATTCAGTAAAATGGATGTCTAAAGTCATATAACACGGAATGCTTCATATGATATTGGAATAAATATATGACAGGACACTGTGATATAATTATTCAAAGCTGTCCATCAGAGGTTAATAAAGTGCACAGTGCACATAATGAAGCAAAAAAAATTATATATATAATTTTAATGTCCTATAAGTGTAGAAACTAACAAGAGTGCATAATGCAAAAAAGAAAAATTATTAATAATGCTCAAATGAACAATCTATAATTTGAACAGCAAAACTGCACTAAATAATAGAAATATAATCATATAGATGGACAGTGTTGATAAATTACCACAGTATCCTAAAGTAGTACATCCAAAATAAACATACATAAAAAAAGCCTCAAAACCTGTATCAGCATACAAATTTGTGAGATATAGATACACATGAATATGTGCATAAATATGTATCTTAGGACCAGGTAGAAGCCTATGAATCAAATCAATATATATATAAGAAGATGCACATACAAGTGCTGCTATCATGATTATAAAGGACTATAGCATACAAGTGTATATAGGCATTAATCAATGAATCAGGTGAATATATCAATCAGCAAGGCATGTGCAGATGCTATTCTCATTGCTATAGGTTATATATTACACGGGATTCATCCCAACAGGTCATATACAAATATATATCACACAAAGAACTGTACATGCAAAATGCTGCTATTGTTATTATATAAGGCTATAGTATATAGCATCAGGCATCAGTCCATAATCCTAGTGGATATAACAGTTAACAAGGAGTATGCAAATACTGCTGTCATTATTAAAGGCTAAAGCCCAAATATATAGCAAAAACTTCCTCCCATATGGACATATATGCCTTAATGGTGTGTTAAATCAATAGCCAGCACAAACAGTTGGTCAGAGACATGTATGATAAGGCATCCAGACTTACTGAACAGCGGGCAGGAGAGCCCCGACGCGCGTTTCGCTAAGTGCTTCCTCAGGGATATATTCACCTGATTCATTGATTAATGCCTATATACACTTGTATGCTATAGTCCTTTATAATCATGATAGCAGCACTTGTATGTGCATCTTCTTATATATATATTGATTTGATTCATAGGCTTCTACCTGGTCCTAAGATACATATTTATGCACATATTCATGTGTATCTATATCTCACAAATTTTGTATGCTGATACAGGTTTTGAGGCTTTTTTTATGTATGTTTATTTTGGATGTACTACTTTAGGATACTGTGGTAATTTATCAACACTGTCCATCTATATGATTATATTTCTATTATTTAGTGCAGTTTTGCTGTTCAAATTATAGATTGTTCATTTGAGCATTATTAATAATTTTTCTTTTTTGCATTATGCACTCTTGTTAGTTTCTACACTTATAGGACATTAAAATTATATATATAATTTTTTTTTGCTTCATTATGTGCACTGTGCACTTTATTAACATCTGATGGACAGCTTTGAATAATTATATCACAGTGTCCTGTCATATATTTATTCCAATATCATATGAAGCATTCCGTGTTATATGACTTTAGACATCCATTTTACTGAATAGTGGTATCTAGGGTTTTTTGCCTTCTCTCTTGTCATTGATATTTTGTATTATGTTTGTGTACTTCTTTTTAAACTTTTTTGTAATTCATCAATAAAAATTGCATTTGCATTTTTCTATATCTGGCTCTGTTTTTCATATATTTTTTTGGGTATTTGATTGTTCATATATGGATGAGCGTTTATAATTTGGCCTTTTTTTGGTTATACATTCATACATAGATGTGGAGGGTTACAAGCAAAGAGATTTTTTTCAAGTGTCTTCCTGGCTGTATCATTTTTTTTTATTCATTTTTTTTATTCATTTTTTTTTTGCAAAAAATTGTATGAAACGTGGATGGAACTTTGAAGTATAAAGTTTGTCTTCCATGTTTCATCCATTTCATATGGTTCCCATAGACTTTAATGACCGAGTCTGGCCCAAAAAAATGGATAAAAATAGGCCATAATCTTAGTCTCACGGACTTGAGACACAGGTCCATTTTTAAAATGCATGTGTATATGGAGCAATGAAACTCTATGGCTCCGAGAGAAAAACCGACAGCACATGGATGTGTCACATGGATGTATGAATGCAGCTTAAATCCAGTTATGGCTGAATATTATTGCTGTGCCAGGCTGTCAAGCCTTATAGACAGCAGGCAGCTGTGTCAGGACTAAGTTAAATGTGGAATTGGTATCAGCTAGTATCTGTAACATGGACCGGCAGCAGAGAGCCAGAGAAAGTGTTCTGCCTTCCTACATGGCCCTTTAAAAAGAAAGCAGAGAAGTAAATCATTAGAATGGTTTCACACTGCATTTTGTGTGACCATTCACTATATACGGTAAATTCATTTAGGCTGCAGTTGTGTATGGCAGGTTCATGGTTCTTGGTATTTGCATCATTTTCCCCAAATTTGAGGCAAGTTTTTGGGTTGAGCAAGCGTTCTAAAATTAGTAAATTCTCATGAAAATAAATAATTCTTTGATTAATGTGTAAAATGACACTTTGTGTTAAGCAACATTACCAAAACCAAAAGTACTTTTAAAAATAAACAGTATTTTTAATGACAAAGGTAGCAAACTAGTGATGAGCTAACAGCGCAAATCGCAGCCTCAGGCTATGGTTCACGTCCGGAACCATAGCGCTTGGACGGAGCGGAAATTCCGCTCCGCTAAGCCCGCCCCCTTTATGACGCGCGTCTTTCGGAGGTGTTCAGGACACCTCGGAACACCTCCGAAGAGCGCAGGCTGCAAGCCCTGTGTATCTGTTGCGGCGACGCACCGTCGCCGCAATACGCGAGGACATGCTGCGGTCTAAAGACGCGCGCATGTCCGTTACGCAGTTGCCACCTGCGTATTGTTACGCATGTGGAGACGGATTCCTTGAAATCCCTCACTATGCTGTAACATCTGGACGCTGCGTTTGCGCTGCGCCAGCGCACAGGCCAAAACGCAGCGTTCTGACCGTGGAACTCACCTCAGAGTCCGAACATAATACACGAGCACTCCAGATGATGGATGACACCGAGCTGCTCAGATAAGACATTATCCGGAATTGGCATGCTCGTACATAGTTCGAGTCTCTGCGCTGCATGATTTGCGGCTGTTAGACAGTCTAAACACATGTGAGGATTGCTTCTTTGTTAGGGAATCACCATGCGTTCAGGCTGTCTAAAGGCACTGTCACACTTAGCGATCGCACTAGCGATCACGACAACGACACGACCTGGCGAGATCGCTAGTGCGATTGCTATGTGGTCGCTAGTTAGCTTCCAAACACATCTCATCAGCGATCTGTGATTCAAAACACATCTCATCAGCGATCTGTATAAAGACCTCTGCGGTCATTGGGAAAACCTAGTCCCGCCTGCGACGCTGGTAAAGTCGTTCATAAAGGGTGTCACACTCAGCGATTAAGGCTCACCAGCGGGACACCAACGACCAAAAAATGGCTCAGAACGTTAATAAGCGATCAGCGAAGTCGCTAACGAGATCACTACTGCGTCATAAAATTGGTGACGCAGTAGCGATCTCGATAGCGATCTCGCTTAGTGTGACAGTACCTTAACAGCCACAAATCATACAGCCACATTACAGATACTAGCTGACACCAATTCCACATTTAACTTAGTCCTGACACAGCTGCCTGCTGTTTATAAGGCTTAACACCTGCTCAGCACTACCCTATATCTCCTCCATCAGCTCAGTCTACCACCCTACCCGTGCCCTCCGTTCTGCTAATGACCTGAGGTTAGCATCCTCAATAATCAGAACCTCCTACTCCCGTCTCCAAGATTTTTCACGTGCTGCGCCAATTTTTTGGAATGCACTACCCAGGTTAATACGATTAATCCCCAATCCCCACAGTTTTAAGCGTGCCCTAAAAACGCATTTGTTCAGACTGGCCTACCGCTCAGCGCATTAACCTAACTATCCCTGTTGGCCCATTCAAAATTTTTACCATAACCAGGTTCCTCGCATCATGTTCTCACCCGCTTTATGCATTTTATAGCCCTCTGTGTCTGTACTGTTACATAATTTGGCTGTTAACTGGTTAATGCAGCATTACAGGAACACCTGATTCTTATGTGTGGCCCAGCTGCGCTTAGTGACACATGTTCCCTGGAGGATGCACAGAAAGGTAATGCACAAATACCTGATATTCATTCACATCTCACACTTCCCTGTATTGCCACCAGAGGGAGCCTTAGAATATATAAGGGTGTGGGAGACGTTAGCAGTAGTTCAGTCTTCTGGAGTTCAGTGATCCTGACATTCCAGTCAGAGCCAGTCTTCTGGAGATTCCAGACTTGAGTCGTTGGTGTTACCTCAGGAGAGCAGACACTACTTTGGAGAACGCAGTTACCTCAGACGAGCTGTGAGGGGGAAACTCCTGTCAGATTAGCCTGAGGGCTGAGGAAGTTTGAGCGAGAAGCTGACATCTACTGCTGCCTGTGCTTATATTAAGGTGTGCATAGGACGACAGGCGAGTGGACAAAAGGGAGAGCGTGACTGAGGAGAAATAGCGACGATAGCTTATCCTCCACTCTGCACAACCGGACACCGGGTCCGAGCTTGCTAGCATCTTCACAGCTAGTGGGAAAAACCGGAGACTCTGGACTTCAAGTCGCAGAGGGGCCCTTCAGTGCTGATACGTAACCGGGGTCAGGAAGACGGGGGTCTGGCAGGTACCGCGATAGAGACACTGTTCTGTTCACAAAAAGACCTCATCACAAGATCAGCCGGGCATAGCAAGGAGAAGGAGTTAAACTTAGCTTCATGCAAGTTAGAAATTTAGTTGGAAATTCTTAATCCTGTTTCCTTCCGTTTGCTTCTTCCAGGGACATTAAAGATCCATAACGTGTTCCACAAGTCCTTATTGAAGAGGTTTGTCGAGCCAGTGGTTCCTATGGCTGCGCCTCCTGACCCTGTTTTGGTTGAGGGCAATCTGGAGTATGTGGTTGAGAAAATATTGGATTCTCGTTTTTCTAGACAGAAACTCCAGTATTTGGTTAAGTGGAGAGGTTATGGTCAGGAGGACAATTCTTGGGTGTTTGCTTCGGACATCCATGCTAGGAGACTGATCTGTGCCTATCACCGAGCTCATCCTGATAGGTCTGGTGGCACAGGTGAGGGTTCGGTGACCCCTCCTCAAGGGGGGTACTGTTATGAATGTGCTAGAGATGGTTTCTGAGCAGAGGCTCCCTCTGGTGGTTACAGACTACTGAACCTTCCAGCGAGGAATGGCAATCTGTGATCAGTGACTGGACTGATATAAGGGAGGTTTCCTCCCATGACCAGCTCTACCCTCTCCTAGTGTATTCTCACCCATCCCTGTAGACTGTGAGCCCTCGCGGGCAGGGTCCTCTCTCCTTCTGTACTTGTGTGTCCCTTGTCCAGCACATGTTTATTGTACCTGTCTATATTTTTCCCTTTTCATATGTAAAGCGCCATGGAATAAATGGCGCTATATAAATGTATAATAATAATAATAATAATAATAATAAAGTTAGAAACCCACACACATCGGGAAGTAAGGAGGCCTTAACCCTACACAGTGATTACTGGACGTGCATCCTCCACCCTGAGCAGCTTCCCGGGACATGCCTGCAACCATCACCAGTAAAGGTATGGAAAGAGACTGACTTGTGTGTGTCTGCCTTATTGCTTGCACCCCTGCACCGCCATATACCTCGAGGGACCAGTCTTACCTGTGGAAGACTTAACACCTTGCTGCCCAATAACAACCCCTCAGAGGATTCACCCTGCAGCGCTGGTCACCCTGATCAGAAACCACAGGTGGCGTCACGAACATCTCTAAATCCCCTGTAAATATCCCCCTTTGAATGAGCGCCCAGGGCAACAGACCGAGCCACGCTACCCGTGACCTCTCCCCCATTGAAGTGAACGGGCTCGGTGCCGAGTACCCCATAAGTCCTGGTACGTGCGACTCACTTACACTATGGCTGGTCCAAACAATGAAAGCAATTGTTACCTTCTACCTTTTGTGTCTCCCCTTTTTCCTCATACATTGTAACCTTGCGAGCAGGGCCCTCATTCCTCTTGGTATCTACTTTGATCTGTGTTTATTGTTATGCTGTAATGTCTATTGTCTTTACAAGCCCCCTCTATAATGTAAAGTGCTGCGGAATATGTTGGCGTTATAGAAATAAAATTATTATTATTATCTGAACACGTGTGCTCATCACTAGTGGCAACCTTAGTATCTTGAATTTTGAATTTACTAGTTCATTTAATTGATGTGTTCTACGTTTTGTAATTTTATTTTTCTTCCTCCCCTGTTTCTTTTTCTAAAACAATCACTTTTAAAATGGGGCCCTCAGCTAATCACCCCAGGACTCACTTACATGAATGGCTGTCCTTGTAATACAAGAATGAGGAGTCCACCAGAATAAGAGGTTTGCTTTCGAAGCGGCTTGCAGTTGTGGCTCATGGGATGGCGTGCAAAGTGGTGAACCCCTCTGTCACAGCTCAACAGGTGATGTGGATTCTTTATGCCCCAGGTTGGGTGGGCACACGGACCCTGGGCGTTGATTGAACAAGCAGGAAGGCATATGGGCAGTGGGAAAGCAAGAACTGGGAAAGATTACCAGGATCAGCAGGGCGGTTGCAGTTGAACTCAGCAGGAATGAATGCAACCATGAACACAAAACATTACCAGCACAAAAGCTGGAGGACATCTAAAAGAGGTCTGGAAACCCAATCCCAAGACAAAGGTGTGGGTGTCAATGGCCTTTAAATAGGTCTAGGGAGATGATGTCATTGATTGACTGGTTTTGAAAGTTGCCCTGAGGGGACCACAAAACTGGGCAGTTGTCACAGGCGAAGGAAGCATGGACTGGGATACCCGTGACAGGTGTGTAACACCCTCTCTGTGATGTCCATATGCAGTAATACGCCATATGGATAGGTTTTGTCATAATGACATGTTAAGTGATGGAGGATATGGGGCTAACTTTTGGGGGATCACCATTCTCAGACGATATGGCCCTCATAGAGTTAGAAGAGGAGTTGAAGAGTCAGGAGAGAGAAGGAGAGGCAGGATGGAACAAGCCACCATTGATGGTTGAGCTGAGCTGTAATGGTGCTAGTTTGGGCAGAACAGTTCTAGATATTACTTGGTATATCATACTGCTTAGTGAGGATTATTCATTCAGACAGTAAAAAAATCTGTGTCAAGAATAAAGATGAATCTTCAAGTTGGTTTTAATAGGATGAATTTAACGTCACCTCTGTTACAAACTGTGCCAGGTCAAAAGTTAAAAGGCTAATGTCTCTCCTTTAATGATCCTTGCCACAGGACTTAGAATACAAGCCAATCCAGACACTCTATTTGCAGAAACACTTTCTGGGTGTTTTCCACTCTTCAGTGCAAAGCAAGAGGTAGAATTTAACAGAATGAGAGGCCTCGGGTTTCTTCATCTTCGTGATTAGCAAAGATAATAATGTTATTGTCTATCCTAGGGAAAGGCTGTAACATTATTTAGATGGGTGTATCCCTTTAAATATATTTCAGTAGAATTCTACACAATGAATATGTTTGACCAGTTGGTAAATTTCTGTGCAGTTGACTTGCTTTTCCCTTAAGCATCAAGACTGGTAATTACTAGTCCAGGATTTGCTCCATATTATTTGCCTAATTACTTTAATTATAATCTGACCTTTCATGTTGACTTTGAAAAAATACATTAATACTTTTTGAAATATTTTATTTGACTTTTAAAGATTTGCTCTTTTAACACGTAACACTGAGGTTTACCCGGTAGCGTCCCGTGATTACAATAATTGTAGCATTATGTTTGTTATGCTTTATGAACACGGCGCATTAAAAAGTTCATCAACTTTCTAATATACAAAGTTCATCAAGTTGTTTTCGCCAGTTTTCTTGCGTAATACACTTCTCCATTTTTGCTCAACTCGAAGTTGAGCAAAAATGTTGGGACTTTTTGCCATTTTTACGCCAAAGTGGTGAGCGTTAGGATGGGAAAGACGTGATAAAGTCTGCCCCATAAATTTATCAAAATTTACACCACATTTACGATGGAAGTCACATTTCTGGAGTGGTGCATTGCAGCTGTAAGATACGTTTCTTAAAGGGAATCTGTCACCAGGTTTTTGTTATCCCATTTTTGAGCACAGGATGTAGGAGCAGAGACTCTGATTCCATTGATGTATCAAATACTGGGCTGCATGTTTTGTTTTTTTTTAAATTACAGTTTTCTCTGTGGTAGATCTGCTAGTTCTCTGAATGCTGATCTCTGTATAAACCCACCCACACCACTGATTGGCAGCTTTCTATGTACACTGAGCATAGGCAGAAAGCTGCCAATCAGGGATGGGGGCAGGGTTATACAGAGCTCATAAATATGGAGGACTACCCAGACAGCAGGTTTGCTAGTTCTCCAGTAATAATCTTCTGCTAATAAAGCACTGATTTTTATCACAACTGCAGTAAGTGACACATCCCTGGAATAAGGGTCACTCTCTGCACCTAGATTATGCTGCTGTCAGATTAGGTGACAAAAACACCAAGTGACAAATTCCCTATAATAAATTTGGCTCATCTTACTTTAGTGAGGTTTTATTAAGACTGACGCACAAAAGAGCAGTATTGACCTTTGTGTTTTGTATCCTCTCCACTTTCAAGATCTCTTATTGGTGAAGTGGATGAACAGGAACAGTGTTGCCGGTTCGAGATGCGCTCTGGAGCCGGAACTATCGGGGCCGTCACCACTGTTGCCGTGGACAACTTGCTGCATGGGAAGGGCCTGAGCACCTGACAGAAGTGGGTGTGGGGGAGATAAAAGGGACTGAGCGCGGGAATAGGACAGACTTGGCGGGAAGGCGACTACAGAGTAGCACGAAGGTTGACTCCCTCTCCTCTCCTCAGAATACTACCACCACTGACGCCACCTCATTACAGACTGACTCACCCTCCAGCAAGTACCAACTGTCCTTCCACATACTCCATCCATAACACGCAGTCTAACAGACGCCCCTCATTTTACCAAACTGTGTGAATCCGTGCGAGGCCTTCCTTCTCCTGCGGCCTGCATGGTGGAGTGCTTCCGGAGTACCCGCGTCATTCCTGAGGAAATAAAAAGAAGGAACTTCATTCACCCAGCAACGGACCCAAGGCCCACCAACCCGGATACTTCGGCACGATCAGGAGACAGTGCATCTCCTTCTTACTCTAGTAAGTGAGAACATTTAGGTTTATTTTCAGAATCTAAACCATGTACAAACCTAATACTTCCCACAGTTTATATATTCCTACCAATGTGACAAATCTATGCAGTCTCACATCTAACATACTCTTAACTTCCTTTTTCTTCCAGAATCCTCTCAGCTGATTTATGACCATATGAAAGTTTAGCGGAAAGGAGCTCAGAAGTCAGAAGATGCGAATTATAAACTCTTTAGTCAGTAAGAGCACCCTGATGGATTCTCAGTTAACCTATTCTATAGCCAGCAGTAGACTGTTCAACACAGGGGCTATAGAAGGCAAGCAGTGCCATTTTTTAAGAAAACCAAATTGCAATTTTGATTTTAGACAGAAATTCATGTGTTCAAGATAAAAAAAATATTCCCTTAAAATGATATTAGTCAAAAGGAATCTGTTAGCAGATTTTTGCTATGTAATCTGAGGACAGCACGTGGTAGGGGTTAAAACACAGATTTCAACAATGTTTCACATCGTTATTTACTTACACTGAAGGTTTTGTCACCTGGTGATTATCATTGTCTGGACTACAGCAGCTACAGCAGAGTGCTTGCTAGTCTGACTCCGCCCTTCCTGTGATAAGCAGCTCACTGTCTATAGACCACTAAGAGAACCTGGGTTGAATGGGGGCAGCTTTCTCAGCTCTGCTATATCTAAAAACTCTGGTTGTAGCCAGGGCCAGTTTTAGGCAAAGTGGGGCCCTAGGCAAAAGTTTAAAAAGGGGCCCCAAATGCTAACATATTGCACATCACACAGAAGCATTTCAGTTGTATTTACATGCGCTGAGTTCAGGCCGCTAAACGAGTGTGATCGACAATATTGAAGTCATTCGATACTTGTTTCCCGGCCTCTTTCCACCGTCTGAGGAACAATGATGGGGACAGAACAATCACTAATAGATCCCCATACAGTATCATGTTATCAGCAGCACATCTACAGTTTACACAGGCGACGTGCTGCTGAGAACAATGATTTTTGTTCCGGCTTAAACAATCCATTCACTTGATGAATATGCAGTATTTTACTTGGTTAGTATAATATACCCCATAGTCCTCCATATGTTATAATGTGCACCACAGTCCTCCATATAGTATAATACACTCCCCATAGTCCTCCATATAGTATAATACACGCCCTATAGTCCTCCATATAGTATAATACACTCCCTATAGTCCTCCATATATTAAAATATACTCCTCAGTCCTCCATATAGTATTATACACTTCCCATAGTCTTCCATATAATATAATACACTCCTCATAGTCCTTCATATATTATAATACACTCCTCATAGTCCTCCATATAGTATAATGCACTCCCTATAATCCTCCATATAGTATAATACACGACTCATAGCCCTCCTTATATTAAAATACACTCAGTCCTCCATATAGTATAATACACTACTCAGTCCTCCATATAGTATAATACACTCATAGTGCTCCATATAGTATAATGCACCACCATAGTCATCCATGTAGTACAATTCACTTCCCATAGTATAATGCACCCCATAGTTCTTCGTATAGTATAATGTATTCCCCATAGTCCTTGATACAGTATAATGCAGCCCACATATAGTATAATGCAGCCACCCCACAGAATATAATGTAGACCCGCCATACAATATAATGCAGCCCCCTCATATAGTATAATGCAGCCTCTCCATAGAATATATGGCAGCCCTATCATAGAGTATAATGCAGCCCCCATAGAATATAATGCAGCCCCTCCTTAGAATATAATGCAGCCCCCTTATATAGTATAATGTAGCCCCTCCATAGGATGCAATGTAGCCCTCCTCATATAGTATAATGCAGCCCCCATAGAATATAATATAGCCCCCTCATAGAGTATAATGAAGCCCCGCATACAATATAATCTAGCCCCCCATAGAATATAATGCAGCCCCCATAGAATACAATGTAGCCCCCTCATATAGTATAATGTAGCCCCCTCCTAGAGTATGATGCAATCACCCCTCATAGAATATAATAAATATAATACAACCCCCCGTAAAATATAATGTAGCCCCAAATAGAATATAATACAGCCCACCTCCCCATAGAATATAATGTAGCTGTAGCGCCCGCGTCCCTGCCTGCTGCCAGACAGGGACGTCGCTCTCCTCACCTGCGCTCAGCGTCCTCAGTGCTCCCAGCCTCCTCTGCGCCTCTGGCATCCTCGGCGTCCTCCTTTCGCCCTGCTGGTCCCGCGCGCTCCTTCCCTGCTGCTGGCCTTAGGGCGCGCGCCCGAACCCCTCCCCCGCTCTTAAAGGAGCCGCGCGCATTTTCCAAATCAGTCTCCAGCCAATGCTGGTGGACTCCACCCTATATTAAGGGCTTCCTCCTTAATGGAGGTGCCCGAGCAATGTTGTTTCTGTGCAGTCTAACTCTGCTTCAGCCATCAGCTCCTGTTTCCAGTTGCCTGCCTGTTACCTGTCTGTTTGCCTGTCGGCCATCTGACTGCAGCTCTATCCAGAGGTTCGGACATCTTCAGCAGAGATCCCCGGCTGTTGCCTGCTCACCTGGGAGCGATCATCTGCCATCCGACTGCAGCTCTATCCAGAGGTTCGGACATCATCTGCGGAGATCCCCGGCTATTGCAGAGACTCTTGCCTGCTCACCTGGGAGCGATCATCTGCCATCCGACTGCAGCTCTATCTAGAGGTTCGGACATCATCAGCAGAGATCCCCGGCTATTCCAGAGACTCTTGCCTGCTCTCCTGGGAGCGATCATCTGCCATCCGACTGCAGCCTACCAGGAGGCTCCACCAGCTCAGGTCGTATATGCCTGTTTGTCTAGAGACTGCCTTGGTCACTTACCGTGACAAATCTGCCTGTCCAGAGACTGCCCTGGTCACTTGCCGTGACAACCTGCCTGTCCAGAGACTGCCCTGGTCACTTGCCGTGACAACCTGCCTGTCCAGAGACTGCCCAGGTCACTTGCCGTGACAACCTGCCTGTCCAGAGACTGCCCTGGTCACTTGCCGTGACAACCTGCCTGTCCAGAGATTGCCCTGGTCACTTGCCGTGACAACCTGCCTGTCCAGAGACTGCCCAGGTCACTTGCCGTGACAACCTGCCTGTCCAGAGACTGCCCTGGTCACTTGCCGTGACAACCTGCCTGTCCAGAGATTGCCCTGGTCACTTGCCGTGACAACCTGCCTGTCCAGAGACTGCCCAGGTCACTTGCCGTGACAACCTGCCTGTCCAGAGACTTCCTTGGTCACTTGCTGTGGCAACCTGCCTGTCCAGAGGCTGCCTGGCTAATTGCCGTGATTCCCTGTCCTATTCCCGGATGCCACCCGCTCTCTTGCAAGTAAATTGTCTTGTATAATAAAGCTTAGTGGTTCCACCAACAAGACCCGTTTCCGTCAGTGGTTCCACCTACCAGACCCGTTACAGTTTGCTCGGGCCATGGAACCCGGTGGCACCCAAACCCCTTCACTTCCGGAACTGTGTCATGAGCTGTCTCGCCAGAGGTCTCAACAGGAGGCTATCCTGGGTCACCTGCGGAACGTCAATTCCCGCTTGGACACTCTGAATCCATCACCAGCAACCACCGCTGGAGCCATGACTCATAATCCGGCAGTCCCGCTGACTCCCAATTCCGTGGTTTCCATTCCCGGTCCCCGACTTTCAGCTCCTCCTAGGTATGGAGGCGACCCTGTTATGGCTCGGGGTTTCATTAACCAGTGCACCCTGCATTTCGAACTCCTGGCACACCAGTTTAATTCTGACCGGGCCAAAATTGCCTTCATCATGTCCCATCTCACCGGAGAGGCTCTGGCCTGGCTTAATCCTCTCTGGGAGAGAGAAGATCCTCTGGTGTCAGACCTGCCTGCTTTTCTCTCGGCCTTCCGGAGGGTATTCGACGAACCTGGACGGAAGACCTCCTCTGCATCATCTCTGTTGCGTCTCCGTCAGGGAAGTCTCACCGTTGGTCAATATGCCATACGGTTCCGTACTCTAGCCTCAGAACTGGCTTGGGACAATGAGGCTCTAATTTCGATCTTCTGGGAGGGTCTGTCCGGCCGTATTAAAGACGAACTTGCCGGTCGGGACATTCCAACCTCGCTTGATGATTTAATAAATCTTGCCAATCGAATTGATCTACGGTTCCAGGAACGAGCCAAAGAGGTCACCCGTGAAAAAAAGTTTCCTTATTTAACCCCTTCCGTTTCTCCCCAGGTGCACACTGCTGAGCCTATGCAGGTCGACCAGACCAAGATGGTCAAAGCCCGTCAGGACTCACGCCGTGCCGAGAAAAGTTGCTTCTACTGCGGCAGTAAGGAGCACTGGATCCGAACCTGTCCGGAGAAGTCGGGAAACGCCTGTGTCTAGGTTCGCTCGGAGAGGTCAATCTAGACAAAAATAAATCCTCTTCATCTCTGCTGCTCTCGGTCTCAATTCTTCTCGGTAAGAACCGTTACTTCGAGATGGCCCAACTTGATTCTGGAGCAGCTGGGAATCTCGTGTCACAGGCTCTAGTAGAGAAGTATCGCATTCCCACCAAACCTCTTGTTGAACCAGTATCTGTTGCTGCTGTGGATGGGGTCTCCTACCTCGTCCCATCCGACTTATCACCGAAGCCATAACCCTGCAGGTGGGAATGTTGCATTCTGAGAGCATCTCATTTCATGTTTTACCTGGACTCTCTCATGCTTTCTTACTAGGTCTGCCTTGGCTCCAAAAGCATGCACCTGTGCTTGACTGGCAGAATGGAGAGATTCTTCGCTGGGGACAGGACTGTCATAAAACGTGTCTGGTGCCTGTTCATCCCGTCTGTCCTTCTCCTACTCCTGCTAATCTACCAGGACTCCCGATTCCATATTGGTCATTTGCTGATGTCTTCAATAAAAAGGAAGCAGAGACATTACCCCCGCATAGACCATATGATTGCCCGATCGACCTGCTACCCGGTACCATGCCTCCCCGTGGGCGTATTTACCCGTTGTCCGCTGCTGAGACCAGGTCGATGTCCGAATATATCGAGGAGAACTTAGCAAAAGGATTCATCCGGAAATCTACCTCCCCAGCGGGAGCAGGTTTCTTCTTCGTAAAAAAGAAGGACGGATCTCTCCGTCCCTGTATTGACTACAGAGGCCTCAATTTGATCACAGTGAAGAATAAGTACCCTCTTCCGCTCATTCCGGAGTTGTTTGATCGTCTTAGAGGGGCTAGAGTCTTCACCAAACTAGATCTTCGTGGAGCATACAACCTGGTTCGTATCCGTCGAGGAGATGAATGGAAGACGGCATTCAACACCCGGGACGGCCACTACGAGTACTTGGTGATGCCCTTTGGTCTCTGTAATGCTCCAGCAGTCTTTCAGGAGTTGGTCAATGACATCTTCCGGGACCTCCTCTACTCCTGCGTTGTGGTGTACCTTGACGACATCTTGGTCTTCTCTCCGGATCTTCAGTCTCACCGGAGGGATGTTCGTCAGGTTCTGCTCAGGCTCAGGCAGAATCACCTCTTCGCCAAATATGAGAAGTGCCTCTTTGAGCAGACATCGCTTCCGTTTCTGGGCTACATCATTTCTCAGACAGGCCTACGAATGGATCCGGAGAAATTGTCTGCCATCGAGAAGTGGCCCCGACCGGAGGGGTTGAAGGCCATTCAGCGGTTCCTGGGATTTGCCAACTATTACCGTCTCTTCATACCGCACTTCTCTTCCAGGACTGCTCCAATCTCTGCGCTCACCCGCAAGGATGCTAACCCCAAACAGTGGACGCCCGAAGCAGAGGAGGCCTTCCTTTCTCTAAAACAGGCCTTCTCTTCCGCTCCAGTGCTGCATCGCCCGGATGGCAACAAGCAGTTCTTCCTGGAGGTGGACGCTTCCTCTGCTGGAGCCGGAGCGGTACTTACCCAAAAAGCTTCATCCGGGAGGATGGTATCCTGCGGTTTCTTCTCCAAACTCTTCTCCTCCTCTGAGCGCAACTACTCCATAGGAGACCGAGAGTTATTGGCCATCAAGTTGGCATTGGAGGAGTGGCGTTACCTACTCGAAGGGGCTCTTCATCCGGTAATCATTTACACGGACCACAAGAATCTGGCATACCTCCAGCATGCCCAGAGACTTAACCCTCGCCAAGCCCGGTGGTCCTTGTTTTTTGCCCGCTTCGATTTTCTTTTGCATTTTCGCCCAGCTGACAAAAACATCAAGGCGGATGCCTTGTCTCGGTCTTTCCTGGTGTCGGATCTCGAGGAGGAACCTAAGCATATCATCGATCCCGCCAGAGTTATGCAGGTGGCTCCCGTGAGTTTAAATCGTCTCCCTCCTGGTAAGACGTTCGTATCAGAAACTGATCGGAAGAGAATCTTACATTGGGGTCATTCATCTAAACTCGCTGGCCACGCTGGTCAAAAAAAGACCCTCCAACTCATTACCCGGCATTATTGGTGGCCTACCCTGACAAAGACGTAATAGACTTTGTTTCTGCCTGTGTCTCCTGTGCCCGCAACAAAGTTCCGAGACACCTGCCTGCCGGTCGTCTTCTTCCGCTTCCTGTACCCGCTGCCCCCTGGCAACATATAGCCATGGACTTCATTACGGATCTGCCCGTCTCTGCCGGTTGTACGGTCATTTGGGTGGTCGCTGACCGCTTTTCCAAGATGGCTCACTTCATTCCTCTGCCAGGTCTTCCGTCTGCACCCGAGTTGGCTAAAGACTTTATCCGCCACATCTTCCGTCTTCATGGTCTGCCTCGTCACATTGTGTCGGATCGTGGGGTTCAGTTCACCTCACGTTTCTGGAGAGCCACTTGTAAGTTGCTAGACGTCACCCTGGATTTTTCCTCCGCTTACCACCCACAGTCCAATGGACAAGTTGAACGAATAAATCAGAATTTGACCAGTTATCTTCGACACTTCGTTAATGCCCACCATTCTGACTGGGTGGAGCTCCTGCCTTGGGCCGAATTCTCCTACAATAATCATGAGAGCGAATCTTCCACCAAGTCTCCGTTTTTTGTAGTCTTCGGTCAGCACCCTCGGATCCCTGTCCCTGTTTCCATCTCTGTAGACAATCCAGCTGCGGAATCTCTGGTTAGAGAATTCTCCTCCATCTGGGAGAGTACCTGGTCCGCACTCATTCAGTCATCCGAGCGCATGAAAAGACATGCTGACAAAAAACGTCTGGATCCTCCTCAATTCCGTCCTGGGGACAAAGTCTGGCTTTCGTCCAAATATGTTCGACTCAAAATTCCGTCCTACAAGTTAGGTCCTCGGTTCATCGGTCCTTTTGAGATCATCAGTCAGATCAACCCGGTGTCCTATAAATTGAAACTCCCGGCCAATTTGCGAATTCCTAATTCTTTTCATGTATCTCTCCTCAAACCTGTGGTTCTTAACTCTTTTTTTAAGTCTACAGGTACACCTCCTGCTCCAGTGTCTGCTGATGATGAATTTGAGGTAGAGAACATTCTGGCCACAAAAAGGGTAGGAAAAAAGACTTATTTTTTGGTGGATTGGAAGGGGTTTGGTCCTGAGGAGAGAACCTGGGAACCTCGGGAGAACATCCATGCCCCTCTCATCCTAGCTAATTTTTTTTCTGGCCTAAAGAGGGGGGGCCTAAGGGGGGGGTACTGTAGCGCCCGCGTCCCTGCCTGCTGCCAGACAGGGACGTCGCTCTCCTCACCTGCGCTCAGCGTCCTCAGTGCTCCCAGCCTCCTCTGCGCCTCTGGCATCCTCGGCGTCCTCCTTTCGCCCTGCTGGTCCCGCGCGCTCCTTCCCTGCTGCTGGCCTTAGGGCATGCGCCCGCACCCTCCCCCGCTCTTAAAGGAGCCGCGCGCATTTTCCAAATCAGTCTCCAGCCAATGCTGGTGGACTCCACCCTATATTAAGGGCTTCCTCCTTAATGGAGGTGCCCGAGCAATGTTGTTTCTGTGCAGTCTAACTCTGCTTCAGCCATCAGCTCCTGTTTCCAGTTGCCTGCCTGTTACCTGTCTGTTTGCCTGTCGGCCATCTGACTGCAGCTCTATCCAGAGGTTCGGACATCTTCAGCAGAGATCCCCGGCTGTTGCCTGCTCACCTGGGAGCGATCATCTGCCATCCGACTGCAGCTCTATCCAGAGGTTCGGACATCATCTGCGGAGATCCCCGGCTATTGCAGAGACTCTTGCCTGCTCACCTGGGAGCGATCATCTGCCATCCGACTGCAGCTCTATCTAGAGGTTCGGACATCATCAGCAGAGATCCCCGGCTATTCCAGAGACTCTTGCCTGCTCTCCTGGGAGCGATCATCTGCCATCCGACTGCAGCCTACCAGGAGGCTCCACCAGCTCAGGTCGTATATGCCTGTTTGTCTAGAGACTGCCTTGGTCACTTACCGTGACAAATCTGCCTGTCCAGAGACTGCCCTGGTCACTTGCCGTGACAACCTGCCTGTCCAGAGACTGCCCTGGTCACTTGCCGTGACAACCTGCCTGTCCAGAGACTGCCCAGGTCACTTGCCGTGACAACCTGCCTGTCCAGAGACTGCCCTGGTCACTTGCCGTGACAACCTGCCTGTCCAGAGATTGCCCTGGTCACTTGCCGTGACAACCTGCCTGTCCAGAGACTGCCCAGGTCACTTGCCGTGACAACCTGCCTGTCCAGAGACTGCCCTGGTCACTTGCCGTGACAACCTGCCTGTCCAGAGATTGCCCTGGTCACTTGCCGTGACAACCTGCCTGTCCAGAGACTGCCCAGGTCACTTGCCGTGACAACCTGCCTGTCCAGAGACTTCCTTGGTCACTTGCTGTGACAACCTGCCTGTCCAGAGGCTGCCTGGCTAATTGCCGTGATTCCCTGTCCTATTCCCGGATGCCACCCGCTCTCTTGCAAGTAAATTGTCTTGTATAATAAAGCTTAGTGGTTCCACCAACCAGACCCGTTTCCGTCAGTGGTTCCACCTACCAGACCCGTTACAGTAGCCCCATCAGAGTATGGTGCAATCCTCCCTCATAGAATATAATACAGCCCCCCATAGAATATAATGTATCCCCCCATAGAATATAATACAGCCCACCTCCCCATAGAATATAATGTAGCTCTATCAAAGAGTGTGATGCAATCCTCCCTCATAGATTATAACACAGCCCCCCCATAGAATATAATGTAGCCCCCATGGAATATAATACTGCACACCGCCCCATAGAATATAATGTAGCTCCATCAAAGAGTATGATGCCATCCTCCCTCATAGGATATAATATAATACAGCCCCCATAGAATATAATGTAGCCCCCCATAGAATATAATACAGCCCACCTCCCCATAGAATATAATGTAGCCCCATCAAAGAGTATGATGCAATCCTCCCTCATAGAATATAATACAGCCCCCCATAGAATATAATGTAGCCCCCCCATAGAATATAATAAAGTCCCCCCATAGGATATAATGTAGCTCCTCCCCCCGAGAATGGCTCCACAGTCCAGTACCACTCACTGATATATTAAAAAAACCACACAATCCTCATCTCTCCTCATGCCCCATGCTGCTCCCGGCTCGGCTCCGGTCTCAGCGGCTGTACTGCCCGGCACACAGCAGGTACGCAATGAAGTGACGTCATCGTGCACCTGCAGTGTCAGAGGCAGAGGGGAATGATGCTGACACTCTCTCCTCCATCTTTGCTTTGAACTATAGTTGAATGCGGCATGGGGGGGAGGCGGCGCTGGTGGCAGGCGGGCCCCCCTTGCTCACGGGCCCCATAGCGGCTGCGTGATGTGCCGCTATTAGCAGCACGCCACTGGCTGGGGGCCCCCGGGGGAGTGGGGTCCGTAGGCAGCTGTCTGGTCTGCCTGCAGCTAACGCCGGAACTGATTGTTGCAAATCTAT
Source organism: Oophaga sylvatica (assembly GCA_033576555.1). Taxonomy (NCBI): domain Eukaryota; kingdom Metazoa; phylum Chordata; class Amphibia; order Anura; family Dendrobatidae; genus Oophaga; species Oophaga sylvatica. The sequence continues at coordinate 542,978,896 of JARQOD010000003.1, read as the reverse complement.
TGCAACCAGTAATCTAAGTGATACATCATTGGATACAGGATCTCTGACTATATCATGCTGCTCTCTGATGAGGTAGTAAAAACCTGCTGACAGATTCCTTTAAGATTGATCAAGGTTTAGCTAATGCAATTGACACCTTTAATTTAAATTTACATGCAGCAAATTTGATGCAGAGATTATTAAAAAAATGTTTCATAAATCTGGACTTGTTTTGGTAGCAATGATGATTACTATAAGCCCTACTTAGATGAATGGAACATTCTGAATGTTAGAGATGATAGAATGTTTTGAAATGCAAATTTGCCAGCTCTGTCACAAAATACAGATTACATTGATATCTTTGTTGCAGAAATCCATTTTATTGTTCTTCTGTAAATCACCATTTGAAGTTTCATGATTAAATTCAAGTGCACAGGGCCGAACTTTGCGCTAGCTCTTCTCCTCTCTGTATGTGATTCCCCGTCCCCTCCGCCTGCTTCCAGTCTTTGAATAACAGGTCATTGCTTTTTCAGTGACCTTCTTTCTTTGTCTGGAATCTCGCACCGGCGCTGTCATTGCTGTGTGTCGTCTGTCTGTGTGTCTTTACATTTTTTGATGGTGTTGTTTGTGGCTTACATGGTGTTCAGACCACGGAAGACAGAGAGTCAGGATTTAATTCCTTGTTTGATCACCTTCTCCAACCATGTGAGTTACAGACCAAATATAACACTGCTGAATGAAGAACATGTATGAAAAAACGGTAATAGATACTGGACCATCATCAGAATGAACATCACTAATCTAAGATTTGTTGAACCTGAAATATATGAAGACGTGATACCTCTTCTCAACTCTTGAAGATGTATCCAACAGGATTGAGCAGCATCGATCTCCAAGATTTTATATTTGCCGACAGCAAAATTTTCCCTTTGTGTGTATCTCTGTGAAACTTTTTAACTGTGCCTGCATTTCACACTGAGCACTCATACTGCCAACCATGCTGCCTTTTCCAAACTGTGCCCCTCCTCACACAGATCCCCCACACAGTATGATGGTCACCACAGCCCTCCATATGCACTATAGTGTTCATCACAGCCGCCATATACAGTATGATTTCAACAACAGCCCGCAATATGTAGCATGATATCTACCACAGCTCCCTATTTACAGTATGATATTTACCACAGTCCCCATACAGTATGGTCACCACAGCCCCCATCATAATGTCTCCCACAATCCCTTATATAGTATGGTCATCACAGACCCCAGTATAATATCCTCCATAGTCCCTTATATAGTATGGACACTACAGCCCATGGGCGGACACACAGCATGTGCAACTGGTGTGGCTTCACCGGGGCCCAGAGGCTTCAGGGGGCCCCTGCAGGGCAGCTAATAATGAGGGCAATCTGGCCTGTTTATCTGGCCCCGAGGCTCCAGGGGCTCCTGGCCAGATTGCCGTCATGCGCGTGGGCAGGGAGAGATCCCTGCAACTCCGCTGCCTACAAGAGCAAATGGCAGCGGAGCTAAAGTGATCTGTCCTGTTCCCTACTCGGGCATCCTGTCACTCACAGCAGTCAGCGGCGCGGCTGAATGATGTCATCATTCAGTACCGCGACTGACAGCTGTGCCAGAGAGAGGAAGCTGCTGTCGAAGGTAATACTGCGGGAGAGCGTGCAGAGAGGTGAGAGGTGAGGTGTGTGTGTGTAGGAGAGGGGAATGATGGGGGTGATTGTGTGTGTGTGTAGGAGAGTGGAATGATGGGGGTGATTGCGGAGAAGGCAATGATGGGGTGGTTGAATGGGCAATAATGGTGTTGGGGAAAAGGCAATGATGGTAGTGGTGGAAAGGACAATGATGGTCATGGTGGAAAGGGCAATAATGAGGGTGGTGAGGAGGAGGAAATGGAGATGGTGGAATGGGCAATGATGGGGTGGTGGGGAAAAGTCAATGATGGTGGAAAGGGCAATGATGGGGGTAATGGGGGGGAGGAAATGATGGAAGTGGTGGAATTGGCAATGATGGGGCTGGTGGGGGAGAAGGCAATGATGGAGGTGGTGGAATGGACAATGATGGGGTGGTGGGGGAGAAAGCAATGATAAATGTGGTGGAAAGGGCAATGATGGAGGTGCTCGGGAGAAGGCATTATAGAATGCTGTAGATAAGCCCTGAAAGGTGGTGGCCGCATCTTATAGCGGCCAAAACAGGTGACAAGTTCCCTTTAACACAGTTCCTTAATATATAGTGTACTCACTTATACATAGCACAGTTCCTTAGTATATAGTGTACTCACTTACTATGTATAGCACAGTCCCTTAGTATATAGTTTACATAGTTTACTCGCTTATTATGCATAGCGCCATCCCTCAGTATATAGTGTAGTCACTTTTTATGTATAGCACAGTCCCTTAGTATATAGTGTACTCACTTATTATGTATAACATCATCCTTAGTCACATAGTTTCCTCTTTTATTATGTATAACACCATCCCTTATTACATACCATCCTCTCTAGTTATATGTGGTGCCGTCCCTTATTACCGTATATACTCGTGTATAAGCCGAGATTTTCAGCACCTTTCTTTGTGCTGAAAATGCCCCCTCGGCTTATACACGAGTCATAGGGCAGAAACCAGCGGGGGAGGGGATGCGGCGGCAGGAGCTTACCTGTGATACCTACGACCCGGCAGTCACAGTGCAGAGATTTCATTCAAATTGTGCTCCTCTAACAGGAAGAAAGAGGTAGCACCCGAAGTGGGCGCCCACCTGTCGCCCCAGCCGTATCTCATGGTATTATTATTCTCTGTAAAAGTAAGAATAACTCGTATGGGAAAGTAAAGGCATAGTATAGATGCAGAGGAATTACCAGTTAGGCTAAGTTCACACTGGGCATTTTTTCTAAGTTTTTTAAATGTTTTTTAATGCTAATTTTGAGCTGCATTTGACAGTACCAGCTATGTCTATGAGATTTCAGAAATCTCATGCACACAGCTTATTTTTTTTTGTTAGCGGTATTTTGTGCTTTGCTTGCTTTTTTGGACACAGAGCATGTCACTTCTTTCAGCGTGTTTTCAGCATTTTTCACCCATTGAATTGAATAAAAAAAACGCACCAAAAACACCGCGAAAAATGCAGCAAAACCTGCGTTTTTGCCACAAATTTTTTCCTGCCAAGCACTCAGGTTTTGCTGCAGAAAAAAAATGCAGCAAAAACGCCCAGTGTGAACTTAGCCTAAGCAAGCCCAGCAGTTGGGAAGAATAAAAAGTAAGAAAAAAGTTATTTCCTGGTTAAAGTGATTTAGCAGCTAGCAGTTCGTGATTAGTTCTGAAGAATAAAGGACATGAGTCACATTACTGGGGTTCATGTGAAAAAGGAAGATTGCTGAGTAACTGTACTGGAGAAGAAGTGGCAGAGATGCCCAGACACGGCCAGGAGATCCTTGACACTGAGAAGTGAGGCTTACAGAAGGGAGCCAGCTGTAGTGAGTTGGTTCATAAGCCATAAATAGAGCTGTAGGTTGTGGCCCAAGGCAGCTAGTGGGTGTCGGGCTGAAGAGGCAACATATAAACTGGTCCTGGAAACATAGGAAAAAGATAAGGCTGACCAGGTCGGCCCGCTGGTATTACTGCAGAAGTGGGCTATGTATAGGCAGGAAGATGACCACAAGGAGATGTAGCGCTCAAGTTATTTATGCCGTGTAGTTGAAAAATAATTTGCAAGCTTTATACCACCACTGACAACTTATATATTTGTGCCTCTGTATAAAACTCAAGATGCGAAAACCAAGGCTCATACCTTCTACCAATTGTATATACGTTATACGAGTAAAGAATGATTTATGTTAACAAAGTGTACTGCTTAAACCGGGGGGTCCTGTACCATCAGACAGTACAGGTCCTTCTCAAAAAATTAGCATATAGTGCAAAATTTCATTATTTTCCATAATGTAATGATTACAATTAAACTTTCATATATTTTAGAATCATTACACACCAACTGAAATTTGTCAGGTCTTTTATTGTTTTAATACTGATGATTTTGGCATACAACTCCTGATAACCCAAAAAACCTGTCTCAAAAAATTAACATATTTCAACCGTCCAATAAAATAAAAGTGTTTTTTAAAAACAAACAAAAAAACCATCAAATAATAAGTTCAGTTATGCACTCAATACTTGGTCGGGAATCCTTTTGCAGAAATGACTGCTTCAATGCGGCGTGGCATGGAGGCAATCAGCCTGTGCACTGCTGAGGTGTTATGGAGGCCCAGGATGCTTCGATAGCGGCCTTAAGCTCATCCAGAGTGTTGGGTCTTACGTCTCTCAACTTTCTCTTCACAATATCCCACAGATTCTCTATGGGGTTCAGGTCAGGAGAGTTGGCAGGCCAATTGAGCACAGTAATACCATGGTCAGTAAACCATTTACCAGTGGTTTTGGCACTGTGAGCAGGTGCCAGGTCGTGCTGAAAATTGAAATCTTCATCTCCATAAAGCATTTCAGCCGATGGAAGCATGAAGTGCTCCAAACTCTCCTGATAGCTAGCTGCATTGACCCTGCCCTTGATGAAACACAGTGGACCAACACCAGCAGCTGACATGGCACCCCACACCATCACTGACTGTGGGTACTTGACACTGGACTTCAGGCATTTTGGCATTTCCTTCTCCCCAGTCTTCCTCCAGACTCTGGCACCTTGATTTCCGAATGACATGCAAAATTTGCTTTCATCAGAAAAAAGTACTTGGGACCACTTAGCAACAGTCCAGTGCTGCTTCTCTGTAGCCCAGGTCAGGCGCTTCTGCCGCTGTTTATGGTTCAAAAGTGGCTTTACCTGGGGAATGCGGCACCTGTAGGCCATTTCCTGCACACGCCTGTGCACGGTGGCTCTGGATGTTTCTACACCAGACTCAGTCCACTGCTTCCTCAGGTCCCCCAAGGTCTGGAATCGGTCCTTCTCCACAATCTTCCTCAGGGTCCGGTCACCTCTTCTCGTTGTACAGCGTTTTCTGCCACATTGTTTCCTTCCAACAGACTTCCCATTGAGGTGCCTTGATACAGCACTCTGGGAACAGCCTATTTGTTGAGAAATTTCTTTCTGGGTCTTACCCTCTTGCTTGAGGGTGTCAATGATGGCCTTCTTGACATCAGTAAGGTCGCTAGTCTTACCCATGATGGGGGTTTTGAGTAATGAACCAGGCAGGGAGTTTTTAAAAGCCTCAGGAATCTTTTGCATGTGTTTAGAGTTAATTAGTTGATTCAGAAGATTAGGGTAATAGGTCGTTTAGAGAACCTTTTCTTGATATGCTAATTTTTTGAGACAGGTTTTTTGGGTTATCAGGAGTTGTATGCCAAAATCATCAGTATTAAAACAATAAAAGACCTGACAAATTTCAGTTGGTGTGTAATGAATCTAAAATATATGAAAGTTTAATTGTAATCATTACATTATGGAAAATAATGAAATTTAGCACTATATGCTAATTTTTTGAGAAGGACCTGTATGTGACCTGAGGGAGGGAATCCAGAGTCAGATACAGGAGTGTGTTTCACTTGTGCCTGGGGTTGCCACTCTACACTCTGATGCTTGCAACCCTTCCATTGCTTCAAGAATGAAAAAATGGTGTCATTAAATTCACAGTCAACCATAAATGGTGCCATACTGGATTATATTACAGGTCAATCAATTCACAATCACACAGATCGGCATCTCCTACATCTTTCCTATATTCTGCATCTCCTACATCTTTCCTATCTCTACCTCTCCCTATCCCTTAAAACTATCTATATTGTATTATTCATAGATACTTATTTTCTATATTCTTCAGCTCTCCAATAGTACACCACATTCCATTGACAGTAATTCTCCACTGATTTAGGTTTTTCTCTATATAGCTCTAATAACGAACTGTGCATTCTAATCTTCTCTACCTAGACTATAAAACCCTAAAATGGCTGCTGCTTTCCCTGTCTCATCTTTAATAGTGGTTCTAATATTCCATCCTGATTGGCTGCATTAGACCACGTGATATATTAGCTGCAAGATATAATGAGGTAGACTGCACCACTGTGCCTGATGCCATATGAGCCTGCTTTCTAGTTCATCCAATCTTCAGCAAAGTGTAAAATGGCATTTTTTAACAAATTTGCTCATATACCGTAGTTCGAATTTGCGGGAACCTGCGAATTTCATAAAATTTTTCTCGAAGACGATTTGCGGTGGATCAGTTCAATTATCCCAAGTGAATCTGCCCTAATGCTTCAGATGTACTCATGAAAAATTATCATTTTGCATCACAAACATTTTTGATCCGTGCAATGATCCATAACCCACACACACTTTGTACTCCCTTTTATCCATGTGCTTTATTTCTATCCACCTATGTTCCCTTGCCATCCACATTCACCGCCCAATCCCTCCTCGACTCATAAACATCAGCCCCTCTATACTTCCCTCTCCCATGTACAGCTCCTATGCACTTCTTACCTTCCTGAGTAACCTCAGCCCATCTTGCGCAAGCACATCGCACAAAAAAACTACTTACAATTCCAATAACTACTTGCTCTTTATCTTCCTACTCCTACTGAATTCGGGGGACATCTCCCCCAACCCTGGTCCACCATCCCCCATCCTCAACCCTTACCATACCTCACATCGAACCCTTACTAAACTTATTAATATTTGTTGTACTCCTTCATCTCCTTCTTTCAATTGTGCCCTCTGGAATCCACGGTCTGTAACAAACTTCCTTTCCTGCACAACTACTTTATGACCAACTCTCTTAATCTGTTGGCCCTCACTGAAACCTGGATTCAGAATTCTGACACTGTCTCCCCTGCTGCTATCTCCCATGGTGGCTTACAATTCTCCCATTCCTCGAGACCCACAAACAAACCTGGTGGTGGAGTCGGCATACTCCTGTCTCCACAATACACCTTCCAGGTCATCCCCCAGTTCATCACTCTCATTCCCTTCTTTTGAAGTCCACACCATCAGGCTCTTCCATCCTCTCTCCCTCAGAGTAGCGGTCATATATCAGCCCCTTAGGCTCACCCACCCAATTCCTTGACCATTTCTCGGCCTGGCTGCAGCATTTCATGTCCTCAGAACTACCAACCCTTATCCTGGGAGACTTCAACATCCCCATTAACAGCCCTACTTCCACATCTGCATCCCAGCTTCTATCACTAACCACGTCTCTTGGCCTCTCACAGCTCTCAACCTCTGAAACACACAAAGACGGTAACTGTTATGTTTTGGTAGCTGAGGAGTGCAGGTAAAAAAGGCAATACACCAGAGCAGTTGGAATCTATGAGATTGCAGTACCCTGACTAACCACCACAACTAGAGGCAGCCGTGGAGCGTTCCTACGTTGGTCCTAGACGCCTCGTCACAGCCTGAGAAACTAACTACACCTAAAGATAGAAATAGGAAAGCTATCTGCCCCGGAGCAGAACCCCAAAGATAATAGAAAGCCCCCAAACATGTAATGGCGGTTAGACAAGATGAAATACTGACACAGAAAGAAAATAGTATGAGCAAACGCTGGGGCCCAAACTAACTAAATAGAAAAGGATAGGAAGGGTACTTACTGCAATCCCAGAAAACCCTGAAAGGCACCAACTCTACTAATTTCAAAAACACCTGAGATCACACGACCTCTTCCACCTAAATTAGTTCTCTGGTGTAACAAAATCAAAACAGCAGCCACTGAAAAAACTGGAAAAAGCAAAAGTACAAACATCAGTGGCTGAACAAAACTGAGAGGGCAGAAGCCCCCGGAGGGGACCCTGAAGGCCCCCAAAGATATGCAGGACAAAATGCAAAAATATAGCACAAACACAAAAGAAGAAAATGTCTTATCTGTTAGCAGGAGATGCAGACACGACACAGCAGGCTACAAGGGAAACAGGAATAAAGGATCCAGACCAGAACAATTGATCACCGGCAACCCTGATGGGAAGGTGACTCCCCTATATAAGACCAATCAGCAACACCTGATTCCCAGTCCTCACAATCTTCACTGGACAGACCAGCACCGCCTGCAACCACCAGTGGGAGCCTCTGCTCAGAACTCATCTCAAACCCATTCACAACAGTACCCCCCCCTTGAGGAGGGGTCACCGAACCCTCATTTGAGCAACCAGGTCGGTCAGGATGAGTTCTATGATACGCACGGATAAGTCTCCTAGCATGGATGTCCGAAGCAAACACCCAAGAATTGTCTTCCTGACCATAACCTCTCCATTTAACCAAATACTGGAGTTTCCGTCTAGAAAAACGAGAATCTAATATTTTCTCAACCACATACTCCAGATTGCCCTCAACCAAAACAGGGTCA
>JARQOD010000003.1:542923193-542970476 GCA_033576555.1 Oophaga sylvatica | reverse complement strand
GGAGAAAATTTTCGAGAGAAAAAAGCACAGGGGTTACTTTTAGAGGTCTCAGGATCTCTTTGGGACAAAACGGCATCTGCCCCAATTTCAGAGGCATCAACCTCCACCTGAAATGCAGAGAAACATCAGGCTGCCGTAGAACAGGAGCAGAAGTGAATCTCCGCTTAAGCTCCTGAAACGCAGAGACTGCCTCAGGAGGCCAATTCTCCACATCAGAACCCTTTTTGGTCAAATCAGTCAATGGTTTAACAATAACAGAGAAATTACCAATAAATTTACGATAAAAATTGGCAAAACCCAAGAATCTCTGAAGAGCCTTTAATGAAGTAGGTTGGACCCAATCACAGATGGCCTGAACCTTGACTGGGTCCATTTCAATAACAGATGGAGACAAAATGAATCCCAGAAATGAGATCCTCTGTATGCCAAAAAGACACTTTGATCCCATCACATACAGAGCATTCTCTCTCAAAATCTGGAACACAGTCCGAACATGTTTCACATGAGAGTCCCAGTCATTGGAAAAAAATCAAGATATCATCCAAATAAACAATCAGAAATTTATCCACAAAATCCCTGAAAATGTCATTCATGAAGGACTGGAAGACGGACGGAGCATTAGTGAGCCCAAAGGGCATCACTAGGTACTCAAAATGCCCCTCTGGGGTATTAAACGCCGTCTTCCATTCATCCCCGTGCTTAATGCGAATAAGGTTATACGCCCCCCTGAAGTCAAGCTTGGTAAACCAAGTAGCACTTTTCACCCTGAAAAACAGGTCAGAAATCAAGGGTAACGGATATTGATATTTCACAGTGATATTGTTCAAGAGACGATAATCAATACATGGCCTTAATGAACCATCCTTTTTGGCCACAAAGAAAAAAACCGGCACCCAAGGGTGAAGAGGATGGTCTGATATGACCCTTCTCCAATGACTCCTTGATATAAGACCGCATAGCGTCATGTTCAGGTACAGACAAGTTAAAAAGGCGACCTTTAGGGCACTAATTCAATAGCGCAGTCATAGCTCCTATGGGGGGGCAAGGATGCAGATTTACTTTCGCTAAACATATCAGAAAAATCAGTCAAAAAGTCAGGCACATCTTGAGCCTGGGGAGAGGCAGAAAAAACAGGAGTGTTGGCATTAACACATTGGCAGCCCCAACTGGTTACAGACACAGATTTCCAATCCAAAACAGGATTATGAGACTGTAACCAAGGGAAACCTAGTACAATAATGTCATGCAGATTATACAGCACCAAAAATTTGCAACTCTCCTGATGATCAGGTTCAACCCTCATTATCACCTGAGTAGAGAACTGGGGTTTATTCTCAGCCAAAGGGGTAGAATCAATCCCCAGTAGGGGAATAGACTTCCGTACGGGTATCAAGGGAAACCCACAACGTTTAGCAAAATCAAAATCCATCAGGTTAATAGCTGCTCCCGAATCAACAAAAGCCTGAGCAGAAAATGTGGACAGGAAGCAAATCAGGGTAACAGTCAACTGAAATTTAGTCTGAGCACTACCCAAGACAACTGAGCGTGCAAAACGTCTTCCCCGCTTAGGGCAGACTGAAATAGCATGAGAGGCATCACCACAGTAGAAACATAACCCATTGCGTTTTCGAAACTCATGACGCTGTGCCCCAGAAGTCAGTCTATCACACTGCATGGGCTCAGAAGCTGGATCACAAGGCAACACCATTCTACGCATACCTCTACGCTCACGCAAAAGTCTGTCAATTTGAATCGCCAATGACATAGAATCATTGAGACCAGAGGGAGCAGGGAAACCCACCATAACATCTTTTACATTCTCTGACAGACCCTTCCGAAAAAGAGCTGCCAAAGCATCATCATTCCATTTGGTCAGAACTGCCCACTTTCGGAATTTCTGACAGTACAACTCAGCGTCCTCAAGCCCCTGATTTAATGCCAACAAGGTTTTTTCAGCTTGATCTGTGACATTAGGTTCATCGTACAATAACCCAGAGCCAGAAAAAATGCATCAACATTACTCAAAACAGGGTCCCCAGGTGTCAGGGAAAAAGCCCAATCCTGAGGATCGCCGCGCAGGAGAGAGATGACAATTTGAACCTGCTGTGCTGCGTTCCCTGAGGACTTAGATTTTAAGGCAAAAAACAACTTACAGTTATTTTTGAAATTCAGAAATTTAGCTCGATCCCCTACAAACAAATCTGGCATGGGGATCCTAGGTTCCACAACCGGCAACCCTGCAAGATAGGTAGCAATACTCCGAACTTCAGTGGCAAGCTGATCCACACGGCCAGACAACTGTGCAAACTCCATTGAGAGAAAAAAAAATCCTCAGCACCCAGAGAAAAAGAGTGAAAAAAAAATGCAACAAACAGAAAAAAAAAAAAAAAATCTCTGACAACTCTGACAACTTTTTTTTTTTTCCACACTATTTTTCCCTTCTGTGAGTACCATATAATTTTCAGTTTGGGCCGGTGATGCTGTTATGTTTTGGTAGCTGAGGAGAGCAGGCAAAAACGGCAATACACCAGAGAGGTTGGAATCTACTGGATTGCAGTACCCTGACTTACCACCACAACTAAAGGCAGCCGTGGAGCGTTCCTACGTTGGTCCTAGATGCCTCGTCACAGCCTGAGAGGCTAAATACACCTAAAGATAGAAAGAGGAAAGCTATCTGCCCCGGAGCAGATCCCCAAAGAACATAGGAAGCCCCCAAACATGTAATGGCGGTTAGACAAGAGGAAATACAGACACAGACAGAAAATAGTATGAGCAAACGCTGGGGCCCAATCTGACTTAGACAGAAAAGGATAGGAAGGATACTTACTGCAATCCAAAAAAAAACCCCAAAAAAACCAACGCTACTAATTGCAAAAACACCTGAGATCACACGACCTCTACCACCTAAATTAGTTCTCTGGTGTAACAAAACTAAGCCGCAGCCACTGAAAAAACTGGAAAAGGCAAATTAACAAACAACAATGGCTCCAGAGGAACCGAGAGGAGACCAAGCCCTCCGGGGAGGGGAACCTGGCCAACCTCACAGAAATGCAGAGAAATATACAAATGGAAAGCACAAAAACAAAAAACAGAAAATATCTTATCTGAGAGCAGGAGAAGAGGCAAGACTCAGCAAGCTTCCAAGTGAACCAGGAAACAACGTTGAGACAAGAACAATTGATCACCGGCAACCATGATGGGGGGAAACCTCCCTTATATCCAGCCAGTCCGTGATCCCTGATTGCCAATCCTCATTGAATGGTTCAGTACTGTTTGCAACCACCAGAGGGAGCTTCTGCTCAGAATTCATTTCTAAAACATTCATAACACTGGTCCAAGCCCTGTCCCATGCATCTATGCTGCGGAATTTTACTATTTGTACTCTGGGTCAATTGATGCCACTTTTCTTGGTGTCTGCCCCAAATTAGTGTTGTTTTGGCAGCTTTTTGGCCCTCCTGAAGATGTTGTCTGTGTTTGGTTTTGCCTCCCTTTGAATTCTATGGAGTTCGGATAAGGTCGTCGAACATCGAGTCGTTCACTGTTCCGAACCGAACTTTAAAACATTCACTCATCTCTGTTTATGATGAACTGTTACAGACTAGAGCAAGATTTCTGGCATGGCGCACAGAGGTGCATACTACTCATTTGATGCCCCTCACTCATTAAAGGGACTCTGTCACCCCATTTTTGCCCTATAAGCTGCGGCCACCGGCATCAGGGGCTTATCTACGATCGGACGGCGGAACGCCCCTGGGTGGGTATAATATAACTAATTTTTCTTCACTTTCAGGTGACATCGGGGGCTTATCTACTGCATTACAGAATGCTAAACCAAAGAGAACACACACGAAATAAATTCCCAAAATTTGTCAGATTAATATAAAAGTATAAATTTTATTTAGCATAACAAAACAGGAAATTCAGACAGGAATGGGAAGGAAGTAAGGACCAAAATATATACATGCAATATGAGGGGTGCATCAGAGGAGAGAGGAGACACTTGCAGCAATACGGATAAATGGGCATAGTAAATAGTAGTCATGACATGTTATTATGGGCAAACAATGCCACAATATAATATGCTGCCCAAATATATCCTCAAATCAAAGTCAACCAAAAATTGGTTATATTACAGCATGGGCCATCCCATAGAGTGTATTAGTGATAGCATAATCAATCTATAGGCAACCACATATACAATATATTAATAGTTATCCCTAAAGAGGGAAATCACAGCGATTACCTGAAGAAGTGAAAGTGTCAGCGTCTCCTCCGTGCACCCACCCCGACGCGCGTTTCGGCGGTGTAGCCTTTTTCAAGGGGTATGAAAAAGTGAGGGAAGGAAGGATATAAAAGTGCTGCCTCAACCAATGAACATAGCTGGAACTAGTCATATGTCTGTACCGCCCCTGATTAAAAAGAGTGCCGCAGATGGTGCCAACAGGCTGAGTAATCGGTATAACCAATATAGAGTCTAGCTCGTCAGTAATAATGCCGCCCACCATGAATGTCATCATCATTAGTCGCCGAGGTGCAGATACCGCCGTGTCCAATAAGGAATGTAAGTGCCGAATTGAGATCATTGGCAGGCATCGGTGTCGTCACTGCTGTAAGCGACGCATGCGCCGCCGCAGTATCCAAGGACGCTGGGCCACGTCGGCGTCACATGGGTGGCGACGTTACAATCATGTGACCGTCACCACACCAACAGAAGACGCCGAAAGCGACCAGATGGACCAGGAACCGCAGCACGCAGGCGTACCAGCAGGTGGCGAGCCCAGCGGACAATGGGTAAGTATGCAAACATATAACATAGAACATAAGCATAATAAAAGAATAATGGTACATAAGTTAGACAAGAGCTGAATATGTTAACAAATACATGGTGAGCAACATGGCAATAGATGGAACATCATAGGCACAACAAATACAGCTGAACATTCCAACAGCTATATGGGAAAGTACAATCAAGAAATATGATGTTAAATCGACGTGAGAAGTCCTAGTTCATGATGATAAGGATGACAGAACGTATATGCAATACCAATTGCAACATACAAAGAGTGCTTCAGCATGATGAATGTTGTGATCAATCAGAGGGAAGAGAAGCAGCAAATAAATCTAAAATGGTGAGAATAAAAATTAATATTAAAAACATAAATGAAACACGTTACATGATACAAATGGTCAAAACAGAACACAAGAGCCAGAAGAACCATTTATAAGAAAGAGGCAAAACTAATTGCCTCATTTAGACCCTTAGGATGGACCGTATCTAGTGTCCAGATCCATTTGGTTTCGCATTGTGACAGCCTAGAAGTTAGATTGCCACCACGTATACCAGGATCAATGGTATCAATCCCTCTGACTCGAAGCTGGGAGCTATCACAACCATGGTGGAGTTTAAAGTGACGTGGTATGGTCCTGAGTGTGGCAAGGTCCTCATGGTCGGCGGCCGCCTGAATCCCCAAGACGTGTTCGCGTACACACACTTTGAGTTGGCGTGTCGTCATTCCGATATATATTAAATTGCAAGGACACAATGCAAAATATATAACACATTTGGAGACACATGAAATATGTTTCCTGATCTCATATGTCTTAGTACCCATAGAATTAAAAAAGGTATTGGTGCGATCAATATTAGGACAGGCGACACATCGACCACAAGGACCACTGCCACACACAGGACGACCACCATCCAGAAAGGTAATTTTTCTCTCACCCTGATAGTGACTGTGAACCAAATAATCCCTCAGATTTCTGGAGCGTCTAATTGTGATACTTGGTGTATGGGGAAGAATCTGATTCAGAATAGGGTCGGCCTGCAAAATGGGCCATGCCCTACTTAGAATATCTCTCATGCGTGAAAATTGAGCATGATAATTGGTGATAAATCTGATCTTTTTATCAGGTTGCTTCTCCTTATTGTGGTATAGCAATGTATGACGGGTAGAATTTTTAGCCCTGTTGAAGGCCCTTTTGATAGACCGTCGGCTATAGCCACGCTCCATGAATCTATCTGAGAGGTCCCTAGCCTGAGTCTTAAAATCTTGTTCAGTAGAACATATTCTACGAAGACGTAGAAATTGGCCAGTAGGGATGGCGTTGATCATGGGTTTAGGATGTGCTGAAGAGGCGTGGAGCAGCATGTTGGTTGACGTCTCCTTTCTAAAGATACTAGTTTGTAGTATATCCTCGGAATCCCTCCATATTTTTACATCTAGAAAACTGATGCTCTCCACATCAAATGTGTGTGTAATGTGGATATTGAGATCATTAGAATTCAAAAAGGTAACAAATTCACCCAACTGAATGGAGGTACCCTGCCAGATCAGGAAAATGTCATCGATGTACCGCACCCAAAACGGGATGCGGTCCATCGATGACCACTGATCTGACAGGGAGACGTCCCTCTCCACAGCCCCAGGAACAGGTTAGCATACGCAGGGGCAAAGGAAGCCCCCATAGCTGTCCCCTGGAGCTGCAGGTAGAAGGACCCCTTAAAAATGAAAAAATTATGCGTAAGTGAAAATTCGAGGAGCTCCAAAATAAAGTGGATGATCTCAGAAGGTAAATTGGACATGGTAAGAAAATAATTAGTGGCTGCAAGGCCATCTTTGTGCCTGATATTAGTGTAAAGAGATTCAACATCTCCAGTTACCAGCATAGTATCAGGTCCAATGTAGAGACCATCCACTCGTTTCAGGAACTCCCCAGTATCCAACAAAAAAGAGGGAAGGTTACCCACAAGAGGTTGCAATTTAGAGTCAATCCAGAGATTGACCTTCTCAAGATAATTGCCTGAACCTGAGATGATCGGACGTCCTGGGGGCACCTCCTGATTTTTATGTATTTTAGGTAGTAAGTACATAGTGGAGATGGTAGGTTCAGCCACTTGGAGTGCCAAAGCCAGCTCCTTGGTAATAACATTGTCCTGAACAGCTCTATGTATGATTTGGGACAACTCCTTCATAAAGGATGATAGGGGGTTGAATGTCAGTCGTTTATAACAGGTAGAATTGTTAAGCTGCCTAAACGCTTCCCTTTCATACAGGGGCTTAGGCCATATGACTATGTTACCCCCTTTATTTTCTGGCTTTAGCACAACATCAGGAAGTGCCCTCAGGACGTCCAACCTCTCACGTTCCCTCCTAGTAAGATTGTCATTATTGATCCCAGTGGAAATGTTCATAAAATCCTTAGTGACAACCTGTACAAAGAGATCAACAGGTACACATGTTGACAAAGAAGGAAACTTTTTGGACTTGACTCTAATGGATGGGGGAATCTTACCTCCCTCCCCAGCAATGTGTTAAGCAGATAGTTCCTCCAAATCTTGCAGAGCTATTTGTTCTTCCGCTATGGGGAACAAAGATGTAAGTTGAGGATCAAAAAAATGTCTTTTGAAAATCAAGGACCTTGCAAAAAGATGTAGGTCCTTGATTGCCACAAAAGTGTTGAAATTAGATCTAGGGGAGAATGTGAGACCCCTATTTAATAAGGACAAGTCATTTTCAGTCAAGGTATGAGTACTTAAATTAATTACCTTGTTATTTTTAGACTGATCAGGTGATTTGGTTTGCATCCTTTTATATGGATGAAAATTGGCATCCTGCATTCTCTTACTGGGTCCAGAACGAGTCATCATAGATGATGAAGACCACTCAGAAGAATCACTCATCGAGGAAATGGAAGTAGTAGATGTTGCTCCAATCATCCTAGGTGTTTTAACATTAGGTTTTCTCCAAAAATAGACATTTTTGTTAGAGAAATCTCTTGTGTCTCTTTGAAATTTATGAGATTGAGTTTCCTGGATCTTTTTGACACAAAGATCCAAACTTTTCTCAATTTGAGCCTCATAGTTGGCAATCCTATCTGCTGGACACTTAGCTTTAAGATTTCGTTCAGCCTCGTCGATGGAAATGTCAAGGTCTGAAATAGCCTTAGAATTTAGACCAACCAACAGCTGCATTAACGTGAATGAACAAATACCACACGCCTCCTCCCATTTCTCAATAAACTCGCCATCCACTACTGGAAATGAAGGAATGATGCGGACACGTAGTCCTCTGGGGATCAGTTTTGATGAAATATATCTTTCCAGAAAGGCTCTATTCCACCAGATTTTTGTTCTTTTGATTAGTAATTTCTCAATATCATGGGCCTGATCAAACGTTGGCTCAGCTGGCACCTGTGAATCCTTCCCACCTGTGCCGAATACCTGCTCGATTTGACCAAGCCAGGCTTGATCCATGGCTCGAAAATCCATGTTCCAAAAAGAAACAAAACCTGTGCAAAACACAGAAATTAAATACAAAACAACTTTCATGGAGACAATTGCCCAAAGAATAAATAATTACCAAAGAATTTTACGTAATGTAAATAGGCATTTATATGGAAAACTAAGGGAAATATCGCAAAAGCAAGCAAAACCAAAGAGAACACACACAAAATAAATTCCCAAAATTTGTCAGATTAATATAAAAGTATAAATTTTATTTAGCATAACAAAACAGGAAATTCAGACAGGAATGGGAAGGAAGTAAAGACCAAAATATATACATGCAATATGAGGGGTGCATCAGAGGAGAGAGGGAGACACATGCAGCAATACGGATAAATGGGCATAGTAAATAGTAGTCATGACATGTTATTATGGGCAAACAATGCCACAATATAATATGCTGCCCAAATATATCCTCAAATCAAAGTCAACCAAAAATTGGTTATATTACAGCATGGGCCATCCCATAGAGTGTATTAGTGATAGCATAATCAATCTATAGGCAACCACATATACAATATATTAATAGTTATCCCTAAAGAGGGAAATCACAGCGATTACCTGAAGAAGTGAAAGTGTCAGCGTCTCCTCCGTGCACCCACCCCGACGCGCGTTTCGGCGGTGTGGCCTTTTTCAAGGGGTATGAAAAAGTGAGGGAAGGAAGGATATAAAAGTGCTGCCTCAACCAATGAACATAGCTGGAACTAGTCATATGACTATACCGCCCCTGATTAAAAAGAGTGCCGCAGATGGTGCCAACAGGCTGAGTAATCGGTATAACCAATATAGAGTCCAGCTCGTCAGTAATAATGCCGCCCACCATGAATGTCATCATCATTAGTCGCCGAGGTGCAGATACCGCCGTGTCCAATAAGGAATGTAAGTGTCGAATTGAGATCTTGGAAGCGTCGGTGTCGTCACTGCTGTAAGCGACGCATGCGCCGCCGCAGTATCCAAGGACGCCGGGCCGCGTCGGCGTCACATGGGTGGCGACGTCACAATCATGTGACCGTCACCACACCAACGGAAGACGCCGAAAGCGACCAGACGGACCAGGAACCGCAGCACGCAGGCGTACCAGCAGGTGGCGAGCTCAGCGGACAATGGGTAAGTATGCAAACATATAACATAGAACATAAGCATAATAAAAAATAATGGTACATAAGTTAGACAAGAGCTGAAAATGTTAACAAATACATGGTGAGCAACATGGCAATAGATGGAACATCATAGGCACAACAAATACAGCTGAACATTCCAACAGCTATATGGGAAAGTACAATCAAGAAATATGATGTTAAATCGACGTGAGAAGTCCTAGTTCATGATGATAAGGATGACAGAACGTATATGCAATACCAATTGCAACATGCAAAGAGTGCTTCAGCATGATGAATGTTGTGATTAATCAGAGGGAAGAGAAGCAGCAAATAAATCTAAAACGGTGAGAATAAAAATTAATATTAAAAACATAAATGAAACACGTTACATGATACAAATGGTCAAAACAGAACACAAGAGCCAGAAGAACCATTTATAAGAAAGAGGCAAAACTAATTGCCTCATTTAGACCCTTAGGATGGACCGTATCTAGTGTCCAGATCCATTTTGGTTTCGCATTGTGACAGCCTAGAAGTTAGAATGCCACCACGTATACCAGGATCAATGGTATCAATCTCTCTGACTCGAAGCTGGGAGCTATCACAACCATGGTGGAGTTTAAAGTGACGTGGTATGGTCCTGAGTGTGGCAAGGTCCTCATGGTCGGCGGCCGCCTGAATCCCCAAGACGTGTTCGCGTACACGCATTTTGAGTTGGCGTGTCGTCATTCCGATATATATTAAATTGCAAGGACACAATGCAAAATATATAACACATTTGGAGACACATGAAATATGTTTCCTGATCTCATATGTCCTAGTACCCATAGAATTAAAAAAGGTATTGGTGCGATCAATATTAGGACAGGCGACACATCGACCACAAGGACCACTGCCACACACAGGACGACCACCATCCAGAAAGGTAATTTTTCTCTCACCCTGATAGTGACTGTGAACCAAATAATCCCTCAGATTTCTGGAGCGTCTAATTGTGATACTTGGTGTATGGGGAAGAATCTGATTCAGAATAGGGTCGGCCTGCAAAATGGGCCATGCCCTACTTAGAATATCTCTCATGCGTGAAAATTGAGCATGATAATTGGTGATAAATCTGATCTTTTTATCAGGTTGCTTCTCCTTATTGTGGTATAGCAATGTATGACGGGTAGAATTTTTAGCCCTGTTGAAGGCCCTTTTGATAGACCGTCGGCTATAGCCACGCTCCATGAATCTATCTGAGAGGTCCCTAGCCTGAGTCTTAAAATCTTGTTCATGACATCTCAGACGTAAAATTGGCCAGTAGGGATGGCGTTGATCATGGGTTTAGGATGTGCTGAAGAGGCGTGGAGCAGCATGTTGGTTGACGTCTCCTTTCTAAAGATACTAGTTTGTAGTATATCCTCGGAATCCCTCCATATTTTTACATCTAGAAAACTGATGCTCTCCACATCAAATGTGTGTGTAATGTGGATATTGAGATCATTAGAATTCAAAAAGGGAACAAATTCACCCAACTGAATGGAGGTACCCTGCCAGATGAGGAAAATGTCATCGATGTACCGCACCCAAAACGGGATGCGGTCCATCGATGACCACTGATCTGACAGGGAGAGTCCCTCTCCTACAGCCCCAGGAACAGGTTAGCATACGCAGGGGCAAAGGAAGCCCCCATAGCTGTCCCCTGGAGCTGCAGGTAGAAGGACCCCTTAAAAATGAAAAAATTATGCGTAAGTGAAAATTCGAGGAGCTCCAAAATAAAGTGGATGATCTCAGAAGGTAAATTGGACATGGTAAGAAAATAATTAGTGGCTGCAAGGCCATCTTTGTGCCTGATATTAGTGTAAAGAGATTCAACATCTCCAGTTACCAGCATAGTATCAGGTCCAATGTAGAGACCATCCACTCTTTCAGGAACTCCCCAGTATCCAACAAAAGAGAGGGAAGGTTACCCACAAGAGGTTGCAATTTAGAGTCAATCCAGAGATTGACCTTCTCAAGATAATTGCCTGAACCTGAGATGATCGGACGTCCTGGGGGCACCTCCTGATTAGGGGGTAACATAGTCATATGGCCTAAGCCCCTGTATGAAAGGGAAGCGTTTAGGCAGCTTAACAATTCTACCTGTTATAAACGACTGACATTCAACCCCCTATCATCCTTTATGAAGGAGTTGTCCCAAATCATACATAGAGCTGTTCAGGACAATGTTATTACCAAGGAGCTGGCTTTGGCACTCCAAGTGGCTGAACCTACCATCTCCACTATGTACTTACTACCTAAAATACATAAAAATCAGGAGGTGCCCCCAGGACGTCCGATCATCTCAGGTTCAGGCAATTATCTTGAGAAGGTCAATCTCTGGATTGACTCTAAATTGCAACCTCTTGTGGGTAACCTTCCCTCTTTTTTGTTGGATACTGGGGAGTTCCTGAAACGAGTGGATGGTCTCTACATTGGACCTGATACTATGCTGGTAACTGGAGATGTTGAATCTCTTTACACTAATATCAGGCACAAAGATGGCCTTGCAGCCACTAATTATTTTCTTACCATGTCCAATTTACCTTCTGAGATCATCCACTTTATTTTGGAGCTCCTCGAATTTTCACTTACGCATAATTTTTTCATTTTTAAGGGGTCCTTCTACCTGCAGCTCCAGGGGACAGCTATGGGGGCTTCCTTTGCCCCTGCGTATGCTAACCTATTCCTGGGGCTGTGGGAGAGGGACCTCTCCCTGTCAGATCAGTGGTCATCGATGGACCGCATCCCGTTTGGGTGCGGTACATCGATGACATTTTCCTGATCTGGCAGGGTACCTCCATTCAGTTGGGTGAATTTGTTACCTTTTTGAATTCTAATGATCTCAATATCCACATTACACACACATTTGATGTGGAGAGCATCAGTTTTCTAGATGTAAAAATATGGAGGGATTCCGAGGATATACTACAAACTAGTATCTTTAGAAAGGAGACGTCAACCAACATGCTGCTCCACGCCTCTTCAGCACATCCTAAACCCATGATCAACGCCATCCCTACTGGCCAATTTCTACGTCTTCGTAGAATATGTTCTACTGAACAAGATTTTAAGACTCAGGCTAGGGACCTCTCAGATAGATTCATGGAGCGTGGCTATAGCCGACGGTCTATCAAAAGGGCCTTCAACAGGGCTAAAAATTCTACCCGTCATACATTGCTATACCACAATAAGTAGAAGCAACCTGATAAAAAGATCAGATTTATCACCAATTATCATGCTCAATTTTCACGCATGAGAGATATTCTAAGTAGGGCATGGCCCATTTTGCAGGCCGACCCTATTTTCTGAATCAGATTCTTCCCCATACACCAAGTATCACAATTAGACGCTCCAGAAATCTGAGGGATTATTTGGTTCACAGTCACTATCAGGGTGAGAGAAAAATTACCTTTCTGGATGGTGGTCGTCCTGTGTGTGGCAGTGGTCCTTGTGGTCGATGTGTCGCCTGTCCTAATATTGATCGCACCAATACCTTTTTTAATTCTATGGGTACTAGGACATATGAGATCAGGAAACATATTTCATGTGTCTCCAAATGTGTTATATATTTTGCATTGTGTCCTTGCAATTTAATATATATCGGAATGACGACACGCCAACTGTTCTGTTTCTTGTTTATGCCTCTGACACGATTGTGGTAACGGGTTACTTTTATTGTGTGCACGTTCTCTCAGCCACATTACATGAATGCTTCCTGTCTCATGCTCTTACCAACGAGTCCCTCCTCTCTATCCTCTGAATACATCCAGGTAGTGAGACCCCTAGAGGCGCTCAGCATATAACATATTGCTACATCCTTTGTCTTTTAACTGAAGAAATAACTAAGCTAATATAACTAACATACATGTGAACATTTCAATATTCAAGATATTGGTGACATAAACACAACTGGCAAGCATCATGCTATTAAGATACTTTAAAATACTTGGTTGTATATATAGTCCTTGAGGTGTGCTGGCTTTGTGATCATTCTGCCCGATCTAGTAACATACAATGCGTTACTGTCACTATTCGGTGGTTCTCTCGATTCGGGCGTTACCGCATCTGGTATTGCCTGTCTCCGACCGGAATCTCCACACTGAACCTGGGCCATCCCTGTAGCCTCTCTGCTTAGACTTGCTGTTTCCTCATCTTGGATATGAGGATACTGTTCATATGACCATGTATCAGATCCTTCTTGCGTTTTCCTCAGATGTCTCCGATTTCTCCCTCCCTCCTCTGTCACAATCTCGTAGGATCTAGGTCCTAGTTTCTGGAGCACCTTTGCTTTTCTCCATTGTTTGTCATATTTGCTCGGCTGCATCCTGATGTTGTCATTTTGTCTCAGTTCTGGTAGATCTTTTGCCGACTGATTATAATAGAACGCTTGTCTATCCTGATTTTTCTTTAGTTTTGACCTCATTCCCCTCACCAGATTTGGCTTCAGAAGACGACTAGCTGTTGGTATGAGTGTCCTTGTCCGTTTACTCAGAAGCCTCTGTGCTGGGCTGCTGTCTAGACCTTGGGAAGGTGTGTTTCTGTGGTCCAGTATAGATAGATATACATCTGTCCCTGCCTGTTTCGCTCTCTTAATCAACTTCTTTGCTGTTTTCACCGCTGATTTCGCTTTGCCATTGCTTTGAGGATATCCAGGAGATGATGTATTGTGTTCAAATTCCCATAACTTGCTGAACTCCTTGAACTCTTCTGACCTAAATTGAGCGGCATTATCAGTAAAAACAATCTCTGGAATCCCACCGCTGCCACCATGTTCTGTTTCTTGTTTATGCCTCTGACACGATTGTGGTAACGGGTTACTTTTATTGTGTGCACGTTCTCTCAGCCACATTACATGAATGCTTCCTGTCTCATGCTCTTACCAACGAGTCCCTCCTCTCTATCCTCTGAATACATCCAGGTAGTGAGACCCCTAGAGGCGGCTCAGCATATAACATACAGTCATAGCCAAAAGTTTTGAGAATGACACAAATATTAATTTTTACAAAGTCTACTGCTTCACTTTTTCTAATGACAATTTGCATATACTCCAGAATGTTATAAAGAGTGATTACCTTAACAGCAATTACTTGCAAAGTCAATATTTGGCTAGAAAAAGAACTTTATCCCCCAAAACACATTTCAAAATCATTGCAGCCCTGCCTTAAAAGGACCAGCTAACCTCTTTTCAGTGATTGCTCCATTAAGACAGGTGTGGCTGTTGATGAGGAAATGGCTGGAGATCAATCTGTCATGATTAAGTAAGAATGACACCACTGGACACTTTAAAAGGAGGCTGGTGCTTGGCATCATTGTTTTTCTTCTGTTAACCATGGTTATCTCTAAAGAAACACGTGCAGTCATCATTGCAATGCACAAAAATGGCCTAACAGGGAAGAGTATCGCAGCTAGAAAGATTGCACCTCAGTCAACAATCTATCGCATCATCAAGAAATTCAAGGAGAGAGGTTCCATTGTTGCCAAAAAGGCTCCAGGGCGCCCAAGAAAGACCAGCAAGCGCCAGGACCGTCTCTTAAAAGTATTTCAGCTGCGGGATCGGGCTACCAGCAGTGCAGAGCTTGCTCAGGAATGGCAGCAGGCAGATGTGAGTGCATCTGCACGCACTGTGAGGCGGAGACTCTTGGAGCAAGGCCTGGTCTCAAGGAGGGCAGCAAAGAAGCCACTTCTCTCCAGAAAAAACATCATGGACAGACTGATATTCTGCAAAAGGTACAGGCAGTGGACTGCTGAGGACTGGGGTAAAGTTATTTTCTCTGATGAACCCCCTTTTCGATTGTTTGGGACATCAGGAAAACGCCTCATTCGGAGAAGACAAGGTGAGCGCTACCACCAGTCTTGTCTCATGCCAACTGTTAAGCATCCTGAAACCATTCATGTGTGGGGTTGCTTCTCAGCCAAGGGAATCGGCCCTCTCACAGTCTTGCCTAAAACACAGCCATCAATAAGAATGGTACCAGAATGTCCTCCAAGAGCAACTTCTCCAACCCTCCAAGAGCAGTTTGGCGATCAACAATGCCTTTTCCAGCATGATGGAGCACTTTGCCATAAAGCAAAGGTGATAACTAAATGGCTCAGGGAACAAAACATAGAGATTTTTGGTCCATGGCCTGGAAACTCCCAGATCTTAATCCCATTGAGAACTTGTGGTCAATCATCAAGAGACGGGTGGACAAACAAAAACCTAAAAATTCTGACAAAATTAAAGCATTGATTGTGCAAGAATGGACTGCTATCAGTCAGGATTTGGTCCAGAAGTTTATTGAGAGCATGCCAGGGAGAATTGCAGAGGTCCTGAAGAAGAAGGGTCAACACTGCAAATATTGACTTGCTGCATTAACTCCTTCTAACTGTCAATATAAGCTTTTGTTACTCATATGTTTGCAATTATTATATTTCTGTCTGTGATAAAAACATCTGTCAAACACACATAAAAACCAGAGGGCAGCAGATCATGTGAAAATATAATATTTGTGTCATTCTCAAACTTTTGGCCATGACTGTATTGCTACACCAACTCAAAGTGCGTGTACGCGAACACGTCTTGGGGATTCAGGCGGCCGCCGACCATGAGGACCTTGCCACACTCAGGACCATACCACGTCACTTTAAACTCCACCATGGTTGTGATAGCTCCAGCTTCGAGTCAGAGGGATTGATACCATTGATCCTGGTATACGTGGTGGCAATCTAACTTTTAGACTGTCACAATGCGAAACCAAATGGATCTGGACACTAGATACGGTCCATCCTAAGGGTCTAAATGAGGCAATTAGTTTTGCCTCTTTCTTATAAATGGTTCTTCTGGCTCTTGTGTTCTGTTTTGACCATTTGTATCATGTAACGTGTTTCATTTATGTTTTTAATATTAATTTTTATTCTCACCATTTTAGATTTATTTGCTGCTTCTCTTCCCTCTGATTGATCACAACATTCATCATGCTGAAGCACTCTTTGTATGTTACAATTGTATTGCATATACGTTCTGTCATCCTTATCATCATGAACTAGGACTTCTCACGTCGATTTAACATCATATTTCTTGATTGTACTTTCCCATATAGCTGTTGGAATGTTCAGCTGTATTTGTTGTGCCTATGATGTTCCATATATTGCCATGTTGCTCACCATGTATTTGTTAACATATTCAGCTCTTGTCTAACTTATGTACCATTATTCTTTTATTATGCTTATGTTCTGTTATATGTTTGCATACTTACCCATTGTCCGCTGGGCTCGCCACCTGCTGGTACGCCTGCGTGCTGCGGTTCCTGGTCCGTCTGGTCGCTTTCGGCGTCTTCCGTTGGTGTGGTGACGGTCACATGATTGTGACGTCGCCACCCATGTGACGCCGACGCGGCCTGGCGTCCTTGGATACTGCGGCGGCGCATGCGTCGCTTACAGCAGTGACGACACCGACGCTTGCCAATGATCTCAATTCGGCACTTACATTCCTTATTGGACACGGCGGTATCTGCACCTCGGCGACTAATGATGATGACATTCATGGTGGGCGGCATTATTACTGACGAGCTGGACTCTATATTGGTTATACCGATTACTCAGCCTGTTGGCACCATCTGCGGCACTCTTTTTAATCAGGGGCGGTATAGTCATATGACTAGTTCCAGCTATGTTCATTGGTTGAGGCAGCACTTTTATATCCTTCCTTCCCTCACTTTTTCATACCCCTTGAAAAAGGCCACACCGCCGAAACGCGCGTCGGGGTGGGTGCACGGAGGAGACGCTGACACTTTCACTTCTTCAGGTAATCGCTGTGATTTCCCTCTTTAGGGATAACTATTAATATATTGTATATGTGGTTGCCTATAGATTGATTATGCTATCACTAATACACTCTATGGGATGGCCCATGCTGTAATATAACCAATTTTTGGTTGACTTTGATTTGAGGATATATTTGGGCAGCATATTATATTGTGGCATTGTTTGCCCATAATAACATGTCATGACTACTATTTACTATGCCCATTTATCCGTATTGCTGCATGTGTCTCCCTCTTTCCTCTGATGCACCCCTCATATTGCATGTATATATTTTGGTCTTTACTTCCTTCCCATTCCTGTCTGAATTTCCTGTTTTGTTATGCTAAATAAAATTTATACTTTTATATTAATCTGACAAATTTTGGGAATTTATTTTGTGTGTGTTCTCTTTGGTTTTGCTTGCTTTTGCGATATTTCCCCTTAGTTTTCCATATAAATGAATGCCTATTTACATTACGTAAAATTCTTTGGTAATTATTTATTCTTTGGGCAATTGTCTCCATGAAAGTTGTTTTGTATTACAGAATGCTGTAGATAAGCCCCTGATGGTGGTGGCCCTATCTCATAGGGCAAAAATGGGGTGACAGATTCCCTGTAAGGGGTACTATATGACTCCTAGATGCCTCCTCATGACTGGCAAGAAAATGAAGTCTAGTAAGTATTCACAAAAGTATGGTATAGTTGTGTGATATCAATCAGACATGTACCTAGTATGAGTAAGGGCATGTATGGAAGTTTTAATTATGTACCTGGGGCCTTTGTGCAGGGCGGGCGTCAGCACCCAGCGCGTACGGGCAGGTGCCAGGCCCTGAGCAGGCGGGGGGTGCAATCATTCGCCGTCAAGGACACGGCATGCTATGGGGGCCCAGTGACAGTGCCCGCAAGTGCACCCCCTCCCTCTAGCTCAGGGACCTGGTACTTGCAATACTTACTTCTCCCCGTTCTGCTGCAACTGCAGCATCTCTCGCGTCTTCTGGCTCTGTGACGTTTCAGGTCAGAGGGTGTGAACTCTCTGCTCTGAAGAGTCACAGTGCAGATAGCCGTAAGACTGCGACTCTGAGGAGTCCGTAGCAAAGCATCAGCCAGCTAGGAGAGGTGAGTATTTCATCTTTCTTTTTTTATGTTTGGGGCAGGATATGGGGCCCACCATACACTGGAGAATTATGTTGGGCCCATCATATACTGGAGCATTATATGGGGCCCATTATATATGGAGCATCATATGGCTCCAATTATGTATGGAGCATTATATGGGGTCTATTATTCTATATGAAGTGTGAGACAGTGAGTGAATATGTGATGAATGGGGTGTACATTTCACCTAGGTATAAGGGAAATGTGTGGCTTTGTAAACCTAGTGGTAGAGAAAGGTCACTACACCTCACATTCAGCACACACTTGCAGCACAAGCCTGAAACTACTCAGGTCTTAATTAGGAGACCAGAAGTAGGTGTCTGCAAACACAATCTGAGAGCTAGTTTAGCCTGGACACAGGAAGGTGTCCTGGCACAAGAAACAGTCTCCAAGAGTGTTAGAGCTGTCTTTAGCCTGGACACAGAGAGGTGTCCTGGCACAAGGAAGCAGTCTCCAAGAGTGTTAGAGCTGTCTTTAGCCTGGACACAGAGAGGTGTCCTGGCACAAGGAAGCAGTCTCCAAGAGTGTTAGAGCTGTCTTTAGCCTGGACACAGAGAGGTGTCCTGGCACAAGGAAGCAGTCTCCAAGAGTGTTAGAGCTGTCTTTAGCCTGGACACAGAGAGGTGTCCTGGCACAAGGAAGCAGTCTCCAAGAGTGTTTGAGCTATCTCAGTTTGGGTGCAGGAAGGACCCCGGACATAGGAGTAGTCTCAGTGCGAATCCGTGTGAAGAGCGGCTGAATAGGAGTGGATCTCTCTCAAGTCTGGACATGGAAAGTGCCTTCAGACACAAGGAGGAGTATCTGTGAAGCTCCATACTGGTAACATATGTGATATGTGTTGTTTTGGGCACAGACTGGTAGAGTCTGGGTCCCGGATAGAGAGGGCCATCTATCTAAGTGTAATTAGAGGCTAGACAAGCCCAGGTTTTCTGTTTATGCTTTGTTTTAATCTGTTTGCTGTGGACTTTAATAAAGCTGGTTGCGGCCAGTTTTGCACCAGAACTGCTGTCTGAATGAACTGTTTTCATGCCATTCTGTCTACCCAGACAGCGATTCTAGAGCTAAACCCCCTGGAAATGTTACAATTGGCGGAGAATGCTGGGGCAACGCAGTGGCTGATACAGTTAGTGCTGGAGGGTGCATGCAGCACAGAGGCTTAGAGACAGCAATAAAGGTGAAGTCTGTTGAAATAGCAGCAGAAAAAAAAAAGTGTGTCAGCAGAAACGTCTGTTTGGAGCAGTCTTGGAGAGACAGTGGCCCTGATAGGGTCTGCAGAGAGAAAATGTATGCACAGCAAAGCTGAACTTGTTGTGAAAATGACTGTGGAATGTGCAGCAGCAAAAGAAAAGTCTGTGGAGCAGTCTTAAAGAGACAGTGGCCCTAATAGACTTTGCAAAGTAAAAAAAAAAAAAGTGTCTGCACAGCAGAGCTGAATTTTCTATGAAAAAGACTGTAGAGTGTGTATGTCTTGAGTGAAGACTGCCGTTGTTAAGACAGAGAAGTCTGACAGCATGGATGACAGCATGGAGGCGCTGTTTGAACAAATGGTGCAAGTTAATGTGCAACATAAGACTGCCGTGGTTGAGACAGATAAGTCCGGCAGTATGGAGGAGCTCATTGAGTACCTGGCCCAGGCCCAGCGAAGCATGCAGCAGAGCATGGAGCAGCAGCGCCTGCAGCACCAGCAGCGCATGCAGCAGGCCCAGCAGCAATTCCTGCAGCAGCAGCAGGAGAATAACCGGTTATTTGTTGAGCAGATGACAGCACCAAAAAAGGATTTCGGTGCCGCGTCCCGAAGTAATGTTGTGAAGGCACCGGCGTTGTCCGCTATAAAGAAGGCGGTAAGACGGTCCTTGAGAAAAATGACACCTCGTGATGATGTGGAGGTATATCTTACTAGGTTTGAGAGACTGGCAGAGAAGGAGAATCTGCCACTATCTGAATGGGCCATGGCGGTCGTACCCTATCTGATTGGGGAACCCCAAAAAGTCTGGGCTGACCTGACAAGCAGGACAGCGAAGACTATGCCAAGTTGAAAGCGGCGATTCTTACCCGGCTGGGTGTTACGGTGACAGCCCGTGCCAGGGGAGTTCATGACTGGAGATGCAGTTGGGAGTCTGCAGTAAGCAAACCTGATTATGGAGTTGAAAAGGTGATAGTGAACCGCTACACCCGAGCACGTCCTCCTGAGGTACAGCCGTCTGAGAGGTCGTCACTTCAGAGTTCCCGGACGCTGAACTCTCGCGGTAAGAGCGTTCCAGATGTTGGGGACATGGGGTATGCTGATAAGCGGGTTCAGGCCCGAGGGGACATGTGGGTGGGAGAGTGTGATGGACAGTGTTGGAGCTGGCGTGAAATTGCAGCCAACTGTCCAATAGAGGGGGAGCCTATGTGTTGTGATGTTGGCAGATCCCTCTCTCTCTGCGCAGAACCTGTGTGTGTGTCCACCTCAGCCGAAGAGACTGGACCACAGGGGTCCCCGGTGGTTGTAAATGACTGCCCAGCACAGGCCCTCTTGACTCAGAGAGTCCAGTGACTTCCGTATGTGACAGCCTGATTGATAGGGACGTTCATCCCTGATAAGCACCTGAGTATGGTGTGCATCCATGGAGACACCAAAGTCTACCCAGAGACTGCCGTGGACTTGGTCCCCAAACTCGGGGAGGTTTCATGTGAAGTGGGGGTAGTGAAGACCCTGGTGCAACCCGTTATATTGGGTAATGACTTTCCCCGGTCTAAGGATCTCTGGGGGAAAAATGTTTCTGATGGACAGTGTGATGAAGCTCCTATTGAGGGTGCGCAGTCCCGAGGGGCGGAACACAATGCTAGTGGGCCGTTAAACTTATGTGATAATGATGATGATGATCATGATAATGATGATGACCATGATAATGGATGATGATGATAATGATAATGATGATGATGATGATATCATGATAATGATGATGACCATGATGATGATGCTGATGCTGATAATGATAGTGATGATGATCACGATAGTGATGATGATACTGATCATAGTCATGATAATGATATTGATAATAATGATGACTGTGATAGTGATGAAATTCCTTTGCAGGTGATGTTGGGAGACGAGGATGGTGGTTCTCGAGAACCGAGTGTCCCTGACTTACCTGTGTCCTGTGACAATTTTGAGAGTGAGCAGTGGCGAGACCCCTCTCTTAAAACGGCACAGGAAAATATGATTGTTCTAAATGAGGTTTCCCAGGAGCCTGGCTCTGAGGAGAGGTTTCCTCATGCTGCCATGAACAATAGCCTATTGTATAGGGACACTGAAGTCCAGGGAGAGGTCGTGAGTCAGCTCCTGGTACCTGAGCTATATAGAAGTATAGTGCTGGGGTTGTCACATAGTCACATACTTGAGGGACCAGATGGTGAAGTTAATGTTGTGGATGACATGTTAACTAAGGTTCCAGATCAGATGTGAATGAAAATGAATTGTATACCTGACAGTGAGCGGATGTGAATGAAAATGAATTGTATAACCCTGACAGTGAGCAGATTGAATGAAAATGAATTGTTAACCCTGACAGTGACAGGATGTGAATGAAAATGAAGTGTATAGCCCTGACAGTGAGCCAGATGTGGCTGAGAAAAAGGGGTCAGATAGTGATAGTGAATTATCTGATGACCATAAAGCAACCAGTGCAAATGAGGAAGGCATGGTAGCAGAGGAGGTTGAGAGTCCTGAGAAGAAAGCTGATGCTGACCTTACAGCCAGACAGAAGATGGCATCTGAAGATGTTTTACAGTTGGCCGGTTCCCTGGCGAAGACTAAGGTGAAAGGAGGAGAGCTGAGCTTTAAAGGCAGGACTCTGAAACTGAACACAGCACAAGTGGATGCTGTTGAAGATGAGAAGTTGTCAGTGTGTGGTGTGGATCTGCATCATGCCAAGGACTCTGAAGGTGATGCTGCAGAGGTGGAAAAAGCCATGGAAGTGGTGGTCACCAAGCCAGATGCCTCATCAGAAGCTGAGGTTTCAAGTGAAGCTGTGAGGAGCAAGACTGAAGATATGGGGACTGACTCTGTCCAGGAATCTGTTTCTGCCGAAGACAGCGGCGTGGACGGGTTACGGTCCGGATCAGTAGCTGGCATTGGTGAGCTCAAGCGCACTTTCAGGGAGGCTACATCGGAGCCACGTCCCAACAAATGGGAAAAGCGATGTGTCACTCCGTTGCCGCTGCAGACACACGGGAGCCCAGATGGGATGCAGAACGTGGTGGAAGAGAAGAATCCGGCGGGTTCTGAGTATACAGATGCCGCTATCAAGGAGAACTTGAGGGCTGGAATAAATGGAGATATTGGAGACCAAAGTGATGTGGCTGAAGAGGTAGAGTCTAGGACTGACGGTGGGGCTTCTGGGCATGTCCTGCCAGAAGAGCCTGAAAGTGGGGAACTAGAGAAAAGTGAAAAACCCCCTATACCTTCTGTGATAGTTGGTGACACATGGTCAGTGCACCAGGGACAGGAGGTACGTGAGTTTCTGAGGAAGAGTCAGCAGAAGTGTTCTGATGTGTCGGGTCGTACTTCTCTGGCCAGGCACTATATCGAAAATGAGCCCGGCCCTAAGGTCAAGATGAAACCGTGCAGGATACCCGAGGCCCGCAGAGAGTATAGACCTGGGAGGGTACAGGGTAGTGCGGATGCTTCAGATGAAGAGAAAACTGATGTTGACTATGACAGTGGTGAGGATGAAGCTGATGAGGGCCATGACTGGTCCAGAGTTCACTGTCTCTGTTGGATTGTTGACCAGCCCTCCGGTCTGGATGACCAGCCCTCCGGTCTGGAGAAGAGGGAGG
This sequence comes from Oophaga sylvatica, assembly GCA_033576555.1. NCBI lineage: Eukaryota > Metazoa > Chordata > Amphibia > Anura > Dendrobatidae > Oophaga > Oophaga sylvatica. The sequence continues at coordinate 542,947,307 of JARQOD010000003.1, read as the reverse complement.
GGATATGTGAGACAGTGAGTGAATATGTGATGAATGGGGTGTACATTTCACCTAGGTATAAGGGAAATGTGTGGCTTTGTAAACCTAGTGGTAGAGAAAGGTCACTACACCTCACATTCAGCACACACTTGCAGCACAAGCCTGAAACTACTCAGGTCTTAATTAGGAGACCAGAAGTAGGTGTCTGCAAACACAATCTGAGAGCTAGTTTAGCCTGGACACAGGAAGGTGTCCTGGCACAAGAAACAGTCTCCAAGAGTGTTAGAGCTGTCTTTAGCCTGGACACAGAGAGGTGTCCTGGCACAAGGAAGCAGTCTCCAAGAGTGTTAGAGCTGTCTTTAGCCTGGACACAGAGAGGTGTCCTGGCACAAGGAAGCAGTCTCCAAGAGTGTTAGAGCTGTCTTTAGCCTGGACACAGAGAGGTGTCCTGGCACAAGGAAGCAGTCTCCAAGAGTGTTTGAGCTATCTCAGTTTGGGTGCAGGAAGGACCCCGGACATAGGAGTAGTCTCAGTGCGAATCCGTGTGAAGAGCGGCTGAATAGGAGTGGATCTCTCTCAAGTCTGGACATGGAAAGTGCCTTCAGACACAAGGAGGAGTATCTGTGAAGCTCCATACTGGTAACATATGTGATATGTGTTGTTTTGGGCACAGACTGGTAGAGTCTGGGTCCCGGATAGAGAGGGCCATCTATCTAAGTGTAATTAGAGGCTAGACAAGCCCAGGTTTTCTGTTTATGCTTTGTTTTAATCTGTTTGCTGTGGACTTTAATAAAGCTGGTTGCGGCCAGTTTTGCACCAGAACTGCTGTCTGAATGAACTGTTTTCATGCCATTCTGTCTACCCAGACAGCGATCCTAGAGCTAAACCCCCTGGAAATGTTACAGAAGCAATATATGGAGCTCATTATTCTGTATAGAGCAATATATGGGGCTCATTATTCAGTATGGTGCACTATGTGGTACCCATAATACTGTATAGAGGACTATACTGTCCAGTTTCTGACCGATTGTAGAATTTATAATAGATATCAGTCATGTATAGTGTTGAGCGATACGATACTGCAGTATCGGGTATCGGCCGATATTGGCTGTATCGGAATTCCGATCCCGAGTTCCGATATTTTCGTCATATCGGATACCGGAATCGGAATTGTCACTGTCACTGTCAGTGTCCGTCGGTCGGGTCTGTCAGGAGTCAGCGGCACTTACCCGGCAGAAGATCTCCGGCGGTCACATCCCGGGCTGCTTAATGGCCGCCATCCTCTTCTCCCCGGCGGTCACATGCAGTATCTCGCGATAACTGCAGTGACTGCTGGGTAATCGCGGCCGTAAAGCAGTCCGATGACGTCACCGCCGGGGAAGCTGGTAAGCAGCTGTGCTGCGCCGGGATGACAGGCTCTGCCTGTCATTCCGATGTAGCAGAGCTGGATCGTCGTGGGACAATCGTTACTATGGACTGCGTCGGACAGGTGGTATACTGTTGGTTTGTTTTTTTTCTTTTTTTACAGGAGATCGATGGCGTCGCAGGAATGAGAGAGTAATAAAAAAAATGAAAACTGTGTTGTCTCTTTTATTTCATTAAAAGACTTTTTTCTTGCTGTGTCTTTTTTTTAAACATTTAATAACTTTGGGATTAATAATGGATCGGTGTCTTATTGACACCTCTCCATTATTAACCGGGCTTATTGTCACCGTGCAATCAACGGTGACAATAACCCCTTATTACCCCGCTTGCCACCGCTACAGGGCAAGTGGGAAGAGCCGGGTAAAGTGCCACAATTGGCACATCTTTTGATGCGCCAAATGTGGGGCTGCTGTAGCCTGGTATTATCAGGCTGTTGAGGGCCAAAATCCATGGGCCTTGACAGTCTTTTAATACCAGGCCGCAGCAGTCTGCATTTTACTTGGCTGGTTAACAAAAATAGGGGGACCCCTACGCCGTTTTTTTTTCGAGGGGATCCCCTATTTTTGTTAACCAGCCAAGCTAAGCAGACTGCTGTGGCCTGGTATTATCAGGCTGGCAAGGTCCATGGATATTGGATCCTTACCAGCCTGAAAAACCAGGCCTCAGCGGTCTGCTTCATCTGCTGGTTAACAAAAATAGGGGGGACCCACGCTAATTTTTTTCGAGGGGATCCCCTATTTTTGTTAATCAGCCAAGATATGCAGACTGCTGTGGCCTGGTATTATCAGGCTGGCAAGGTCCATGGATCTTGGATCCTTAACAGCCTGAAAATCCAGGCCTCAGCGGTCTGCTTCATCTGGCTGGTTAACAAAAATAGGGGGGACCCCACGCCATTTTTTTTTCTAAGGGAACCCCTATTTTTGTTAATCAGTTCCCTCTGACGTCACTGATGGTGTCCCTGGCTGACCTGAAGTGAAAGTGGAAAGCAATCAATTAAGCTTTCCACTTCCTCTCCTGTCAGCCAGGAGAGGAACTCATTCATTTGGGGGTTTACTGTGAGGCTGCAGCATTAGCTGCGGTCCCTGCAGTAAACATTAACCCTTTCTGAAGGATTACACCGTGGGACCTGACTGTGCATCGGATTGGTAAGAATAATTTTGCTTTATTATTTTATTTTTATTACAGGAAATGGTTTTAGCAGGTAAATAAAATATGGTCAAAAACTGTGTGATTATTTCATTAAACTTCTTTTTTATTAAAGTGTGTGTGTTTGATTTTTCTTTCATACAATAGGATTAATAATTGATAGTTGTCTAATTGACAGCTCTCAATTATTAACCTGGCTTAAAGTGACCTTTCAATTGCAAGGTGATTTTAACCCCTTATTAACCCATTCGCCACCGCTACAGGGCAATGGGAATAGACGGGCAAAGTGCCAGAAAGGGCAAATCTAATTAGAGATTTGCCCTTTCTGGGGTGTCTGGGGGCAGATGTTAGTAGCCGGGGGGGGGCCAAAAATAATGGTCCCTCTCTGGGCTATTATTATCTGCCCCCACTCACTGGCTTTGTCTGTCTGGTTGCGAAAATAGGGCGGGAGCCCACGCATTTTTTTTCAGCAATTTTACACCTCATATATATATATACATGTCATTGAGTTTGTGACACATATATATATATATATATATATATATATATTTATAGTTCATACACTTCTACATAGTATAATAGCCGCTAATTCAATTGCCGGCTTTTGTGAAAATGCAGAACCCGACATGAAATGACATTTGGTGTACATAGGGTTAACCATGTCCTTTGCTATCTGATTTGCACAAACAATTAAATCAGTCTATGTGTGCAAAATTTCACACCTGTAGGGGTTAATTAAAGGTGTAAATTCGTAGCAAAAAAGTCCATTTTTTTTACAACGAATTTACACCTTTAATTAAGCCCTACAGGTGTGAAATTTTGCAAACATAGACTGATTTAATTGTTTGTGCAAATCAGATAGCAAACGACATGAAAAGACATGGTTAACCCTATGTACACCAAGTGTCATTTCATGTCGGGTGCTTCTGTCTTTTCACTGAAGCCGGCTTTACCCGGCAATTGAATCAGAGGATATTTTACTATGTAGAAGTGTATAAACTATACATATATGTATATATATATGTCACAATGACATGTATTATATATAATATATATATATATATGTATTCTATGTGTGTATATTTAGTGTTTACAAGGAAAGAATGGGGTTTTTTTAGTTCCGATATTTTGTTCCCATAGACTTACATGGGACTTCCGGTATCGGGTATCGCCGATATTTTAATGGTATCGGCGATACCATTCCGATTCCGATACTTAGGGGTATCGGAAAGTATCGCTCAACTCTAGTCATGTAATGTAAGAAGTGAAATCTTTGGCATTGTACTATACTAATATTTCTCTGCCGTATCGGAGCATCATGAATTGTGGTATGTCTTAAAGGGGCCCACGGAGTCTTTTTCACAGGGGGCCAATGATAACCTGGTGCCAGCCTTGACCTTGTGGTGCATTTCCACTGTGTAAATGGTCCATATGCTGCATGGGTTCATCATGAGTGATGCGTATGAAAGCCACATGTAAATAATGTATCCTGTCCTCTGAGAATTCTTCTTGAGTATTCTTAACATTTTATTGTGTGTTTGATGGCATTGAAGCGACAGGTGGCCCAAACATATTTCTTGCACTGGGACCACTGTGTACTGATAGCAAACAAACTCAAAATGTATAAAAAAATATTTTATTTGCAACTAGAATATGAAAACCAATAAAGTGTCATCGTGTTTCCAACATACAAATTGGGAGTTCTCAAAGTTTGAAATTTGGACAATTGCGGAATGTGATAAATATCTGAAAACATTACAGGATCAGGAATTCCTTCAAAACACTTTTTCATTCATCGATACAAATACACAGTGAACAATCTTGGTCGGTCAGGTTATGAAAAAAACAACAATAATGTAAACACTACATACAGCATACAAGATTACACAATAGGAAAAATGCAGATCCACCCTGATCAAGACATCCTGGGGATTTAAAAGTGATAAAAACATAAAATTGATTACTCGAAAGGACTGTTTGTTATTTTGGAAACGTGGCTTACATTAGGCTGCCAGTGACAGGGGCAAGGCAAATAACTTGTACCCATAACTCGTGGACCATTCACACTCAAGTCCCTTTAACCAGTCCAGTATTGGAACCTCTTACCCCCAAAGCACGAGACTTGAATTTTAACCCTTTAATGACCTCCAATATCTTTTTACTGACCTGCGTTATAAGAGACTAGCATCCCCATACAGGTGACAATCCAGTGGCTGTCGGCTGTACACTGTAGCTGACAACTTGCTGTATCAGCCACGATCAGCATTTGCACCGTCCAAATCTGTTTAACCCATTAAATGCAGCTGTCAATAGTGACTACATGAAATAAATAGTAAACAGAGTGTGGGGGCTCCCTCTTTATCCCCAATCGGCACCCTGAGATTTTGATTGTGTGGTCCTAATGTTTGCCATGGAAGTTCACGGCCAAATAGCGGCCTTAGAGTCTGCCGGCTATAGCGGCCTGTTCAGAAGTCAGCAACATTTAGGTGGCAAAAATACTTTTTTTCATTCTGTTATGTCACTTTGCATTTATTCCTGAAAAGTACCTGAAGGGTAAATAAACTACCTGAAAGCAATTTTGAATAAGTTGAGGGGCGCTGTTTTTAAAATGGTATCACTTTTGGGGGGTTTCTAATATATAGCACACCCAAAGTCACTTCAAACCTGGGTAGGTCCCTAAAAAAAAAAAATTTTGTAAATTTCCTTAAAAAAATAAATTGCTGCTACATTTTTAAACCACCTAAAATGCTAACAAAATAAGAGAACATTTACATTTTGAGGGAAATGTTATTTATTAATGTTTTTCTGTGGTATTGACTATCTGGATTAAAGGGATCATTCAAAGTTTGAAAATTGCAATTTTTTTTACATTTCTGTAAAATTTCTGATATTTTTTATAAATAAACACAAAACATATCGACCTAAATTTACTATTATTATGAATTATAATGTGCCACGAAAAAACAATGTTAGAATCAGTTGGATCCATTGAAGCGTTGAAGAATTATTACCACATAAAGTGACACTGGTCAGATTTAAAAAGTTTGGCCGGTCACTAATGGGTTAAGAAAATACTGATGTCATTAAGCTAATATGCTCATATATTAAATCCGTTCTGCCCCAAGATTGTAATCTTGGTCCTCGTGTAATATAGCGGTAAGTGGGCCCCATCCAACCCCTCCTCAGATTGTAATCTTCATCCTGAGGAGGGTCTGCATAGTAATAGTCATAACTTATTGATAACGGATAGGTTAACTGCTGGGACCACAAGTGATCCTGAGAACTTGGCTGTGGAAACTGAGACTCTGACAAACCCCAGTCTTGATTGGAAGGGATGGAGATGTGCATGATCAACTCTCTGCTCTATTCATTGTCTGAGACAGCTGGAGAGAGTCGAGTAAGATGCTCATCTAATTTCTTGCAGTCTCTAATATGCAAATTGCCTCTTCAGAGAAAAAGAGGACTTGAACTCTATAGCGCCACCTGTTGGAAGTAGCGATCCTACAAGTCACAATCAACCCTTTAACGAGTCTTGTAATGTGACTTAGGATAAAAGCCAAATCATATCTCAATTTGCAGACACGGTGTTTCGGGCTATTGGTCCTCGTCAGTGCAAAGTATCAGAACTGATTAGGCTAGGTGAGAGGCTCTGGACTGAGATTTAAGGGGTAAGGCTTCCCCTTGTGGAGAGTGACATACCAGCTCTGGCGTGTCAAAGTAAGGAGGCTTATTCGCCGTGCAATGCTCCTCTGAGAGCAGTCTCTAAGACATTTAATAAAGCAGAAGTTGAGCATGGGCACCTCAGTTCCTTGCAATTCATGGCTCTTCATAGTCTGACTCTTGAGTTCCAGTGCTCTGATCTTGGCTTCACTAGGGGTCTAGCAATCAGATACTTATACTAGGAGAATTTCACTCTCATTCCCTCCAAACCCAACCAACCCCCATAGACTTCTTCTCCTCTTCGGGGAGGTAGTACTGCTACCCGCATCAACCTTATTTTGGTCTCAGTATGATTAGTAGTTGGGCATTGTTATGTATATGCTGCTCCGCTTTGGTGCCATCTCTGTCACTGCCTATACAGAGCGCAGCAGCTGGGATTAATTTAGTATTAGCTGCTGCTCTCTGCAGAGGCAGGCAGCGGCCACGATGACAGAGGAGCTAAGCAGCACATGCATAACATATGCCCTGTTAATAAACACAAAGAGCATCTATACAATCAGGTTAATCCTTTTGGCCAGCAGTAATATACACTGGCTGGCGCTCAAAGAGATTGTGATGCTTGTTATTTAATAAGTGTGGAGAAGATTACCCAGCTGGATAATGGCAGCTCCAGCCATGTGATGGAATGTTTAAGTAACTAGCAATGGAGAAGTGTAGGAGCAGGACTTTGAAATTTTGTGCCACCATATAATTTGCACCCGATGCGATTTCCCCTGTGGCACCGCCATACCACACCTATGTCTGGAAAAACCATTGATTCTGCTTTTGAATCTAGTTCTGCACTTGCTTAATTTAATACCTATCCAGAAGAGCTTGCAACTAATTTCTGGATGAAATCACCTATCAAATATCTATTGCCCGTGTATATCTCAGTCTAAGACTTCATAGTTTACTTGCTTGTTGGAAAACAGTTTATATAAAGGTTACGTAAACTTTTGCAGTAATTTGCATTGCTACCTTGCAACATAAATGAGGCTTGTGTATACTGATTATTTAACCATTTTGTGTATACAGATTCTGTGTAGCTCTGTTTCTCTGCATGAAAACAAAGATAGAAACCTGGCAGTCATGTGTAGTCAAAATTCCTCAGGCCTATAGAAGGTAAAGGAGGGAACAAACACCAAACACATGATTGCTGGTGCAGACTGCAAACATTGCATGACTGCAGAAAAAACATAAAATAAGAAGAACAATTATTGGATCACCAAAGGTTTGCTTGACTCTAAGATACAAAGTTTCAGGTAAAAAGGGACGCACCGATAATAGATCCAAGCTGGCTTCTGGGTGGCAGCGATACTGAAAATAACAGAGTTGTGTCTAGGAATCCAAGGGAACTAAAATAACATCCTTATTCCAAAAAACATTAAAAACATGGTAAAATTAAGCAGGAAAAATGGGAAGGAAAAGAAAGTGATAAAATCACATTAGAGGGTGACACAATTAGAAACAGAAGGGTTCTTAAGCATAGCTCCACCCTTTAATATGACGTGTCACCATTGTCACCCACTAATGTGATCTTTTACCCTCTTTTCTTTCCCACTGTTCCTGCTTAATTTTTCACCATGTTTTTAATATTTTTCAGAATAAAGATGCTGTTTTCATTCCCTGGGATTGCTGGACACAACTCCGCTAATTTCAGTATGGTATGGCTGTAACCATAGAGATACATATATTGATGAGAAAAAGGGTAACAATGTTTTGAACTTTTGACTTTCAGGCTCCATGTCTCACCATCCACTACTGCTTTCAACATAAGACCACCATTTTATAGACAATCATCTTGGCTATCTCATACATAAAATTGACTTGCACCTATTTAGATATGATTAGTTATGCAGATTCTTGTCATGTCACTGCATTGTTACTGTTTTGCTCCTAAAAATCTATATTTTAATTTTTATTATTTTGTTAGTATTTTGTAAATTCACCTTTGGCTTTCAACACTGCCTGAATCCTTCTGGGCTGCTCTCGATCATATTCAAGCACGTCACGATTGAAATCTGATCTCAGGTCTCTTCTACTCATTCCCAAAGTTGGTGCATGCTGATCGACTCACTTGGGTATGTATCCAGATTTCCTTCAATTCCACCCACAAGTGTTTGATTGGGTTGAGTTCTAGGGACAGTTGCGGCCAATCCAGAACCTCTACTTCAGTGTCATTGAACCATTTCTTCACAAATCTCGAAGTATGCTTCAGGTCGTTGTCCTGCTGGAACACTATGTCATCCTTTTCATACCCACAGTACTTGAGTGTATGAAGCAACTTGTCTCATAGGATACTCACATGTAGCTCAGCATTGAGACCACCATACATCCTGGTCAAGTACTGTATGTTTGGCTGAGAAACAACCCCATATCATCAGGCTTCTTCCACCAAACTTGACAGTTCCTTCAATTTCTCGATTCACTAGCCCTTTTTCCCCTTGTTTCTTCCTGGTCCATTTACACCCATCAGAGCCTAGTCTATTGACTTTCATCTCCTTGCTCCAAATCACCCGTTTCCAATCTTCTACTGTCCACTTTTCATACTTTTTTGCAAACTAGATCCGACACTTCATATGACGATGTTGAAGTCAAGGCTTCCTCACTTTTTCTCTGGCATCCATTCCAGACTTGTGTAGCGTGCAATGCATGGTGCTTCCATGGACGTCTATGATCTCACTATTTCGTAGCATACGAGCCACTTCTACTGCTATGGTTGTCGCGCCAGAACTGATAGACCTTTTGATGAGCCTACTTGTTGACTCTGATATTTCGCCTGGACGTCCACCTCTTGGCTTTTGAATGAATGGACCGACTTCATTTCGTATTCTTTCAACTGTCATGGCACTCACATAATGCAGAATGGTATTTATCTTGGCCGGGAGTCCGCTATCGATGAGCTGGATGATGCTGTTTCTGTTTTTTGGGGAAATGTTCTTCATGGCTGCTCCTCGATTCAAACTAGTGACGTTTCGCTTTGGAATCAGCCAAAAAACACACTGAGCTATTAGGGAATGTGAAAACAGGTTATAATTTGTAGTATACAGGAATACAAAGATTAATTAATTATATGTTAAATAGTTGAAGGTCAAATTTATGTATGAGACAGCCAAGATGATAGTCTATAAAGTGATGGTGGTATCACGTTCGAAGCAGTAGTGGATGGTGAGATATGGAGCCTGAAAGTGAAAAGTTCAAAACATTGTTACCCTTTTGCTTGCCCCAATGTAGCTCTGCATAAAAACTCTATAGATGAAATGATAACAAATTTGGAACTTAAACTACTTACAAACTTGGTTCATTTCAGTTGGAATACATTCCAGTAAGATTGGTTACAAATGAGCACATGACTAAAAAAATTGACATTGCACATTGGAAACGGTTGTTTATTGCACCACATTTATTGCTAAAAATTAAAAGGGTTCTCGAAACTTATGACATTGCTGACAGATTCTTCACCGGTATCAGATCAGTGAGGATCTGTCCCACGGCATCCCCATGATCAGAAGGAAGAAAGCTGTAAATGGAGCAGAAAACGGCACAGCTCTGTTCACTCTGTACTGGTCCTTACCAATAACTGAAGCGTTACTCCTATTGAAGTGAATTAGAGCTTACCAGTGGGGGTGCTGGGTGTTGGACCCCAAATATATAATACTGTGATGATGACCTATCTGCAAGATAGATCATCAATATCATAAGTTGGACAACCCTTTTTGGAAAATTTGCAGCATAAATTGACAAAGATTCAATTCAATCAAGTGAATTTCTATCTGGATTTTCTGAGTGTAGATGAGACTTTATGAGATGAGAAAATTGTATCCACAATTCTGCTACTGTAATACTGCTTGAATAAACCCTAGGGAAGCAAAAATACATACAGTATAATACAGAAGTAGACAGGGCTGTCAGAATACCATTTTCCAGTGTCACCATCCACCCAAGTCAGATTCTAGAAGAAAGATCCTCACATCCATAAAGTCACAGATGTTCGCATTTTGGAAGTTGACTAGATCACTTTACTGTTTTATGCTGACGGTAGTTCAGTTCATTTGAAACACAGCAAAAAGTAATCTAAGTCTGAAATTATGTTTGGACGTATAAAATTGTAAAGACATTGGCCCGGTCATCTTCATGAACAGCGCTCTGAAGTAAGATGCGTCGAATTTAGTAGGTACATTTTTCTTCGGCCACGTTCCATTACAAGAAAGGTACTCCAGGGATTTGTGCCACCTTTGAGGCATATTGTATGATGGATTTTCAATCCATGCCACCTCCAAACAAAGTTCTATCCATTTTTTTAAAGTTGGTGGAAATGACTGCAACTAGCGTAAAAACACCCAAATTTGCCAATTTTTTGCACAACTGCAAATTGCGCAAAAATTATGTGACAGTTTTACACCAGGATCCTGGTGAAAATTTCTATATTATTATCCATGGAAAATATGGAGTGAGATGCAGGTGCTTCTCACAAAATTAGAATATAATCAAAAAGTTAATTTATTTCAGTTCTTCAACACAAAAAGTGAAACTCCTATATTACAAACAGAGTGATCTATTTCACGTGTTTATTTCTGTTAATGTTGATGATTATGACTTACAGCCAATGAAAACTCAAAAGTCATTATCTCAGTAAATTAGAATAATTAACAAAAAAACACCTGCAAAGGCTTCCTAAGCATTTAAAAATGTCCCTTAGTCTGTTTCAGTAGGCTTCACAATCATGGGGAAGACTGCTGACTTGACAGATGTCCAGAAGGCAGTCATTAACACACTCCACAAGGAGGCTAAGCCACAAAAGGTCATTGCTAAGAAGCTGGCTGTTCACAGAGTGCTGTATCCAAGCATAGTAATGGAAAGTTGAGTGGAAGGAAAAAGTGTGGTAGAAAAAGGTGCACAAGCAACCGGGATAACCGCAGCATTGAAAGGATTGTTAAGAAAAGGCTATTCAAAAATTTGGGGGAAATTTACAAGGAGTGGACTGCTGCTGGAGTCATTGCTTCAAGAGTCACCACACACAGATGTGTCCAGGACACGGGTTACAATTGTCACATTCCTTGTGTCAAGCCACTTATGACCAATAGACAACACCAGAAGCGTCTTACTTGGGCCAACAAGAAATAGAACTGGACTGTTGCTCTGTGGTCCAAGGTGTTGTTTTCAGGTGAAAGTAAATTTTGCATTTCATTTGGAAATCAAGGTCCCAGAGTCTGGAGGAAGAGTGGAGAGGCCACAATCCAAGCTGCTTGAGGTCTAGTGTGAAGTTTCCACAATCAGTGATGGTTTGGGGAGCCATGTCATCTGCTGGTGTAGCTCCACTGTGTTTTATCAAGACCAAAGTCAGCGCAGCCTCTACCAGGAAATTTTAGAGCACTTCATGCTTCCCTCTGCCGACAAGCTTTTTGGAGATGGAAATTTCATTTTCCAGCAAGACTTGGCACCTGTCCACACTGCCAAAAGGACTAATACCTGGTTTACAAAGAACAGTATCACTGTGCTTGATTGGCAGCAAACTCACCTGACCTTAACCCCATAGAGAATGTATTGGGTATTGTCAAGAGGAAGATGAGAGACACCAGACCCAACAATGCAGACGAGCTGAAGGCTGCTATCAAAGCAGCCTGGGCTTCCATAACACCTCAGCAGTGCCACAGGCTGATTGCCTCCATGCCACGCCGCAGTAATTGATGCAAAAGAAGGAGCCCCGACCAAGGCCAACATTTCGGATTTTAAAATCATTTTTCAAGCTGGTGTTATATAGTATTCTAATTTACTGAGATAATGACTTTTGGGTTTTCATTGGCTGTAAGCCATAATCATCAACATTAACAGAAATAAACACCTGAAATAGATCACTCTGTTTGTAATGACTCTATATAATAATACGAGTTTCACTTTTTATATTGAAGAACTGAAATAAATTAACTTTTTGATGATATTCTAATTTTGTGAGAAGCACCTGTAAAACACTTGCCTGAGGAGACACCTTCTGAAATACAGCCCTATGAGATTTAGGACTAGGTGAATACAGTATATTAATAATAATTTAAAAAACTCTATAAAACACTGCATAGTATAATAACTAAATACTACAAAACTTCTCAAATGTAAATTTGCAAAATACATTCACACGGCAGGAGCTACAGCATAAGAGTGACTCTTTGGAGAAGCTTCCAACTCTTTAGTTTGACAGTTCTTCCAAAATGGCAGTGTTACAAGTAACAAGCCCATAGCTCCTATAATAACGCATATTCCGCAGAAAAAGAAGGCTATATCATAGGACTGTGTCCAGTCAAAAAAACAACCTGAAAAAAAAAACAAAAAAAAAGTTAATAATAAAATCATAAATTACTTTTTTAAGTATAATATGTAAATTGCCTCTTCAAACAAAGAATATACAAAAAAAGGTTGCACTCTATCGTGCCAAAGCAAGTCAATGTGAAATATGAAACATGAATAGCAATATGGCTTTTGAATATTAGAAAAAAATGAATGAGACGCTTTGCCCAAAATTTGGCCAAATAATGCCTGCCCATACACCAACGTCAAGGTGGTCTCAGAAAGTATGGGTCCCTGTCTATGTGAACATACCTCTATTAGGCTGATATCTGAATTCCTGGGTGAATGTGGACACCTCTGTCAGTAAAGCTTGCCTTTTCTGGGTGAGCAGGAACCTGCTATAATTAAAATCACCACATGGTGATGGGCGGAGTGCTCGGTCAGTAAGCTAACATAGAAGTAAAAGAAAACTGACTGGCACATCCAAACCAGTGTGAATTAGGTGCAAACCAGGAGCAGCTACCTCCATAGACAATATACAAAAAAAGGTTGCACTCTATCGTGCCAAAGCAAGTCAATGTGAAATATGAAACATGAATAGCAATATGGCTTTTGAATATTAGAAAAAAATGAATGAGACGCTTTGCATAAAATTTGGCCAAATAATGCCTGCCCATACACCAACGTCAAGGTGGTCTCAGAACGTATGGGTCCCTGTCTATGTGAACATACCTCTATTAGGCTGATATCTGAATTCCTGGGTGAATGTGGACACCTCTGTCAGTAAAGCTTGCCTTTTCTGGGTGAGCAGGAACCTGCTATAATTAAAATCACCACATGGTGATGGGCAGAGTGCTCGGTCAGTAAGCTAACATAGAAGTAAAAGAAAACTGACTGGCACATTCAAACCAGTGTGAATTAGGTGCAAACCAGAAGCAGCTACCTCCATAGACAATATACAAAAAAAGGTTGCACTCTATCGTGCCAAAGCAAGTCAATGTGAAATATGAAACATGAATAGCAATATGGCTTTTGAATATTAGAAAAAAATGAATGAGACGCTTTGCACAAAATTTGGCCAAATAATGCCTGCCCATACACCAACGTCAAGGTGGTCTCAGAACGTATGGGTCCCTGCCTATGTGAACATACCTCTATTAGGCTGACATCTGAATTCCTGGGTGAATGTGGACACCTCTGTCAGTAAAGCTTGCCTTTTCTGGGTGACAACAATATACAATACAAATACAAATTTTCTTTTACTTCTATGTTAGCTTACTGACCGAGCACTCCGCCCATCACCATGTGGTGATTTTAATTATAGCATGTTCCTGCTCACCCAGAAAAGGCAAGCTTTACTGACAGAGGTGTCCACATTCACCCATACCATCTTTTCAGTTAGCCATTAAAAGGTTCAACCCTGAGACTCTCAAGTCTAAATATTTTTCTATCTACTGGCTAACACGGTACGAAGATACACATCTTTCCCACATTCACCCAGGAATTCAGATATCAGCCTAATAGAGGTATGTTCACATAGACAGGGACCCATACGTTCTGAGACCACCTTGACGTTGGTGTATGGGCAGGCATTATTTGGCCAAATTTTGTGCAAAGCGTCTCATTCATTTTTTTCTAATATTCAAAAGCTGCTATTCATGTTTCATATTTCACATTGACTTGCTTTGGCACGATAGAGTGCAACCTTTTTTTTCTTTTTTTGTATATTGTCTATCGAGGTAGCTGCTCCTGGTTTGCACCTAATTCACACTGGTTTGGATGTGCCAGTCAGTTTTCTTTTACTTCTTCAAACAAAGAGGACTTGTACTGTTTTTTAAGTATAAGCATTTGTTAGGGAAGCAAAGCAAAATCCAATTTTGGATAGTGCTGTAGACTACTCATAGATAGGATAGGTATGCATAACTCCTACTTCAATGGTAACGTGAGCCTGGTCCTCCCCTGCATTTGTATTCTGACCTCCAGCGATGATGTCTCATGTAGACATATGACCGCTGCAGCCAATCACAGTTAGTTAAATCACCACTGAAGGCTGATTGTACAGGAACTTGCAGGAGACCAATCCAATGGCCCATTTAGACAGACCAATTAAAGCCACTAAATGACCGCCAATCAGCAATATACTTGGTATTGGCACTTTGCCTCCTCTTTATGTGACTGTCGATAACAATGGCAATTAGGCCAGTGTCATACAACCGTGTATTCTCTCATCCGAGAAAATCGGTCCGATTATGCTAATCAAATTCAGATCAGTGATCCCAGTGTGATCCGATTTTCCCAGGTGACGAGAAGATGGACTGATTCTATCAGTCCATACAAATCAGAACACACTTGGATGTCATCCGAGTGCAGCCCAATTCATTTCCACGGACTCATTGACTTTCGGTCTGAATATTGGATGCCTATTGTGAATGCTGCTTATTTTTTCTTTTGTCAAACATACTTTGAGAAAAAAATCGGACATGTACACGGCCCCATAGCTTAACATTGGTTTTGAGTGTCATCCGGTATTTGTTGGATCGCACTCGGACCAAAAATACGATGGTCTGCACGAGCTTAAAAATCATTTACCCAATGAATGAACACTTTGCTTGTTCCTCAGAATATTACCGGCCTATTCTTATGAAAGCTAATTATTGGTTTGTGTAAATGGGCCGTAATGAACCATAGGACCATGGACGCATCAAGGGAAGTGAATATAGTGCAATATTTTTTGTTATTTTAGGTAATTTATGGCAGCAAATCAGCCAAAAAAAAATCTGCACCCAAGTTTACACAATGTGGTGAGAATTTGCTTTACATGACGCCTGGAAATTTTCTGCAGCAAATCCACCACATGTGAATGGTCTCCCAATGCAGAAAAGGCATATTTGTTTTAATCCCAAAAATGAATTTGTGGCCGTATCAGCAGTTCGATCTCGGGTCCCGCAGTCACCTCCATGTGATGACAGGTATGTTTACCTGACGTAAGGCTGACAGCCAGCAGCATTCAGGAACTGCTGTATGCCAGGAAGAACACCGAGTCCTGACTAAGTCAATAACTGCTGCGGAACGTATATCAGATTACAGCTATTAGTCTCAAAGCCTTTTTCACCATTGCGGATGTAAGCACATGCAAAGCCAGAGCCAAAGGGAAAAAAACTCTCGAGCTTTTGTCTTACCAACCATAGGTGGTCCTAGGCAGTTTCCGATTCCAGCAAAGAACATCAGGATCCCATAGGCATGAGTGAGCTTATCCAGCCCTACGGTGTTTGTTGTTACATATGGGAATATTGACCAGTTTCCAGTGAAAAATCCTATAGTACCGGCGATAGCGGCCAAGGCACCATATGTCTTGGCAAATGGAACTGCAAACACTGCCAAACCTGTCGCTATTAAAGTGAATACGTACAGATTCAATGTATTCATCCACTTAAAATCGGCAAGTATTCCTAAAACAAGCTTCCCAATCGCCATCATGAGGCCGAGGATGAACACTAGGGGAACCACCATGTCCTCGTTATCAACATTGCCACTTTTGGCTACGTCTTCTAGAAGAAAGCTCGGAGGAAATCCTCCAATGTCAAATAACAAAATGTTGATGAAAAGAGCAGCAAATACTTTGTCTTTGAACAGGTTAATGGTGTCTTCCCAGTAGTCCAGGTAGGTATGGCACTTGCTCTTTACCAGCTGCTTGCAGTTGTATTTCTCTATGACTTTGCTGTTACAATTGTCCTTTGTTACGTCGCACTGAGTCATCGGGGGGTAAGTTTCTTGAGAGCAGCAGTTCCCATTGGCTTCATGAGACATTTCCTTTTCAAGCATCCCGATATTTTCTTCCTTCTTCTGGTCTTTTTCATGGTATATGAGGTAGGCGTCAGGAACATTTTCCAGACCAATTTTTTCTACTGCAGCTTCAGGTAGTTTTCGTAAGGGTCTCATTAAGATGCCACATGCTAATATATTTAATGCTAGTGCTCCAACAATTAGCAAACAGCCGTCCAATCCATAGACTAATATCAGCTGCTTCTGCAGACTTGCATATATGAAGGTCCCAACGCTGGAACCTGAAAAGGACATACAGTAATGTCATCAGTCACATTTACGAGTCAATTCCCTACTTTACTATGCAAATTATTCGCTTTTGGCATATACCGTAAGTGCTCAACCAGACATCCATTTTCACCTCCATGTTCTGTCTGAGGTTTTTTTTACAGATAAAACATGTGCCCATTATGACACTCAAAATATTTTTACGAACATGAAAAATCACAGATGTCTCAATAAGACCTAAAAAAATATTTAGAGTTGAGAGTCCTCAGTGGTTGATACCTTTTAATGGCTAACTGAAAAGATGGTAACAAATTGCAAGCTTTCGAGACTACTCAGGTCTCTTCATCAGGCATAGACTAATACAACATCTGAAGAATCACATATTTATACACAACACAGCACAGAAACAATGCAATAGGTAAAGGTACTGCCACACTACACAATCCCGCTAGCGATCTCGTTAGCGTCGCATACTAATGAGATCGCTAGCGGGATTGTTTCTATATCGCTAGTAGCTACCTAATTTAGCGATATCGTTAAGGACGCTATCGCGGTTAGCAATCTCCTTAACGACTTTAGCGGTACAAAAGTACCGCTAAATCGCTAAAAAAGGTGCCACACTCAGCGATTAGATACTTACCAGCGGGACGCCAGCGATGAAAATAGGGTCCAGAACGATCAGGACGACGGACGAGATCACAGCAGGGGCCACGTCGCTGGTAGATGCCGCACACAACAACATCGCTAACGGGATCGCTAAATAGTGACTTTTTTAGCGATCCCGTTAGCGATGTTGTTTAGTGTGGCATACCCTTAAGACAAGTGACGTAAAGCAGAACTATCATTATGGGAGATAGAGATGAACATAAATATTGGAACAGTTCATAGATAAGGAGTGTGAAAGTTTTATTGCCCTCTGATTGGGGTCTGGTAATGTTTTGTGATGTTCTCACAGGGTTGTTGGAGTAAATTCCTTAATTGATGTAAAACGTCATAAATACATGTGACATCCGTGTGATTTATGACGTTTTACATCAATTAAGGAATTTACTCCAACGACCCTGTGAGAACATCACAAAACATTACCAGACCCCAATCAGAGGGCAATAAAACTTTCACACTCCTTATCTATGAACTGTTCCAATATTTATGTTCATCTCTATCTCTCATAATGACAGTTCTGCTTTACGTCACTTGTCTTACCTATTGCATTTTTTCTGTGCTGTCTTGTGCATAAATATGTGATTCTTCAGATTTTGTATTAGTTTAGCCTGATGAAGAGACCTGAGTAGTCTCGAAAGCTTGCAATTTGTTACCATCTTTTCAGTTAGCCATTAAAAGGTATCAACCACTGAGGACTCTCAACTCTAAATATTTTTCTATCTACTGGCTAACACGGTACAAAGATATACATCTTTACTGTATCAATAAGACCTAAGGAGCCGTGTGGACCCCCAGATCTAATGCATGGTTATTCTTTAAATTGTATCTTATTATTCATACACGCATTATTACTATTAATGATACATGCATATATGTATAATATATATATACACATTATATATAGACAGTAGGGAATTACTCTGGTTTGATATTGATATGCAATGTGTATATACAGTATATATCTCAAACTGAGAGGTCATACAATAAAGTCTAGAAAAACACATTACGTATCAATATCAAACCAGAGCAATTCCCTACTGTCTATAGTTGTGACTGCAGTTGTTATATCTCATCCTCGGACCCCCTATCAAAAGAGGGCCTTGATCAGTTGCCCAATTTGCCACCTCCTTAACCCCTTCATAACCTTGGGATTTTCCGTTTTTGCGTTTTTCGTGCTTAGCTCCCCTTCTTCCATATAGTGTACTGAAAAGCAGAAAAAAAAATTCCAAGTGTGGTGAAATTGCAAAAAAAAGTGCAATTCCATAATTATTCTTGTTTGTTTTTTTTTTGTTACCTTGTTCACTAAATGCTGAAATCGAGCAGCATTGTGATTCTCCAGGTCATATGAGACCTGTAGCGTATCCATTTTTCGTGATCTGGTGCTGGGTGAGGGTTTATTTTTTGCGTGCCGAGCTGATGTTTTTATTGATACTATTTTGGCTTGTTATTGCAATGTTGGGGCAATCAAAAAACATAATTATGGCATTTTGATTTTTTTCTCGTTATGCCGTTTAGTGATCAGATTATTTTTATATTTTGATAGATCGGGCGATTCTGAACGCGGCGATACCGAATAAGTGTATTTTTTATTGTTTTATTTTGAACAGTGCAAAAGGGGGAGTGATTTGAACTTTTAGATTTTTTTTAATTTTTTCATATTTCTAAAAACTTTTTTTTTACACTTTTTATTTGCTTCAATAGCCTCAATAGAAGACTTGAAGCTGTGATCTTCTTACCGTTTGTGTTACACATAGCAGAGATTTTGCCCTGCTATATGAAGCACAATTGATCATCTGCTATGAGCGCCGGCCACAGGGTGGTCTGTGCTCATAGCAAGTGAGGTATTCTGCTACATGCAGGCGATCTGATCATCGTCTGCATGTAGCAAAGCCGATCGGGTTATGGCCGCTTCTAGTCTCCATGGAGACTATTAAAGCATGCCAAAAGTAAAAAAAAAAAATATATATATAAAAAAAATAAAAATATAAAAGTTCAAATCACCTCCCTTTTGCCCCATTCAAAATAAAACAGTAAAAAAAAATCAAACATACACATATTTGGTATCGCAGCGTTCAGAAACGCTCGATCTATCAATAAAAAAAGGATTAACATGATCGCTAAACGGCATAGCGAGAAAAAAAGTAAAACGTCAAAATTACGTTTTTTAGGTCGCCGCAACATTGCATTGAAATGCAATAACGGGCGATAAAAAGATCGCATCTGCACCAAAATGGTATCAATAAAAACGTCAGCTCGGCTTGCAAAAAATAAACCCTCACTCAACCCGAGATCACGAAAAATGGAGACGCTACGGGTATCGGATAATGGTACAATTTCTTTTTTAACAAAGTTTGGAATTTTTTTTCACCACTTAGATAAAAGAGAAACTAGACATGTTTGGTGTCTATGAACTCGTAATGACCTGGAGAATCATAATGGCAGGTCAGTTTTAGCATTTAGTAAACCTACTAAAAAAGCCAAACAAAAAACAAGTGTGGGATCGCACTTTTTTGCAATTTCACAGCACTTGGAATTATTTTCCCATTTTCGAGAACGACATGGTAAAACCAATGGTGTTGGTCAAAACTACAACTCATCCCGCAAAAAACAAGCCATTACATGGCCATTTTGACCAAAAAGATTTTAAAAAAAGTTATGGCTCTGGGAAGAAGGAGAGCAAAAAATGAAACTGCAAAACCAAAAATACCTCTGGTCGTCAAAGGGTTAATATTGATATATTATTATATATACCCTGCATGAGCCCCACACTGCCTCCCTATATACTGCATGAGCCCCACACAGCCTCCCTATATACTGCATGAGCCCCACACAGCCTCCTATATACTGCATGAGCCCACACAGCCTCGCTATATACACTGCATGAGCCTCACACAGCCTCCCTATATATACTGCATGAGCCCCACACAGCCTCCCTATATATACTGCATGAGCCCCACACAGTCTCCTATATACACTGCATGAGCCCCACACAGCCTCCCTATATACACTGCATGAGCCCCACACAGCCTCCCTATATATACTGCATGAACCCCACACAGCCTCCCTATATACTGCATGAGTCCCCACCACAGCCTCCCTATATAACTGCATGAGCCCCACACAGCCTCCCTATATACTGCATGAGCCCCACACAGCCTCCTATATACTGCATGAGCCCACACAGCCTCCCTATATACTGCATGAGCCCACACAGCCTCCCTATATATATGCCCCCAGCTATGAAGCCCCACACAGCCTCGCTATATACACTGCATGAGCCTCACACAGCCTCCCTATATATACTGCATGAGCCCCACACAGCCTCCCTATATATACTGCATGAACCCCACACAGCCTCCCTATATACTGCATGAGCCCACACAGCCTCCCTATATACTGCATGAACCCCACACAGCCTCCCTATATACACTGCATGAGCCTCACACAGCCTCCCTATATATACTGCATGAGCCCCACACAGCCTCCCTATATAACTGCATGACCCCACACAGCCTCCCTATATACACTGCATGAGCCCCACACAGCCTCCCTTATATACTGCATGAGCCCCACACAGCCTCCTATATACACTGCATGAGCCCACACAAGCCTCCTTATATACTGCATGAGCCCACACAGCCTCCCTATATATACTGCATGAGCCCACACAGCCTCCCTATATATACTGCATGAGCCCCACACAGCCTCACCATATATACTGCATGAGCCCACACAGCCTCCCTATATATACTGCATGAGCCCACACAGCCTCCCTATATACTGCATGACCCACACAGCCTCCCTATATATACTGCATGACCCACACAGCCCCTATATACTCATGAGCCCACACACAGCCTCCCTATATATACTGCATGACCACCACACCTCCCTATATAACTGCATTAACCCCACACAGCCTCCCTATATATACTGCATGAGCCCACACAGCCTCCCTATATATATGCATGAGCCCCACACAGCCTCCCTATATTTACTGATGAGCCCACACAGCCTCCCTATATAACTGCATGACCCCACACACTCCCTATATACTGCATGAGCCCACACAGCCTCCCTATATACTGCAGAGCCCCACACAGCCTCCCTATATAACTGCATGACCCCACCAGCCTCCTTATTACTGCATGAGCCCCACACAGCCTCCCTATATACTGCATGACCCCACACAGCCTCCCATATATACTGCATGAGCCCACACAGCCTCCCTATATACTGCATGAGCCCCACACAGCCTCCCTATATACTGCATGGCCCCCAACAGCCTCCCTATATACTGATGAGCCCCCCCTCCCTATATACTGCATGAGCCCACACGCTCCCTATATACTGCATGAGCCCCACACACCTCCCTTATATACTGCAGAGCCCACACAGCCTCCTATATACTGTGAGCCCACACGCCTCCCTATTACTCATGACCAACACCTCCATTGCATGAGCCAACAGCTCCCTATATAACTGATGAGCCCACAGCCCCTATATCTGCATGAGCCCACAACCTCCTTATTAGCAACCACACAGCCTCCTATAACTGCATGAGCCACCAGCCTCCTATATACTGCAGAGCCCACACAGCTCCTATTACTGCATGGCCCCACCCCTATATACGCATGAGCCCCACAGCCTCCTATATACTGCATGAGCCCCAACACTCCCTATATATGCATGAGCCCACACACTCCTATTACTGCATGACCCACACACCTCCCTATATACTGCATGAGCCCACACAGCCTCCCTATATATGCATGAGCCCACACAGCTCCTTATATCTGCATGAGCCCACACACCCCTATATATACTGATGAGCCCACACAGCTCCATATATACTGCATAGCCACAAGCCTCCTATTATACTGCATGAGCCCACACGCCTCCTATATATACTGCATGGCCAACACCTCCTATATACTGCATGAGCCACACAGCCTCCCTATATACTGCATGAGCCCACACGCCTCCTATATACTGCAGAGCCCCACACAGCTCCTATTAACTGCATGAGCCCCACAAGCCTCCTATATACTGCATGAGCCCCACACAGCCTCCCTATATATACTGCATGACCCCACACAGCCTCCATATATACTGCATGAGCCCCACACAGCCTCCTATATATCTGCATGAGCCCACACCCTACCTCCACAATCTATATACTGCATGAGCCCCACACAGCCTCCCTTTATACTGCATGAGCCCCACACAGCCTCCCTATATACTGCATGAGCCCCACACAGCCTCCCTATATACTGCATGAGCCCCACACAGCCTCCCTATATACTGATGAGCCCCACACAGCCTCCCTATATACTGCATGAGCCCACACAGCCTCCCTATATATACTGCATGAGCCCACACAGCCTCCTATATATACTGCATGAGCCCCACACAGCCTCCTATATACTGCATGAGCCCCACACAGCCTCCCTATATATACTGCATGACCCACACAGCCTCCTATATAACTGCATGAGCCCACACAGCCTCCTTATATACTGCATGAGCCCCACACAGCCTCCTATATATACTGCATGACCCACACAGCCTCCCTATATAATGCATGAGCCCACACAGCCTCCCTAATATACTGCATGAGCCCACACGCCTCCCTATATACTGCATGAACCCACACAGCCTCCTATATAACTGCATGAGCCCCACACAGCCTCCCTATATTACTGCATGAGCCCCACACAGCCTCCTATATAACTGCATGAGCCCACACAGCCTCCCTATATACTGCATGAGCCCCACACAGCTCCCTATATAACTGCATGAGCCCACACAGCCTCCCTATTAACTGCATGAGCCCCACAAGCCTCCTATATACTTGATGAGCCCACACAGCCTCCCTAATATACTGCATGGCCCCACACAGCCTCCTATAACTGCATGAGCCCCACACAGCTCCTATATACTGCATGAGCCCCACAAGCCTCCCTATATTACTGCATGAGCCCACACAGCCTCCTTATATATGCATGAGCCCACACAGCTCCTATATACTGCATGACCCCACACGCCTCCCTATATATACTGATGACCCACACAGCCTCCCTATATATACTGCATGAACCCACACAGCCTCCTATATATACTGCATGAGCCCCACACAGCCTCCCTATATACTGCATGAGCCCACACAGCTATACTAGACCACACAGCTCTATATACTATGACCCCACACAGCCTCCTTATATACTGCATGCCCCACACAGCCTCCCTATATAACTGCATGAGCCCACACAGCTCCCTAATAACTGCATGGCCCACCGCTCCCTATATAACTGCATGAGCCCACACAGCCTCCATTACTGATGACCCACACAGCTCCTATATACTGCATGAGCCCACACTCTTTATACTGCTGAGCCCACACCCTCCTATATATCGCATAGCCACACAGCTCCCTATTACTGCATGAGCCCACACGCCTCCTATATAACTGCATGAGCCCCACAGCTCCTATATATACTGCATGAGCCCAACAGCCTCCTATATTACTGCATGACCCACAAGCTCCCTATATATACTGCATGAGCCACACAGCCTCCTATATACGCATGGCCCACAGCCTCCCTATATATCTGATGACCCACAGCCTCCATATACTCATGACCCCACAGTCCTTATATCTGCTGACCACACAGCTCCTATATATGCATGAGCCCCACACAGCTCTATTACAGTCCTATATACTGCATGACCCACACAGCCCCCCCCCCCCCCCCCCCCCCCCCCCCCTTTTTTTTTTTTTTTTTTTTTTTAGCCCACACAGCCTCCCTATATATACTGCATGAGCCCCACACAGCCTCCCTATATATACTGCATGAGCCCACACAGCCTCCC